>CM039675.1:453186134-453814242 GCA_022496015.1 Hordeum marinum | reverse complement strand
AGGAGGGAGGAGGGAGGGAGGGAGGGAGGAGAGAGGAGGGAGGGAGGGAGGGAGGGAGGAGGAGGAGGGAGGGAGGGAGGAAGGGAGGAGAGAGGAGAGAGGAGGGAGGGAGGAGAGAGGAGAGAGGAGGGAGGAAGGGAGGCTCGTACCTTGCAGTGAACAGGGTCGGTGGCGGATGGCGACCAGGGAGGAGGAGGAGACCAGGGTGGCGGGCGATGGCGACCAGGGTGGCGGGCGATGGCGACCAGGGTGGCGGCGATGGCGAACTGGCGGCGGATGGCAACCGGAGACGGGGAGAGGAGGTGGATCTGGCGAGAGGGAGGGACGAAGGGGTACGTCGGGGGAGTTAGTTAAAGATTTCTAATGGCGCACCCCCGAGCGGTGCGCCATTAGAATGTTTTTTTTCACATTCTAATGGCGCACTGCTTGGGGGTGCGCCATTAGAATGTTTTTTTCACATTCTAATGGCGCATCCCCGAGTGGTGCGCCATTAGAATGCTATTTTATGAATATGAAAACAGTGATCAATTTTTTATAAATATGAATATGAAAAAACATTAACTTTTTCATAAAAACAGTAATATGAATAATTTTTTTATAAATATGAATATGAATATGAATATGAATAATTTTTTTATAAATATGAATATGAAAAATATGAATGGGTCGTCGGCGGTGGTGGAGCGGGGGAGGGTGCGGGTGGTGCTCGGCGACGGTGGAGCGGGCCGGGGAGGGTGCGGTGGGTCGTCTCGGCGGCGGTGGAGCTAGCGGGGGAGGGTGCATGCGGCCGGGGGGATAGAGATCAAATTTGAAAAAATATTCATGAATTCAAAAAGTGCCCATGAAATTTAAAAATATTCATGATCGAGTTCAAAAAGTGCCCATGTAATACAATCGAGAAATGAAGACTACGATTTAAATACAATCGATCTTAGCTAGATATCTGTTCACAATCTCTTCTTGCCCTTCTTTTTCACAAACGGAGTTCTTCTGTGGAACATACGTCCTTTAGGTAGGGTGGTCCTGCTTCTTCTTGTGGTGTATGCTGCTACTTCGTCGTCGTCGTCATGTTCCATCTTCGGGTCGCCGTACTTGTCGAAGTCTTGCTCATTGGCGACTCCATCCATTCCGATGATATTCCTTTTGCCTCTCCTCACGACAACACGACTAGGCTTTGACGGGTCGGTAATGAAGAAGCATTGGTCCACTTGGGAAGCCAGTACCCATGGCTCATTTTTCGCGGTGACGTTTGCACCCGCGGTCTTGGATTTGGCTTCGGATATAACCATGGTGGTGAAATACCAGTCTTCTTTTAGGACGCTCTTGGCCCATCTGACACGGAACATCGGGACCTTCTCTCCAGCGTAGCTCAGCTCCCAGATCTCCTCGATCCTTCCGTAGTATCTGTCCTTGTCGTTACCGGTGTAGGATTCCATCGTTACCCTGGAGTTCTGATAACCATCGCTCTTCATGTCCTTGTCCTCGGTGTAGAATGTGTAGCCGTTGATATCGTACGCCTCATAGGTCATCAGGTTGTGCTCGGCGCCCTGTGACAACGCGAATATGAGTTGTTCTTCTGCGGAAGAATCCTCATGTAAAGGGCACGACAGAAGCTTCTGCTTGAACCAACGCGTGAAACATGAGTTGTGCTCTTTGATTATATCTCCGTCCGTCCTCTGTTGGCCTCGGTCATTGTACGTCTTCTCAATAAAGGTTCTGTGCTCTACCACCCAAGGATCGACCACGTCTATGTGTTGTAGCGCGACTAGGTTTGCTCTTTCAAAGTCAGCGAGTCGACCCTCGAAGTCGACATGCATTTCGCGGCGCCCCTCACGGTGACCCCATCCAGCAAGCCTGCCGAGGTGCCTGTTGACGGGCAGACCAACGGGGTTCTTGATGCGTAGATAATTCATGCAGTAGGAGATGCACTCTTCGGTCAGAAAGCCCCTGGCTATGCTTCCTTCTGGACGTGACATGTTGCGAACGTATCCTTTGATGACACCATTCATCCTTTCGAACGACATCATGCTGTGCAGGAACGTCGGCCCAAGTTGGATGATATCCTCCACGATATGGACCAGCAGATGCACCATAACGTCAAAAAATGCGGGCGGGAAGTACATCTCAAGCTCGCATAGTATCACCACGATCTCTTCCTGTAGCCTTCTGAGTTGCCTCACGCCAACCGACTTCCGAGAGATGACGTCAAAAAAGTTGCATAGGCCAAATAGCGTTTCACGGACGTGCGCGTCCATGATCCCACGGATTGCAACTGGAAGTATCTGCGTCATCAGCATGTGACAGTCGTGAGACTTCATCCCGCTGAACTTCTGCTTTGCTGGGTCTAGGTATCTGCTTGTCTTCCCCGCGTAACCGTAAGGAAGTTTTACTCCTACGAGGCAGGTGAAAAACTGCTCGATCTCCTCCTGACTTAGAGTGAAGCATGCGGGAGGGTAGTCATTTCCGGTCTTCTTGGCCTTTTTGCCTTTGCGACGACTTTCTATGTCCTGCTTCGCCTCATCATCATCACCATTAGCGTGAAGCTCCTCCCTGATGCCCATTGATTTCAAGTCTGCCCTTGCTTTCGGCCCATCTTTGGTCCTCTTTGGCATGTTGAGCAAGGTACCAAGCAGACTCTCGCACACGTTCTTCGTGATATGCATGACATCAAGGCTGTGAGGCACACGGTGGATCTTCCAGTACGGCAAGTCCCAGAAAACAGACCTCGTTTTCCATACCTTCAGCAGTGGCTCTGGCGCCTTTCGCTTCTTTCCCGGCTCTGGCGCCTTTTGCTTCTTTCCCGGCAGTGGGCAATCTTTCCAATTTTTCAACAGCTCGTCTATTTCCTCGCTGCTCCTCGTACGCGGGCGTCTTCGGGCTTCGGTTTCACCATCGAACAGATCCTTGCGTTTTCTCCATGAGTCATCGTCGCGAAGCCACCTTTGATGTCCCATGAACACGGTTTTCGAAGACCCGAGATCTCTATCTAGCTGGCGATATGTTGTGTCATCCATGCACCTGACGCATCCAGAAAATCCGTGGACCACCTGCCCCGCGACATATCCGTAACCGAGATAGTCGTGCACCGTCGTGAGCAGTGCGGCTCTCATAGGGAAATATTCTTTCTCTACGGCGTCCCACGTATTGGCTGGCGTTTTCCACAGCGTGTGTAGCTCCTCTTTCAGCAGCCCCAGATACAGATTGATGTCGTTGCTTGGTTGTTTCGGCCCTTCAATTAGCATACTCATGTGAATGTACTTCCTCTTCATGCACAACCAGGGGGGAAGGTTGTACATCCACACAAACATAGGCCAGGTGCTATGTGTGCTTCTCTGGCTGCCAAACGGATTGACTCCATCGGTGCTCGCACCCAGCACGATGTTCCTTGGATCGTTCCCAAATTCTGGGTGTTCGAAGTTCAACGCTTGCCACTGGCTCGCATCCTTAGCGTGACTCAGCATCTTGTCTTTTTTATTTATCTCCGGATCATTTGCGTCATCTTCCCGCTTCTTCTCCTCCCTACCCGCGTGCCAACGAGAAGCTTTGCTACCTTAGGGTCCGCGAAATACCGCTGCAGACGAGGAGTGATCGGAAAGTACCACACCACTTTTCGAGGAGCTTTCTTCCTCTTCTTGTATCGAGTGACGCCGCACACCGGACATATGGTAGACTCCACGTGCTCGTCCCGATAGATGCAATTGTTCATGCACACATGGTATTTCACGTGCGGTAAATCCAGAGGACACACGATTTTCTTCGCCTCCTCGAAACTGGTCGGGCACTTGTTCCCCTTGGGAAGACGTTCGTGCCAGAATGACATGATCTCGTCGAAGCATGCGTCGGTCATTTTGTGGTTTACCTTCATCTCTAGAGCCATGAGCGTTACTTTGAGGCGGGTATCCTCGGGCCTGCATCCTTCATACAATGGAGTAACCCCGTCTATCTCCAGTTGATCCAGCTTGGCTTTCTCTCGGGCGGTAGCTCTTGCGTTATCCGTCTGCTTGAGAAGCAGCTCTTGAATATGAGGGTCCTGCACCCAGCCTCCATCGTCGTCTGCTCCGTCATCTTCATCTTCATGATCATGCCCTTCATCTTGATCTTCCTCACCATCATGTCCGGCATCTTCTACATGATGACTGCGTACAACATCACCGTCATGATCATGTCCTGGAGATTCTTCGTCTTCTCGCCCGCCCTTGCCGTGGTGGTTGTCTTGCTGCCCTTCCTCATTTCTTGCCCGCCCCCCATGGACGACTTCATAGTCATCTTCATCACCTTGCCACCGATAGCCATCCATGAAACCACGCAAGAGCAGGTGGTCCCGCACCTGCCCGGAATCCGGGTCCGCAATAAGGCTCTTCAGCTTGCATCTTCGACACGGACATCTTATCTCCGTCTCGTTCTTTTGAAGCATCTCGGCCTTCGCGGAGCTCAAAAACCTATTCACGATGCCTTTGGTCATCGTGCGGACCATGGTCGCCTGCGGGGTAGAGCAAAACGATATTTTAGAACCAAGAAAAAAATTGGCATGATTTTCCCTAAAAATAGGACCAAAAATAATGCATAGTGCCAAAATTCTCGCCGAAACGGAAATTAATCAACATTCCGGCAAAATATTGGCAACTATCGCATTTCAAATACCGGTACCTGCAAACACAAACATATATGCAACACCACAAACATATGCAATACCACAAACATACATAGATCTAGCAAGGCCATAAAAAGTGCATGTGCACGTTGTTGGAGCGAGCTAGGGAGGAAAAAAGTAGATCTACAACATAAAGATAGCTTTCCCCTTACTTACCTATCAAAAAAGGTAATTTAACCACTTAATTTTGATGAATCTATGGTGCAAATGAGGTGAGGAGGAGGAGGCAGCCGGCACAAGCTTGAAGGGGGAGGTGGAGAGAATGAAGTGGGGAAAGTGAGTGTGTAGGTGTGGCTGTCCAAAATATCTAGCTGGCCCCAGGTTACTAATGGCGCACCACAGACAGATGCGCCATTAGTAACCAGGGTTACTAATGGCGAACCAGCTAGAGGTGCGCCATTAGAAGTTTGCAAATTTTTTTTGTTACTAATGGCGCACCAGCTATGAATGCGCCATTAGTAACCCTGGTTACTAATGGCGCACCAGATGGAGGTGCGCCATTAGAATTTTTGCAAAAAAAAATTGTTACTAATGGCGCACCGACTAGGAATGCGCCATTAGTAACCCTGGTTACTAATGGCGCACTAGATGGTGGTGCGCCATTAGAATTTTTGCAAAAAAAATGGTTACTAATGGCGCACCGTCTGTCTGGTGCGCCATTAGTGTCTACCACACTAATGGCGCGCCAACTCGCGATGCGCCATTACTATATATTAGTGGCGCACCACTTGTCTGGTGCGCCATTAGTGGCCATATCATCTATAGCCCTTTTCCTAGTAGTGATGGTAGTTGTTGACTTGATCTTGCTGAAAAACAAAAACTTTTGCGCTCAGTCCAGGAATTTTCTTAATTTTTTAGAGCGTCGCATGAGTCTGAAATTTTTACACAAGATTGATATATAAATTTACCAGGTTTTACTAACTGTAAGAATGTTTTGAGTTACAGAAGTATACGAAGTTTTCAGATTGCTACAGACTGTTCTTTTTTTGACAGATTCGGTTTTCTTTGAGTTGTTTGCCTGTTTTGATGAATCTATGTGTTGTATTGATAACCCACAAGTGTAGGGGATCAATTGTATACTTTATCGATAGGTAAGAGTGTCGAACCCAACGAGTACCTAAAGGTAGAACAAATATTCCCTCAAGTTCTATTGACCAACGATACAACTCTACGCATGCTTAACGTTCACTTTACCTAGAACAAGTATGAAACTAGAAGTACTTTGTAGGGGTGATAGGATAGGTTTGCAAGATAATACAGAGCATGTAAATGCAAAATAGGGGCTGCTAATATAAAGTAACAATTAATTTAGTTTAACGAGTGTGGAAAAGTCGTGGTAGGATTTGCGGAATTGTCCCTAGGCAATCGATAACTAGATCGGTCATCATTACTGCAATTTTATATGAGGGAGAGGCATAAGATAACATACTTTCTCTACTTAGATCATATTCACTTATGATTGGAACTCTAGAAAGCATCCACAACTACTAAAGATCATTAAGTTAAAACTCAACCATAGCGTTATAAGGTATCAAGTCCTCTTTACTCCCATATGCAACAACCCACCTACTCGGGTTTATGCTTCTGTCACTCAAGCAACCCACCATGGGAAAATCATGAACACATTGCAACACCCTACATAGAGGATCCCTGATGCTTTCATGACACGTAGAGCACCATAGGATAGCACCAATAATAAAACATGCAACTCAAACCAATCATGATCATCAATCAACCCATAGGACAACAAAAATCTACTCAGACATCATAGGATGGCAACACATCATTGGATAATAATATGAAGCATAAAACACCACATTCAAGTAGCGGGCATAGTAGGTTGCGGGAGAGTGGACTGTTGTAGATAGATGGGGGAAGGTTATGGAGGTGTTTGTGAAGATGACGGAGTTGGTGGAGTAGATTGCCGTCGCGATGATGGCCCCGTCGGCGTTCCGGTGCCACCGGGAGAGAGGGGGAGAGAGCCCCCCTCCTCCTTCTTCTTCCTTGACCTTCCCCCTAGATGGGAGAATGTTTTCCCCGATGGTCCATGGCCTCCATGGTGGCGGAGGGGCGGGAGCCCCTCCTAGATTGGATCTCTCTCAGTGTTTCCTTCTGTTTCTGCGCTCCCGCATTCTGGCCTTTCACCGTTTCTTAAATATCCAGAGATCCGTAACTCCGATCGGGCTGAAATTTGAGGGTATTTTAATCCGGAAATTGGCTTTTTTGTAGAAAAATGACAGCTCCAACCGATCTAAGGGGTGGCTGCAATCCTGCCAGGCGCGACCAGGGGGGTGGGTCGTGCCTAGCAGGCTTGTAACCTCCCCGGGGCTCGTCTCACGTTGATTCTTTTTTCCAAAAATCACATATATTCAAAAAAAATTCTCCGTAAGTTTTTATCTCGTTTGGACTTCATTTGATAAGGATTTTCTGCGAAACAAAAAACAAGCAACAAACAGGAACTGACACTGGGCACTGGATCAATATGCTAGTCCCAAAAAATAGTATAAAAATTTGCCAAAAGTATGTGAAAGTTGTAGAATATTGGCATGAAACAATCAAAAATTATAGATACGACAAAGACGTATCAGCATACCCAAGCTTAATTCCTGCTCGTCCTCGAGTAGGTAAATGATAAAAAAGATAATTTTTGATGTGGAATGCTACCTAGAATAATCTTGTTCATATAATCTAATCATGGCATGAATATTAAGACACGAGTGATTCAAAGCAATAGTCTATCATTTCACATTAAGACAGTAATACTTCAAGCACACCAATAAAGCAATTGTATCTCTTCAAAATATAATGGCAAAATAAAGTTATCCCTACAATATCATATAGTCTGGCTATGCTCCATCTTCCCCACACAAAGTATTTATATCATCACTAGTAGAAAACATACCTTTTGTCCATAGCATTAGTGCCGGTTAGGTTTTGAACCGGCACTAGTGAGACCATTAATCCCGGTTCGGGATGAGCATCATTAGTCCCGGTTCGTTCTGGACCTTTATCCCCGGTTCATGCCACGAACTAGGACTAAAGGGGTGGTGGCACGCTGGTGTCAGCCTGGGGTGCCACGATAACCATTAGTCCCAATTCGTGGCACGAATCGGGACTATAGGCTCACCTTTAGTCCCAGTTTGTGTCTCGAACCGGAGTAAAGGTCCCCTATATGAACCTAGGGCCAGCCCGAGCACACTCCTCTCTGTTCTTCCCCTTCCCTCTCCTCTCTGTTCTTCCCCTCTTCCCCGAGCTCATCCTCTAATTTTGACAAATTTTGTCAAGATGTGGAGGCACCCATCCACCCAAGTGTTCACAAAGGTTAGCAATTTTGTCCTTTCATCTCTCATTGCTAGATTAGCTCTTGCAATGCTCTATAAGTATAGTGATTTGTGGGTTTTAGTTTGGGAGTATTTATACATGGTAGTTTATTTGATTTATATGCAATTTGAGCTCAAATTAACTTCTTACTTTGCATGTGTAGGTGTGGTTTACTTACTACCTTTCCGTCCCTGTCCTAACCACCATCGATCGCTCGCACCGTCCCGCGCGGGCACCACCTTGGTGAGCCTCTTGTTCTTATCCTTTTTATAAAAAAAAATCATGTTTGTAAGATTTAGATAGTTACTTGTATAGTTTTCTTACCTATATGGTTGTTTGTTATACATAGTGGCATGGTTTCGATATATGTCCCCGTCGGCCCTCGTCCGATTTATGATTCGGATGTGGTACATACTCTCTTTTATAACTATTTGTTGGATTTCATGTTTATGACAATTATGCCCATCAAGTTGACATATATATTTTTATCTAGGAGGTATGTGAATAGGAAATTCCAACCGACATAGATATTCTTGTCAGGAAGTTAAATTTAGTTGAAAAAGAAAACGAGAATTTGAAAGAAAAACTGAAAAGAGTTGAAGAAGAGAAGATGAAACTGGAGTTTTATGTTGCCGATGTCGTCGATGATCACAAGATCAAGATGGATGCAATGCGCTTGAAGATTAGAAAATTTAAAAAATATTCCATTGATAGTGAGGCTTGGTATCACTATGTTGTTGGATCAATTGTTACCTTAGTTGCGATGTTGATCACATTTGTTGTTGCATTTAAGAGCTTTAGCTAGAATGTTTGTATGTTGTTTTATGAGAACAAGTGTGTATGAACTTGTATTAATTTCGTCTTTTTGGTGTTGTGTAATGAGGATGCGCCGACAATGGATGTACGACGACCGATGCTCTCCCCAGTTCATTAATAGCGTGCATACTTTTCTGGTTGCGGCTGAGGCAAACAAGCGGGCAGATGGTTTTATGTATTGTCCATGTGGTGGTTGTAAGAATGATCGAAATTACTCTAACTGAAGAACCATTCACGTCCACCTGTTTGAGTCCTGTTTCATGTCCGGCTATAATAGTTGGACCAAGCATGGAGAAAGAGGGCCCCTAATGGAAGAGAATGAAGAAGAAGAGGATGATGACAGCTATCCTGGCCATGGGTTCCATGAATACGTTGGTACAAGAATGGGGGAAGAAGCTGAGCGACCAATGTGGGAAGGAGCCGAAGAATAGGCATCAGATGAGCCCGCTGATTATCTTGGTTAGGCCATTGCCGATGCAAAATGAAACTGCGCAAGTGAAAAGGAGAAGCTGAAGTTGATGCGCATGTTAGAGGATCACAAAAAAGGGTTGTACCCAAGTTGCAAAGATGACAAGAGAAGGCTGGGTACCACACTGGAATTGCTACAATGGAAGGCAGAGAATGGTGTACCTGACAAGGCATTTGAAAAATGCTAATAATGTTAAACAAGAAGCTACCAAAGGACAACGAATTGCTCGATAGTATGTACGAAGCAAAGAAGGCTGTCTGCCCTCTAGGATTAGAGGTGGAGAAGATACATGCATGTCCTAGTGACTACATCCTCTACCACGGTAAGTACAAGGATTTGAATGCATGCCCGATATGTTGTGCATTGCGCTATAAGATCGGCCACGATGACCCTGGTAATGTTGAGGGTGAGTGCCCCAGGGAGAATATTCATGCCAAGGTGATGTGGTATGCTCCTATAACACCAAGGTTGAAACGTTTGTTCCAAAGAAAGAGCATGCCAAGTTGATGCGATGGCATAACGAAGACCATAAGAAAGACGGGAAGTTAAGAGTACCCATTGAAGGATCGCAGTGGAGAAAAACCGAGAGAAAGTGGAAGGACTTTGCAAAGAACACAAGGAACATATGGTTTGGTTTAAGTGCAGATGGCATTAATCCTTTTGGGGAGCAGAACAACAATCATAGCACATGGGCTATGACTCTATGTATCTATAACCTTCCTCCTTGGTTGTGCATGAAGCTGAAGTTCATTATGATGCCAGTGCTCATCCAAGGCCCCAAGCAACCCGGCAATGACATTGATGTGTACCTAAGGCCGTTAGTTGAAGAAATTTTACAACAGTGGAATGGAAAAGGTGTACGTGAGTGGGATGCGAAAGAACAACAGGAATTTGACCTACGTGCGTTGTTGTTTGTAACCATCAATGATTGGCCTGCTCTCAGTAACCTTTCAGGACAGACAAACAAGGGATACCACGCATGCACGCACTGTTTAGATGATATCGACAGTATATATTTGGATAAATTTAAGAAGAATGTGTATCTGGGGCATCGTCGATTTCTTCAGAGCAGGCATCCCGTAAGAAATAAAGGCGAGCATTTCAAAGGTGAGGAAGATCACCGGAAGAAGCCTCTCCATCGTAATGGTGATAATATACTTGATATGGTCAAGGATTTAAAAAAAACTTTGGAAAGGGTCCTGGCGGACAATCTGTTCCGAATGACGCTGAAAAACATGCACCCATGTGGAAGAACAAATCTATATTTTGGGACCTACCCTATTGGAAAGAACTAGAGGTCCGCTCTGCAATCGACGTGACGCACGTGACGAAGAATCTTTGCGTGAACCTGCTAGGCTTCTTGGGTGTGAATGGGAAGACAAAAGACACACCAGAGGCACAGGAGGACCAGAAATGTATGCACGGAGAAGACGGCATGGATCCAAAGCAGTTTCAGGGTCATGCCAGCTACACTCTTACCAAAGAAGAGAAGGAAATCTTCTTTGAATGTCTGCTCAGTATGAAGGTCCCGTCTGGCTTCTCGTCGAATATAAAGGGAATAATAAATATGGCAAAGAAAAAGTTCCAGAACCTAAAGTCTCATGACTGCCACGTGATTATGACGCAATTGCTTCCGATTGCATTGAAGGGGCTTCTATCGGAAAATGTTCGATTAGCCATTGTGAAGCTATGTGCATTCCTGAATGTAATCTCTCAGAAGGTAATCAATGCAGAAATCCTACCAAGGTTAGAGAATGATTTGGTGCAATGTCTTGCCAGTTTCGAGTTGGTGTTCCCACCATCCTTCTTCAATATCATGATGGACGTCCTAGTTCACCTAGTCGAGGAGATTGCCATTCTGGGTCCTGTATTTCTACACAATATGTTCCCCTTTGAGAGGTTCATGGGAGTCTTAAAGAAATATGTTCATTATCATGCTAGGACAGAAGGAAGCATCTCCAAGGGCCATGAAACAAACAAGGTCATTGATTTTTGTGTTGACTTTATTCCCAACATTAAGCCGATTGGTGTTCCTGAATCGCGGCATGTGGGCAAACTGGGTGGGAAAGGCACGCTAGGAAAAAAAATCACTAATATGCCGGGACGGGCATTCTTTGGCGCAAGCACACTACACATTTCTACAAAGTCCGCCTTGGTGGCTCTGTATATCGAGCAACACACGAATATTCTACGCTCCAAACACTCGGAGCAGTCTGACGACTGGATTACACAGGAACAAACGGTGACTCTTGCCGGTTGGTTGTAGAAACGTATCATGCATGACGACAGTATTGAAGATGACCTGTACTTGCTGTCCAAGTTACCATCTTTGACTATATTGACTTTCAAAGGGTACGAGATAAATGGGAATACATTTTACACGATCACCCAAGATAAAAGAGCACCAACCAAAACAGTGGAGTCCGCTTCGATGCAGCAAGCATCAATGGGCCAAAGGACACATATCATGGTTACATAGAGGAGATATGGGAACTTCACTATGGACTTGGTTTGAAGGTCGCTTTGTTTCGGTGCAAATGGGTCAATCTAATAGGAGGCGGGGTAAAGGAAGACCCGCATTACGGAATGACAACAGTGGATCTCAACAATCTTGGGTACACAGACGAACCATTCGTCCTAGCCAATGATGTGGTGCAGGTTTTCTATGTGAAGGACAAGTCTACCAAGCCGAGAAAAAGAAAATTTAAGGAAGAGATTACATCATATGATGAGCCAAAGAGCTACATAGTTGTTTCAGGGAAAAGAAACATCATGGGAGTGGAGGACAAGACAGACATGTCAGCAGATTATGAAAAGTTTCGTGAAATTGCTCCCTTCACAGTGAATGTTGACCCGAGCGTCAAGTTAAACAATGAAGATTGTCCATGGTTATGACGTAAAGGGAGACACGCAAAGAAACAAATTTATATCCAAAGATCCCACTCTAGGATGTGACCGGCTTCTCTAGTTAGTTTCCGAACTTATATATCTGGAAAGTCCCACTTCGCCAGAGGGAATCTTTGTAATAGTAGTGTACTTATGTGTTTTGGCATTTGAAACATGTCAAAATATTATGTCCAAAGCCCCATCGTCAATTTTCAACTCTTTCTGACTTCATTTGCTATTTTTCATGCATTCACTGAATTTTTTTGAGCTAAATGACCCTGAAACTGAAAAGCACTATAAATCAACTCTGAAAAGGTTGAAGGTTGGCATGGTATCATCATTTCACGCACATAGCATGTGCTAATAAGTTGGGAGGTTTACGGCAAAAACCGGATGCACTTCATGTACAAAATGGACAATCTCTTTCGAAGTATGAGGGTTTCAAACGAAAACTCATTTGTTACTAAGGCATTTCATTTTTTTAAACTTATTTCAACTGCAGACATTTTGTGGGTTCAGTATGCACCATTCGTAGCCACACCATCAATTTTCAACCCTTTCTGACTTCATTTGCTATTTTTCATGCATTTACTAATATTTTTAAGCTAAATGACCCTGAAATTGAAAAGCACTACAACTGAACTCCAAAAAGATTGAAAGTTCGCATGGTATCATCATTTGACCCACATACCATGTGCTAAAAAGTTGAGAGGGTTACGACAAAAACTGGATGCACTTCGTGTACAGAATGGATAATCTCTTTCGAAGTATCAGGGTTTTAGACCAAAACTCATCTGTTACCATGGAATTTCATTATTTTAAACTTATTTCAACTCCAGTCTTTTTGTGTGTTCAGTATGCGCCATTCGAAGCAATGCCATCAATTTTCAATCCTTTTTGACTTCACTTGCTATTTTTCATGCATTTACTGATTTTGTTTTGAGCTAAATGACCCTGAAATTGAAAAGCGCTACAAATGAACTCTAAAAAGGTTGAAAGTTTGGTATCATCATTTCACCCACATACCATAGCATGTGCTAAAAAGTTGAGAGGGTTACGGAAAAAACTAGATGTTCTTCGTGTACAAAATAGACAATCTCTTTCGAAGTACGAGGGTTTCAGACGAAAACTCGTCTGTTACGAAGGCATTCCATTTTTTAAATAACTTAAGAATCACCAAATTGAATATAATTATAAAACACACTAATATTAAACAGCAAAAAAACGAATCACTGAAAAATCTATTTTTAAAGTAAATTTATTCACGGAGTTGTGATTCACACAAATTTCAAATAATTCAAATTTAAATTATTCAAATTTGAAAACTACTAGCACTAACGTTAAGTTTATAATTTTTTAAACTAAAGCAAAAAATATTCACAAAGAAACTCTAAATAAAGCAAAAAACAACTCAGAAACAAAAGAAAATAAATAAAGCAAAAACAAAAGAAAATAAATAAAGCAGAAAACAAAAAAAAACAAAAATATATATTAAAAAGCCCTCCTATTGGGCCGCCACGGCCTGCATACGACTGGAAACCCAGCCTCTAGTTGGGCCAGGATGCATGCCCGTACAGCCCAATAGGCCCCACTAGGCGGCAGAGGTGCGGTAGGCCCAGAAGGCCTTCATTTGGGAGGAGCTCGACACAATAGCCGCGGCGGGGCTTATAAACTGGTGCGAGCTCCTCTCGACTAGCGAGGCGGAACTAAACATCCACTATGCCGCTCGCCTAGCACACCACCTTTAGTCGCGGTTGGTGGCTCCAACCGCGACTAAAGACCCCCCCTTTAGTCACGGTTGGAGCCACCAACCGCGACTAAAGGCTTGTCTTCCCGCCGCTTGGCCTGGCCAAAATTCAACCTTTAGTCACGATTGGAGCAACCAACCACGACTAAAGGTCCCTCCTATATGTACAACACTTACGAATTTCCCCCCAAATCAGCCTTTCTTCTCGACAACGCCGAACGTAGCCGGAGCTCGCCATCGCCGTCCGTCCGCGCGCCCCTGCTCCTCGACATCGTCATCCATCCGCCCGCGCCCCTACTGCACCACGACGTCGCCATCCGTCCACGCCTCTATCGCACCTCGACGTTGTGGCCGCCGCGCCCCTGCACCTTGCCGTTGCCATCGCCGCCCCTCCTCGACCTCACGCGCCATCGTCGTCGTTGTCGCCCCTCCTCGCTGTGCCACCTGCCCCGACGCCGTCACTACCCCCGACTCGCCTTGCCTCGCCATCGCCTCGCTGTGAGCTCAACTCCTCCCTCTCCCCCTCTCCCTCGCCCCTGCTGCCATGGCCGTCCCTCCAGCCCCGAGCCCCCGCCACACACAAATGCATGAACACACACACACATGTTCTATTTAGATGTTTTAGTTGTTTTTCGCTAGTATATATGTATGTATGAATGCATGTTAGATTAATATAATTGGTGTTTAATTAGTATAGATTTTTTTATATAATGTTCTTTTTCTGTTTTTAATGGATGTATAGAAGTATGCTTAATTAGTGTTTCTTTTTCTGTTTTTTAATTTTATATAATGTGGTATATGATAGCATAGAAAAATCGCATATAAAAAGTTTGATAGGAAAAAGTTGACCATATATATATTTGTTAGAAGGACTATATATAAGTGGGAAAAGTTTCAAATTTTTGAGAAAGGAATATTATTAGGGTAGTTATAACCCAGGAATGAGACATTATAATTGAAAAGAGGATATTTTGCTCAAAATTTCCTAATAAAATGATATTGCATATATAGGAATTTTTTTCATAAGAATTTGTTCTCGGAGTCAACGATGCCCGACCAGCATCCTCGTCGTCGACTCGTTCGCGATGCCTGCTTCAGAGGTGCCATGTCCGGGACTGGGCTCCATCGGGCTGGCACCGGAAGGTGCTACCTTCAGGGGCACGCATCTTGGTGAGGAACCCGGGTCCCGTCGTCGACCTAAAGCTTGTTTGGTGGCGTTCACGTGGGACACTTTCGGTGCGGAGGCTGTCGGCCCCGTTGGAGGTGGTACGTCATCGTGTCAGGGAGAAGGACGAGCACGTCCGTCGCTATATGGATGCGTTGGACGTCAGGTTCTCCAATACCTGTCAGGTTCTTCAGGGATCTCACCCGAGCTATGATCCTGTCATAGTTCCTTCTCTTTGGGTGTCCACCGCCTGCACCGCTAGACGTCAACTACATTTATATTAGTGATATTAGAAAATAATATTTGAGATGTATTAGTGATAATACTCGAGATGTATTCGAGATTATATTTGATAATATTCGAGATGATTTATTCGAGATTATATTCGATGATGCATATTATATGAATTATTCGAGATGCATATTATGTACTATGATTCAACTTTTCCTTATTGATTGCATGCATTATAATTTGAATACTAAATTGTTTTATCTTTCTTCTGGGTTAGTTAAATAAAAGCTATGGACAATACCGGCAGAGAAGGAGAAGAGGCTCTGTTCGACATCATACGCTCCCCGAGCCCAGAGCATGAACCTGAAGATGATGACGGCTCACGATATCTGAACAATTCCGGTGAGGGTTGTATGATATTTGATGAAGACGAACGAATAGATGAAGTCAACAATGATGTTGACAAAGAAAATGTTCTTCAAATAACAAAGACAGACAAGGTATATTTAGTATATAAGCCATCCGGTGATCATTACATGTCTTAATTGAGTTGTATGTATTAACGAATCGATCTTTCTTGTTTTAGACCTCCAGATCGAGCAAATCTTCAACAAGCGACAGGGTAGTTCGAGGCCCGGCTAGAAAGTTGGACCCTTGCGTAAAGTTCAACATTGATTCCATCAAAACATCAACTGGTGAGCCGCTTGAACCTAGCAAAAATGCGACCAAGTTCAAGAACCAAGGCGGAGTTATTGTCAAGGACCAAATCCCAATATCTGTTCAAGAATGGAAAAAGCCAACAAAGGGAGATCAAGCAGGAGTTACTTTTGTTGATGAAAGAGCAAAAGATGTGCTTTGGACTGAGCTGATGTCACATTTCACACTACCAGATAATTTGACAGATGCAGATCTGAAGAAAGTCAAAAACTATGCTTTTAAAAAGATGGCTATCGCATTCAACACCTTCACGAAAAATGCATGCGCTCCGTACATCAAAGCAAACAAGAAGACTCCAAAATTCGAGGAAGCACTAGTGAAGGCAAAAGATCACTGGGACGATTTCATGAAGGTCAAGGAATCGGAACTAGCTAAGGAACGGTAGAGAAAAAACAAGATTAATGCTGCAAAAAAGAAGTGGCACCATATTCTGGAGCCAGGTGGCTACCAGACGGTCCGGCCTAAGTGGGTTTAATCCGAACAAGAGATTATTAGTGCAGGGGCCACTCCAGTTACAGTGACCTGCCCCCTAGGTGCAGGACATGGTTTTATGCGCATGGGGGGAAGTTGGACCCAAAGACATGGGATATTATGGTGAAGGCAAGTCTTAAAGGAGTGACAGACGAAATACTAATGAAAATAGAAGAAGCTCGAATGGGGTGTTCACGCCCAACAGAGCGGACGACGAGCTTACGTGTGCCCTGAATAATCCTGAACACCCGAGAAGAACACGAGGCAAAGGCGTTGTTCTGTGGTTTGAGGGGTTTGCGGGTTGGAACGATGACTACAGATGCCGTGCGAGAAAGAAGATGCGGGAGGAGCAGAAGAAGAAGGAGGAAGCACTCCGCCTTGAAGGCCTAGAATCAAATCACCTGGAGTTGGAATCCAAAATCAGGCGGTAGCAGGAGCAGACTGACTCACTCAGCCAGGAAAGGGCGTCTCAATGGCAGCATGAGCAGATCGATCCAGCACTGGATACCACCATCCTATCTATGCAGAGAAGCAGCGTGGATTTAGCCCCGACCAATATCGATGATGCACTTGTAGCTAGCTACTCTGTGGATGATATCAAAGACAGGACTAACTGTGAGCTACACATGAAATTGAAGAACTTATCCATGAAGGTGGCGGACGGATATGCTTTAGCAAATCCCCCAGAAGCAACCTTCCATTGCAATCCCATTCCAGTTGGCTATGCTCATGTCGGTGTTGATGATGTGATGTCAGGATATCACGAGCTTTAACTTGACATTCTTGGAGGTGACGAGGAGAGAACACTGGTAAATGTCATACATTGTATCATTCTATGGAAAAAGTATTGCGTCATCTTTCCAAGGCCACCGACTCCTCCTCCTCCAAGTCCGCCCCCATGTCAGTTGACTCTTCCTCCTCCAAGTCCGGCACTGCATCAGCCGACTCCTCCCCCTCTATGTCCGGCACCGCGTGAGCCGACTCCTCCTCCAAGTCTGGTACAGTGTCAGCCAACTCCTCCTCCAAATCCGGCACCGCGTGAGCCGACTCCTCCTCCAAGTCCGGCACCACAGCATCAGCGTGCTCTGTCGACTCCAAGTCCGACACCGTGTCTGCCGTCTCCCCCGACTCAGCGTGCTCCGTCTCCTAAGCAACAACAGAAGAGAGAGGCCGCAGCTGCGATGGCTAGAGGTACAACAGGAAAGAAATTCAAATATGGTCCAAGCCTCAAGCCTCTTCCGAAGTTGCCTTACCACCTGACTAAGGAGGAACTCTACATCGTAGTGGTTGCCAAAGTGAAGGCCCATTTTGGACCGAAACCACCCCCGCCGCTGAAGGAGAAAGTACCTGAGCATGTCTCACAACACTTTATTGATATGGCTCGACCGACTTTCAATCACAAGGACTCCAACTATGTCAGGTCTATCAAGAAGTCATATCTTGCAGGACAAAAGCAGTCGAGCTCGAGTTCGAGAAAAGGAGTTGGCAAAAAAAGTGGGAAAACTGTTCCCCAGCTGGGAGAACAGGTAGTGCAATCGATCCCCACGCTCATTATACAAACAATTGTGAGTATCTCCGATCGGCTGGTAGTAACCGACGATCATAGAAGGCAGGCTAAAGAGGCCGGTGTCACTGTTGAACAACTCCTAGGACTTAAGGAAATCCTCAGGCTTAAAGAGGAGGAACTAAAATATCAATATACCCAGGGCAAACCTCTGGTCAAGCCTGACGATGTCAAGCATCTACTAACAAGATTGTACAATTTGCATACATGGTACATGCAAGAAACATCAAATACCAATCAAGAGTCCCTCATGGTGAGAGTCAATAAGAGGCATTACTTCCATAAAAAAAGATTTGTGGATTCATTATTCAGAGTTGTTTCAGTTATTCAATCAGGACGCACTCGACAAATCTTTAGATAGTTGCTATTGTCTGTAAGTGATTTCTTTCTGTAATTTAAGTCTCTAGCTAGCTGTGCTCTCGTTCATTACCTATAATTATCCTCACTATATTCTTTTCTATGGTACTATGCATAATGAAGATGTATGAAATGAAACAAGCTGGACACTATGGCATTGGGTTTATTGACCCAAATACGGTTAATCAAAAGATATGGGAAACTAAATATTTGAGAAAAGACATAGAGAGATTCCTTCTAGAGTTTTTGAAGCATATAGACACCCAACTAGAAATACTACTTCCTTACGACTTCGGGTGAGTGTTACTATATCTTGTACTACAAATTCTATTTTTTGCTTACTAGATGTTAATAAGTGTAGTTGATGAGTTATGCACATGCCCACTTAATTATACAAATCATGTATGCATGCATTTACCACTGGATCTTGTTAATGATTAAAGTTGATAAGGGAAAAGTTGAAGTACTAGACTCACTATATAAGGATCCATCCGAATACGCAACCATGAGGGGATGGTCGATGGGTAATTTCAATCATTATCACACTATGTAGGCCTCTTTACTTCATTTCCTGATATCAAGTAGTTAATTAATAATTCCTTTATTCATTTTCTTTGCCGGGGGCAGGGCTTGGGTCAAGTTCATCAAACAGGTCCAAGGCGACTGGGCACAAAAGCTGACTTGGGTGCGACCCGAGGTAATTAAGTAATACTAGCTAGCTACGTCTGTGCATTTCTTTAATTCTAGTTTCAATACAATTATCATGCTTGATTAATTATTACCTGATTGAATTTTATTCTCAAAAAGTGCATGAGGCAGGAGCAGGGGAATAGTTGATGCACATAGTACGTTTGCGAAAACATTCGCATGATCAGGTGTGCAAGGAGCAGAAATGAAAGAAATCTTTCGGTACGTTTGTCAGAACACTATCCATATTTTTTTATCATGATCTAGCTAATATATATACACACAACTAATATATTCATCTTGATCTCATTCTTATAGCTGACAGAGATGCGGGTCCAGCTCCTACCAGAGGCTCGCGTAAGAGCAATTCAAGAGGAAATAGCTGGATTTCTGGTTGACCGGGTCATAGATCACAAAGGAGAATACCACTACAAGATCAAGAAGTAATGCCTACATATGTAATGATCTGCAAATTGTAGGAGAAATTATATATATGTATGTGAATGGTCATCGTACGAGAAATTCAATGATATATATATATGATCGGTTTTACGAGAAATTCTCTCTCTCTCTATATATATATGCACAACGTGTACAATATGTAGTAGCGTAATATATGTTTGAAATGAAAAATAATTAACAGGAAAACATAAAATTAAATGGAAAAATAATCCATAATTAATTCATAAACCCCTAAAGGATTAAAAGGAAAAGTAAACCAAAATTAAAAGAATTAAATACTTTTAGTCCTAGTTGGTGTTACCAGCCGGGACTAAAGGTCCCCCAACCCACGACACTGGTAGGTGCCACGTGGTGGGCCTTTGGTGCTGGGCCGTGTTGAACATGGACTAAAGGGGGTGGCCTTTAGTCCCCACCCTTTAGTGTCGGTTGTCACTAAAGGCCCTCACTAATCGGGACTATAGGCCAACTCTACACTAGTGCATGCACAACCCTGATGACGAGTCAAGCAATTGTTTCACACCTTTTATGTTCTCAAACTTTTTCAACTCTCATGCAATACATGAGTGTGAGACATGGATATAACACTATAGGTGGAATAGAATATGGTGGAGGTTGTGAAGGAAAAGGAGAAGATAGTCTCACATCAACTAGGCGTTTCAACAGGCTATGGAGATGTCCATTAATAGATATTAATGTGAGTGAATAGGGATTGCCATGCAACGGATGCACTAGAGCTATAAGTGTATGAAATCTCAAAAAGAAACTAAGTGGGTGTGCATCCAACTTGCTTGCTCATGAAGAACTAGGGCAATTTGAGGAAGCCCATCATTGGAATATACACGCCAAGTTATATAATGAAAAATTCCCACTAGTATATGAAAGTGACAAAATATGAGACTCTCTATCATGAAGATCATGGTGCTACTTTGAAGCACAAGTATGGAAAAGATAGTAGCAATGTCCCTTCTCTCTTTTCTCTCATTTTTTAATTTTTTTGGTGGGCATCTTTGGCCTCTTTTTTTTGGGCTTCGCTGGTCTCTTTTATTTTTCGTAAAGTCTGGAATATCAACCCCACTTGTGCGGGAATCATAGCTTCCATCATCCTTTCCTCACATGAGTGTACATAGTCTCTGGAATCTGAGTTAAGCTCATAGCAAATTGATAGCAGAAAATAATGATGCTAGAGACCACCTCATGGCATGAAAATTAACAGGATGGTAGAGGACAATATCTACTACAAAACACTAGCACTGAGCTTGAGCTAAAACTCAACAGATCACTTGGTAGCATCCACTCAACATGGCATAAAAATAATATCAGATTCTCACACTTAGAAATATATATCATGTTGAAAACAACAACATATTATTAGCTACTTTGGAGCAAGAATCCCACTTATATGCAAGCATATCATGTCAAAAGAAAATACCATGGCATAATACTCATAAAACACTACCACTTTCACGTTGGCACAACTATCATAGCATGCATGGATTTATTCTTACAAAAATGACAAAATGACGTATTGGAATAAAATGTCATTTTGCAAAACTTGCTCAAAAGATCAAACAAATCACACCAATGGATTCCTGGGATTTTTCTATCCCAAATCCATATATCACACTCATATGTTGGAGTAGATAAAATGCCCACAATCCCACATTGCAGATAGCACCAAAATCTCAAACAACTTATAAGTCGAACCTACTAAATATGCACATTGCAAGAAATGGCCATACCACATTTGTCAGTATACCAGAAATAGTAATATAGCTAAAAACAGAGAAAACAATTAGATTTTATAATAATGAATAAAGAAAAAAAGGAGGGTGTCCCACCTGGCAGTGAGCCAGGGCCCCCTCTATGGCTGACAAGTGGGCTGGGGGCCCACTGTCATACACACACACACACACACACACTACACCCACACACAGGCACACACAGGCCACACCAGATCCACCTGACCACAGGGGATCCACCTACACACGAAGGCCACACACGCACAGAGCACACCATAATGGATCCGGCCGCAGCCACACCGGATCCAGATCCACACACACACACACAAACACTGGCACATATTCGAAAAAAAGGGGGCGAGGGGGATCGAACTCATGACCTCCTAATGGGTCAGCGGGCGTGCTACCACTGCACTACTGATGTGGGGCTCGACAGAAGGGGGGTGGCGCATAGGATATCACATAAACAGGGGCCTCCCTTGCGGCAGCGGAGGAAACCCCTCGCCGGCGGCGACCACCGGCCCAGAGGAGCACCAGCGGGAGCTGCGGGGCCCCTGGGGGTTCCATTCCCCCGGATGTAACGCCTCTACGCGCATGGGGCAGGGCACGAGCACGAGCGGGGTTGCGGGAGCGGAGCTGTGCTCGAGCTCGAGCACTAGCTCGGCTCGGGGCAAGAAGGGCGAGGAGAGGCACGCGTGAGGCAAGCAACACCACATCTATGCGTAGGGGAGAGCATGGCATGCCGGGAGCAAGAGTCACTCGACAGATAAAAACGCGGGCTTTGGCCAGAGCTGCGGGAGCGCGACGTTGACATGACCGGATCTACGCACACGGATGCATGATTCGAAGAGGGCACGGGGAAAGGAGAGAGGGCCCATACCACCCTACCTGGGACAAGATGGAGGCGACGGAAGGGGCTTGGATAGGCAACGACGATCGGCTGAAGCTCGGCCCGCTACTGTAACCGAAGCGCCGAGGAAGAAGGGGAAGAAGACGACGGCGATCCGCTTCTTGGCATCCCACGAACTATTGAGGAAGAAGAGGAGCACGGGGAGGTCCCTTCCCACGCACCAGATTGACAGAGACGTGGCGAGGAAGGCTATCTTCGGGCATGAGCAAGGCTCTACCGGAGCACCGAGGGCATGGCGACGGCGAGGGCTTGGAAAGCAGCTTACCTACGGCGGCGGGGAAGGAGAAGGGAGGAAAGGGGAGAGGGATCCCTAGGGTTGCGCATCGGCAGGTTTATAAGGGGGCTCGGGGCCTAACATTGTCCCAACGCCCGTGCCACGGCAAGCACTCTCTCTCTCTCACTCCATCTCTGACACTGACGGAAAGCAGGGGGACGACGAGCAGGTAGCTATCGGGGGGGGCTCTGCTGGTCCGCGGAACGGAGGGAAGATGGGCTAGGGGGGAAGGAGGCCCCTCGCCCTGGACTCCCTCTTACTCTCGAAACCGATTTGTTTTTATAGAAATAAAGCATTTCAAAGCCAAACCAACACCCCACAGAGAATAAAAAGGATATTTTTCATACCAAATTATTTTGACACTAAGTTAAGTGCACCTGTTTAATAAAAATGACCCAACCATTTTTAGCCAAAGCAAATTAATTACTTTTATAAAATTATATTTCTGGTTTATTAAAAGACATTAATGACCAAGCAGCAACACATGAAAGAGCTCACTTACTCTACTCTACACAATTTACTTGAGCAACAGAACATTTTTAGAAGATTTATAGGCCAGATTAAATTGATGTCAATAAACAATTGAGAGCAAAAGGGTTTATTTTTATATGATTTTGAAATGGGAGAGGGGGTTAAACTCCACATGCACACACCCCACTCCCAAGATGCTCTAACACACATAACACTCTAACCACACCAAAATCACATCACCACATCCTTGTGCACACAAACAACATGAAGATGAATGCTTATGATGCCATGATGCAAGAATGACATGAGGCAAAATTAAATCATTCAAACCACATAGGCAAAACATGGAGGTCCACATGAGATACGAGACCAAAATGGCAAGGGGTGCACTCTTGGGCTATTACAACTCTCCCACACTAAAAGAGGATCTTGACCCGAGATCTAAGAATGAAAGAACTCTGGAAATTCGGAACGGAGAAGATCCTCGCGTTCCCAAGTAGCTTCTTTGTCGGAATGATGAGACCACTTCACCTTGAGAAACTTGATTGACTTGTTACGAGCCTTACGCTCAGTTTCTTCGAGAATAGCAACTGCATGATCACGATAAGATAGGTTTTCTTGGAGATAAATGTCTTGGAGGTCAATGGTACGCTTGGGAGTCTTGAAGCACCTTCGGAGCTAAGAGACATGGAAAACATCATGCACATTTGTGAAATTAGGAGGAAGCTCGAGTTGATAGGCAAGGTCACCTCTCTTTCCCATAACTCTGAAAGGATCCACAAAGCGAGGAGCTAGCTTCCCTTTGATTCCAAACCACTGAGTGCCCTTCATGGGAGAAACTCTGAGATAGACAAAGTCATCAATTTGAAAGGAGACATCCCGATGTTTGTTATCATAATAACTCTTCTGTCGGGATTGAGCTGCTTTGAGGTTCTCACGAACGACACGACACATCTCTTGTGCTTCAGTGATCATGACATTGCCCAAAATTTGACGCTCACCGGTTTAAGACCAATTGAGCGGGGTACGACACTTCCTGCCGTATGGAATGTCAAAAGGGGCCTTGCCTGAGCTAGCCTGAAAGCTATTGGTGTATGAAAACTCAGCGTATGGAAGGCAGTCTTTCCATTTCATGCCGAAAGAGACCACACATGCTCTGAGCATGTCTTCGAGATTAGATTGACTCTCTCAACTTTGCCACTTGTCCGTGGATGGAATGCAGTGCTGAAACGGGTCTTGGTACCCATAGCAGACTGGAAGGAGTCCCAAAACTTGGAAGTGAAGCGGCTTCCACAATTTGAGGATATGAGCTGAGGAATACCATGCAAAGAAACTATCCTTGACGTATACAGCTCTGCCAGTTGAGCTGCCGAGATAGACTCTTTGACTGGAAGGAAATGGGCAACTTTGGTCATCTTGTCGATAACCACAAAGATGGCATCGTTGCCCCTCCTGGACATTAGGAAAACCAGTGACGAAGTCCATCTCCACATGATCGAATTTCCACTCTGGAATAGGCAAAGGCTGAAGGAGACCTGCTGGACGTTGATATTCCGCCTTTAGTATGCGACAAACATCACACTCATTCACGAACTGAGCAATTTCATGCTTCATGTGAGTCCTACAGAAGGTTTGCTCTAGGTCCTAATACATCTTGGAACTGCCTGGATGAATGGATAGGAGAGAATTGTGTGCTTCGTTCATGATAACCATCCTTAGATCACCTTTTGGAACCACCAGAGAGTCCTGAAAGAACGAGGTATCTTTGTCATCAATGCGAAAGCACTTATACCTCGGAATGCCCTTGGCCACACTTTTCTTCACTTTCTTCACCATCGCATAAAGAAGTTGAGCTTGGTGAACCTGATCTTCCAGAGTCGGAGAGACTTGAAGATTTGCAAGGAATCCCTATAGAATCATTTGGATATTGAGCTTGCGGAAGGCTTCACAAAGCTCGGGTTGAAGAGGCTTCAGGATAAGACTATTGTAGTATGCCTTACGGCTGAGCGCATCTGCAATGACATTTGCTTTTCCTAGTGTATACTCAATGTTTGGATTGAAGTCCTCAATCATTTCCACCCAACGAGACTGCTAAAGATTGAGATTGGGTTGAGTGAAAATGTACTTCAAGCTCTTGTGATCGGTGTAAACCTCAACTGGTCTACCGAACAACAAATGTCTCCAAGTCATTAGAGCATGCACAACTGCTGCCAACTCGAGATCATGAATGGGATAGTTCTTCTTGCTAGGCTTCAGCTGACGCGAGGTATAAGCAACAATCTTCTTATCTTGCATGAGAACACCACCTAGACCTTGGAGGGAAGCATCATAGAACACTTGGAAAGGCTTTGATTGCTCGGGAGGGACAAGAACTGGAGCTGAAGTTAGTCTTTGCTTGAGCGTATTGAATGCCACATCACACTTAGGAAACCAAGCATACTTGACATTCTTCTGAAGGAGATTGGACAGAGGCTTAGCAATTTGAGAGAAGTTCTCCATGAATCTTCTACAATAACTTGCAAGCCCGAGGAAGCTGCGCATCTACTTGACATTTTGAGGAGACACCCACTTGAAGATTGCCTCAACTTTCTCAGGGTGCGCTTTAATGCCCTCGGCAGAGATCACATGCCCAAGGTACACCACTTTGTTGAGCCAAAACTCACACTTGGAAAACTTAGCATAGAATTGATGCTCTCTTAGCTTCTCAAGCACAAGCCAGAGATGCTCTACATGTTCTTCTTCAGTCTCCAAGAACATGAGGACATCGTCCAAATACACCAAGACGAACTCATTCTTGAAAGGATAGAATATGAAGTTCATCATTCTGGAGAAGGTTGGAGGAGCATTGGCGAGACCAAAAGACATGACGGTATACTCATAAGAGCCAAAACTCGCCCTGAATGCAGTCTTTGGAATATCTTCTTCACGAATGCGAATCTGATGATAGCCCATGCGAAGTTCAAGCTTCGAGAAAACCTTGGCACCTTTCACTTGTTCAAACAACTCATTGATGTTGGGAAGTGGGTACTTGTTCCTGATTGTGTTTTTATTCAATGGAGGGTAATCGGCACAAAGTCGGTCCGTGCCACCCTTCTTCTTGACAAACAAAACACCACAACCCATGAAGAAGAACTTGGTCTGATCAGACCCAGACGTTCTTTTTCATCTAGCTGCTTCTTCAACTCTTTCAGCTCTTCGGGGCCAAGCTTATAAGGACGCTTGCAAATTGGTTCAGTTCCAGGTTCGAGATCAATCACAAACTCAATGGCCACTGTAGAGGCATTCCTGGCAATTCTTCGGGAAAGACATCTTCATACTCACAAACCACCGGAATCTGAGAAATGGCTGAGATTTCACCCTTCTCATTAAGAGCAAACGGACGAATCATGTCATCACGAGTAGCGAAAATGATCACGTCTTCTGAAGGATGAGTCAATTTGACTTCTTTGGCTTGACAATCAACATTCACCTTGTTCATACACTACAGGAATCAGGGACTTTGCCGTCTGCCATGGCGAACGGCAAAGGGCAGGACCCGAGATGGCAAAGGCCTTTGCCGTTCGTCAGTAGACGACAAATGTTGCGACAAAAAAACACGGTAAAGAGGTTCTTTGCCATCTGTTTTCAAATGATGGACGGCCAAGCCTTTGCCATCAGCCAAACTAGGTCATTGCCATGGGTGAGTGTCAGTAGACGACAAAGACTTTGTTAAATATATAAAAAAATTGCTGCTATTAGCTGCACCACAGCAGGAGTAGCTCGCCGGAGCAGCTCGCCTCGGCGGAGCATGACCCACGACGACGGCTTCACGTTCTCGGGTACGACTACAGGTTCGGCTACCACAAGAAGGTCGGCTATGGCGCGTTTCCTTCCTGGGCTATGCGGGGGCGGGGTGTCCAGCGGGTGGCGGGGTGGCCGGCGAGGGCGGGGCGGCCAGCGGGGGCGAGATGGCCGGTGGGGGCGCGGTGGCCGGCGGGTGGTGGGGTGACCGTGGGGTAGGAGTTCCCTCCTAGCCTGAGAACA
Source organism: Hordeum marinum (assembly GCA_022496015.1). Lineage (NCBI taxonomy): Eukaryota > Viridiplantae > Streptophyta > Magnoliopsida > Poales > Poaceae > Hordeum > Hordeum marinum. Next base: position 453,787,281 of record CM039675.1, on the reverse strand, counting down.
TGGCGGGATGGCCGGTGGGGGACGAATGGCAGCACGGTCGCCGGAGCAGAGTGGCGGTGCGGTCGCCGAAGCAGAGTGGCGGCATGGTCGGCCATGGGCAGGAGCTCCTGGCCCGAGGTGCTAAGTCCCCGGTGCTCCTTCCTGGGCCGATGCGCTAAGTGGGATGGTGCATGTATAGGCATCACGTGGGGTGGATCATGCATGGTGGGGATTGCTCCCTGCCACGTCACTGATCCGTGTGAGGTATGGTTGGACCAATAGGAAATAAGCAATACTTTTCTGTTGTTTTGCCGCATTTATGTGGATGAAATGATTATTTTAAAAGTTTGTAAATTTCCTCAAAACATTTCCACACATTCTAGGAATCATAAACCAATAACACGTTAAATTTCACATTGTTTAGACCTTGTTTGCATTTTCTAAAAATTAAAAATGGGCAAGTCCAAACATTCTTTGCCACGAGTCAAATAAAAATGGAGGGCAAATCTAAACTAAAAGAAGACGGCAAAGAGCCTTGCCTCTTTGCCATCTGCCCTGGGTCTCTTTGACGTGTGGGGGCACACGGCAAAGGACTAGCAAATGCCAAACATGGCCTTTGCCATGTGCCAGTTCTTTGCCGTCTGTTTTGGCATGGCTGACGGCAAAGATCACCTTTGCCATGTGCCAGCAAACGACAAAGGCTTGGCACATGACAAATTACTGGATTCCAGTAGCGATAGCCAGAAAATCCATGCCAAGAATGAGATCAATATCGGAATTACCGAGAAAAATTGGAGAGGCCAGAAAGGAATAATTGCCCATCTTGATAGAGGCATCCCGAACCATGAAACGAGAATTCATTTGCAATCCCGGAGACACCATAGTTAACGGTGTAGGCAATTCTTCACAACACAACTCATGCTTTGAAACGAATGGACTTGATATGAATGAATGTGATGCACCAGTATCAAACAACACTTTTGCAGGAATAGAATTCACTGAGAGATTACCCATGATCACTTGGGAAGAATCTTCTGCTTCAGCTGCATTCACATGGTTCACCCTTGCGTACTTGGGGTTGTGCTTCACCATAGCACTGCCTGGGGGCTTGATAGGAGGAGGAGGTGGAAGACGGCGCTGGTTGTTGCACTTGTTTGAGTAGTGACCCTTCTGACCACACTTGTGACAAGTAACCTCTAAGAGCGGACGGAAGTGTTGGAAATATGCCCTAGAGGCAATAATAAATTGGTTATTATCATATTTCCTAGTTCATGATAATCGTTTATTATCCATGCTATAATTGTGTTAATCGGAAACTCAGATACATGTGTGGATACATAGACAACACCATGTCCCTAGTATGCCTCTAATAGACTAGCTCGTTGATCAAAGATGGCTATGTTTTCCTAGTCATGGACATGAGATGTCATTTGATAACATGATCACATCATTAGGAGAATGATGTGATGGACAAGACCCAAACTACAAACGTAGCTTATGATCGTGTCAGTTTATTGCTACTGTTTTTTGCATGTCAAGTATTTGTTCCTATGACCATGAGATCATGAAACTCACTGACACCGTAGGAGTACCTTGTGTGTATCAAACGTCGCAACATAACTGGGTGACTATAATGGTGCTCTATAGGTATCTCCGAGCGTGTTTGTTGGGTTGGCATGGATCAAGACTAGGATTTGTTACTTCGTGTGACGGAGAGGTATCTCAGGGCCCACTCGGTAATACAACATCACAATAAGCCTTGCAAGCAATGTGACTAAGTGTTAGTCACGGGATCTTGTATTACGGAACGAGTAAATATATTTTCCGGTAATGAGGTTGAACTAGATATCGAGATACCGACAATTGAATCTCGGGCAAGTAACATACGGAAGAACAAAGGGAACATCATACGGGATTAACTGAATCCTTGACATACAGGTTCGACCGATAAAGATCTTCGTAGAATATGTAGGAACCAATATGGACATCCAGGTCCCGCTATTGGTTATTGACCGTAGAGGTGTCTCGGTCATGTCTACATATTTCTTGAACCCGCAGGGTCTGCACACTTAAGGTTTGGTGACGTTTTGGTAGTATAGAGTTATGTCTGGTGGTGACCGAAGGTTGTTCGGAGTCCCGGATGAGAATCCAGACATCACGAGGAGCTCCGGAATGGTCCGGAGGTAAATATTTATATATAGGAAGTCCTATTTTGGTCGCCGGAAAAGTTTCGGGCTCATCGGTAGTGTACCAGGAGTGCCGGTAGTGTACCGGGAGACCATCGGGAGGGGTATTTCGACCCAAGAGGCTACATGGGCTGTGGGAGGATGAATACCAGCCCTTAGAGGGCTGAGGGAAGTCCCACAAAGGGCCCATGCGGCTTGTAAGAAAAATCCCAAAAGGAAAAAAGGTGGAAAAAGGCAAAAGGGCTAAATTAGGAAGGAGTCCTAATCCTACTAGGAGTGGAGGAGGAGGACTCCTTCCTCCTGGTTCGGCCGACCCAAGGGCTGGCTCCTTGGGAGACAAGAGTCCTCCTCCTCTTCTCCTATATATACTAGAGGGTTTTAGGGTTTTGGCACTAGATTTTCTGCCACGTGCTACCCTCTTGCTAGATCAAGAAGGCGGAGATCGTCATCGAGCTGTATGTGTGCTGAACGCGGAGGTGCCATCCATTCGGCGCTAGATCGGAAGGACCATGATCAAGATCGCGAGACGGATCGTGATGATATCTCGGGACGGATCGTGATGAGTTCACGGGAAGGATCGTGATTGGATCGCGGGACGGATCATGATGAGATCGCGGGATGCTCGGCGATTTGGATCGCGAAGACGTTCGACTACACCAACCGCGTTTCTTAATGCTTCCCGCTTAGCGATCTACAAGGGTATGTAGATCCACTCTCCCTCTTGTAGATGCTCATCACCATGGTTAGATCTTGTGTGTGCGTAGGAAATTTTTTGTTTCCCATGCAACTTTCCCCAACAGTGGCATCATGAGCTAGGTCTATGTGTAGATGAGATCTCGAGTAGAACACAAAGAGTTTGTGGGCGTTGATGCTTAGATTGCTTCCTCCCTTGGTCGTGTTTTGGTTCAGCGGTATTGTGGGATGAAGCGGCCCGGAGCAACCTTACTCGTATGCTTACGAGAGACTGGTTCCATCGACTGACGTGTAACTTCGTTGCACAAAGATGGCTGGCGGGTGTCTGTTTCTCCTACTTTAGTTGGATCGGATTCGACTAAGGCGATCCTTGAGAAGGTTGAAAAGCAACTTATGCATCACCGTTGTGGTTTATGCGTAGGTGAGAATTGTTCTTGCTAGATACCCGTAGCAGCCACGTAAAACATGCAACAACAATTAGAGGACGTCTAACTTCTTTTTGCAGGCTATGTTGTGATGTGATATGGCCAATTACATGATGAGATATACGTGATGTATGAGATGATCATGTATTGTATAGATTATCATGACTTGCATGTCGATTAGTACGACAACCGACAGGAGCCATAGGGTTGTCTTTAATTATTGTAAGACCTGCATGTCAATCATTAAGTGCTATGTAATGCTTTACTTTATCGCTAAACGGTAGTAATAGTAGTAGAAGCATGGTGGGCGCGACAACCCCGATGGCGACACGTTGATGGAGATCAAGATGATGGAGATCATGGTGTGATGCCGGTGCTTTCAAGATGGAGATCAAAAGCACAAGTTCATGGCCATATCATGTCACTTATGATTTGCATGTGATGTTAATCCTTTTATGCACCTTGTTTTGCTTAGGACGATGGTAACATTATAAGGTGATCCCTCACTTAATTTCAAGATAAACTGTGTTCTCCTCGAGTGTGCACCGTTGCGAAAGTTCGTCGTGTCAAGACACCACGTGATGATCGGGTGTGATAGACTCTACGTTCACATACAACGGGTGCAAGCTAGTGTTGCACATGCAGAACACTCGGGTTAAACTTGATGAGCCTGGCATGTACAGACATGGCCTCAGAACACAAGAGACCGAAAGGTCGAGCATGAGTCATATAGTAGATATGATCAACATGATGATGTTCACCATTGAAACCACCTCAACTCACGTGATGATCGGACTTGAGTTGGTGAATTTGGATCATCTATCACTCGAAGGACCAGAGGGATGTCAATTTGAGTGGGAGTTCTTTAGTAATATGATTAATTGAACTCATTATCATGAACATAGTTAGTAGTGTCCTTGCAAATTATGTTTTAGATTACTTGCTCGCGCTGTAGCTCCCTTGATTTTTTATATGTTCCTAGAGAAATAGAAATGAAAGATGATGGTAGCAATATTGCGGACTGGGTCCGTGATCTGAGGATTGTCCTCATTGCTGCACAGAAGGCTTATGTCCTTAATGCACCGATCAGGGTGCCAACCCCTCTAGTGTCGTCTGTAGATGATGTGAAAATCTGATAGACATGTTCTGATGACTACTTGATAGTATAGTGCTTCATGCATAACGGCTTAGAATTGAGGCTCCGGAACATTTTGAACGTCACGGAACATATGAGATGTTCTAAGAGCTGAATTTAGGATCTCAGGCTCGTGCCCATGTTGCAAGATATGAGATCTCCAACAAGATTCTTTGCCTGCAAGATGAAGGAGAATAGCTCAATCGTTGAGCATGTGCTCAGATTGTCTGGGTGCTACAATCGCTTGAATCGAGTGGGAGTTGATCTTCCAGATAAGATAGTGATTGATATAGTTCTCCAAGTCACTGTCACTAAGCTATTAGAACTTGGTGATGAACTATAAAACGACAGGGATAGAATTAATGATCCTTGAGCTATTTCGCGATGTTTGACACCGCGAAGGTAGAAATCAAGAAGGAGCGTCAAGTGTTGATGGTTAGTCGGACCACTAGTTTCGAGAAGGGCAGGAGCAAGGAGGGAAACTTCATGGATAGCAAGTCAGTTGCTGCTCCAGAGAAGCAACCCAAAGTTGAACCCAAACCCAAGACTAAGTGCTTCGGTTATGAGGAGAAGCGGTCGCTGAAGCGGAACAACCCTAGATACTTGGTAGATAAGAAGGCTGGCAACGTCGACAGAAGTATATTTGATATACGTGTTATTGATGTGTACCTTGCTAGTACTCCTAGTAGCACGTGGGTATTGGATACCGGTTCGGTTGCTAAATGTTAGTAACTCGAAATAAAAGCTACGGAATAAACGGAGAACTAGCTAAGGGTGAGGTGACGATGTGTGTTGGAAATGTCTCCAAGGTTGATGTGATCAACATCGCATGCTCTCTCTACCTTCGGGATTAGTGACGAACCTAAATAAATGTTATTTGGTGTTTTGCGTTGAGCATGAACGTGATTATATCATGTTTATTGCAACATGGTTATTCATTTAAGTTAGAGAATAATGGTTATTCTGTTTACATGAATGATACCTTCAATGGTCATCACCTAGTGAGAATGGTTTGTTGAGTCTTGATCGTAGTAATACACATGTTCGTAAAATTGATGCCAAAAGATACAAAGTTAATAATGATAGTACCACATACTTGTGGCACTGCTGCTAAATGTCATATTGGTATAAAGCGCATGAAGAAACTCCATGCTTATGGATCATTGGACTCATTCGATTTCGAATTGGTTGAGACATGCGAACCATGCCTCTTGGGCAAGATGACTAAGGACCCCGTTTTCCAGATGCATGGAGCGGGCAAGTGATTTATTGGAAATTATACATGTTGATGTATGCAATCCAATGAGTCTTGTAGTGTGCGGTGGATATTGTTATTTTCTTACCTTCACTGATGATTTGAGTAGATATAGTGTATATTTACTTAATGAAACACAAGTCTGAATCATTTGAAAGGTTCAAGCAAATTCAGAGTGAAGTCTAAGATCATCGTGACAAGAAGATGAAAATGTCTGCAATATGATCGTGGAGGTGAATATCTGAGTTACGAGTTTGGCATACAACTTTAGACAATGTGAAAGTTGTTACACAACTCACGCCACCTGGAACACCATAGTGTGATGGTGTGTCCGAACGTCATAGTCGTGCTCTATTGGATATGGTGCGTGCTATGATGTCTCTTATCATTTTGCTACTATAATTTTGGGGTTATAGATTAGAGACAACTACATTCACTTTAAATAGGGCACCATCTAAATCCGTTGAGATGACACCATATGGTTTGATAGAAACCTAAGCTATCATTTCTTAATGTTTGGGGCTGTAGCACTTATGTGCAAAAGGTTTTCACCTAATGAGCTCGAACCCAAAGCGGACAAATGGATCTTCATATAATACCCTACGAATAGTTGGATAAACCTTCTATATCAGATCCAAGCATAAAGTGTTTGTTGCTAAAACTAGGTCCTTTCTTGACAAAGAGTTTCACTCGAACGAATTGAGTGGGAGGAAGATAGAACTTGATGAGGTTGTTGAACCTTTGTTCAACCAAAGAGTAGCGCAGCGCAGGAAGTTGTTGAAGCCTACATTAGTTGAAGAGGAAGTTAATGATGATGATCATGAAGCTTCGGATAAAGTTACTATCGAACCTCGTAGGTCGACAAGGATGTATACTGCTCCTGAGCTGTACGACAACCCTGTCTTGGAGGTCATGTTGTTGGACAACGATGAATCTACGAGCTGTGGAGAAGCGATGATGGGCCCGGATTCTGACAAATGGTTAAAGGCCATTAAATCCGAGAAAGGATCCATGTATAAACTTGGTAGACTTGCTCTTTGGACGGCTGGTCGTTGAGTACAAATGGTTGTTTAAAATGAAACAGGCGCTCATGGTAATTGTCACCATTTGTAAAGCTCGACTTGTTGCAAAGAAGTTTACGACAAGTTCAAGGAGTTGGCTGCGATGAGACTTTGTCACTCGTAGCGATGCTAAAGTCTGTTGGAATTATGTTAGCAGTTGCTGCATTTTTCAATTATGAAATCTGGCAGATGGATGTCAAAACATCGTTTCCTTAATGGTTTACTTGAGGAAAGGTTGTATGTGATACAACCAGAAGGTTTTGTCAGTCCCAAGGATGCTAAAAGGTGTGCAAGCTTCAGTGATCCTCCTATGAACTGAAGCAAGCATCTCGGAGTTGGAATATACACTTTGATGAGGTGATAAAAGTTTTTGAGTCTATACAAAGTTTACGAGAAACTTGTATTTACAATAAAGTGAGTGGGAGCACTATAGAATTTCTGATAAGTATATGTGGATGACATATTGTTGATCGGAAATGATGTAGAATTTCTGGAAAGAATAAAAAGTTCTTTGAAAAGAGTTTTTCAAAGGAAGACCTTGATAAAGCTACCTAATTGTTGAGCATCAAGATCTATAGAGATATATCAAGATGCTTGATGAGACTTTCAATGAGTACATACCTCGACAAGATTTTGAATGAGTTCAAAATGGATCAGTTAGAGAAAGAGTTCTCTCTTGATTTGTAAGGTGTGAAGTTGAGTGAGACTCAAAGCTCGACAACGGCAGAAGAAAGAGAAAGGACGAACGTCGTCCCCTATGCCTTAGCCATAGGCTCTGTATAGTATGCCATGCTGTGTACCGCACCTGTGTGTGCCTTCTCATGAGTCCGTCAAGGGGTACAAGAGTGATCCAGGAGTGGATCACTAGACAACGGTCAAGATCATCCTTAGTAACCAAAAGACTAAAGTTAATATTTCTCAATTATGGAGGTAAGAAAGAGTTCGTCGTAAAGAGTGACGTCGATGCAAGATTTGACACCAATCCGGATGACTCTTAGTAGCAATCTAGATACGTATAGTAGAGCAGCCATTTGGAATAGCTCCAAGTGGAGTGTGGTAGCGATGTTCATAGTTTGACATAGAGGTTTGCAAAATACACACGGATCTAAATGTCGTAGACCCGTTGACTATAAGACCTCTCTCATATGCAAACATGATCGAGCCCCAGAACTCATTGGGTGTTAGATTCATAACAATGCGAATCACATGGTGATGTGACCTAGATTATTGACTCTAGTGCAAGTGGCAGACTATTGGAAATATTCCCTAGAGGCAATAATAAATTGGTTATTATCATATTTCCTAGTTCATGATAATCGTTTATTATCCATGCTATAATTGTGTTGATCGGATACTCAGATACATGTGTGGATACATAGACAACACCATGTCCCTAGTATGCCTCTAATAGACTAGATCATTGATCAAAGATGTCTATGGTTTCCTAGTCATGGACATGAGATGTCATTTGATAATGGGATCACGTCATTAGGAGAATGATGTGATGGAAAAGACCCGAACTACAAACGTAGCTTATGATCGTGTCAGTTTATTGCTACTGTTTTCTGCATTTCAAGTATTTGTTCCTATGACCATGAGATCATGCAACTCACTGACACCGGAGGAGTACCTTGTGTGTATCAAACGTCGCAACATAACTAGGTGACCATAAAGGTGCTCTACAGGTATCTCCGAGGGTGTCTGTTGGGCTGGCATGGATCAAGACTGGGATTTGTTACTCTGTGTGACGGAGAGGTATCTCAGGGCCGACTCGGTAATACAACATCACAATAAGCCTTGCAAGCAATGTGACTAAGTGTTAGTCATGGGATCTTCTATCACGGAATGATTAAAGAGACTTGCCGGTAACGTGGTTGAACTAGGTATGGAGATACCGACAATCGAATCTCGGGCAAGTAACATACCAAAGAACAAAGGGAACATCATACGAGATTAACTGAATCTTTGACACAGAGGTTCAACCGATAAAGATCTTCATAGAATATGTAGGAACCAACATGGACATCTAGGTCCCGCTATTGGTTATTCACCGTAGAGGTGTCTCGGTCATGTTTACATAGTTCTCGAACCCGCAGGATGTACACACTTAAGGTTTGGTGACGTTTTGGTAGTATAGAGTTATGTATGGTGGTGACCGAAGGTTGCTCGAAGTCCCAGATGAGACCCCAGACGTCATGAGGAGCTCCGGAATGGTCTGGAGGTAAATATTGATATATAGGAAGTCCTATTTTGGTCGCCAGAAAAGTTCGGGCTCATCGGTAGTGTATCGGGAGTGCCGGTAGTGTACCGGGAGACCATCGGGAGGGGCATTTCGACCCAAGAGGCTACATGGGCTGTGGGAGGATGAATACCAGCCCTTAGTGGTCTGGAGGAAGTCCCACAAAGGGCTTATGCGGCTGGGAAGAAAAATCCCAAAAGGAAAAAGGTGGGAAAAGGCAAAAGGGCTAAATTAGGAAGGAGTCCTAATCCTACTAGGAGTGGAGGAGGAGAACTCCTCCCTCCTGGTTCGGCTGACCCAAGGGATGGCTCCTTGGGAGCCAAGCTTCCTCCTCCTCTCCTGCTATACATACTAGAGGGTTTTAGGGTTTTGGCACTAGATTTTCTGCCACGTGCTACCCTCTCCTCTACTGCATAGTTTCTCCTCTAGATCGGTTTTCTGCAGTGCTTAGGCGAAGCCCTGTCGGAATTGCTCCACCACCATCGCCGTGGTGCCATCATGCTGCCGGAGAACTCATCTACCTCTCCGCTCCCTCTTGCTGGATGAAGAAGGCGGAGATCTGCATCGAGCTGTACGTGTGCTAAACACGGACGTGTCGTCCGTTCAGCGCTAGATCGGAAGGACCGTGATCAAGATCGCGAGACGGATTGTGATGAGATCACGGGACATATCGTGATGTGTTCATGGGATGGATCGTGATTGGATTGTGGGACGGATCGTGATGAGATCGCGGGATGCTCGGCGATTTGGATCGCGAAGATCTTCGACTACACCAACCGCGTTGCTTCCCGCTTCCCGCTTAGCGATCTACGAGGGTATGTAGATCCACTCTCCCTCTCATAGATGCTCATCACCATGGATAGATCTTGTGTGTGTGTAGGAAATTTTTTGTTTCCCATGCGACGTTCCCCAACAGGAAGTTGCCTGGAGGAGGAACATTAGCTGACTTGAGTGCCTGGGGCCTCTGCTGATATCCTGGGTTGGGTGGGTGGGAAGAACCACGACCACCGAACTATTTCTGCTACCAAGGGGGACAAAACGGATGGGAGGAGGAGGAACCCAATACTTCTGCTTCTTAGGGACCATCTGAGAGATGGAAGAAGAAGAGTAGGATTCCCAGGAACGCTTCCTTGAGTTCTCTAACTTGAGCTAAGTTGCCTCGACCTTCAAAGCCATGTTGTAGAACTGATCAAACTCACGAGGCTCTTGGAGGACCAGACCCGGAAGAAGCTCATCCTTGAGACCACCTTTGAATTAATAAATCATGGACTTGTTGTCAGGAACATCTTGTTTAGCATAGAGGGCCAGATTTTGGAACTTGATGTTGTACTGATAGACAAACTTGCTTCCCTGCTTCAGGTGCCTGAACTTCTCATGCATCTCCTCGACAAAGCTCGTCGGAATGTAATGGGCCCTGAAGTCACAACAGAAATCATCCCAACTAACAACACGATCACCCCTGGAGTCCTTGTATTGCTGCCACCAATCTGCTGCCTGACCCTTGAGCTAAAACGACGCAAACCTGACATAGTCCTCTGGACTGTCATTGCTGCACTCAAAATGTTTACTCATGTCGTGGAGCCAATCATCTGCATCAAAAGGCTGCTCACAACAGGTGAAAGACTTGGGGTGGTTGGCAAGGAACAGGTTGAGTGTTGCGAACTGAGGCTGATTCTGAAAATTCCCTTGATAACCTTGCTGCACCTGATCTCTCTCTTGCAACAACCTCGGCAATATTTGAGTATTCGCATTGGTTGTGTCCATCACAGCTTGCCAAGCTTCTGGAGGAGGGGGCGATGGTGGGCGTGGTGGAGGATCAGACTGCTCCTCAACCCGACCCGGATTCCCGCGAGTTGGTGGAGCCATCCTGGAGATGGACAAGAACATCAGCACATCATTGACAAAGATGATTGCAATAAGCTGAACCAAATGACTTGAAAGAAATTGAACGGAATAACATTAATAGCCTTCCTACTAAAAAATTAGTAAGACTGCCTTCTTCGGGTTTGCGATAACATCATCAGATATTAGAAGCCACTTGGATATACAGAACAAATTATTGAGCTAACATATGCTCGGAATAAATGTATAGTCCTCATACATCTGAAGAAGGATGATCCTAGGTAACTACTTGAATTCCCACCTAAGAACTTCCGAACTCTTTGGTTATGCAATCGGTTGTTGGGAATACAGGGAGGCAAAATATCTCACAAGCCCTACACTCCAACTGTATCCATCTGTCAACACATAATGAGAGGCTTCGTAACTCCATCTATCTTGGATCCTCGAAAGCACAGCAATACCAAACATGGCAGTACCCTAGATGCCTCCCCGGTACTGGGTGACTCTGACCTTATCTCGCCGCGATATGTATTGAAGCATTTTCGAACACCCTCTGTCATGAGATACTAAGAAAAGTGAATGATAATGATGTGCCAAGAATCCCCTGGAGCTCAACTCCCCGGAAGAAATCAAGTCAGACAGGAGGCACCAAGACAGAACTCAGTCACATCGGCGTCATATAGTTTTCAAAATACCCGTGTGATCGTAAATTTTTTTGAGAGAGAAGAGGAGTAGAATCAAAATTCCTAAGTCAAATACCTCACCAGAGTATAGAAGAGGAGTAAAAGAAACCTACTCTTCAATATAACTAGACTCAAAAATAGTTTTACTAGAGTCGACTCAGCCAAGTTCGATCAAGCAAAGGGCTCCTATGGTCGTATGGCTCTGAATACCAACTTGTAACGCCCAAGATGCGCTCCTATCCTTATTAAGGCACGAGGGCTTCAACATAGATAGAGGCTCATCTCGTCGATTCGCAAGTGCAGTAACTCATTGCATACATTTATGAAAAGAGAGTATATGAGTCTGCTTACACTCGCCACAAGCTAAATTATGATTCACTTAAATATTCAATCATACAGAAGGTAGGGTCCGTCTACGGACGAAATCAAACGAAGAAAAGAAGCAATGAAAAACGCCTTGCTATCCCACGGATCATGACCATGGCCACTCTACTCGTCGGGGTACGTGACATACATCCTGCCACATTCTTCATCATACTCCCACATTGTAAGCTTATGGGCTGGATGGGGTATGTGTTGGGTTTGCAGCAAGCACTAAGCATTTATTTGGTGGCTATATTACGCGAACATGAATGTAAATATGGTGGACTACGAAAGACGATCGAGTACTACCATGATCACTAAGTGATCCTGAACACCTACTTACGTCAAACATAACCCCACCACGTTCTCTCTTGGTTCATGTTCATGAGCAGAGACGATCACGGTTACGCACACAGTTGGTGTATTTTATTAGAGTTTACTTCAAGTTGACTATAACCGGGTGTTAAACAAAATATCCAAGTTGCCACATAACTGCGGGCATGGCTTTCCAAAAGATTTAACCCTGTAGGGGTGCTCCAACTAATCCATCACAAATTAACCACACGCCATGGGAATAACCTCGAACATGAAGCTCATGATCTTCCTAGGCAATTTCAAAGGAAAATTGACACCTCAAGATAGCCCTAAAAAGACAAGAGTTCCTCACGCAAGACATTCGAGAAAGGTAAAAGAAGTCTAGCAAAACCGCCCGACATGTCGACGAACCCGATAGGAGCCGCATATCTCGTTCTCAGGACACGGCCAGATTTTCCAAACTTCTGGTAGGCCAAACACAGAGTTGCCCCTGGTGGCCACCGGCGGTTGACATTTTGGACCAACACTCATGTGGAGCACTTTCCCAGGTTGTTGATTAATTATCCACGGGGTTGCAAAGCCCTATGCATTTTTATTAAAATGTTAAGAAAATGTAGTACCAAAGTTGGGTCTTGCCATACAAGCTTTAATCTCAAACGAATGTCAAGGGGTCTCCATAACAACCCCGATCATGTTAGGAGCGCAAAATATGGAACATAACACCGGTAACAAGTAACTATGGCGGTAATAGTGGAACAAAACACCGAGAAAAATGCCAAGCCTTCCACCTTACCAAGATATATATGTGCATTAAATTCAATAGCAGTGAATATTATGATATCTCCAGATATCCATGTTATCAGATGGAAACAACATGCACCTGCATCTAAGAACGCTATAAGAGGGGCTGAGCAACGGTAACTTAGCCAAAACAAGGTTTCCTAGGTAGTGGAGAGGTTAGGGGCTATCATGGAAATGTAGGAGGCTTGACATTCAAGTGGTAGGTAATGCAAGTGTAATGATAAGAGCGAGACATCTAGCAAAGCAAACATAGTGTCGGGATCCGGGTACGATCATCTTGCCTGTAGGTTCTTTAGAGGGACAAAGAGTTGGGTCCTCATAGTGGTAATCTCCTGGATCCTCGTACTCAGGTTCAACACTCGCGTCTACCCAAAGATAAATAGCCACAATAAACAAACAACCAATGTGCAATTCACAAACAAGATGATGCATGATTCATTTGAAGTATTTAACATGGCAATCCTAAGCTAGTCATATTTCTTGTGCAATAGTTAAGTTATTTACAATTCTGTACAAAACCTCATGTTAAGTTGTTTGAACATGCATGATCATGGAAAAATATGGATGCTTCATTCAAAACGATGCAAATGCATATGTAAATCATAGGAAACAGAGTAACGGTTCTGACGCTACGCTCACGACAAGGCACGAAGACGAAATATAAGACAAGGAATGCCATGGGCTATTCCTTGGTATTCCAAGGTAGCCACTGGTTAGGAAATGAAAAACTAACCACTATAGATCCAAAGAACAAGCAAAACAATGGAGCATAGCTCCCACAAGTAACAAAACAACACCACACACATTCTTCCCAAAACAGCAACATAGCAACTTCCACAACAATTATCTAGAGCTGCAAGATGTTTCCAACCTCAAACAAAGCATGTACACAAACTACATAACATTCTTGACAAATCATCCAACTACACAAAATTCAAAGGAAACAAGGATCACTAAGCACTAAGCTCACAAGATGACATAATGAAACAGATTCTAGGGACTTAGTGAAAATCATAGTATCTAGAATCTGAGTTAAGCTGATAGCAAATTGACAGCAGAAAATAATGATGCTAGAGACCACCTCATGGAATGAAAATTAACAAGATGGTAGAGGACAATATCTACTACAAAACACCATCACTGAGCTTGAGCTAAAACTCAACAGGTCACTTGGTAGCATCCACTCAACATGGCATAAAAATAATATCAGATTCTCAGACTTAGAAATATATAGAAGGTTGAAAACAACAACATATTGTTAGCTACTTTGGAGAAAGAATCCCACTTATATGCAAGCATATCATGTCAAAAGAAAATACCATGGCATAATACTGATAAAACACTACCACTTTCATGTGGGCACAACTATCATAGCATGCATGGATTTATTCTTACAAAAATGACAAAATGACATATTGGAATAAAATGCCATTTTGCAAAACTTGCTCAAAAGATCAAACAAATCACACCAACAGATAAAAATGTGGGCTTTGGCCGGAGCTATGTGAGCGCGATGTTGACACGGCTGGATCTACGCGCACATATGTATGATTCGAAGAGGGCGTGGAGAAAGGAGCGAGGGGACATACCACCCTACCTGGGACAAGCTGGCGGTGATGAAAGGGGCTTGGATAGGCGACGGCGATCGGCCGAAGCTCGGCCCGCTACTGCAACCGAAGCACCGGGGATGAAGGGGAAGAAGACGACGGCGATCCACTTCTTGGCATCCCGCGAGCCGTTGAGGAAGAAGAGGAGCATGGGGAGGTTCCTTCCCGCACACCAGATCGACGGAGACGCGGCGAGGAAGGCTATCTCCGGGCACGAGCAGGGCTCTTTCAGAGCAGCGAGGGCATGGCGACGACAAGGGCTTGGGAAGCAGCTTACCTGTGGCGGCGGGGAAGGAGAAGGGAGGAAAGGGGAGAGGGATCCCTAGGGTTGCGCATCTGTAGGTTTATAAGGGGGCTCGAGGACTAACGTTGTCTCGACGCCCGTGCCACAGCGGGCACTCTCTCTCTCACTCCCTCTCTAACGCTGACGAAAAGCAGGGGGACGGCGAGCAGGTAGCCGTCTAGGGGGCTCTGCTGGGCTGCGCAGCGGAGGGAAAGGAGGCTCATCACCCTTGGACTCCCTCTTACTCTCGAAACTGATTTGTTTTTATACAAATAAAACATTTCCAAGCCAAACCAAAACCCCACAGAGAATAAAAAGGATACTTTGCATACCAAATTATTTTGGCACTAAATTAAATGCACCTATTTAATAAAAACGAACCACCATTTTTAGCCAAAGCAAATTAATTACTTTTGTAAAATTATATTGCTGGTTTATTGAAAGACATTAATGACCAAGTAGCAACACATGAAAGAGCTCACTTACTCCACTCTACACAATTTACTTGAGCAACAGAACATTTTTAAAAGATTTATTAGGCCAGACTAAATTGATGTCACAAAACAATTGAGAGCAAAAGGGTTTCTTTTTATATGATGTGAAATGGGAGATGGGGTTAAACTCCACATGCACACACCCCACTCCCAGGATACTCTAACACACATAACACTCTAATCACACCAAAATCACATCACCACATCATTGTGCACACAAACAACATGAAGATGAATGCTTATGATGCCATGATGCAAGAATGACATGAAGCAAAATTAAATCATTCAAACCACATGGGCAAAACATGGAGGACCACATGAGATACATGACCAAAATGGCAAGGAGTGCACTCTTGGGCTGTTACAATGAGACATGCTCTAATAATGATAATCATCACACTTTAATTTACAACTTGAAACCTAGAACAAAATATGACACTACATGAATGCCTCTGGCGGTGTACCGGGATATGCAATGATCTAGCATAGCAAATGGCATCAAAAAATGGACAAGCCATGAAAACATCATGCTAGCTATCTTACGATCATGCAAATCAATATGAAAATGACGGTGCGTGTCATAATAAACGAAATGGTGGAAGTTGCATGGCAATATATCTCAGAATGGCTATGGAAATGCCATAATAGGTATGTATGGTGGCTGTTTTGAGGGAGGATATATGGAGGGTTTAATGCACCGGCGAAAGTTGCGCGGTACTAAAAAGGTAGCAAAGGTGGAAGGGTGAGAGTGGATATAATCCATGGACTCACATTAGTCATAAAGAACCCACTTACTTATTGCAAAAGTCTATTAGTCATCGAAGAAAAGTATTAGATGCATGGTCCTAGGGGAGCGGTTGGTAGGAGTTAACCATCGCGCGCTCCCGACCCTCACACAAAGGTTCACAATCAATAAACAAATCATGCTCCGACTTCCTTACATAACGGTTCACCATACGTGCATGCTACGGGAATCACAAACCTTTAGACAAGTATTTCTACCAATCCACAATTACTCACTAGCATGACTCTATTATCACCATATTTATATCACAAAACTATTGCAAGGAATCAAAAACATCATATTTAGTGATCTACAAGTTTTATTTAGGATTTTATGACTAACCATGTGAATGACCAACTCCTGTTAACTCTCTAAATATAAATAAGTGAAGCATGAGAGTTTAATTCTGTATACAAAAGATATTCCCACATTCTAACAAATATAATTGAAGCAAAAGAGCATTCTACAAATGGCGGTTTTCTATTTGTGAGAAACAGGCAATCCAAACTTCAAATGATATAGGTGAAGCACATGAAGCATTCTATATGGCCATGCTCAAAAGATATAAGTGAGGTGCAAAGAGCCTTTTATAAATCAACCAAGGACTTTCTAATACCAGCATGTTGCATTATTAAAACAAAAATAAAAATCACATGACACTCCAAGATTTACGCATATCATGTGATGAATAAAAATATAGCTCCAAGTAAAATTACCGATGGTTTTTAGAAGAAAGAGGGGATGCCTTCCGGGGCATCCCCAAGCTTAGTTTCTTGGGAGTCCTTGAATATTACCTTGGGGTGCTCGGGCATCCCCAAGATTAGTCTCTTTCCACTCTTTATTCCTTCATCCATTGTGATCTCACCCAAAACTTGAAAACTTCAATCACACAAAACTTAACAAAACCCTCGTGAGATACGTTAGTCTAATGAAGCAAATCACCACTTTAAGTACTGTTTCCAACCGATTAATATTTTGTTTTTACATTTTAGCTAATGTAATATATATTTTCCATGGCTTATACCACTAATACAATTGATAGTTTCATCAAAACAAGCAAAACAATGCATCAAAAATAGAATCTATCAAAAACAGGACAGTCTGTAGTAATCTGAACATTCACCATACTTCTGCAACTCTTAAAATTACTAAAAATTAGGACAAATAAATTTTTTGCATAGAAGTACTATGTAAAAATTTCAGAATCTTTTGACATTCCTGTGAAAATGAAAATTCATGCACTACAGCCAAAGTTTCTGTTTTTGCGCTGCACACACCAAACAAGCAATCTAATCATCCTAAAGGCAAATCTTGGCACATTAGTTTTATAATAAAATGGATTTATACAAGGAGATAATTATTTTGTTGAAAATTTTCTATTATTCAAGATTTGCAAAGTTTCCATGGGCATGAACAAAGTTCAAGGAGCTCCCCCAGTTCAACGGTGCTCATCTTTCTTACTTTCACTTCCCTTTTTGAAAAGTTTTAGGTTCTGCTATTTTTTTTAAACTATATAAAAGCACAGAACAGAATAAAACGACTCTTTAAAACTTCCGGGTTGTCTCCCTGGCAGCACTTTCTTTTAAGCCATTAAGCTAGGCATAAAGTGCTCATGTAATGGATCCACCTGGATCCCAAGGTATATCAAAGACAATTTTAATTAGCAATGATTTGTAATTAAGTAGTGAGCACAAAGTTATATAAATCATGTGACAATGAAGTCTAACTCTCTTCCTATGCATTGGCATGTCATACAAGAACAATTCATGCACACAAAGTAAAGGCCAATGCATAGTATAAACAGTTTCTTGCAGTTTTATCATATTGGAAACATAGAGAGGTGGAGATGTAGTTCCTCTCTCATAATAATTGCAAGTAGGAGAAGCAAGCACATGCATATTATATCTATCAAAAACATCGTGTGTGATAGTAAAAGCAACTCGTCTATATAATCCTTAATCAGTGCAAACTTCTCCGATATAGTGTAGTTGGGAGAATTCAAAAAGATAATACAACTATCAGGTGTGGGTGCAATAGCAACAATTTCATGCTTAACATAAGGGACTATAGCAAGTTCATCTTCATAAGCATAATTCATATTGGTATCATGGCCACAAGAATAGCAAGCACCAATTTCAACAAAAATGGATATTTCAAAAGAATCCAAGGGATCATAGCAATCAACATAGCATTCATCCTTCGGTAAGCATGAAGGGAAATTAAAGAATGTATGGGTTGAAGAGTTACTCTCATTAGAAGGTGGGCACGGGTAGCTAATCCGCTCTTCCTCCTTTTGTTCTTCATTCTCCTCCTCATCTTTTCCATCTAATGAGTTTAAAATTTCAGCAACTTCCTCTTCCATAGATTCCTGCAAAAATTCTAGTCTCTTCCAAGGCAGCGGCCATTCTTTCAATAAACTCTTTAACATAAGCATTAGAAGCATAGCTTTCATAGCAATATTTAAGTATGGAAATTTTTCAGAATTGTAAATAGTAGCATCTAACTTTTCAATGAAAGAAGCAATTTCATAGGCACCCTTAAAAGCAACAAATTCTTCAATTTGTTCAACATCATTATATAAATAGGCATCCTTGGCATAAGAGGATAATATTTCATTATCATTAAACACACATTGGTAGGGAAGGTGTTTTTTAGCTTCTTTAGAACAACAAGTAAAATCATAAATTTCACATAGATTCCAAGCTTAGAAAAACAAAGTATTAGTTTGATGCCACAAGAGTTTCCCTTTTTGAGATATGCGGTGTCGCACATAATGAGCATGCTCATTTAATGATTTTTCCACAATTAAGCTAGTTGTGTTTTCAGCACGAGCAAAAGTGGATCGAAGATGACTCAAGTAATATTCTTCGGTGGTATGGAACACTAGTGGTTCGTCAACTTTTCGAGCAGCAAGTACAACTATTTGTTTTGGTATTTTGCGTTTCCTACCCATATCTAAAGATAGAAAACAACTTAGAACAGCAAAAAAATCTACTTAGTGATAAAGCAAACAAGCACACATGAGATGACCCCATGCTATTGCTCCCCGGCAACGGCGCCAGAAAAAGGTCTTGATAACCCACAAGGGTAGGGGATCAATTGTAGCCTTCTCAATAAGTAAGAGTGTTGAACCCAATGAGGAGATAAAGGGAGAAAAAATATTCCCTAAATTCTATTGACCACCTATAAAACTCTACGCACACTCAACGTTCACTTTACTTAGAACAAGTATGAAACTAGAAGTACTTTGTAGGTATGATCGAATAGGTTTGCAAGATAATAAAGAGCACGTAAATGAAAACTAGGGGCTGCTAAGATAAAGTAACAATTAAGTTAGTTTAACGAGTGTGGAAAAGTGGTGGTAGGAGTTGCGGAATTGTCCCTAGGCAATCGATAACTAGACCGGTAATCATTATTGCAATTTTATATGAGGGAGATGCATAAGCTAACATACTTTCTCAACTTGGATCATATGCACTTATGATTGGAACTCTAACTAGCATCTGCAACTACTAAAGATCATTAAGGTAAAACTCAACCATAGCATTATAAGGTATCAAGTCCTCTTTACTCCCATATGCAATAACCCACCTACTCAGGTTTATGCTTCTGTCACTCAAGCAACCCACCATAGGCAAATCATGAACACATTGAAACACCCTACAGAGAGGATCCCTCATGCTTGCACGACACGGAGAGCACCATAGGACAGCACCAATAATAAAACTTGCAACTCAAACCAATCATGATCATCAATCAACCCATATGACAACAAAAATCTACTCAGACATCATAGGATGGCAACACATTATTGGATAATAATATGAAGCATAAACCACCATGTTCAAGTAGAGGGTACAGCAGGTTGTGGGAGAGTGTACCGCTGTATATATATGAGGGAAGGTGATGGAGGTGTTGGTGAAGATGACAGAGTTGTTGGAGTAGATCGCCGTCACGATGATGGCCCCGACGATGTTCTGGTGCCACCGGGAGAGAGGGGGAGAGCCCCCCTCCTTGTACTTCCTTAACCTCCCCCTATATGGGAGAAGGATTTTCACTCTGGTCCATGGCCTCCATGGAGGCGGAGGGGTGGGAGCCCCTCCTATATTGGATCTCTTTCTCTCTGTTTCCTTTTGTTTTTGCGCTCCCAGATTCTGGCCTTTAACCGTTTCTTAAATATCCGGAGATCCGTAACTCTGATCGGGCTGAAATTTTGAGGGGATCTTTATTCAGAAATTAGCTTTCTTGTGGCCAGGGGCACCACCAACCGACCTAAGGGGTGTCCACAAACCTGCCAGGCGCGGCCAGGGGGTGGGCCGCTCCTATCAGGCTTGTGACATCCTCGGGCATCATCTCGCGCTGATTCTTTTTCCCAAAAATCACATATATTCCAAAAAAAATCTCCGGAAGTTTTTATCGTGTTTGGACTTCATTTGATATTGATTTTCTGCGGAAAAAAACATGCAACAAATAGGAACTGACACTAGGCACTGGATCAATATGTTAGTCCCAAAAAATAGTATAAAAAGTTGCCACAAGTATATGAAAGTTGTAGAATATTGGCATGAAACAATCAAAAACTATAGATACGACGGAGACGTATCATGTATGATGGGGTATGAACCATGGAGAAGTTAGAATACAGTGGGTATTACAAAAACATAAAAAAAGAATGAGTTTCACAACAGTACCTAAAGTGGTGATTTATTTTCTTATACTAACGGATCTCTAAAGTTTTCTGTTAAGTTCTATGTTGTGAAGTTTTCAAGTTCTGGGTAAAGATTTGATGGACTATGGAATAAGGAGTGGCAAGAGCCTAAATTGGGGATGCCCAAGGCACCCCAAGTCATATCAAGGATGCCAAAGAGCCTAAGCTTGGGGGTGCCCTGGAAGGCATCCCCTCTTTCGTCTTCAATCCATCGGTAAATTTACTTGAGGCTATATTTTTATTCACCACATGATATGTGTTTTTCGTGGAGCGTCTTGTATGATGTGAGTCTTTGATTTTTAGTTTGCCACAATCATCCTTGTTGCACACATCTTTTGAGAGAGACACGCTGAATCGTGAATTTATTAGAATACTCTATGTACTTCACTTATATCTTTTGAGTTAGGCAATTTTTCTTTATGTGCTTCACTTATATTTTTTAGAGCACGATAGTGTTTGCATTTTATAGAAATAATTGAACTCTCGTACCTCACTTAAATTACATTTAGAGTCTCTAAACAACATGGTAATTGGTATTGTTTATGAATTTAGTCCTAATATGATAGGCATCCAAGAGGGATATAATAAAAACTTCCATATTAAGTGCATTGAGTGAGAAGTTTGATTCCTTGCATAAAGTTTTGAGATATCAAGTTGGTAATGTTAATACTCATGTTAGGAAGTAATTTTAATTTGGTAAAACTACTTGTGTAATGGTTTGTGATTCCCGTAGCATGCACGTATGGTGAACCGTTATGTAAGGAAGTCGGAGCATGATTTGTTTATAGATTGTCAACCTTTGTATGAGGGTCGAGAGCGCGCGATGGTTAACTCCTACAAACCTCTCCCATAGGAGCATGCATTTAATACTTTGCTTCAATGATAAATAGACTTTTGCAATAAGTATGTGAGTTCTTTATGACTAATGTTGAGTCCATGGATTATACGCACTCTCGCCCTTCCACCTTTGCTAGCCTCTCTAGTACCGCACAATTTTCGCTGGTACAACAAATACCTTCCTCAAAACAGCCACCATATACCTTCCTCAATACAACCACCATATATTGTTCCTCAAAACAGCCACCATGCCTACCTATTATGGCCTTTCCATAGCCATTCCGAGATATATTGCCGTGCAACTTCCACCGTTTCCTTTTATGACTTGCACCATCACTTCCATATTGCATATAGAGTCATATTTTGTCATAGGTCTCAAGTTGTAATTTTATTTTGATTTGTAAGTAAATAAAAGTATGATGATTATGATTTAAATGTAGCTCATGTTCTTTCCTAGGCCATTTTACCTACAGTGGCGGGTCTTCTCGTGGGGCACGTTTCTTTTGGAAAAAGAAAAGGGTCTCAACCAATACTCCTGAAATAAAATCAAAGACTAAAGGGATATGGAAAATTAAAAAAATCCTACTAAACAGACCCGTATCTTGGGGAAGAAAATCTGGAGAGCCAAACAAACAGAAGGTTCAGTTAGCGATTTACCAGGCTCTCAGCCCTCCGTTGCTCCGCCTTCTGCTCGCTCTGACGCGGCTACACCAAATCGCCTGGTAACTGGTCCTCCAATACCATGCTCTCCATCTGCTCCTGCTCCGCCACCGATGGCGAACCTGCCAGTGCTGCCGTATCCGTTCCTGTCAGGAGAGCTCAACATCGACAATGCTCAGGGTCAGCGTCTTTAGTGAAACATGGTTGTCGTTGGTGACCCACCACTTGATAATAGTCCGCTCACCTTGGTCATGGTAAATCCCCCTCCCACTAATCCGAAGAGGGAGCATGTGCTTACGATAGTGCATCGGGTTCTCCGTCGAGATCATGGTCCCAACACCTTTGATGCTGAGATTTATCCTTTTTGCGTTGGCCTGATTTTTTTGAGTACCCATTGCTCTGAGATCACATTATTAATCACAACCCTCATGCACTTGGAGAACACTCTACTTTTACACTTCTTAGACATGATGAAGGTCCCGACATGTGACGCCCAATTGTCGAAAGAGAAGCATGGGTCATGTGACTAGGATTCCCTCTTGATTATCAAACAGAGTACTATGTGATTAAAGCAGTCTCATGCTTTGGCAGAGTGGTGTACTGGCCTAGAGCTCATGGATCACGTGTGATTGTTCATGTGCAGATTAATGAAGTGGCACTAGTTCCATATAGTTTGGTGTTTAAACGTTTTTCTGATATTAGTGGCTTGGGGATTTCCTGTTCTATACCAGTATACATACTCAATGGAAGAAACCTAAGTCTGGTTGGAAATGAAGATGAGGTGCCACCGATGGGTGCATCTTGTCACCCAGAATAGTTGTCGTTCATGACAGCAATGCAACAAGCTCACCATGACACGCAAGTTTGGCAAATGAAAAATGCTGCAAATGCTTGGGACGAAGCGCCGCCAAATCTGCCACCACAACAAGGCTGGGGAACTTGGCCTGTTTTGCCACCGCTCCCAGAGCTGTACAGAGGCGACAGTTATCGTCAAATTACTGAATATTTTGGCCCATCGATGATGGACGGGGTTGAGACCTCTGACAATGAGCAAGATGATGGACTCATGGTATGGAATGAACATGTCGCAAGGGTAGAAGATGCAGCAAATGCTATTCTGAATTGCTTGACATCAGGGCAATTCAGATTTGTAAGTGCTACACGGGAAGAAGCCATGATAGAAGTACCACTCTAGGAAAATGTTCTAAACTTTATGATGAGGTTATATCAGGTAGTGAACACTCCACGAATTGTTGGACAAGAGTATCAACTAGTGTTGGGTGACATATATAATATTGCATCTTAGGATCTAACTGAACTTCTGGGAGTGGCTTGCTTCAGTCTATTTCCATTTTGCCCATTCACTCCTGACACTAATACGATAATTTTTGATGCTGAAATCTGGGAAGTCATACATGAGGGACTGGCTACACATTTAAATGAATGGAGTCAAATGATAATGAGGAATCGGAATGGGGATTGCATGGACCTGGATGCTCAAAATTCTGAACCAGATCATTCACAATCAGAAAGCATGGAAATGGAGGAAATGGGAGTTCTTATTGCTTGATTGTCACGCAAATGTCGCCGTCCAACTATTCCTCTAGATACCTTCGAGG
This sequence comes from Hordeum marinum, assembly GCA_022496015.1. Lineage (NCBI taxonomy): Eukaryota > Viridiplantae > Streptophyta > Magnoliopsida > Poales > Poaceae > Hordeum > Hordeum marinum. The sequence goes on along the minus strand of CM039675.1, from coordinate 453,763,312 downwards.
TTAAACGCAGCTCTCGCTCCACCAGGTTCATGGGATTTCGGCCTCCATCCGTTGAGCATATTCGGAAGCGAGCATCTCATGTCAAAACCTCGTACAATACCTGGATTCGCCATAACTGAAATTTGTGCAGACCCAATTGACACAACTATTTCATCAGCATTGCAGGAACCAGTACCACCTCCAAATACAATTGCAGAACTGCAGCAGATGGGAGCCAAATACCCGGAGGAAATCTTTGATGAAATTGTTCTTAGGGAATCTAGTGGCAATGCTACGACCTCTCTGTGAGAGGCCTGATTTTATCTTCCCAGACTTTTGCTTTATATTCATAGCCTGGACTTTTAAATAATGTCATCGGTCTCTTGGAACATTTTGTGTTGGAATGTATGAGGTTTAAACTACGATGTTAAATGTTTGGCACTTCGTAAAAAAATAGATGAATCTGGTTGTTCCAATATTTGTTTACAAGAAAGAAAGAAAGAATCTTTTGATCACTCATTTATCAGAAAATGTTGCCCACAATGATTTGATAAGTTTGAATTTATTCCCTCTATTGGGGCCTCTGGGGGTATTATAATTATCTGGTGTGGCAGTTCTCTGCCACAATTATCCACAAGGAACAATTTGTGCTTACTCTTCAATTATAGCTAGTGCATGATACAAAGAACTAGAAACTTTCAAACATATATGGACCTTGTGAGGGACCAGAACGGGAACAGTTCGTAAATTGGTTTCACAGCTTGAATATAAACCCTGAGGAGCTATGGATGTTCATGGGCAATTTTAATTTTATAAGATCATTGGAAAACAGAAACTTACCGGGAGGCAACCTAGATGATATAATCACATTCAATGGGATTATCACCAACTTAGCTCTTCTAGAAATCCCAATCGAGGGACAACAGTATACATGGAGTAATATGCAGGAACAACCCCTACTTGAGCAGCTCGATTGGTTCTTCTCTTCTATTGAATGGATCTCGGTATTTCCAAATACACTTGTTAAACCTTTGTTCGGGCCAATCTTAGACCATATACCATGTGTTCTTACAGTCCAAACACATATTCCCAACTGCAAATTATTTTCATTTGAGAGCTATTGGACAAAGCACCCTGGTTTTCTACAGGAAGTGCAAAGTTCGTGGAACAAACCTATCAAGAGCTCATCTAGCGCAACTATGATTTCTAGAAAACTAAAGATAGTAAGGTATGATCTAAAAAATTGGAGTAAAAGTATCTCAAAGCTTAAGCTTTTAATTGAAAATTGCAACAAAGTGTTGCTGCTGCTCGACACACTGGAAGACAAACGGATTCTTACAACTCCAAAGACAAACTTTAGAAGAATCTTGAAAGGCCATTTGATGAGATTGCTGGGATACCAAAATGCCTACTGGAAAAAAAGATGTACGTACAGGTGGGCAGCAAAAGGAGAGGATAATACAAAATACTTCCATGCATGAAAAATTTAGAGATATAGGAGGAATGTCATTAATACAATAACACTTGAGAATTGGAACAATATAGAGGATCACAAAGAAAAGGAAGCGGCTTTCTACTCATCTTTCAAAAATAGGATGGGAGTAGAAACAAAACCAGAATATGACTTTCAGTTGGAGGATCTAATCCAATCTGTGCCTGGTTTGGAAAAACTCTTAGAACCATTTACACAAACATAAATTGGCAAGGTTATCAAACCCATACCAAGCGACATGGCACCTGGACCAGATGGATTTACAGGACAATTTCTAAAGGTATGTTGGGACATCATCAAAATGGATTTTTACAAGCTCTACAAGGATTTTTGGAAAGGCTCAATCAGTCTTGAAAGTCTAAATTATTCTCTAATTATGCAGGTCCCAAAGAAACTCAATCCCGAGAAAGTTAATGATGTTTGGCCTATTTCTCTACTAAACTGTGTTATAAAAGTTCTCACAAAAATTCTAGCAGAAAGATTGCAAGCTTGGATTCTAAAATCAGTGCATTGGAACCAATAAAGATTCATTAAAAATAGAACGATCCAAGATTGCCTTGGCTAGTCTTTCGAATTCATACACTAGTGCAAAACATCTCAGCAAGAAATAGTCATTCTAAAACTCGACTTCGAGAAAGCGTTTGATACAATTGAGCATTCCTTTATACTGAACATGCTTGAGAAAAAGGGATTTGATGCAAGATGGCCGATGTGGATACGAATGTTATTAAACTCTGGTTCATCCTCGGTGCTTCTAAATGGTGTTCCTAGAAAGGAATTCAAATATAAACGGGGTGTCCGACGACCCAGTTTCACCTCTTCTGTTTGTTCTCGCGGCAGATTTGGTACAGTCCATGGTGAATAGAGCTTGGCATGAAGGACAAATTGAGCTACCCATCCCACAACCTGCTTAAGAAGACTACCCGGTAATATAGTAAGCTGATGACACTATTTTATTTTTGCCGGCTGATTTACAAACTATGCGCACGATCAAATCTTTACTAGATTCATATGCCAAAGCCACTGGACTCCAGATCAATTACACAAAGTCTCACATGATGCCCTATTAATGTGTCTGAACATAGGATTGTGGAACTGGCTGCAGCATTTGGATGCCAAGTCATAACTATGCCATTTGCATACCTAGGACTACCACTTGGGACTATGAGACCCATTGTGAGATAACTCATGCCGCTGGTTGACAGGGTTGAATGCAGGCTGTCTGGGACGGCTTTATGGATGTCCTATGGTGGCAGAATTGAGTACATTAACTCGGCGTTATCATCCCTTCTCTCATTTGCAATGTGTGTTCTAAAAATACCAGATAAATTGTTTGAGTTGTTCGATCGTGCAAGACGAAACTGTTTATGGAGGAAGGTAGTCGATATAGATGCTCGTACACACTCTCTGGCTGCATGGCAATTAATATGTCACCCCAAGAAAAAAGGGTGGCCTCGGAGTTCTTGATCACAAGGTGCAGAACCATGCCCTATTGATGAAATACATTCACAAATTCATTCATAAATTTGATGTACCCTGGGTTATGCTACTTTGGGAAAAATACTATGATGGAACTCCTCCACATGCAAAACCAAAATGTGGATCATTTTAGTGGCAGGATGTTTTCTCTCTAATGCATATATACAGAGGAATCACCTCATGTATTCCATGGGCCGGAGACACAATTCTCCTTTGGAAAGATCTGTGGGACAATGAAGGTTTATGGCAGGACAAATATTGTCGCCTATTCTCGTTTGCAAAGGATGACGATCAATCTCTAGCGCAATTCAAAGGTAATCCTGATCCTCTGACTAATTTCTATTTGACACTATCAATAGAAGCCCGAGAGGAACTCCACCTAGTAACCCACAAACTAGACCAAATAGAACTTGAACCTTACACTGTGGATGAATGGATCCTATGCTAGGGCTATACAACCTTCAGACAAGCCAAATATTTCAGATTTTTCTTCAGAGAGCTGAACCCACCAACACATATAACGGACATATGGAAAATCAAGTGCATGAACAAACATAAAGTATTTGCTTGGCTGATGTTTATGGATATGTTGTGTAGAAGACAATTTGATATTGGGCGAGATCATTCTTGTTTGCTATGCTCTCAAGGACATTTGGAAACTTACACTCACCTATTCTTCCAATGCGGATTCAGCAAAACCTGTTGGGAGGTCTTACATATATGTTGGCACACTTCCTTGGGCATTCAAGAGATGATGGAATAATCTGGTACAACATGGAATCAATCTCTCTTCAAATAAGTGGTAATCCTAGCTGCTTGGAAACTATGGTAACAAAGAAATGGACACTGGTTTGATAAGGAGAGACCTACAATCACTAGATGGAAAAGAGGAATATTGGCTGATTTGGAAATCCTAAAGTATAGGTGGGCAGTAAAAGGAGAGGATAATACAAAATACTTCCATGCATGAGCAACTAAGATATATAGGAGGAATGTCATTACTACAATAACACTTGAGAATGGGAACATTATAGAGGATCACAATGAAAAGGAAGCGGCTTTCTTCTCATCTTTGAAAAATAGGATGGGAGTAGAAACAAAACCAGAATATGACTTTCAGCTGGAGGATCTTATCCAATTTGTGTCTAGTTTGGAAAAACTCTCAGAACCATTTACACAAACAGAAATTGACAAGGTTATCAAACTCATACCAAGCAACATGGCACCTGGGCCAGATGGATTTACAGGACAATTTCTAAAGGTATGTTGGGACATCATCAAAACGGATTTTTAGAAGCTCTGCAAGGATTTTTGGGAAGGCTCAATCACTCTTGAAAGTCTGAATTATTCTCTAATTACGCTGGTCCCAAAGAAACTCAATCCGGAGAAAGTTAACGATTTTCGACCTATTTCTCTGCTAAACTGTGTTATAAAAGTTCTCACAAAAATTCTAGCAGAAAGATTGCAAGCATGGATTCTAAAATTAGTGCATCGGAACCAATACAGATTCATTAAAAATGGAACGACCCAAGATTGCCTCGACTGGTCTTTCAAATTCATACACCAGAGCAAAACATCTCAGCAAGAAATAGTCATTCTAAAACTCGACTTGGAGAAAGCGTTTGATACAATGGAGCACTCCTTTATACTGGACATGCTTGAGAAAAAGGGATTTGATGCAAGATGGTCGATGTGGATACGAATGTTACCGAACTCTGGTTCATCCTCAGTACTTATAAATGGTGTTCCTGGAAAGGAATTCAAATATAAACAGGGTGTCCGGCAAGGTGACCCAGTTTCACCTCTTCTGTTTGTTCTCGCGGCAGATTTCCTATAGTCCATGGTGAATAGAGCTTGGCATGAAGGACAAATTCAGCTGCCCATCCCACAACCTTCTTCAGAAGACTACCCGGTAATACAGTACGCCGATGGCACTATTTTATTTTTGTCGGCTGATTTACAAACTATGCACACGATGAAATATTTACTTGATTCATATGCCAAAGCCAGTGCACTCAAGATCAATTACACAAAATCTAAGATGATGCCCATTAATGTGTCTGAACATAGGATTGTCGAACTGGCTGCAGCATTTGGATGCCAAGTCAGAACTATGTTGTTTGCATACCTAGGACTACCACTAGGGACTATGAGACCCACTGTGAGAGAACTCATGCCATTGGTTGACAGGGTTGAACGCAAGTTGTCTGGCATGGCTTTATGGATGTCCTATAGTGGAAGAATTGAGTACATTAACTCGACATTATCATCCCTTATCTTGTTTGCAATATGTGTTCTAAAAGTACCAGATAAATTGTTTGAGTTGTTCAATCGTGCAAGACAAAACTGTTTATGAAGGATGGTAGTCGATATAGATGCTCGTACACACTCTCTGGCTGCATGGCAATTAATATGCCGCCCCAAGAAAAAGGGTGGCCTCGGAGTTCTTGAGCACAAGGTGCAGAACCATGCCCTGTGGATGAAATACATTCATAAATTCATTTATAAATTTGATGTATCCCGGGTTATGCTACTTTGGGACAAAAACTATGATGGAACTCCTCCACATGCAAAACCGAAATCTGGATCGTTTTGGTGGCGGGATGTTTTCTCTCTAATGCATATATACAGAGGAATCACCTCCTGTATTCCATGGGCCAGAGACACAATTGTCCTTTGGAAAGATCTGTGGGACAATGAAGGTTTATGGCAGGACAAATACCGTCACCTATTCTCGTTTGCAAAGGATGACGATCTATCTCTACCGCAATTCAAAGGTAATCCTGACCCTATGACAAATTTCCATTTGCCGCTATCAACAGAAGCCCGAGAGGAACTCCACCTGGTAACCCACAAACTGGACCAAATAGAACTTCAATCTTACACTACGGATGAATGGATCCTATACTGGGGCGATACAACCTTCAGACCAGCCAAATATTACAGATTTTTCTTCAGAGGGCTGAACCCACGAACACATATAACAAACATATGGAAAACAAGTATTTGCTTGGCTGATGTTTGTGGATATGTTGTGTAGAAGACAATTTGATATTGGGGGAGATCATTCTTGTTTGTTATGCTCTCAAGGACATTTGGAAACTTACACTCACTTATTCTTCCAATGCGGATTCTGCAAAACCTGATGGGAGGTCTTACATATACGTTGGGACACTTCCTTGGGCATTCAGGAGATGATGGAATAATCTGGTAGAGCATGGAATCAAGCTCTCTTCAAAGAAGTGGTAATCCTAGCTGCCTGGAACCTATGGAAACAAAGAAATGGACACTGGTTTGGTAAGGAGAGACCTACAATCACTAGATGGAAAAAATAGGATTGTTGGCTGATTTGGAAATCCTAAAGTACAGGTCAGATCTGAAGGCACAAGCACACTAGAGGCTTTGATTTACTTTCTACACACCTAGAATACTCCTTGTACTACTGTACTTTTCTTGGTCTGTTTTATTTTCTTTTTCCCTTGACCTTTCTTTTGAAGGTACAAAATTTCCATTTTCATGGAGATATGTATATAGCAATGTAAAAACCCACCCTCTTATTAATACATAACAGTTGGAGCCCCTCCTGTTGTTTTTCATTGTCAAAAAAAGGAAAGGATGATGGAAGCTATGATTCCCTCACAAGTGGGGATGAGATTCCGGACTATGAAAAAAATAAAAGAGGCCAGCGAAGACCAAATAAAAAATAAATAAAAGAGGCCTTAGATGCCCACCAAAAAATGAGAGAAAAGAGAGAAGGGACATTGCTACTATCTTTTTGCAAACTTGTGCTTCAAAGTAGAACCATGATCTTCACGATAGAGAGTCTCCTATTTTTTCATTTTCCTATACTAGTGGGAATTTTTCTTTATATAACTTGGCTTGTATATTCCAATGATTGGCTTCCTGAAATTGCCTTAGGTCTTCATGAGCAAGCAAGTCGGATGCACCCACACTTAGTTTCCTCTTGAGCTTTCATACACTTATAGCTCTTGTGCATCCATTGCATGGCAATCCCTACTCACTCACATTGATATATATTGAGGGGCATCTCCATAGACCGTTGATACGCCTAGTTGATGTGAGACTATCTTCTCCCTTTCCTTGACAACCTCCACCATATTCTGTTCCACCTATAGTGCTATATCCGTGGCTCACACTCATGTATTGCGTGAGAGTTGAAAATGTTTGAGAAAATAAAGGTGTGAAAACAATTGCTTGACTTCTCATCGGGGTTGTGCATGATATAAATACTTTGTGTGGGGAAGATGGAGCATAGCCAAACCATATGATATTGTAGGGATAACTTTGTTTTGCCATTATATTTTGAAGAGATACAATTGCTTTGCTAGTATGCTTGAAACTTTATTGTTTTTATATCAGTATAAAGCTTTTGCTTTGAGTCTTACGGATCTGAATATTCATGCCACAATAGAGAATATTATATGGATAAATATGTTAGGTAGCACTCCACATCACCAATTTTGTTTTTATCATTTACCTACTCAAGGACGAGTAGGAATTAAGCTTGGGGATGCTGATACGTCTCTAATGTATCTATAATTTTTTATGATGACATGCTACTATATTATTTGTTTTGGATGTTTTATATGCATTATTAATATGCTATTTTATATTATTTTTGCGACTAACCTATTAATCTAGAGCCTAGTACCAGTTTATATTTTTCCTTGTTTTTGAGTTTTGCAGATATGCAATATTAAATGGAGTCCAAACGGAATAAAATCTTTGGAAATAATTTTTTGGAAGGAAACAAATCAACAATGCTTGGAGTGCACGCCAGGGCTCCTGCAGGGCGTCACAAGCCTGGTAGGCGCAGGCCCCCTGGCCACGCCTAGCAGGCCTGCCGTCTCCTGGCAGGTCTCGTATCCCTACTCTTCGTGCTACAAATACCCAAATATTCCCCCAACATCAGAACGAGCCACGAAAATACTTTTCCGCTACTAGAAGCCTCCGTTCCCAAGAGATCCAATCTTGGAGCCTTTTTCGGTAATCTGCCGAAGGGGGTTTTGATCACGGAGGGTGTCGTGGTTTTGTCATTGCAGATGTCTGAAGACTTGGGTTCAAGGCCATCGCTAAGGTGGTGGACTCGAAGGGTTGGTCGAGACAAGGGACACGTGTTTACCTAGGTTCGACCCCTTAATAAGAGCTAAAAGCATACATCCTGATTGTGTTGTATTGATTGGAGTATCGATTACAAGGGAGCGGATTCACTTGACCTAGTTCTCGATTGATTGGTTTCTGTCTAAGCCGCCCCAGGGTCTCGCCTTTACATAGGAGGTCAAGACCCTGGGTTACACGAGTCCAACACCGACTCTTACAATGTTGTCAATCCTGTCTCTAAGCCGCCTTGCCTTCTTGGGAAAGCCGTCTACAGGGGGCTTAACCGCTCGAGTCTTCATACCATCTTCTGTCTAGGCCTTCTTCTTGGCCCATCTTGGTAAGCCGCCGTATAGCCAGGACTACGTCTTCCGGCCCACCTTACAGGTCTTGACTATGAGCCACCAGGTATGACCTGGCCCCTCCTGGGAGGGTCTTACCATGGGGTTATATCCCCAACATTAGGCCCCAGGTTGATTTGAGCTTGCCCATGTCAATCTTCAAACTCACTTGGTGGCGAGTCTCACATTTTATTGCCTAAAAAAGAAAATAGATGACACACCATGACATCACCTTCATTTAGTTTGAAAAGATTCCGAGACGTATGCTGCAAATCCTGTCATTAAACGGTCGACCCAAAAATCGAGGCATCCGTCTCGGTCGGTCATTATCTGTCGCTTGATTCCCGCGCCCGTTTAGCCTTCCTTCCTCTTAAATAGGACCATGAGGGGTCCTTTCATTTTTCTCTGCTGCCCCTGCTTCTTCTTCTTCCTCTCAACACCAACACCCTCGAGCTCTGTCGCGCCTGTGGAGCCCTGTCGCCGTCGTCAAGCTTGGCTGCTGCATCAACCTCATTGCACCAAACTTTCGTTCGTGTCCGCCGCATCCCTTAAGGTATGCTCATCGTCTTCCCTTAGATCCATAGCTTAGCACTTTTGACTCCGTCGAGTTCATCGGACTCCATTAGCGCGTAGGCTCCTCTCAGCAATGCAGGCCGATAAGAAACCCCTTAGATCTTTTGCGAGGTTGGCCTATCTACTGCAGCCAGTCGCGTGAAGTCACCAATAGCCCGACCTAGATATGTTCTTGTTTCCTCCTCTTGTGCTAGATTGTTTGTTCTTCCTATGCTTCCAGCTAGGGTTGAATAAAATCTGATTTTCTCTTGCTTGTAGATCTTGCAGCTTCAGCTTATTTTGTAAAACATGTTGGTACGTCCTAAGCAATTTTTACGCCATGGCCTTGTTCACTGAACCCGCTGCCAAACTTCCGGCTCTTCAAGCAAACTGTACCGGCGGCTTAGCAACACAACACTTAATTTCATCCGTCGTCTTGGTTATCTAGTCACTTGCTAACCCACCACGTACTGCTAATTTTCACAGCCTTAACCCGCCATCATGTCTCGGGCGTCTTCTTCTTGTAACTGGGTTGGCTCTGGAATATCTGAACAACTTCTACAAGATTTTGTAGACGCTGGAACCCTGCCGACTCACAACGTAATTCATTGGCGGGTTCTGAGCTCGGAGAAGAAACCCATCCCGCAAGAGGGTGAAATTGTTATCTTTGCTGACCACCTCATACATGGTTTCAGACCGCTCGGCTCTAAGTTCTTCCGGGACATCCTTCATTTCTTCAAATTGCATCCTCAGGACATTGCTCCCAACTTTGTTTCCAACTTGTGCAACTTCCAAGTCCTTTGCAAAGTTTACTTACAAGAAGAACCTTCAGTTGACCTCTTACGCGACTTTTTCTATGTCAACCGCCAAACGGAAGTGACGGCTGGCCCAAGATTGTAGCTCGGCGGAGTCTCCATCCAAAGAAGAAGGGATATGGTTTTTCCGGGTGTTTGAATGCCGTGTCACCCCAAGGATTGGAATAGAACTTGGTTCTATTGTAAAGATACCTCTCTAGAGGGAGAACGTCCACTGCCAGGTTATCGTCCTACCTGGCTCTGCACCCGACTGAGCTTCCAGACCAGATGTCCGCCTCGGCGCAAGAGAAGTATGCTCTGGCCTTTGCCAAGATCAGAGCCCTCCTGGCGAATGGTTTGACAGGAATTTATTTAACCCGTTGTTGGATCTCTTGGAAGGTCTTACCATTGAGCCAACATCACCGACTTATGTGTGAATACACGGGTGATGCAAACGAACCCCTCTATTTTAATAAAACCACTCTAACAGAAGAGAACATTGTTTCTGCTATTAGGGGACTTACCCGTGAACACCAAGAGGCTTGTTGTACCATCGGGTTAAAGCCTTTCCACGCTGCAAACCCAACCCCAGATGTAAGGACGGCTTTCAAATCTCTTTTACCCCCGTCATAACTATACTTATGTAGCAGCCTTAATCTCTGTTAACGGCTCTTAATTTCAGGCTAACTTCAGCTTCTGGAAGAAAAAATATACTCCTCCTGTGAAGAAGAAGTCTCAGGCTGGTAACACCCACGGCCGCAAGCAAAAAACGTCGGGTCAAAACTTGCTTGAGCTTGACGATTCAGAGGTAGAACCTGATTCCTTTGGCCGCCTTTTTATTCAACTTATTGACAATGATCTTTACTCAGGAGGAGACAGAAATGAGCCACGCCAACGCCCCTGAGGTAACTTATCTCTCCTTCGACTCAGAAAATTTTCCTCAACCGAAGATACGGCGAGTCGTACAAAAAGTTCCTTTTCTGCACCCTCTAGCTTACTTAGACCCCAAATTTTCCTTGAAAAACAACATCATCACTCTCGATGTCAGACCCGGTGTACCGGCTCTGGGGACCTCATGACCGGCTTACCTAATGCCCCGACGCCACGGAAACGTCTTGCTGAGGTACTTAGCATGAACCCAATATCCATCTTATATTTCTGCACTGTTGTTTTATCACTCTAACATCCCAAAATTTCATTTTGGAATGTTATGAAATATAGCTATGCATAATCATCACTTTGTTTGAATGAAATGAATGGTTCAAGTGCTTCCTTTGAAATTCTGAAAGGCCATTTCAATTTTTTCCCCATGTATTTGTTTCACCTGTTTGAAAACCTTTGGTAATGTTCATAGAAAGAGGGGAGTAACATGACACTCCACACCAGGGGTATCTAGGTGAAATATTTGAGAAATAAAACCAAGGGGTTATTTGAAAGTTTATCTCAAAAGGATTTAAAATCAATTAGGCATTTTTTCTGAAAATAAATTTTAAAAAGATATTCAATATGACAGAGGGAAACTGTTCATTAAATAGCATTAATTCTCCTGATCATTTTGATATATATATTTCCTATGTTTGGAAATATTTTGAATGCATTAAAAGAGTTTTTATTGCTCGGGAAATAGAAAAGGAAATAATTTAAACCGAACCGGGCCGGCCCACAACCATTAAGACCCGAAATTACTCCGGGCCGGGCACTGACGCGCTAACCACGCGACCCACCCTCACTGATGCGCGGCACCCACCTCATCGTCTTAGAATCCCAGGGATTGGATGTAATCCTAGGCATGTATTGGATGACCAAGTATGAAGGAAACCTTGATTGCCCCAGCAAGTCTATTTCACTCACCACTCCGGACAACAAGAGGATTAAGTATGTATCCCGACGCACACGGATGAGTGCTCGGTTAAATTCCCTCACAGGAGTTGTTCAGGAGGAAGTGTCGGTTGTACAAGACTTTCTAGATGTATTTTCGGAAGAATTACCAGGCATGCCACCAGATAGGGAGATTGAGTTTCTAATAGAGCTACTACCAGGAACAGCCCCAATTTCCAAGAGACCCTATCGGATGCCCGCAAATGATTTAGTAGAAATCAAGAAGCAGATTAAGGAGTTATGGGATAAGGATATATTCACCCAAGTTCTTCACCTTGGGGAGCCCCAGTTCTTTTGGTGGAGAAGAAAGATAAAACGTTGAGGATGGTGATCGATTATCATGCATTGAACGAGGTGACTATCAAGAATAAGTGCCCTCTGCCAATGATTAATGACCTGTTTGATCAGCTAGTAGGAGCCAAAGTATTCTCCAAGATCGATCTTCGATCAGGGTATCACCAACTGAAGATTCGTGAACAGGATATACCCAAAACAGGCTTCACCACAAGGTATGGCTTATATGAGTATACGGTCATGTCCTTTGCTTTGACTAATGCTCCTGCCTACTTCATGAATATGATGAACAAAGTGTTTATGGAATATTTGGACAAGTTTGTCGTGGTGTTCATCGATGACATTTTGATATTCTCCAAGAGCAAGGAAGAACACAAGGAACACTTGTGTTTAGTTGTGGAGAAGCTTAGAGAGCATCAGTTATATGCCAAGTTTAGTAAATGGGACTTTTGGCGGACGGAAGTCAGATTCCTTGGACACATTATTTCCGGAGAAGGAATAGTAGTAGACCCCGCTAAGGTTGAAGCAGTCACTGAGTGGAAGTCACCCACCTCAGTTAAGGAGATCCACAGTTTTCTCGGACTTGCCGGATATTACCGAAGATTCATTGAGAATTTCTCAAAGATTGCCAAACCCATGACGGAATTGTTGAAGAAAGAGTCTAAGTATATCTGGACTGAGGAATGTGAGGCCAGTTTCCAGGAGTTGAAGAAACGTTTGGTCACAACCTCAATGTTGATAATGCCAAGTATTCGGAAGGACTTCCAGGTTTATTGTGACGCATCACGCCAAGGACTTGGAGGAGTACTCATGCAGGAGGGAAACGTTGTAGCTTATGCATCCAGACAGCTACGACCGCATGAGTTGAATTATGCCACCCATGATTTGGAACTAGCAGCCGTAGTGCACGCACTCAAGACCTGGAGACAGAAGGAGTTGAGCCTTAGATAGAGGAGATGGTTAGAGTTAATCAAGGACTACGACATGAGACTGCATTACCATCCAGGAAAGGCAAATGTTGTGGCAGATGCTTTGAGTCAGAAGAGTTATGTAAACACACTCCTAGCCGGAGGATTACCCCAGGAGTTAACCAATGATCTCAGAGAGCTTCGGTTAGAGATAGTTCCAAAAGGATATGTTGCCACACTAGAGATTCAGTCCACCTTGACCGAAAGAATTCGTGAAGCCAAGAAATCGGACAAGGAGATAGCTGAGATAAAGCAGGCAATGAAAGAAGGAAAAGCTCAGGACTTTCGTGAAGATGAACAAGGTACTCTATGGTTTGAGAACCGAATCTATGTGCCCAATGACCCAGAGCTCAGGAAGTTGATACTTCAAGAAGCCCACGATTCACCATACTCGATACACCCAGGCAACACCAAGATGTACCTAGATTTTAAGGAAAGTTACTGGCGGACAGGAATGAAGAAGGATATTGCCGAGCATGTTGCGGTATATGATGTTTGCCAGCGAGTAAAGGCGGAACATCAGAAACCAGCAGGGTTACTCCAACATTTGCCGATACCCGATTGGAAATGGGATAAGCTTGGTATGGACTTCACCATAGGACTACCTAGGGCCAGTTCAGGATATGATTCCATTTGGGTAGTGGTCGATCGCTTGACCAAGGTGGCTTATTTCATTCCAGTGAAGACCACCTATACCGGTGCTAAGTTAGCCAAGATATATATGACCAGGATCGTATGTCTGCATGGAGTTCCGAGGAGTATCGTATCAGATAGAGGAACACAATTTACCTCAAAGTTTTGGCATCAGTTACATGAAACTTTGGGTACAAGGATGGAATTCAGTACAACTTTTCATCCACAGACCGACGGACAGACAGAGAGAGTCAATCAGATCTTGGAAGACATGTTGAGAGCTTGTGCATTAGACTATGGGTCCAGTTGGGATGACAACTTACCTTACGCAGAGTTCTCGTACAACAACAGTTATCAGACTAGTTTGAAGATGGCCCCTTTTGAAGCTTTATACGGAAGGAGGTGCAGAACACCATTGATGTGGGATGGTGTTAGAGACCGAAAACTCTTTGGTCCCAATCTTATCCGAGATTCTAAAGAAAAGGTCAAACTGATTCGAGACCGACTCAAGATAGCTCAATCCAGGCAGAAGAGCTATGCTGATAACAAACGCAAGGAGGTGACATATGAAGTGGGAGATCGAGCATATCTTCATGTGTCCCCACTTCGAGGAATCAAGAGGTTTGGTTTTAAAGGAAAGTTAGCACCCAGATTCATAGGCCCCTACAAAATTCTTGAACGTAGAGGCGAAGTTGCATACAAGCTGGAATTGCCGGAAGGACTGTCCGGAGTTCATGATGTTTTCCATGTTTCCCAGCTGAAGAAATGCCATGCTGAGATGGCTGATATTCCTTTGAGAGACACAGTGCCCCTAGAGGCCATACAACTTGACAGTGACCTGACCTACGAGGAGAAGCCTGTCAGAATCCTCAAGACTACCAACAGAGTTACCCGAAGCAAGACCATCAAGTTCTGTAAGGTTCTGTGGAGTCACCACACCGAGGAAGAAGCCACCTGGGATCGCAAGGAAGATCTTCGTAGAGACCACCCGCACCAATTTTCTAGCCAACCCGAATCTCAAGGGCGAGATTCATCTTAAGGTGGGTAGGTTTGTAACATCCCAAAATTTCATTTTGGAATGTTATGAAATATAGCTATGCATCATCATCACTTTGTTTGAATGAAATGAATGGTTGAAGTGCTTCCTTTGAAATTCTGAAAGGCCATTTCAATTTTTTTCCCATGTATTTGTTTCACCTATTTGAAAACCTTTGATAATGTTCAAAGAAAGAGGGGAGTAACATGACACTCCACACCAGGGGCATCTTGGTGAAATATTTGAGCAATAAAACCAAGGGGTTATTTGAAAGTTTATCTCAAAAGGATTTAAAATCAATTAGGCATTTTTTCTAAAAATAAATTTTAAAAAGATATTCAATATGATAGAGGAAAAATATTCATTAAATAGCATTAATTCTCCTGATCATTTTGATATATATATTTCCTATGTTTGGAAATATTTTGACTGCATTAAAAGAGTTTTTATTGCTCTGGAAATAGAAAAGGAAATAATTTAAACTGAACCGGGCCGGCCCACAGCCTTTAAGACCCGAAATTACTCCGGGTCGGCCACCGATGCGCTAACCACGCGTCCCACCCTCACTGACGCACGGCACCCACCGTCCGACCGCGGCGTTAACACACTCGTCCCCTTCCCCACGCCCGACGACGTCGCCGGCGATCTCTCCCCGCAGATCTCGCCCCTCATGCCCTCCCCGACCACCGCACCGCCCCTATATAAAGCCCCGTCCCTCCGCTCTCCGTTCCACCCCCGAAACCCCCTATTCCCTTGTCGGAACGCTGTCCAACACCTCGCCGGAGTTCGGCACCCAACCGGACCTCCCCGAGCTCCTGCCCGTCGCCACACTCACCCCCAGCCCCCTCCGACGTCACCAATCGACGCCGGAGACTCACCGCCACCATTTGAAGCTCTCGGACGCCGCCCCCGACCACTGCACCGTCGTCCCCGAGCACCTCCTACCACCGGCCGCCGCCGACTTTGCCGGAACCCTGACCCCCACGGTTGTAAGTCACCGCATCTCTTAAAATATTTGGTGTTTTTAGTTGATTATTTTTGCATTAGTTCACAAATTTGTTGTACTTTATGTCTGTATGCTTAGATTTCAAAATTGAACTTTAGATTTTCAATCTAATCAAATTTGTTTAAATTACGAAAATCTGTGTAGCTAGAGTTTAAAAATATTTATTTTATGAATCTTTTTGCCACTGATTTGTATTAGTTAGAATTATCATCCTACATAGTTTGAGTTCTTTTGGATGAATTTGGTTAGGGTTTTTAAGAAAAACAGAATCTGCTTAGAGTTTAGTTAATTTGATTTTAGATTAGTTTGAACCTGATTTAGTTTAAATTTTGTTTTTTAGATTTCATTAGGTTGTGTTGATTCAACATTAGGTGTATTATTTTTTGTTAATAAAATATTTTTTTCAATTTTTTTTGTGCTCTAGTTTGAATAGGTACATCTTATTTTCACCTTTAGTATTGTTTAGAAAAAAAGTTTTGTAGTAACTCTTTTTGCACAAAATTTGATAATGAAATACTTTACGTTTTCAAATAAAATTTTGTATTTACTTTTATGTTATCTAAATGCCTAGTTGTTCCAAACAAATTTTTGACTTGTTATGTCCTAGTAGAATTTTGACACCAAAATTTTTAGAGTCTTCTACTTTGAGTGATTCTTCTTTTGATTGTGTTACTTATTTGTTGAAGTATTTGTGTACCTTGCTGTTATATGAATTGTATTATGGTTATGCTTATTGTGTGCTTGGTTTGATTCGTTAGATCATCCGGAGTGCGAAGCTTGTTATCTAGAGTCACTTGAGTACGAGGATCGTCAGCAAGGCAAGTCACTTTGACCATGTATACCTATGTTTTATTGCACTAGTTCTACCATCTCCCAAATTGCATGCAAAGTAGGTAATTTGGAAACTTGGTTACTTGATGTAGTATCATGTGGTAGGCACCCCTCAACCCTTTGACACATTCGCCCCGGGAAACGTTGATTTAATTTTTCTATGCTATTAGTAGACGGGGTTGGTTGTGTGATTCATGAGAGTTGTGAGTTAATAATTTCAAGACCTACAAGATGATCAAGACTTCAAGACTCCGAGTTTTCAACATACCTCTAGGTGGATGATAGTTGAACAGCGCCCTGGAGAAACCAGTGGTTAGCCTAGATGTTGCTGGGGAAGTTCCAGTATTCATGCGGAAAGGTCCACCCGGGAACAAAGAGATGGATGGATGCTTCAGGACCCAAGGATTACCTACACAACCACAAGCCATTATGGGCTCTGGCTTGGTTGGATATCGTGGTGACCCTGGACAGGCGGTGCTACGAGATGTAGAAGAACGGTAGGAAAGGATGGACACCGACAGAGTCTCAGGTAAACCCTTTAGAAGACCATGTTTTGGTCATCCGTTTCTCAAACACCCTGAAGTGCGAGAAATCCAATGGAGGCAATCAAATCTTGTGGGGGACGTGTGCAAAACTATGTAGAGTACTCAAACCTAATCGATTAGCCGTGTCCACGGTCATGGAAAGTTTGAGCCAAATGAACTGAAACTATCTGGAACTCTCAACATAATTAATTGTATTGACGTGGGTTTATTAATGACAACTTGGGTATGAGAATTGGATGGTGGAACCATCTCATTAATCAACAAACATTGTAGTAATAATTTTATGCCCTCTCGTGTTGTAGGAAAAAATTGGCTTTATGCATAAACTTACTACCCCACCTGCCATATATGCATATGGAGTAGATGATTACTTTACCCCCTCTTTTGTGACATTGCCGACATATTCAATATGCCGACCTACACGGTTGCAACGTATCATGTTGCAGAGTACTTTTCCGACCCGGAGTGAGGATACGCTCTACGCTCAGTGAGATGCCCTTAGAGTCAGATGGACTCAACTACCTTTGAAGCTTCCGCAAGATTAGTTATTCTCATGAGTTGGCCTTCAGCCACTTTATTGTAATTCTTATTGTAATAAAGGACTCGATATGAGATTTTTCGATTATTAAAGTTGTGTGATTTCACTTTGATATATACATTGATGTACCGTGTGTGTACCAGCATGAGCTTGGGATGGTACAGAAACACCGAAGATTCGACCTTTCAGGTCGGGTCGCTACAATCACTGTACCTTACTAACTTGGTTTTGTAGGGTACTCAACTTCCTCCAAGATTCCTCCCATGAAGCTTAACCCAGAGTAAGTCACCGCATCTCGCTGTAGTCGTCCGATCCCAATCCAACGCGCGAGATTAGATCACTTAAAACCCCGAACTGGTACGCGTTAAGTCTCGGCCAACCGCTCGCTAGCTCCCGCACGCACGCCCTCGCGGCCAATCACAGCATGCCACGTAGACCCTGTCCGATCGATAGAACATTTTTCTTTTTCTTTTCTGTTTTAGAAAACAGAATGTATTCTATTTTTTTTCATCATATCTTTTAAAATATTTGGTGTTTTTATTTGATTCTTTTTGCATTATTTCACAAATTTGTTGTAGTTTATGTTTGTAGGCTTAGATTTCAAAATTGAACTTTAAATTTTGAATCTACTCAAATTTGTTTAAATTACTAAAATCTGTATAACTAGAGTTTAAAAGTATTTTTTTATGAATCTTTTTGCCACTGATTTGTATTAGTTAGAATTATCATCCTACATAGTTTGAGTTCTTTTGGATGAATTTGGTTAGGGTTTTTAACAAAAACAGAATCTGTCTAGAGTTTAGTTAATTTGATTTTAGTCTAGTTTGAACCTGATTTAGTTTAACTTTTGTTTTTTATATTTCATTAGGTTCTGTTGATTCAACATTAGGTGTATTATTTTCTGTTAATAAAATATATATTTTAATTTGTTTTGTGCTCTAGTTTGAATAGGTACATCTTATTTTCACCTTTAGTATTGTTTAGAAAAAAAGTTTGTTAGTAACTCTTTTTGCACAAAATTTTTATAATGAAATACTTTCTGTTTTCAAATAAAATTTTGTATTTACTTTTCTGTTATCTAAATGCCTAGTTGTTCCAAACAAATTTTTGACTTGTTATGTCTTAGTAGAGTTTTGACACCAAAAATTTTAGAGTCTTATACTTTGAGTGATTCTTCTTTTGATTGTGCTATTTATTTGTTGAAGTATTTGATTACCTTGCTGTTGTTTGAATTGTATTGTGGTTATGCTTATTGTGTGCTTGGTTTGATTCGTTAGATCATCCGGAGTGCGAAGCTTGTTATCTAGAGTCACTTGTGTACGAGGATCGTCAGCAAGGCAAGTCACTTTGACCATGTATACCTATGTTTTACTGCACTAGTTCTACCATCTCCCCAATTGCATGCATAGTAGGTAATTTGGAAACTTGGTTACTTGATGTAGTATCATGTGGTAGGCACCCCTCAACCCTTTGACACATTGGCCCCGGGAAACATTGATTTAATTTTGCTATGCTATTAGTAGATGGGGTTGGTTGTGTGATTCATGAGAGTTGTTAGTTAATAATTTCAAGACCTACAAGATGATCAAGACTTCAAGACTCCCAGTTTTCAACATACCTCTGGGTGGATGATGGTTGACCGGCGCCCTGGAGAAACCAGTGGTTAGCCTAGATGTTGCTGGAGAAGTGCCAGTATTCATGCGGAAAGGTCCACCCAGGCACAAAGAGATGGATGGATGCTTCAAGACCCAAGGCTTACCTACACAGCCACAAGCTATTATGGGCTCTGGCTTGGTTGGATATCATGGTGACCCTGGACAGGTGGTGCTATGAGATGTGGAAGAACGGTAGGAAAGGATGGGCACCGACAGAGTCTCGGGGAAACCCTTTAGAAGACCATGTTTTGGTCATCCGTTTCTCAAACACCCTGAAGTGCGAGAAATCCAACAGAGGCGATCAAATCTTGTGGGGAACGTGTGCTAAACTCTGCGAGTACACAAACCTAATCAATTAGCCGTGTCCACGGTCATGGACAGTTTGTGCCAAAGGAATTGAAACTATCTGGAACTCTCAACACAATTAATTGTATAGATGTGGGTTTATTATTGACAACTTGGGTAGGAGAATTGGTTGGTGGAACCATCTCATTAATCAACCAACATTGTAGTAATAATTTTCAGCCCTCTCTTGTTGTAGGAAAAAATTGGCTTTATGCAAAAACTTACTACCCCACCTGCCATATATGCATATAGACTAGACGATTACTTTACCCCCCCCCCTTTTGTGACATTGCCGGCATATTCAATATGCTGACCTACACGGCTACAACGTATCATGTTACAGAGTACTTTTCTGACCAGGAGTGAGGATACGCTCTACGCTCGGTGAGATGCCCTTGGAGTCAAATGGACTCAACTACCTTTGAAGCTTCCGCAAGATTAGTTATTCTCATGAGTTGGCCTTCAACCACTTTATTGTAATTCTTATTGTAATAAAGGACTCTATATGAGATTTTTCGATTATTAAAGGTGTGTGATTTCACTTTGATATATACATTGATGTACCGTGTGTGTACCAGCATGATCTTGGGATGGTACAGAAACACCGGAGATTTGACCTTTCAGGTCGGGTCGCTACAGAAATGGTATCAGAGCACACGCTGACCGTAGGACGTAACCTCTAGGATTGGAAAAACCTAAGATTTATTTCTCTTTTGCCTTTAAAATTCTTATACTCTCATCTACTCATTTCTGACTTCCCTCCGATTTATTTCAAAATTTATAGATGGCCACCTTCATCCCAGTTTTGATCACGGAGTTTTGTTAGCCTGACGCGACGATGCCCTTTGGCAAGGAGCTGATGAGGATCGTCAGAGACATAAGGATTGCCTTGCCACGCATCACCGGGACTCCTATCATATCTTTTCCACAAGATGGTCTCTACAGGATCGAGTTGGACATCCCCGGAAAGACTTTTGGAAATCGTAAGGAACCCATCAACTTCAAGTTTGTGGCACCCAGCTGGATACTTGGGAGAGACATGGCAATTCACTGCGCCCTTGGACGTATTCAGGAGGAATACAAGGGTGGACCCATTTCACCAGGACTCAGCGTGGTTTGTCGCAGGGATGCCAATGGAAATATCATAACCACTCCCACTGAAGACACCACCATTTCCTATATCTAGACTCTAGAGACGCACATTAGGACCTTGGAGCTTCGGGTACGTGCCGACACGAAGACGATCAAGAGGCTGATGAACCGCGAGATTGACCTCGAAGCTGACCTACGGGAAGCCAAGTACGAGAATGAGTATGAAGTGAAGGATCTCTTAGAGAGGATCGATAAGCTGAACACTCGCATTGCAACTCTGGAGGAACAGATGGACATGGGTGAAAATCTTCATCCAGAAGGAGACATGGCTCCCTTGATCAGCAACGATGATGACTATGAGGAGAGCGTCACCGGAGGAGGCCACTTCACCATGTACTTTTGAGGAGAACTTTAGTTATGCCCCCATGTATCTTTATTTTCGTCGTTAAAGCGTAGGTCGATGCTTAGTTTGATTGGGAGATTTGTATCTCGATGTTTGAACCTTGAGTTGAATAAATGAATGATTGTTTGGTGTGATATGTTTGTTGCATTGCATATGGGTAGTGAATTTCCTTTTAGGTCATTGTTCTATTCTAATTCACACCCCTCTGAAAACAGCAAGATCCCTCCGTGACGTGAGCCCGACTTCACTTTCCCGCCAGAACTCACACAACTTCTCCAGCAGCAGAACGCCCTGATGCAACTGTTGATTCAGAACCAGACCAACAACCACAATAACCACCCTCCACCTCAAGGCGACAACCTCACCCGTTTTCTGAGGCCGAATCCACCAACTTTCTCCAGCAGCACTAAGCCCATTGAGGCAGATGATTGGCTCCGCGAGATGGAGAGGGAACTCACCACCGCAGGATGCACTGTGGCTGAAAAGGTGCATTTTGCCGCCCATCAACTGGAGGGACCAGCAGCTTCATGGTGGGAGAACTACACCACCACGTACCCCATTGCTGGTGTGACTTGGGAGCAGTTCAAGCTAGCTTTCCGCATTGCTCATGTCTTAGCTGGAGCCATGAGTCTGAAGAAGCGTGAGTTTCGCAACTTACGCCAGGGGAACCGTTCCGTGGCCCAGTATGTGGATGATTTCAGCATGTTGGCTCGTTATGCACCAGGAGATGTGGCCGACGATGCAGCCAACCAGGAGAAGTTTTTGGAAGGACTCAATGATGAGTTGAGCGTGCAGCTGATGGTGGCTACTTTCAGCAACTACCAGGAGCTGGTAGACAAGGCCCTCATCTTGGAGGGGAAGCAGCAGCAAATCGAAAACCGCAAGAGGAAGTATGGACAGGGGAAGTCTCACTCTAGAGCTCAACAGAAGCCCCGGTACTCCCCGTACTCAGGAAATACCAGATCAGGGACCGGTAAGTATGGAGGACACACTCATCCCGTGCACAACCATGGAGGCCATAACCATGGAGGAAATGGGAATAATCGTCCCAACAATGGCAACTTCAAGAATGGTAATGGAAGTGGGAGTGGCAACCAACACCATCCCGCTCCAGCTCTGAAGGATCTGAACCATATCACCTGTTTCAAGTGCTAGAAGATAGGGCACTATGCCACTGAATGCCCTTAGAACAAGCAAGGAAATGGAAACGGCAACAACAACGGCAACTCTGCAACTAAGAAGCCAAATCCTTTTCCTCGTGCTCAGGTGAACCACCTTCATGTGGAAGAAGTCTATGATCATCCCGAGACTGTGGTTGGTATGTTTTTATTGCATTCACGTCCAGTTATGGTACTTTTTGATTCTGGTGCAACTCATTCATTCATATTAAGGGTAGTTGTGGAAAAGTATGGTTTACCCACCAGAACCCTTAGTCATCCCATTAATGTCAATTCCCCAGGAGGTATGATGATGGCAGGGATACGATGCCACGCCTTAAAACTCCACATAGGAAACCATGTTTTTACTACCGACCTCATCGTCTTAGAATCCCAGGGATTGGATGTAATCCTAGGCATGTATTGGATGACCAAGTATGAAGGAAACCTTGATTGCCCCAGAAAGTCTATTTCACTCACCACTTCAGAGAACAAGAGGATTAAGTATGTATCCCGACGCACACGGATGAGTGCTCGGTTAAATTCCCTCACAGGAGTTGTTCAGGAGGAAGTGTCGGTTGTACAAGACTTTCCAGATGTATTTTCGGAAGAATTACCAGGCATGCCACCAGATAGGGAGATTGAGTTTCTAATAGAGCTACTACCAGGAACAGCCCCAATTTCCAAGAGACCCTATCGGATGCCCGCAAATGATTTAGTAGAAATCAAGAAGCAGATTAAGGAGTTATTGGATAAGGGATATATTCGCCCAAGTTCTTCACCTTGGGGAGCCCCAGTTATTTTGGTGGAGAAGAAAGATAAAACCTTGAGGATGGTGATCGATTATCGTGCATTGAACGAGGTGACTATCAAGAATAAGTGCCCTCTGCCAATGATTAATGACCTGTTTGATCAGCTAGTAGGCGCCAAAGTATTCTCCAAGATCGATCTTCGATCAAGGTATCACCAACTAAAGATCCGTGAACAGGATATACCCAAAACAGGCTTCACCACAAGGTATGGCTTATATGAGTATACGGTCATGTCCTTTGCTTTGACTAATGCTCCTGCCTACTTCATGAATATGATGAACAAAGTGTTTATGGAATATTTGGACAAGTTTGTCGTGGTGTTCATCGATGACATTTTGATATTCTCCAAGAGCAAGGAATAACACAAGGAACACTTGCGTTTAGTTGTGGAGAAGCTTAGAGAGCATCAGTTATATGCCAAGTTCAGTAAATGGGACTTTTGGCGGACGGAAGTCAGATTCCTTGGATACATTATTTCCGGAGAAGGAATAGTAGTAGACCCCGCTAAGGTTGAAGCAGTCACTGAGTGGAAGTCACCCACCTCAGTTAAGGAGATCCACAGTTTTCTCGCACTTGCCGGATATTACCGGAGATTCATTGAGAATTTCTCAAAGATTGCCAAACCCATGACGGAATTGTTGAAGAAAGAGTCTAAGTATATCTGGACTGAGGAATGTGAGGCCAGTTTCCAGGAGTTGAAGAAACGTTTGGTCACAGCCTCAATGTTGATAATGCCAAGTATTCGGAAGGACTTCCAGGTTTATTGTGACGCATCACGCCAAGGACTTGGAGGAGTACTCATGCAGGAGGGAAACGTTGTAGCTTATGCATCCAGACAGCTACGACCGCATGAGTTGAATTATGCCACCCATGATTTGGAACTAGCAGCCGTAGTGCATGCACTCAAGACCTGGAGACAGAAGGAGTTGAGCCTTAGATAGAGGAGATGGTTAGAGTTAATCAAGGACTACGACATGAGACTGCATTACCATCCAGGAAAGGCAAATGTTGTGGCAGATGCTTTGAGTCGGAAGAGTTATGTAAACACACTCATAGCCGGAGGATTACCCCAGGAGTTAACCAATGATCTCAGAGAGCTTCGGTTAGAGATAGTTCCAAAAGGATATGTTGCCACACCAGAGATTCAGTCCACCTTGACCGAAAGAATTCGTGAAGCCTAGAAATCGAACAAGGAGATAGCTGAGATAAAGCAGGCAATGAAAGAAGGAAAAGCTCAGGACTTTCGTGAAGATGAACAAGGTACTCTATGGTTTGAGAACCGAATCTATGTGCCCAATGACCCAGAGCTCAGGAAGTTGATACTTCAAGAAGCCCACGATTCACCATACTCGATACACCCAGGCAACACCAAGATGTACCTGGATTTTAAGGAAAGTTACTGGCGGACAGGAATGAAGAAGGATATTGCCGAGCATGTTGCGGTATATGATGTTTGCCAGCGAGTAAAGGCGGAACATCAGAAACCAGCAGGGTTACTCCAACATTTGCCGATACCCGAGTGGAAATGGGATAAGCTTGGTATGGACTTCACCACAGGACTACCTAGGGCCAGTTTAGGATATGATTCCATTTGGGTAGTGGTCGATCGCTTGACCAAGGTGGCTTATTTCATTCCAGTGAAGACCACCTATACCGGTGCTAAGTTAGCCAAGATATATATGACCAGGATCGTATGTCTGCATGGAGTTCCGAGGAGTATCGTATCAGATAGAGGAACACAATTTACCTCAAAGTTTTGGCATCAGTTACATGAAACTTTGGGTACAAGGATGGAATTCAGTACAACTTTTCATCCACAGACCGATGGACAGACAGAGAGAGTCAATCAGATCTTGGAAGACATGTTGAGATCTTGTGCGTTAGACTATGGGTCCAGTTGGGATGACAACTTACCTTACGCAGAGTTCTCGTACAACAACAGTTATCAAACTAGTTTGAAGATGGCCCCTTTTGAAGCTTTATACGGAAGGAGGTGCAGAACACCATTGATGTGGGATGGTGTTAGAGACCGAAAACTCTTTGGTCCCAATCTTATCCGAGATTCTAAAGAAAAGGTCAAACTGATTCGAGACCGACTCAAGATAGCTCAATCCAGGCAGAAGAGCTATGCTGATAACAAACGCAAGGAGGTGACATATGAAGTGGGAGATCGAGCATATCTTCGTGTGTCCCCACTTCGAGGAATCAAGAGGTTTGGTTTTAAAGGAAAGTTAGCACCCAGATTCATAGGCCCCTACAAAATTCTTGAACGTAGAGGCGAAGTTGCATACAAGCTGGAATTGCCGGAAGGACTGTCCGGAGTTCATGATGTTTTCCATGTTTCCCAGCTGAAGAAATGCCATGCTGAGATGGCTGATATTCCTTTGAGAGACACAGTGCCCCTAGAGGCCATACAACTTGACAGTGACCTGACCTACGAGGAGAAGCCTGTCAGAATCCTCAAGACTACCAACAGAGTTACCCGAAGCAAGACCATCAAGTTTTGTAAGGTTCTGTGGAGTGACCACACCGAGGAAGAAGCCATCTGGGAACGCAAGGAAGATCTTCGTAGAGACCACCCGCACCAATTTTCTAGCCAACCCGAATCTCAAGGGCGAGATTCATCTTAAGGTGGGTAGGTTTGTAACATCCCAAAATTTCATTTTGGAATGTTATGAAATATAGCTATGCATCATCATCACTTTGTTTGAATGAAATGAATGGTTGAAGTGCTTCCTTTGAAATTCTGAAAGGCCATTTCAATTTTTTTCCCATGTATTTGTTTCACCTATTTGAAAACCTTTGATAATGTTCAAAGAAAGAGGGGAGTAACATGACACTCCACACCAGGGGCATCTTGGTGAAATATTTGAGCAATAAAACCAAGGGGTTATTTGAAAGTTTATCTCAAAAGGATTTAAAATCAATTAGGCATTTTTTCTAAAAATAAATTTTAAAAAGATATTCAATATGATAGAGGAAAAATATTCATTAAATAGCATTAATTCTCCTGATCATTTTGATATATATATTTCCTATGTTTGGAAATATTTTGACTGCATTAAAAGAGTTTTTATTGCTCTGGAAATAGAAAAGGAAATAATTTAAACTGAACCGGGCCGGCCCACATCCTTTAAGACCCGAAATTACTCCGGGTCGGCCACCGATGCGCTAACCACGCGTCCCACCCTCACTGACGCACGGCACCCACCGTCCGACCGTGGCGTTAACACACTCGTCCCCTTCCCCACGCCCGACGACGTCGCCGGCGATCTCTCCCCACAGATCTCGCCCCTCATGCCCTCCCCGACCACCGCACCGCCCCTATATAAAGCCCCGTCCCTCCGCTCTCCGTTCCACCCCCGAAACCCCCTATTCCCTTGTCGGAACGCTGTCCAACACCTCGCCGGAGTTCGGCACCCAACCGGACCTCCCCGAGCTCCTGCCCGTCGCCACACTCACCCCCAGCCCCCTCCGACGTCACCAATCGACGCCGGAGACTCACCGCCACCATTTGAAGCTCTCGGACGCCGCCCCCGACCACTGCACCGTCGTCCCCGAGCACCTCCTACCACCGGCCGCCGCCGACTTTGCCGGAACCCTGACCCCCACGGTTGTAAGTCACCGCATCTCTTAAAATATTTGGTGTTTTTAGTTGATTATTTTTGCATTAGTTCACAAATTTGTTGTACTTTATGTCTGTATGCTTAGATTTCAAAATTGAACTTTAGATTTTCAATCTAATCAAATTTGTTTAAATTACTAAAATCTGTGTAGCTAGAGTTTAAAAATATTTATTTTATGAATCTTTTTGCCACTGATTTGTATTAGTTAGAATTATCATCCTACATAGTTTGAGTTCTTTTGGATGAATTTGGTTAGGGTTTTTGAGAAAAACAGAATCTGCTTAGAGTTTAGTTAATTTGATTTTAGATTAGTTTGAACCTGATTTAGTTTAACTTTTGTTTTTTAGATTTCATTAGGTTGTGTTGATTCAACATTAGGTGTATTATTTTTTGTTAATAAAATTTTTTTTTCAATTTTTTTTGTGCTCTAGTTTGAATAGGTACATCTTATTTTCACCTTTAGTATTGTTTAGAAAAAAAGTTTTGTAGTAACTCTTTTTGCACAAAATTTGATAATGAAATACTTTATGTTTTCAAATAAAATTTTGTATTCACTTTTATGTTATCTAAATGCCTAGTTGTTCCAAACAAATTTTTGACTTGTTATGTCCTAGTAGAATTTTGACACCAAAAATTTTAGAGTCTTCTACTTTGAGTGATTCTTCTTTTGATTGTGCTACTTATTTGTTGAAGTATTTGTTTACCTTGCTGTTATATGAATTGTATTATGGTTATGCTTATTGTGTGCTTGGTTTGATTCGTTAGATAATCCGGAGTGCGAAGCTTGTTATCTAGAGTCACTTGAGTACGAGGATCGTCAGCAAGGCAAGTCACTTTGACCATGTATACCTATGTTTTATTGCACTAGTTCTACCATCTCCCAAATTGCATGCAAAGTAGGTAATTTGGAAACTTGGTTACTTGATGTAGTATCATGTGGTAGGCACCCCTCAACCCTTTGACACATTCGCCCCGGGAAACGTTGATTTAATTTTTCTATGCTATTAGTAGACGGGGTTGGTTGTGTGATTCATGAGAGTTGTGAGTTAATAATTTCAAGACCTACAAGATGATCAAGACTTCAAGACTCCGAGTTTTCAACATACCTCTGGGTGGATGATAGTTGAACGGCACCCTGGAGAAACCAGTGGTTAGCCTAGATGTTGCTGGGGAAGTTCCAGTATTCATGCGGAAAGGTCCACCCGGGAACAAAGAGATGGATGGATGCTTCAGGACCCAAGGATTACCTACACAACCACAAGCCATTATGGGCTCTTGCTTGGTTGGATATCGTGGTGACCCTGGACAGGCGGTGCTACGAGATGTAGAAGAACGGTAGGAAAGGATGGACACCGACAGAGTCTCAGGTAAACCCTTTAGAAGACCATGTTTTGGTCATCCGTTTCTCAAACACCCTGAAGTGCGAGAAATCCAATGGAGGCAATCAAATCTTGTGGGGGACGTGTGCAAAACTATGTAGAGTACTCAAACCTAATTGATTAGCCGTGTCCACGGTCATGGACAGTTTGTGCCAAAGGAACTGAAACTATCTGGAACTCTCAACATAATTAATTGTATTGACGTGGGTTTATTAATGACAACTTGGGTATGAGAATTGGATGGTGGAACCATCTCATTAATCAACCAACATTGTAGTAATAATTTTCAGCCCTCTCTTGTTGTAAGAAAAAATTGGCTTTATGCATAAACTTACTACCCCACCTGCCATATATGCATATGGAGTAGATGATTACTTTACCCCCTCTTTTGTGACATTGCCGACATATTCAATATGCAGACCTACACGGCTGCAACATATCATGTTGCAGAGTACTTTTCCGACCCGGAGTGAGGATACGCTCTACGCTCAGTGAGATGCCCTTAGAGTCAGATGGACTCAACTACCTTTGAAGCTTCCGCAAGATTAGTTATTCTCATGAGTTGGCCTTCAGCCACTTTATTGTAATTCTTATTGTAATAAAGGACTCGATATGAGATTTTTCGATTATTAAAGTTGTGTGATTTCACTTTGATATATACATTGATGTACCGTGTGTGTACCAGCATGAGCTTGGGATGGTACAGAAACACCGGAGATTCGACCTTTCAGGTCGGGTCGCTACAATCACTGTACCTTACTAACTTGGTTTTGTAGGGTACTCAACTTCCTCCAAGATTCCTCCCATGAAGCTTAACCCAGAGTAAGCTTTCACCTCTGTTGTGTATGTATTACCTGTATCATCTTTACATTATGTGCTGACTCTTTTCTTTTCTAGGACGCAAAAAAGCCGGCGGGTCTACCACTGCTCCAACTACTCAATAGTCGGATATTGCTGAACCGTCCCACACTTCGGTTAATCCTTCTGACGCTGGCAGAAAAATGCTTGAGCAATCTCCCCCGCCATCAGAGCCAGCGAGTCATCACTTGGCGACTTCTGATAGCCCTGCGGTTGACCCTAAGCCACCCAAATCTTCTACTAAAGACTCTCTTCTTCCAGATGTCACTATCACCGGGACAGGTTACCAATCTCCAGCACACCATACTTTGATGAAGCATTCCAGCAAGGTTGTTGCTGACTCTCCTGAAAAGCTTGAATTTGAATTCCCTTCGTTGGAGAAGATGACTGCCGACGATTTACACGCTGGCTATCTCAACCACCTGTCAACCAGCCGCAACATGGAGATCAAGCTTGTGGGCTTGATGAAGAAAAATATGAGGTATCCTCCATCTCCTATCTTTCTCTTATACCGGTACTGAGCCCCCAAGAACCGGGTTAATATTGCAAAAAATAAGCCGGGTCTTCCAAACTTTCAATCCTACTTTATAGAAGTTAACCCGTGACCCCCCAAGTACCGGGTTAGATTGCATATAAGCCGGCACTTGAGACTGAGTCATAGATCCAACTGTAGCCCCCAAGTCCAGGGCATTATGATATGATGACCCAGATCTATCATATGTAAAAACCTTCGCCGGGTGTAGCCCCCATGTCCGGATCATTATGAGCCCGAACTTTCATCGTAGACTTTGAAAACCCATACATTAGCCCCCAAGTGACAAGTATATTGCTTGCGATGTGTTTGGGACTTTATAACAAAAATTTCAACCTGGCGACATTAATACTAGTAACCTTTCAGGGAGGACTTGAGGGAGGACTGGGTGGATCGGCTTGAGGGAGGACTTGTCATCCCAACAGACCGCCTGGGCCATAACAGAAGAAAAGTTGTGGGCGGCTGTTGAAGAGCTCGAGAAACTCCAAACTAAATTCCTGGCATATAAGAAGACTGCCTAAACGGAGCAAGCCACCTTGGTGAGATGTGCAAGTGATGTAGAGAACTGGCTCAACCTTGCCTCGGCAGAGCTGAAGACCCTCAAGGATCACATCCTCCAGATGACTATTACTATCTTTGGTAAGTGCACACGACTCAAAAAATATTTTTAGTAAATAAACACCCGTCGGGCGTCTTATACCTTCTGACCTATTCTTGCAGGCGAAAGGAGCTGCCAGCTATCTTCTGATAGTCTGATGAAGTTGAAGGATGTATACACTTTGACGGAGCAGCTATATACCAGGGCCCTTTGTACCATCAAGGCTATGATGATGGCCAAGTACACTCCGGAATTAATTGCCGAAGAGATGATGAACGACTTCCCTTCCAAGAAAGACAATGGCTCAGATTTCACGGAAGCTGATTATGCCAAGTGCATTAAGGCCTCCCGGTGGCTTGCCTCCATCTTGGGTTAACAAATGGACCTGGTTCCATATCAGGTGGCTTATGACGCAAACAACCAACGGCTGCGCTGCCCTACCTTTGAAGCTAGAAACCTGGTCTCTGCACATCCTAAGCCGCTCTTCCCTCCTGACATTGATCCATCTCCGCTTTTTGATGATGCACAATTCGAAGCCTTACTTAACTACAACTTGGATGTGGGTCATCTTTAGATTGATAAGCCCGAAGACCCAACGCAGGATGACCCGCCGTCAAGCTGAACAAGTTGATCCTGTCGTGGGACAACCCGGCTCCTTGACCCGCCAAAACTTTAGCACTGTACAAAAACTTAAGTTTTGCTTCTTGGGCTCTGTGGAGATCTTTGTAATAGGCTTCGGAAAAACCTTGATTGTCTGAACCGTGCCATCGTGCATGTAGGAAACTACACAACTTGATATATCTTTGGATGGTTTGTGTTTTACTCATATCTTATCATCAGACTTCATGGCGGCTTATCTTAAGAGACAAAGCCTGCGAAAACAAATAACAGAATATGTTCTGCGTGGCTGTGAGGGCGGCTTGAAAAACCACAATCTAGAGATATTAAATCTTTCCTGACCTTGCTTTTTCGAAAACTCATATGCCGGTTCTTCTGGGTGGACTCGGTACTAGAACTCTTTAATAGTACTGGGTATCTATTGAGAGTGACCGTCAAGTTCTTTGAATGGCTCAAGGTCTCTAGGCGAGATTAATTGATAAGCGCGCAACGAACTAGAAAGAGACGCAGTAGGGCATGAGTATCCTTAGGGCCCATAAGCTACCTCTCACATGACACAAATCCGTCGTTTGAACCTTAAACAGTGCAGGGTCCTTAAAAGAGTAATTGTTTAAGAGTACAAATGGGCCACATAACGGAGAGTCGGCAGCAGATGGGTGAGTTTGTCCTCGCTTTTCGTAAGCCGGCCCTCATGTGACAAGAGCCGAAGGGTCTTTAGCGAGAATGACTGTCAAATATGTTTGAACAGCTCTGGGTCTCTAATCGAGATTAACTGGTAAGTGTTCAGCGGGTCACATAGCGGAGCAACATCAGCATACTAGCAAGTTTAACTCGAACTTGCAGTGGTTGAAGAGCCATTCAAGAGGGTGTGTAAGCTAAACCTCGTGGGTTGGAAGCCCCCAAATGACCTTGTTGACGAAGTCAACTTTTGGGTATACAACCCGCCTTATGGTGGCTGAAGAGCTGATCAAAAGGGTGTGTAAGTTGAACCCTGGTGGGTTAGAAGCCCCCAGATGACCATGTTGATGAAGACAACTTTTGCACAAGCTGAGATACGTAAAACGGCAAAGGCCCCGGCTTGTAGGGATGCTATCTTTATTTTATACATATATATATATATGTATACATACACACATTTGGGCTATTTGTTTCGCGTAACAGAATATTATTCTGTTATCCTATTTGAACTGACGTAGTTTAAAGATTGGACTGACGAATTCGAACGGGTGGACTCATGCTTTCATTACGCCGAACTAATCATCTTGTTTAGTTCAAAAACATAATAATCACACATGGCAAGAAAAAATTGTCGGAACAGGGCATGTAATATATCGTTGGAAAGCCCTTGACATCTAAATTACAATCATATAATTTTTTTTGTAAAATCATCATGGTTTAAGATCAGTTTTGAAAAAACCATTTTTTAAACCGAAAACATGAATCGTAATTTGGAGTTAATTTTCAAACGGCTTGTCGGAATTGAGAAAATGAGATGGCGTTGGAAAGCTCGTAAAAATCCGCAAATTCCAAATGCAGATTGATTTTTCAAATTATGTATGATTTAAAAGTAAATCGGAAAAAATGGTGAAATTTCGGGCGAAATTTATTTTCGTGATTTTTTGCAAATGGCTTGTCGGATTGACGCAAATGACATGGCATTGTATAGCTATGGAAAATGCATAAATTTTGTGTATTTAAAGTTTTTTCTAATTCTTTATGGTTTGAAGTCGAATTCGAATTCGGTGAAATTTTCTTTCAACCGTGATATTCTTGAAAAGTTTGTCGAAATAAGACAAATAATATACCGATAGAAAGCTAGCAAAAATGCAAAACTTAGTCATGTTGAACGTTTTCTCAAATTCGCAACCGTTTAAGATTAATTTTGAATTCGGTGAGGCCCATCTTGCTGTTTTCCCATACGAAAATAAAGTACTCGTACTGATAAATGTGTGTGTTTGTACTGAGCATTATTCACTGACTGTACTTTACTCTACTTTTTTTACTGTTTTCGTTAGAAATTTTCAACCATTTGTCAGAGTTCAGCAAATTATATTATTTTGTTAGTATTCCCGAACTGACGACTTGGAGCAGTTGTACTGACGCTTTCCATCTCATCGAACTGATCGTCGAGCTAGGGTGGCACGCGTGGCCGGCGGGATGGGGCGGCGCGACGATTGCCTCTAACGGTAGGAGGCGGGTCGGGGTGGGGTGGGTCACAGTAGAGCCTAGCCTTGTACTGACGCTTTCCATCTCGTCGAACTAATCGTCAAGCAAGGGCGACGCGCGGGGCCGGCGGAATGGGGTGGCACGTGGGGCCGGTGAGCTGGGGGGACGTGACGACTGCCTCCGGCGGTAGGAGGCGGGTCGGGGTGGGCCGGGTCACAGCAGAGTCCAGCCTTGTATATGTTGGACGTGTCGCTCCCTTATAGGGGCCATAGTAACAAAATAATATTTTGTTACTAGTAATAGAATAGCCCTGTCCTATATATATATATATCTGTGTGTGTAGGACTGTGATATATACCAAACGTTCGTCTCTATTCAACAGATCCGAACGAATTGTAGCCTAGTGATGCGCACATGCAGCGGTGAGATTTTCCACCCCATGCGATTCTTCCTATACTAATTACCATGAGTTGCTTTAATTAACTAGCTTTGCTCAATTAAGTGTGCATGTAAACATGTGAGACAAAAGTGCTGATGTCATCAAAGATTCCAACAAAAATCAAAAAACAAAATGTTTTGTAGCTTAAACCGTCGCTCCGATTGAAAAACCGTTTTCACATAAAAGATTCGTTGCGACGAGACCTTCGAAACTAGATCCCATGTTGGTATGTTTTGACGACTTTTTTGGGGTCAGAAGTTACCATGCCCGTAGTACTAACTTATCATGGTGTTTACACTAAAGATACCGGAGGTGTTTCAACTATCTTTTTTTCCTGGGTTGAAAATTTACCATGATGTTTATAAGTCAATTATCATGTCTACAGTACCGCCAACCATCGGTGACGTGCCTCGGTAGTAGGGTGAGGTCCACATGCCGACATGGCACAACTCACTTTATAAAGAGAACTTTGCGGGTCGTGTCATTTCAGGGATGTTTAGGTGTGTGTCGAGTTGTGCCGTATCCGGGTCAGCCTGTTGGCCATATATAATCAGGTATGTGGCGTGTAAAAATACCATGCTATTTACACAAAAACTATCGGGTGTATGTGGAGATATTTCATCAACCCCCCCTCACCCCGTCGCCAAAGTTACTAGGACGGGTGTACATAAGTTATCGGGTCTACGATATGTGAGTTACCATGCTATTCACACAAAAGTTACTGATAGGATATTTCATCAACTCTCCCTGCCCCGTCACCAAAGATACCATGACCGAGGTACATAAGTTATCAGCTCCATGATGTGTGAGTTACCATCTATTCACAAAAAAGTTACCGGGGGGATATTTCATCAACCCTCCTCCCGTACCAACGTTATCAGGACGGAGGTGCATAAGTTATCAGGTCTGCGGTGTGTGAGTTACCATGTTATTCACATAAAAGTTATCATGGGATATTCCATCAACCACCCCTGGCCCCTCTCCCTCGGCACCAAAGTTACTAGGATCGGGGTGTATAAGTTATCAGATCTACGATGTGTGAGTTACCGTCTATTCACACAAAAGTTACAGGGGGATATCCTCAAACCCCACCACGCTCGTGAAAATTACCCAGGGTGTACGATGTGTGAGTTACCATGCTATTAACATTAACCATGGGTATATTTCATAACCCCCCGTCCCGCCCGCAAAAATTACCCAGGGGTGTACATAAGTTATCATGTCCTGGGGATGTAAAAAAATCATGTTATCTGCACATAAGTTATCGTGGTGTGTTTCAACAACTCCCACATCTCCACCCAGTCACCAAAGTTATCAGGACTAGGGTACATAGGTTATCTGGTTTGTAGTGTGTGAGTTACCATGCTATTCACGCAAAAGTTACCAGGGGTTATATTTAATCACCCCCACCCCCCACCCCCCGCGCATCGCCAAAAGTTACCATGACCGGGGTACATAAGTTATCAGGCTACGAAGTGTAAGTTACTGTGCTACTAACATTAAAGTTACCATGTGTATATTTCACGACCCCCATCACCAAAATTATCAGGATCGAAGCACATAAGTTATCAACTTTTCCCTCTAATGCATGCACGCATGTGCATGTGAAGAGAAAAGTTGGAGGGACCACTTTTTTATGAACGGTAAGTTGTGCGTAAACAACATGATAACTTAGGGCATCTCCAAGGGTGACCCACAAATTTCACCGGTATATGTCTGTTTTTGTGTCCAGACGTGGTCCGCGAACATGATGCGGGACGGAGTCATCCAACGCTTTACAAAGTATCCGGCTAGAAGAAGGAAAAGTAGGTGGGGGACCATGCATGTGGCGGACTATTTGTGTTGTGTTGTCTGATTGGGTGGAGAGAAAGAAGAGGGAGACCATGCAGGTCGGTTGGTTGAAGAGAGAGAAGAGAGGGACATGCATGTGATTGGTCAAAATGCATGTCCAGACTCCCATAAATCTCCCCCACTTTTGTCTCCATTTTGCTGGAATCTATACGTTCGGACAGCTATGCGGACATATACAGGTCCCCATTGGATGACAAAAGTGTTCCTTACACTGCGGTTCGGACGTATAGCGGAGGTTTGAGGGTCCGCCTGCGAGATGCCCTTATGGCCAACTAAGATGATAGCTTGTGTAGCACAAGCGTGGTAACTTATCACCAAAAAAATCATTGAAACATACCAACATGGGATGTAGTTTTGAAGGTCTCGTCGCGACCAATCTTTTATGTAAAAACAATTTTCCCATCGAAGCAAAATTTAATGGAATCTTTGATGATGTCAGCAATCTTGTTTTACTTGCATGCATGCATGAAGGCATACGCATGCAACGCTCGTTAGTTTTTCGTATAAAGTTTGCTAACCTGATTCAGAAACACAAAAGCAAGCTTAGCGCGGGTGGTAGTGTACGTGAACCACAACCAGCAGGTCAGGGGGCGAGTCCTAGTGGGAGCCTTTTTTGATCCAGCGGACTGCGTGCGCAAGAAGCGAGCATGGCGAGAAATTATCGCGCGGCTGGCACGGACGGGGAATCCGGATCGAACAACAATCAAGTCGTTCGCATCTAATGTACAGATCTGAATGTTAGTAAAATAAAAAAATTGATATATATATATGATATGTACAATGGTGGGAGTTGATGACTCAAGTATAGTAAGGCCGCAGCTGAGCTATACTCCACGGCCGGCGGGTCTCCTGCCCAGAAGTGCTTGACTCGTCTCATACATCAATGAGATAATACGATCGGTTGTTGAGATTTCTACTGACCACGAAAGGACCATCCCATGGAGGAGATAGCTTGTGCGCATCTGTCTAATCTTGAATCAAACGCAACATCAAGTCAGCTTCTTGAAACGTCCGGGTCTTAACTCTGCGGCTATGATAGCGACGTAGGTCTTGTTGATAAATCACCGATCGAGCCGCCGCCAGATCACGCTCTTCATCCAAAGCATCCAACGCATCGTGACGCACTGTCTCATTATCTGCCTCCACGTAAGCCGCCACCCGCGGCGAGTCATGACGTATATCACTTGGTAACACGGCCTCTGCACCATAAACCATGAAGAAAGGTGTATAGCCTGTTGATCTATTGGGAGTAGTTCTGATGCTCCGTAAGACTGATGGCAACTCCTCTACCCAACAACCCAGCGTTTGCTATAGAGGAACCATAAGCCAGGGCTTGATGCCTCTCAAGATCTCCTGGTTAGCATGCCCTGCCTGACCATTGGATTGTGGATGAGCATCCACAGAAACGTCAAGCCGGATGTGCTCACTTTCACATAATGCTTGCATAGCCCCCTTGGATAGGTTTGTACTATAATCTGTGATGATACTATGAGAGTAACCAAAGCGATAGATCAATTTTCTGACAAACTGAACCGTCGTAGCCACGTCACACTTGCTGACCGGCTCAGCCTCCACC
Organism: Hordeum marinum; assembly: GCA_022496015.1. Taxonomy (NCBI): domain Eukaryota; kingdom Viridiplantae; phylum Streptophyta; class Magnoliopsida; order Poales; family Poaceae; genus Hordeum; species Hordeum marinum. Next base: position 453,726,721 of record CM039675.1, on the reverse strand, counting down.
CATTTGGTAAATTTGTCCACCGCCACCAAGAGGTGGGTCTTCTTGTCCTTGGATCTCTTGAAAGGCCCAACCATATGAATCCCCTAGACTGCAAACGGCCAGGTAACTGGAATTGCAATTCCTGAGCCAGCACGTGAGCATGCCGCCCGAACTTCTGACATCCATCGCACTTGAGAACCAAGTCTTCTGCATCCTTACGAGCCATCAACCAGAATAAACCATGCCGAAAAGCCTTGGCCACCAGAGATTTTGAGTCGGCATGATGGCCAAAATCGCTAGCGTGAATTTCATTCAAGATTTCTTTACCTTCTTCAGGTGAAACACAACGTTGAAAAACGTCGATAACACTGCACTTATGCAACTCACCATTGATGTTCGTCATAGACTTAGATCGTCTGATGATTTGTCTTGCCAAGGTCTCATCCTCAGGTAACTCACCACGAGTCAGGTACGCCATGTAAGGCAACGTCCAGTCGGGGATAGCATGCAGAGCTTCCACTAGCTGCCCTCCGCGTCAGGTATAGCCAGGTCTTTCTCTGAAGGTATCTTAACTGACGGGTGATGTAGCACGTCCAAGAAAACGTTAGGTGGCACTGGCTTACGCTAGGAGCCCAATCTTGATAATGCGTCAGCCGCCTCGTTTTTGCGATGATCAATATGATCCACCTGATACCCCTTGAAGTGATCAGCAATGATATCTACCCCGTGACGATAAGCCGCCATCCGCGGGTCCTTGGAATCCCATATGCCAGAAACTTGCTGGGCCACGAGATCTGAGTCGCCGAGACATCGAACCCGGCTCAGGTTCATCTCCTTAGCCACCCGGAGGCCATGGAGTAAAGCTTCAAACTCAGCTGCATTGTTAGTGCAAGGAAACATCAACCCTAGCACATAACAGAACTTGTCACCTTTAGGGGAAGTTAAGACAACCCTAGCCCCTGATCCTTCCAATTGTTTGGATCCCTCAAAGTGAATCGTCCGGTACGTGTTGTCTGGCTTCTTCACGGGCAGCTGACACTCTGTCCACTCATTTATAAAATCCACCAAGACTTGAGACTTGACCTCCATGCGAGGCACATATTTCAGATTAAGAAGTCCAAGCTCCAATGCCCACTTAGCAATCCTGCCGGTGGCTTCTCTGTTTTGAATTATGTCTCCCAACGGGGCAGAGCTAACCACTGTGACCTGGTGTCCCAGGAAGTAATGCTTCAGCTTATGATTTGCCATGAACACCCCATATATCAGCTTCTGCCAATCTGGGTACCTCCGCTTGGACTCTATTAGGACTTCACTGACGTAGTAAACCGGCCTCTGAACCAGATATTCTTTCCCTTCCTCCTTACGCTCAACAACAATCGCGGCGCTGACTGCCCTGCTATTAACCGGCACATATAGGAGCAAGGGTTCCTTCTCAGCCAGAGCAGCCAATACCGGCGGCTCAGTAAGTTTTTTCTTGAGTGTCTCAAATGCCTAACCCGCCGCCTTACTCCAGAAAAAGTTGTCTGTTTTCTTCATCATCTAGTATAAAGGAATAGCCTTCTCACCGAGGTGGCTTATGAACCGGCTTAATGCAGCAATTTGACCCGCCAGGCGCTGAACATCATTGACGCATGCCGGCTCAGACAAGGAAGTAATAGCCTTTATTTTGTCCGGATTATCCTCAATGCCATGCTCGGAGACTAGAAAACCCAAGAGCTTGCTTGCAGGAACTCCGAAGACACACTTAGTCGGGTTAAGCATCATCTTGTAGACTTGTAAGTTATCGAAAGTTTCCTTCAGGTCATCAAGTAGAGTCTCCTTCTTCCTTGACTTGACCACAATATCATCCACATATGCATGAACATTGCGTCCAATTTGACTGTGTAGACAGTTCTGCATGCAACGCTGGTAAGTCGCCCGGGCACTCTTGAGCACGAAAGGCATAGACACATAGCAAAAAGCAAAAAAAGGCGTCATGAAAGCTGTCTTATCTTGGTCCTTGGCTGCCATCTTGATCTGGTGATAACCGGAATAAGCGTCCAAGAAGCATAAGCTCTCACAACCCACCGTTGCATCAATAATCTGGTCGATACGGGGGAGACCAAACAGGTCAACTGGACAAGCCTTGTTAAGATCCGTGTAATCCACACACATACGCCACGTGGCGTTCTTCTTAAGCACTAGCACCGGGTTAGCAAGCCACTCCGGGTGGACCACTTCAACGATGAACCCTGCTGCCAGAAGCCGGGCCACCTCTTCCCCAATAGCCTTGCGCCATTCTTCATTGAATCGCCGGAGAAACTATTTAACTGGCTTAAACTTAGGATCCACATTAAGATGGTTCTCAGTGAACTCCGTCGGTACACCCAGCATGTTAGAAGGTTTCCATGCAAAGATGTCCCGATTCTCACGGATGAATTCGATGAGCGCGCTTTCCTATTTGGGATCCATATTGGCCCCAATAGTGAACTGTTGTGATGAGTCGCCCGGAGTGAAATCCACCAGCTTGGTATCATCCGCCGCAAACTTGAGGGGTGGCTCAGATTCCGTGTTAGGCTTTTTGAGTAGAGTCATGTCCTTCGGTTCAATATTTTCCTTATAGAACTTGAGCTCTGCTTCAGCACAACTTGATTCTGCGTAAGTTGCGTCTCCTTCCTCACACTCAATGGCCGTCTTCCAATCACCATGCACGGTTATCATCTCGTTCAACCCGGTCATCTTGAGTTGTAAGTAGACATAGCAAGGCTTAGCCATGAACTTGGCGTAAGCCGGTCGTCCAAACAAAGCATGATATGGCTTCTGATTTTGACCACCTCAAGTAGTTGTATTCATCACCAAAAGCAACCTCCAAAGAGATCTTACCCACTAGATAAGCCGACTTTCCGGGTACCACTCCATGAAAGACTGTCGAAGAAGGCCTAAGATCCTTATAAAGCAACTTCATCCAGCGGAAACTATCGTAGTATAGGATATTAATGCTGCTACCGCCATCCATAAGTACCTTAGTAAACACGTATCCTCCCACTTGGGGGCAACTACCAAAGCCAGCTACCCCGGGTTATCAACATGCGGCGGGTGATCCTCTCTACTCTAAGTAATGTCATACTCAGACCACTTCAAATATTGCGGGAGAACCGGCATGACTGCATTAACCGCCCACTTGCACAACTTATGCTATTGCCTCTCAAGGCTGGTTGTAAAAACATGGTACTGACCCGTGTTGAGCTGCTTCGGGTTACTCTAATACCCAGACTAGTTATTCTGCTGCTGGTTACCGCCGCCAGATTGCTGATGATGGCCTCCTTGATTGCCCTAACCCTGATAGTTGGATCCTTAGCCGCCAGCACCAAAACCGGCTCCTGACCTGCCTGGCCCTGAGCGGCCTAACGGGCCCATCATTATTATGATATTGCCACAAGTTGTAATCCCGAAACTGCCGCATAATGCTGCAATTCCTCCATGTATGGCCCGTCGGTCTGTTAGGCCAGCTATGCTCTGGAGAAGGTTTATTAAGCATCTCTTCTAGGTTGAAAGGAGTTTTACCCTTATTAAAGGGCTGCCTGAAGTTCCCATTGCCCTTAGCATGATTGTTTCCAGCGCTGGTGTTTGCCACCAATTCTGACACGCCGTCCGGATTCTTCCGCTTGCCATGGTTGCCATTTCCAGCCACACCCTTGTCATTGTTACATTTCTTAACCTGACCTGATTTCTCCTGATCAGAGCCTGGGTCTTTCGTGTTGTTAGAGTCGGCATACTTGGTGAGAGCCACCATGAGTTCCCCCATGTCTTGACACGAGCGCTTGAGCCGGCCAAGCTTTTGCTTCAGAGGTGTAAAGTGGAAATTCTTTTGCAGAATCAAAACCATTTGAGGCGCCGTAATCTGCTTAGACGAGTGGATGATAATTGAGATCCGTCGGACCCAATGATGGGCCGATTCGTCCTCCTGTTGCACACAATGATCCAAATCCACAATTGTCATGCGCTGCTTGCACGTTCCTTGGAAAATTTTGATGAACTTCGCCTTTAGATCGGCCCAGGAATTAATGGTGTTGGGTGGCAAACCCTTCAACCACGTGCGATCCGGTCCTTCTAGCTTCATGATGAAATATTTGGCACATACTGCATCATTGACGTCTAACATCTCCATGGCCAGCTCATAGATTTCAATCCATGCCTCCGGAGGTAGGTCAGCAGTATAATTTGGGACCTTGCGAGGGCCGTTGAAATCCTTCAGTAGATGCTCATTCCACAAAGCCGGTGCTAAGTCTGGCACTCCCACAGCCCTAGAGGTTACTCCTGCTCCTACCGAGATGGAAGGTGCGTCTACGGGTTCTTGATGAGCCACCACCGCCACCAGAGCCACCGCCTCTCGTAGTGCTCTCGCCAGATCCACCAGCACCTAAGCATGCAAACCGCCCAGTCAACTTGCGGTCGGTTCCGGTGTTGATCACTGCTAGAAACCGCCGGCGACTTATAATGCCAGCTGTAGCTCCGGCTCGGGATGGGGGTTGAATGCATGTGACACCGGCTGTAAGTGTATTTCTCTTTCTAGGCCACCGCCGTCTGCAGGTATCCAATAGCATTCCGCACCTCCTCTGCGAAAGGCGCCTCGTCTAGGATAGTGATTGTACCAAGCTAGGTTGCTGCCGCCACCATGTTCTCCGCTGGATTTGAATAGTGACCTGCCGGCGTTTGGAAAGATACTAGTGGGGTCTGGTTCCTTCGGGGCGGGTTAAGCTGCTGCTGCTAAACCGCCGACCGACTTCGAGGTACTTTCGCTGTCCTGGTCAAGGTTAAAGGTACATTCCGTCCCGTTCCTGGCGTGTTGAAAAGGTTTCTGGCCTCATACTAATCCGGCAAGCGGGACTGATGCCTCATCCGCTGAACCACCGCTGTAGACTGCTGCCCCAACTCAAGGCGGAAAGCATCCGCCCTAAGGCGCTCTGCCTCCGCATCCATATGAGCCTACAACACACTGATATCCTATTGGACCTCGGTCATCTGGTTCTTCAGCCTCGTGATCTTTGTGTTTCGGGCCGCTTGATTTTCAGCTGTGACCTCAGTTGCCATCAGGGTTGTAAGCTCGTTCATCAGATCCAGAAGAACCTGAGCCGGCGGCCTGCCAGCCTCTGATCCAGCTGCGTCGGCGGCTGTGCTGCTTGGGGCCGGCACTGAACCCGCCATGAAGAAGGCTGCATGATTCGGTGGCTCATAATCCTCTGGCTCATGATATTCTGACTCAGGGTAAGGCTCGACATATCCCCCAAGCCCGCAATTGTGAAGCTGGTAAATTGATTCCGTCTCTCCGCTCGAACATCCGTCCTCCGAGCAGATGAGAGTTCCTTGTGACATAGAATCTTCAAGATCCATGCCCTGATTGAAGCCGACGAAGACATGCTTCCTGCCCGGGTTAGCACGGGCGGATTGCATGTGTCGGGCAGGTTGCGCGCGCTGGGCCGGCTTGACGATCTCGGTGCAGATGTCTGGCCAGGGTTTAGGTCTGTCGATCTTGTCGATGAAGACGTGGATTGCATCAAAGGGAACCTGGAAACCGTACTCAATTGAGTTGGCCTCGGGGCCCCAGCCAGCGTCATCGATGTAGAGCCAGCCACGGCGACTCTTGTTCATCCTGCCAACAACGTACCCCTCGATCCCTGGGAGAGAGCCCTTTGAGAACTCAACACCATCGAGCGCTAGCCCCATGGTGGGCGCCAACTGTCATGGTTTTGTCACGTCAGATGTCCGAAGACTTGGGTTCGAGGCCATCGCTAAGGTGATGGACTCGAAGGGGTTGGTCGAGACAAGGGACACGAGTTTACCTAGGTTCGGCCCCTCAAGAAGAGGTAAAAGCCTACGTCCTGCTTGTGCTGTATTGATTGGACTATCGATTACAAGGGAGCAGATTCGCTTGACCTAGTTCTTGATTGATTGGTTTCTGTCAAAGCCGCCCCGGGGTCACGCCTTTATATAGGATGTCGAGGCCCTGGGTTACACGAGTCCTACACCGAGTCTTACAAGATAGTCAATCCTGTCTCTAATCCGCCTTGCCTTCTTGGGCAAGCCATCTTCGGGCGGCTTAACCGCCCGAGTCTTCATACCATCTTCTGTCTGGGCCTTCGTCTTGTCCCATCTTGGTAAGCCGCCATATAGCCAGGCCTACGTCTTTTGGCCCACCTTATAGGACTTGATTATGAGCCGCCAGGTATGACCCAGCACCTCCTGGGCGGGTCTTACCACGGGATTATATCTAAAACATAATAGGTTCAGATCTGAAATCATGGCACTCGGGACCTAGTGACAAGCATTAAGCATGGCAAAGTCATAGCAACATCAATCTCAGAACATAGTGGATACTAGGGATCAAACCCTAACCAAACTAACTTGATTACATAATAAATCTCATCCAACCCATCACCGTCCAGCAAGCCTATGATGATATTACTCACGAATGGTGGGGAGCATCATGGAATTGGTGATGAAGTATGTTTGGTGATGACGAAGACGTCGATTTCCCCTCTCCGGATCCCAAAACAGACTCCAGATTTGGTCTCCCAAGGAAGAACTAGCAATGGCGGCGGCTCTGTATCGTGAAACGTCATGAACTCTTCTCCCTGATTTTTTTCTCGACAAATAGGGTTATATGGAGCTGGAGAGGAGATCGGAGGAGCCACGGGGGTCCCACAAGCCTGCTCGGCGCGGCCAGGAGGTGGCCGCGGCTAGCAGGCTTGTGGCCTGCTGATGGCCCCCCTCTGGTAAATTCTCGCGCTAGTATTTTTTTATTAATTCCAAAAATATTCTCCGTAAATTTTCAGGACGATCTAAGAAGTTTTATTTCTGCACAAAAATAACACCAAGGCAATTCTGCTGAAAAAACAGGATCAGTCCTGGTTAGTTCCATTCAAATCATGCAAGTTAGAGTCCAAAACAAGGGCAAAAGAGTTTGGAAAAGTGGATACGTTGGAGACGTATCAATTCCCCGAAGCTTAAACATGTGCTTGTCCTCAAGCAATGCAGTTGGTAAACTCAAAGTGATAAAGAAAAACTTTTACAAACTTTGTTTGATCTTGCTGTTGTAAATATGTCTAACTTATGTTCACATTTTCATCAAAGAGTATAAACTAACCACATTCACAATAACATTTAGGTCTCACATTTACTCAGTTCAATGGCATAACCAACTAGCGAGCAATAATAACAAGTCTCGGATGACAACAATGTATCAAAACAATCATGATACAATATGACATAATGGTATCTCTCTAGCCCTTTCTGAGACCGCAAAACATAATTGTAGAGCACCTCTAGAGAACAAGGACTAACTAAACATTGTAATTCACAGTGAGAGAGATCTAGTCATGCTCACAGTCAATATCAATTAATAGCAAGGCATACAAATGACAATGGTGCTCTCTAACTTGTTCCTTTTATAAGAGGATGATGACTGAACAATAAAGTAAATAGATAAGCCCTTCGCAGAGGGAAGCATTGATTTGTAGAGGTGCCAGAGCTCAAGCTTTTAAAGCAGAGATAGGTAATGATTTTGGAGCGGCATGCTTTCGTTGCTCACATAACGACCAAGAGGTTTTCAATATCTTCCATGCTAGATACATTATAGGCGGTTCCCAAACAGAATGGTAAAGATTTTACTCGCCCTCCACCAATCAATCACACTCCACAGTGGGCCGAATTCATGGGTACCGTCCATACAAACACATTCCTGGGGGAGTTTTGTTTAATTATATTTTGCTTTTTATTTCGAGCATGGAATTGGGCATCCCGATTACCAGCCACTTTCTCATGAATGATAGTGAATCAACACATATTGTGAGAATAACCCACCTAGCATGGAAGATCCTGACAGCCCCCAGTCACCACATGTGCGATTTGGGCATACAAAACAGAAAGTTTATTTGAAGGTTTAAAGTTTAGCACATGCAAATTTACTTGGAACGGCAGGTAAATACCGCATATAGGTAGATATGGTGGACTCTTATGGAACAACTTTGGGTTTATTGAGATGGATGCACAAGCAATATTCCCGCTTAGTACAAGTGAAGGCTAGCAAAAGACTAGGGTGCGACCAACTAGAGAATGACACAATCATCAACATGCCTTGAGATTAACCAACATTGAATGCAAGCATGAGTATGATATAATTCACTATGAACATAAATATCGTGGAGGCTATGTTGATTTTTTCAACTACATGCTTTAACATGTGCCAAGTCAATCCACTTAAATCATCCAGAGGAGGATACCATTCTATCATACCACATCACAACCATTTTAATGCGGATGTTGGAACTCAAGACGAACCATTATCCACTCTTAAGTAATTAAGCATGGCATGAATAACTATAATATCTAATTTTTATTGCAAACATGTTCAACCCATAATGTGCTAAATTCCGAATGATGAGCTAATCATATTTACAAAAGCAAGATAGGTCGAGTTTATACCAGCTTTTCTCCATCTCAATCTTTTCATCAAATATCTTCATTATTTCTTTTCACTTGCACGACTGAACGATGTGAATAATAATAAGAGTGCACGTGCATTGGACTAAGCTGGAATCTGTAAACAATAAACCAAAAGAGAAGACAAGGCAATATGGGCTCTTTGTAAGATAAACAATAGTGCATATGTAAGCCACTCAACATGTCATCATGGTCTTCTCCTTACGACCCAAAGAAAATAAAGCAAAATTATTTACACGGGAAATCTCCCAACAAGCAAAAAGAAGAACGAGAAATCTTTTGGGTTTTCTCTTTAATGCTACAACTAAGCCACTGGGAAATAAAGCTAGAACTATTTTTTTGTATTTTTCTCAAAGTTTATTAAACACACAAGAAGAAAGAAAAACAAGAATTGAACTACCATGGATAGTACAATGAAAAAGTATGAACACCGACAACTGAAATAAGTGTGTGAACATGAATGTAATATCGGTGAGAAATACGTACTCCCCCAAGCTTATGCTTTTGGCCTAAGTTAGTCTAGGGACATGGCTGGCCTAGATAATATCCGAAGTCAAAGTTGGGGTTGTGCTGGGCTGCTGCGGCTACCACTTGTACCACTGCAACATGAAGACGAGCGGTTTCTGCACTTTGCTCGTACTCATTTGCCTCCTATGTGGTTATAAAATATCTATGCTTTTCCTAAAAGTTAAAGAAGGCAGGAGCAGGAAGGCTAACATGGGCAACACGTTGCTTGTCAAAAATTATTCGGTACTGGAGGGATTGTTCGTTTGTTTCAAGAAACTGATGCGCACCAAAGCCTCATAATCAAGGAAAGCAGGGGGTAACTCAATGTCATTCCCTCTTACGGGTACCCCAAGATACTTAGCTACACGAGTGGCGTAAATTCCACCAAAGAAATCTCCATCCTTAGCATTATGATGTAACCTCCTGGAAATAATATCCCCCAAGTTATATCATCTATCTACCATTACCGCACTCTTAAGAATACTCAGATCATGCGCGCAAAGGTGACTATGCTCAGGTTTACCGTTAATACATCTACCTATGAAGAGAGCAAAATAGTGAATGCTCCCCAAAGTAGCTTGTGTAATGATTCTAGTTTCTCCCACTTTGATGCTAGCAAGGAAATCATTATATTCATTTTTATGAGGATCGCTACGACTAGCCTACTGTGGAATTTTGCATGCATCATTAAAATCTTCTAGGTCCATGGTACAGGTCTTAACATAAAAATCAAATATAACTGAATGAGAATTACGCTTAGATGAAAATTCAAACCTCCGCACAAAAGAGTCAGTGAGTTGATAATATTGCTTGCAACAATCTGAAATGAAATCCTCAAGGTCGGCATTCCTTATGTACGCATAAAACTTTTCGTTAAATCTGGTGTTTTCCATGAGTTGATCCGACGGCCATTCACAAGGCAGTACTCGAGCTTCCCTGGGTAGTTCAAAATCGGGCTCACGTAGCACGAGTCTCAGGGATTTCTTGCCCGAGGAACCACCTTGGTACATTCTCCTCAACATCTTTTCTTTCTCTGAAAAATTTCTGAAATTTTTAGTGAGTGAAAATAAAGGTGCACAAAACTCAACAAAACTCATAACAACTACTCCCTCAAGTGCCTAGAGACCATATCATGCATCAAAACTACTTGGGACCATAAAAATTTGACATGCAAGCTCAAGAACAAGGTCACCACAACAGCAAAAAAATTCAATATGTAACGCACTAGAACAAAAACTAATTGGACCATTGGAGGAGTCACATACCGATGAGCAATCCCCTGAAATAGTTTTGCGAATGGAGCTTTGAGCAAGGAGATCAAAATGGCAGCAAGATGAGCTAGAACACGGGTTTAGGCAATGGTGTGATATTTGTGGGGGAAGATGAAGTGAATGGGTGCTGGAATAAGTGGAGGGGGCCACATGGAACCCACAAGCATCCTAGGTGCGGCCAGGGGGTTGGTCGCGCCCTGCAGGCTTGTGGCCCACTAGTGCATCCCCCTGATGCATTCTTAGTGCCAAAAATTCTTAAATATTCCAGAAAAAATCATGCTAAATTTTCAGGGGATTCTGGGAACTTTTATTTTCAGGTCATTTTTCTATTGCAAGGAAAACTTAGAAAACAAAAAAATAATGGCATTTTTTACTTAATTTCATCTAGGTAACAGAAAGTAAAAGTTAGGCGCAGGAAGTTGTGCTTTCTAAATTCATCCATCTCATGGTCATCAAAAGGAATCTATCAATAAGGTTGATCAAGTCTTACTAACAAACTTCTTTCGAATAACATGAAACCGAAGAATTTTTGAATAACACTAAGTTACCTAAATGGGGATATGCATTTCCCCAACAATAAGTATATCATATTTCTTCTTGAAAGTAGGAAGAGGGAACTCACAGTCTCCAATAATAATTGTTGGAATTCTTTCAATAGAGTTGATACTATGAACTCGAGGTTGTTTCTTTGGAAAGTGTACCGTATGCTCATTACCATTAATATGAAAAGTGACATTTCCCTTGTTGCAATCAATAACAGCCACTGCCGTATTCAAGAAGGGTATACCAACGATGATCCACATACTATCGTCCTCGGGAATATCAAGAATAACAAAGTCCGTCAAGATAGTAGCATTTGCAACTATGACAGGTACATCCTCACAAATACCGATAGGTAGACCAGTTGATTTATCAGCCATTTGCAAAGATATTTTAGTAGGTGTCAACTTATTCAACTCAAGTCTATGGTATAAAGAGAAAGGCATAACACTAACACCAGCTCCAAGATCACATAAAGCAATTTTAACATAATTTCCTTTAATAGAGCATGGTATAGTAGGTACTCCGGGATCTGCTAGTTTCTTAGGTATTCTGATATGTCCATTTTGCATAATGATTTTATATTGATATTTATTGCATTATGGGCTTTTATTCACCTTTTGGTACAATACTTATGCTTTTTCTCTCTTAGTTTACAAGGCCTACATGAAGACGGAGAATGCCGACAGCTGGAATTCTGGACTGGAAAAGGAGCAAATCTGAGATACCTATTCTGCACAACTCCAAAACTCCTGAAACTCTACGAAGAATTAATTAGGAATATATAAAAAACACTGGGTGAAAGAAATACATTAGGAGTCCCACCAGGGAGCCACAAGTCTGCTGGCCGCCCCCCTTGGGCGCGGCTAGTGAGCTTGTGGCCCACCTGGCAGCCCTTCAGTGCCCCTCTTCTGTTATATGGAGGGTTTCGTCAAGAAAACATCATAAGAGACCTTTCGGGATGAAGCGCCGCCCTCTCGACGCGGAACTTGGGCAGAACCAATCTAGAGCTCTGACAGGGCGATCCTGCCGGTGAAACTTCCCTCCGGGAGGGGGAAATCGAAGCCCTCGTCATCACCAACGATCCTCTCATCGAGAGGGGGTCAATATACACCAACATATTCATCATCATCATCTCCTCTCCAAACCCTAGTTCATCTCTTATATCTAATCTTTGTCTCAAAACCTTAGATTGGTACCTGTGGGTTGCTAGTAGTGTTGATTACTCCTTGTAGTTGATGCTAGTTCGTTCACTTGGTGGAAGATTCTATGTTCAGATCCTTGATCATAACTTATACTCTTCTGATTAGGAACATGAATGTGTTTTGTGAGTAGTTATGTTTGTTCCTGAGGACATGGGATAAGTCTTGTTATAAGTAATCATGTGAATTTGGTATTCGTTTGATATTTTGATGAGATGTATGTTGTCTCTCCTCTAGTGGTGTTATGTGAACGTCGACTACGTAAAACTTCACCATTGTTTAGTTCTGGAGGAAGGCATTGGCAAGTAATAAGTAGATGATGGGTTGCTAGAGTGACAGAAGCTTAAACCCTAGTTTATGAGTTGCTTCGTAAGGGGATGATTTGGATCCACATGTTTCATGCTATGGTTAGATTTATCTTAATTCTTCTTTCGTAGTTGCGGATGCTTGCGGGAGGGGTTAATCATAAGTGGGAGGCTTGTCCATGTAAGGACAGCACCCAATCACCTATCCACCCACATATCAAATTATCAAAGTAGCGAACGTGAATCAAGTGAGCATGATGAAAACTAACTTGACATAAATTCCCATGTGTCCTCGGGAGCGCTTTGCTTTATATAAGAGTTTTTGCAGGCTTGTCCTTTGCTATAAAAAGGATTGGGTCACCTTGTTGGACCTTTGTTACAATTTTTACTTTCTACCCGCTATGAATTATCTTATCACAAAACTATCTGTTACCGATAATTTCAGTACTTGCAGAGAATACCTTATTGAGAACCGCTTGTCATTTCCTTCTGCTCCTCGTTGGGTTCGACACTCTTACTTATCGAAAGGACTACGATAGATCCCCTATACTTGTGGGTCATCAAGACTCTTTTCTGGCGCCATTGCCGGGGAGTGAAGCGCCTTTGGTGAGTGGAACTTGGTAAGGAAAAACTTATATTGTGTGCTGAAATTTACTGTCATTTGTTACTATGGAAAGTAATACTTTGAGGGGCTTGTTACGGGTATCTTCACCTCGACCAGAAACAAAAAGAGTTGTACCTCAACCTACTGAACCTACTGAAAATATTTATTATGAAATTCCTTCGGGTATGATTGAGAAACTGCTAGCTAATCCTTATGCAGGAGATGGAACACGACATCCTGATTTGCATCTAATATATGTGGATGAAGTTTGTGGATTATTTAAGCTTGCAGGTCTATCCGAGGATCACATCCAAAAGAAGGTATTTCCTTTATCTTTGAAGGAGAAGGCATTGACATGGTATAGGATATAAGATGACATTGGATCATGGAGCTACAATCGGTTGAAAATGGAATTTCATCAGAACTTCTATCTATGCATCTTGTTCATCGTGATCAGAATTATATTTATAATATTTGGCCTCGTGGAGGATAAAGAATCGCTCAAGCTTGGGGGAGGCTTCATTCAATGTTATATTCATGCCCCAACTGTGAGATCTCGAGAGAAATTATTATTCAGAATTTTTATGCTCGGCTTTCTCGTAATGATCAATCCATGCTCGATAATTCTTGTGTTGGTTCTTTTATGAAGAAAGATATTGAATTCAAATGGAATTTATTGGAAAGAATTAAGCACAACTCTGAAGATTGGGAACTCGATGAAGGTAAGGAGTCAGGTATAAATCTTAAGTTTGATTGTGTTAAATCCTTCGTGGACACCGATGCTTTTCGTGAATTTAGCACTAAATATGGACTTGACTTTGAGATAGTAGCTTCTTTTTGTGAATCTTTTGCTACACATGTTAATATCCCTAAGGATAAGTGGTTTAAATATCATCCTCCCATTGAAGTGAAAGTAGTGGAACCTATTAAAGTTGAAGAGAAAATTATTACTTACAATGCTGATCCTGTTATCCCTACTGCTTACATTGAGAAACCACCTTTCCCTATTAGGATAAAGGAACATGCTAAAGCTTCAACTGTGGTTCGTAAGAGTTGTATTAGAACACCTACACCCCCTGAACAAATTAAAGTTGAACATAGTATTGCTATGATTAAAGATCTCTTGGTTGATAATATTGATGGGCATGTTATTCATTTCTGTGATGAAGCTGCTAGAATTGCTAGACCTAATACTAAGCATAAACATAAACCAGTCGTTGGCATGCCTGTTGTTTCTGTTAAAATAGGAATTCATTTTAATCATGGCTTATGTGATATGAGAGCTAGCGTAAGTGCAATTCCCCATTCCTTATACAAAGAAATCATGCATAATATTGCACCAATTGAACTAGAGGATGTTGATGTGACTTGTAGCGACCCGACCTGAAAGGTCAAGTCTCCGGTGTTTTCGTACCATCCCAAGATCATGCTGGTACACACACGGTACATCAATGTATATATCAAAGGGAAATCACACAGCAAATATATTAATCGAAATCTCATTTCGAGTCCTTTATTACAATAAAAATTACAATAAAGTGGCTAAAAGCCAACTCATGAGAATATCTAAATCTTGCGGAAGCGTCGAAGGTAGATGAGTCCATCTGACTCCAAGGGCATCTCACTGAGCATAGAACGTGTCCTCACTCCTTGTCGGAAAAGTACTCTGCAACATGATATGTTGCAGCCATGTAGGTCAGCATATGGAATATGCCGGCAAAGTCACAAGAGAGGGGTGAAAAGATAATCATCTAGTCTATATGCATATATGGCAGGTGGGGTGGTAAGTTTTTTTTTTGCGTAAAGCCAATTTTTCCTACATCAAGAAAGGGGCTAAGAAAAATATTACTAAGTTGGTTGATTAATGAGATGGTTCCACCAACCAATTCTCATTCCCAAATTATTAATACCCACATCATCATTATTAATTGTGTTGAGAGTTCCGGAAGTTTCAATTCCTTTGGCTCAAGTCGTCCATGACCGTGGACACGGCTAATCGATTAGGTTTTGAATACTTTGCAGAGTTTTGCACACGTTCCCCACAAGATTTGGTCGCCTCCGTTTGATTTCTCGCACTTCAGGGTGTTTGAGAAACGGATGACCAAAACATGGTCTTCCAAAGGGTTTTCCTGCGACTCTGTCGGTGCCCATCCTTTCCTACCGTTCTTCTACCTCTCGTAGCACCGCCTGTCCAGGGTCACCACAATATCCAACCAAGTCAGAGCCCATAATGACTTGTGGGTGTGCAGGTAAGCCTTGGGTTTTAAAGCATCCATCCATCTCTTTGTGCCTGGGTGGACCTTTCCGCGTGAATACTGGCCATCTCCAGCATCACCTAGGCAAATCCACTGGTTTCTCCAGGGTGCCGTTCAACCATCATCCACCCAGAGGTATGTTGAAAACTCAGAGTCTTAAATCTTGATCATTAGGTAGGTCTTGAAATTATTAACTCTCTCAACTCTCATGAATCACACAACCAACCCCGTCTACTAATAGCATAGCAAAAAGGTAAAACAACGTTTCCCGGGGCCAATGTGTCAAAGAGGTTGGGAAGGTACCTACCACATGATACTACAACAATGTACCCAAGTTTCCAACTAACCTATCTTGCATGCAATTGGGGAGATGGTAGAACTAATGCATATAAAACATGGGTAAACATGGTCAAAGTGACTTGCCTGATTGATGATCTTCGTACGTGAGTGACTCTAAGTAACAAGCTTCGCACTCCGAATAATCTAACGAAGGAAACAAAGCACTCAATAAGCATACAACAAAATAACAACTCATAACATTCAGCAAAGAAGTATTAACAATCAAGGCAACAATGCACAAAAATCACTAGCAAGAAAACACACAAAGTTTTGTTTACTAGGAGGTGATTGATAAAACACTACTAACATAATAAAACTATTTTGTAATAACAAAACAATTGTTGACAGCAAGGAACAATAAAATATTTTTGTTAATAAACAGAAGAAAATCAATTTAAGTTTGTTGGGAAAAGTTTAGTAAAGTTTATAAAAGTTTTGATAAGCACTATATGAATCAACTATAGTTATACTAACAAAAAGAATGAAAAACTAATCTTATTATTTATTAGCAAAACATGTTCTTAATAGAAAATAATTTACAATTAAACCTGTCTTAGAAAACAGAATTAAATTATACAAAACTTTGTTTGAAAGCAAAACTATTACTAATTAGTTGTTTTAATCAAATTAACCTATTTGAAAAGAAGTTGTGATTCCTATGTTAAATAAAATTAAACTAAGCAAATTTATATTTTTATTAACAGTGAGTGAAAACACTAAATGTTTATTAACAGAACCTAATAAACAAATGAAACCAAATCTAAATTTAAACTAATTAAAACTAAGTATATAAAACTATATTATAATACTAGGCAGATTCTGTTTTTGGTTAAAACATTAATCAAATATATCCTAAAAATCTTCAAACTAAGCATGAAGGTAGTCCTAACTAATACCAATCAGTAGCAAAAAGATTCATATCAAAATCTATTTTCAAACTCTAGTTATTCAGATTTGAAGATTTTGAGCAAATTTGATTAAATTCAAATTTATAGTTCAAATTTGAAATTTAAAAGTACAGGGTGAAACTATATGAAAAATGTGAGCTATTGCAAAAAGAATCAACTCAAAATATTAAACAAGTTAAAAGTTATAAGCAAAACAAAATTTGAAATCATTCTGTTAATTAAAACAAAAACAGGAAAGGAAAATGATTTGCAACGGCCAGGGGGCTACGTGGCGCTGTCCGATTGGTGGCTAGGGTGTGCGCGCGAGTGCTTTCGGGCGGGCGACCGGTCGGTAGAGGATACCGGTTCAGATTTATTTCCGATCTAATCTCAGGCGTTGATTCTGGACCCGAGGGTCGAGAGAGCTTACGGGGAAAAGGTGGCCGGCGTCGGAGGTCTCCGGCGAGTCCGGAAGCGGCGAAGACGACGGAGAGGTGCTCCGGTGGTCGGGGAAGGCAGCGAAGTGGTCCGGGCGACGGCGACGGGTCTCCGGAGTCGACTGGTGGCACGTGTGGGTGGAACGGTGGTCGGAATCGACGGCTACGGTCGACGGGAGCTTCGGTGGGGTGGCTACTCCAGCGAGCAATTGGGTAGCGCCTCGGCGAGGGACAGAGGGGGATCGGGGGGAAAATGAAAGGCGGGGCTGGCCGGTACTTATAGGGTGCTCGAGGGGTGCGGGGGAGGAGAGGGGAGAGAGATCCGGTGAGAGGAGAAACGGTCGGCGACGGCACGCGCGAGAGGAGAGAGGCGACCGCGCGGGCGAAACGGTCGGTCGGGTGGGGTCCAGTGGCAGTGAGAGGTAAGGCGTCTGTTGCGCGTCGGTCGGCCGACCGGTAACGGTCTCGGCTTTTAAAGCCGTTGGGCCGGCCCGTTTAATACAGTAACCGTTACCGTTTCTGTTTAATGTTTTTCCAGAGCGTTTCAAAAACCTTTAAAGCGTTCAAATCTTTTATAAATATAGGGGTATCATATATCAAAATTAACAGAATAATAAATTCTATTTAATGAGCATTTTTATTCTGTCATTTGAACACTTTGAAAAAAATAATATTTTCAGAAATTGCCTAATTGTTTTTAAATCCTTTTTGCAAATATTTTCAAAATAACTCCTGGTTACTTTTGTTCAAATAGATCACCAAAATGACCCTGGTGTGGAGTGTCCTGTTACTCCCCTCTTATTTTGAACATTTAACCAAAATTTCAAATAGGTGAAAGCAAGTTAGGAAAAAAATAGAAAGGGCTTTCAGAAGTTTAGAAAGGGTAATTCAACAATACGTGTATTCAAACAATGATGATGATGGATGCATAGCTATATTAATAACATTCCAAAATAAAATTTTGGGATGTTACATGACTATTAAGCTTGCTAATAGAGACACTATTGCACCAATGGGGATTGTTAGAGATGTTGAAGTCTTGTGTGGGAAAGTAAAGTATCCTACTGATTTTCTTGTTCTTGGTTCCCCGCAAGATAATTTTTGTCCATTATATTTGGCAGACCCTTCTTGAATACTATTAATACTAAGATTGATTGTGAAATAGAAATAGTTACTATGAGCTTTGGGGATGTGTCTCATGAGTTTAATTTCTCTAAATTTCATAGAAAACCCCATGACAAGGAATTTCCTAGTAAAGATGAAATTATTGGTCTCGCTTCTATTGTTGTGGCTACTGATCACTTAGAAAAATATTTGCTAGACCATGAAAATGATATGCATATGAATGAGAGGAATGAAATAGATGAAATTTTCTTTGAGCAGCAGCCTAGTTTGAAACATAACTTACCTGTTGAAATACTTGGGGATCCTCCTCCACCCAAGGGTGATCCCTTTCTTGAGCTCAAGCAATTACCTGATACGTTGAAATATGCTTATCTTGATGAAAAGGAGATATATCTTGTTATTATTAGTGCTAACCTTTCAGAGCATGAAGAAAAGAGATTATTGAAAACTCTGAGGAAGTACCGTGTTTCTATTGGTTATACTCTTGATGATCTTAAGGGCATTCGTCCCACCCTATGTCAGCATAAAATTAATATGGAGCCTGATGCCAAACCTGTTATTGATCACCAACGATGATTGAACCCGAAGATGAAAGAAGAGGTAAGAAAAGAAGTACTAAAGCTTTTGGAGGCAGGTATAATTTATCTTGTTGTTGATAGTAGATGGGTTAGTCCTGTTCATTGTCCCTAAGAAGGGAGGTATTACCGTTGTCCCTAATGATAAAAATGAATTTATCCCGCAAAGAATTCTTACAGGTTATAGAATGGTAATTGATTTTAGGAAATTAAATAAAGCTACTAAGAAAGATCATTACCCTTTACCTTTTATTGATCAAATGCTAGAAATATTATCCAAACATACTCATTTTTGCTTCCTGGATGGTTACTCTGGTTTCTCTCAAGTACCTGTATCAAGCCAAGATCAAGAAAAAACCACTTTTACTTGCCCTTTCGGTACCTTTGCTTATAGACATATGCCTTTTGGTTTATGCAATGCACCTGCTACCTTTGAAAGATGCATAATGGCTATATTCTTGGACTTTTGTGAAACGATTCTTGAGGTTTTCATGGATGATTTTTCCATTTACGGAACTTCATTTGATGATTGTTTGAGCAACCTTGATCAAGTTTTGTAGAGATGTGAAGAAACTAATCTTGTCTTGACTTGGGAAAAGTGCCACTTTATGGTTAATGAAGGTCTTTCCTGGGCCACAGGATCTCCGAAAGAGGCATTGAAGTTGATAAAGCTAAAGATGATGCTATTGAAAAAATGTCGTGCCCACCGGATATCAAAGGTATAAGAAGTTTCCTTGGTCATACTGGTTTCTATAGGAGGTTTATCAAAGATTTCTGTAAGATTTCTAGGCCTCTCAAAAACCTTCTGCAAAAAGATGTTCCATTTGGTTTTGATGATGATTGCATAGAAGCATTTGAAATTCTTAAGAATGCCTTGAGTACGGCACCTGTTGTTCAACCACCCGACTAGAAACTACCTTTTGAAATTACGTGTGATGCTAGTGATTATGTTGTTGGTGCAGTTCTAGGACAAAGAGTCCATAAGAAATTAAATGTTATCCATTATGCTAGTAAAACTCTAGACAATGTTCAAAGAAACTATGCTACTACAGAAAAGGAATTTCTAGCGGTTGTGTTTGCTTGTGATAAGTTTAGATGTTATATTGTTGATTCCAAAGTAACTGTTCACACCAATCATGCTGCTATTAAATACCTTATGGAGAAGCAAGATGCTAAACCTAGACTTATTAGGTGGGTCCTTCTGCTAAAAGAATTTGATTTGCATATCATTAATAGAAAGGGTGTTGATAACCCTGTGGCAGATAACATGTCTAGGTTAGAAAATGTTCTTGATGGCCCACTACCTATTGATGATAGCTTTCCTGATGAACAATAAGCTGTCGTCAATACTTCATATAATGCTCCTATGTATGCTGATTACGCCAATTACATTGTTGCTAAATTTATACCTCCTAGTTTCACATACCAATAAAAGAAAAAGTTCTTCTATGATTTAAGGCATTACTTTTGGGATGACCCGCATCTTTATAAAGAAAGAGTAGATGGTATTATTAGATGTTGTGTACCTGAGCATGAACAGGAACATATCTTATGCAAGTGTCACTCTGAAGCCTACGGAGGACATCACGCTGGAGATAGAACTGCACACAATGTACTACAATTTGGGTTTTATTGGCCTACTCTCTTCAAGGATGCTTGTAAGTTTGTCTTATCCTGTGATGAATGTCAAAGAATTGGTAATATTAGTAGATGTCAGGAAATGCCTATGAATAACTCTTTTGTTATCGAACCATTTGATGTTTGGGGCTTTGATTATATGGGGCCTTTTCAATAACCTAACGGGTATAGTCATATTCTAGTTGTTGTTGATTATGTCACTAAGTGGGCAGAAGTCATTCCAACTAGTAGTGCTGATCATAACACTTCTATTAAAATGCTTAAGGAAGTTATTTTCCCTAGATTTGTAGTCCCTAGATATTTGATGACTTATGGTGGTTCACATTTTATTCATGGTGCTTTATGTAAATTGCTCGGTAAATATGATGTTAATCATAGAGTTGCATCTCCTTATCATCCTCAATCTAATGGTCAAGTAGAATTGAGAAATAGAGAGATTAAATTGATTTTGCAAACGACTGTTAATAGATCTAGGAAGAATTGGTCTAATAAACTCGACGATGCATTGTGGGCTTAATAGAAATGCTTACAAAAATCCTACGGGTATGTCTCCGTACAATATGGTTTATGGTAAAGCATGTCACTTACCTCTAGAGCTAGAACATAAGGCCTATTGGGCAATCAAAGAGCTCAATTATGATTTCAAACTTGCTGGTGAGAAGAAGTTATTTGACATTAGCTCACTTGATGAATGGAGAACCCAAGCCTATGAGAATGTTATGTTGTTTAAAGAAAAGGTTAAGAGATGGCATGATAGAAGGATACAAAAGCGTGAATTTAATGTAGGTGATCATGTCTTGCTATAAAATTCTCGTTTAAGATTTTTTGCAGGAAAACTTCCCTCTAAATGGGAAGGTCCTTACGTCATCGAAGAGGCATACCGTTCTGGTGCCATCAAGATGAACAACGCCGAAGTCAAAAACCCGAAGGTGGTGAATGGTCAAAGAATCAAACATTATATCTTAGGTACTCCCATAAATGTTGAAACCAATATCATCAATACCATAACTCCATAGGAGTACATTAGGGAGACTTGCTAGAACGTTTCAAACTCCGAAAAGCAATAGGTACGTGGTACGGTAAGTAAAAAGACTCCAAACTTTTATATGGCAATTTTCATCTGTTTTGGAATATTTAAAAATTAGGAAAAATTAAAGTAGTCCAAATATTTTAAAAAAAAAATCATAGACACGGTCACCCCCCTGGTCACGCCCCTAGGGCTTGTGGCCACCTCGTGCACCACCCAGACTCCGTTTTCTTGTGGCATACTCCTTCGGGTCGGTAAAAATTCATTATATAATATCACGAAGGTTTTGACTATTGTATCACGACAATACCTCCGGTTTTCTCCTTTGAGCTGTTTCTACAGCAGATTTAGGTCAACATGGAGTCCCCAAGTGTTTCGAAGGACAAGTTGTCCGAGAAGGCCATCAGCCCCTATCTTGCGGAGGTGTTGCAACACCTTCAAACCATTGAGGTGCGTGAGGGGGTGCTGCACATCCGTGATGTGGAGGGGCCAAAGAAAACCGGAAGCATGGAGACAGGCTCGAAGCAATGGAGCAGTAAGTCTTCAAGAGCCAAGGGATGGTGGAATGGGGACTCGATGCTAATCAGATGATGATCGCGGAGTTTACCCATCAACATAAGATGGACGACAATGACGTTGTGGATCACATCTTCAAGCTTTACGAGAGAATCTAGCACCTCCAAGCCCAGATCTACGACGTGCAAAACCAAAACTATGAGTATGAATACAGATTTAAGAGAATGACTTTGGCTGCAGATTTGAGAATTCTAGAGACTCATTCATCCTTTTATGATGGTGAGCCTATGCCTTGGAAGATGGAGGACAATCTTCCAACCACATCAACAACTCCCACATCATCACCTCCGAAGCCAGACAACTAAACACATGGGTATGGGCACTCCCCCTGGCTTGTGCCAAGGTTGGGGGTGCCTCGGTATCGTATCACCGTCACATCTTTTGTTTTTATTTTTATTTTTATTTTCATCATATTTTCTTAGTTCAATCCTTTTGGTTATATCTTGATCTAGTAGAATAAAGTTTTCGTGTGATGTAGCTTTGAGTCTTTGCTTTATGATTCCCCCTATGTAAGCAAGTCCTGTGTTATATAATGAAAAGTGCTTTTGACTTGAGGGCCTTGCTTGGTATGATTTTAATCTTGAGAAAGATGAAGTAGAAAGAAGTGTAGAATAAAAGCAAAGAGTACATATGAAAATCTTATGGGGAGTGATGACTTCATGTATAAAAAGTATGTCGATTGAAACCTGTTGTGGGTTGACAAACATAGTTGTTGGTCATTGGGGCAATTAAAAGGAAGTGATAAAGAAAGAGAGGTTCACATATAAATATATTATCTTGGCATCTTTTATGATTGTGAGCAGTCATTAAAATATTATATGTTAAGAAGTTGATGTTGGACAAGGAAGACAACATAATGGTTTATGTTTGCATATTTCCGAATAGAAGTTATATTGTTATAGATCCCTCAACATGTGTCGCTTGCTTCCACCTCATATCAACCAAAACTTCCGCACCAAGTAGAGATACTACTTGTGCGTCCAAACACACTTAACCCAGTTTTGCCATGAGAGTCCACCATACCTACCTAAGGATAGAAGAAGATCCTTCAAGTAAGTTGTCGTCGGTGCAAGCAATAAAAATTGCTCTCTAAATATGTGTGATCTATTAGTATGAGGAAAATAAACTTTATACAAACTTGTGATAGGGAAGACATAAAAGCAACAGACTGCATAATAAAGTTCTCTATCACAAGGGGCAATATAAAGTGACGTTCTTTTGCATTAAGAGATTATGCATCCAATTATAAAAGCACATGACAACCTCTGCTTCCCTCTACGAAGGGCCTATCTATTACTTTTATTTTCTAGTACTTACCTTTATGCAAGAGTCGTGGTGATCTCAATCACCTTCATTATTTTTGCCGTTATCTTTCGGCAAGTGCCACATGTTGGGGAATGATCTGGGCACATATATCCACTCGGAAGTGGGTGAGCGTGAGTTATTATTGTTGACGTTACCCTTGAGGTAAATAGTTGGGAGGCAACACTATAAGCCCCTATCTTTCTCTGTGTCCGATTGAAACTTTGAATTCATAGGTACCTCATGAGTGTTAGCAATTGTGAAAGACTAAAGGATGATTCAGTATGTGGGTTTTCTTTACAAGCTCTTATATTGACTCTTTCCCACGTTATGATAAATTGGAATTGCTTCAATGACTCTGATCATAGCTTGTTAGTTCTCAATAGAGTTATTGATTCAAACTTTGCCATTGTGAATGAATCGTTACTTTGGCATAAGAAATTATATGTCAATGTATGTTGCTGTTCTAAAGATTATCATCATGCCTCCATGTCCGTATTTTATTTTACCGACACCTCTATCTCTAAACATGTGGGCATATTTATTGATTTAGGCTTCCGCTTGAGGACAAGCAAGGTCTAAGCTTGGGGTGTTGATACGTCCATTTTGCATCATGATTTTATATTGATATTTATTGCATTATGGGATGCTATTACACATTTTGGAACAATACTTATGCCTTTTCTCTCTTATTTTACAAGGTCTACATGAAGAGGGAGAATGTCGGCACCTGGAATTCTGGACTGGAAAAGGAGCAAATCTGAGATACCTATTCTGCGCAAATCCAAAAGTCCTGAAAATCTACGGAGAATTATTTTGGAATATATAAAAAATAATGGGCGAAAGAAATACATCAGGAGGCCTACCAGGGAGCCACAAGCCTGCTGGCGGCGCCCCCTGGCCACGGCTAGCGAGCTTGTGGCCCACCTGGCAGCCCTTCGGTGCCCATCTTCTGCTATATGGAGGGTTTCATCGAGAAAAAAATCATAAGAGACCTTTCGGGACGAAGCGCACCCGGCTCGAGGCGGAACTTGGGCAGAACCAACCTAGAGCTCCGGCAGGGCGATCCTGCTGGTGAAACTTCCCTCCGGGAGGGGGAAATTGAAACCCTGGTCATCACCAACGATCCTCTCATGGAGAGGGGTGAATCTCCATCAACATCTTCATCAGCACCATCTCCTATCCAAACGCTAGTGCATCTCTTATATTCGATCTTTGTCTCAAAACCTCAGATTGGTACCTGTGGGTTGCTAGTAGTGTTGATTACTCCTTGTAGTTGATGCTAGCTAGTTGGTTTACTTGGTGGAAGATTATATGTTCAGATCCTTGATCATCACTTATACTCCTCTAAATATGAACATGAATATGTTTTGTGATAGTTACGTTTGTTCCTGAGGACATGGGATAAGTCTTGTTATAAGTAATCATGTGAATTTGGTATTCGTTCGATAGTTTGATGAGATGTATGTTGTCTCTCCTCTAGTGGTGTTATGTGAACATCGACTACATAACACGTCACCATTGTTTGGGCCTAGAGGAAGGCATTGGGAAGTAATAAGTAGATGATGGGTTGCTAGAGTGGCAGAAGCTTAAACCCTAGTTTGTGCGTTGCTTCGTAAGGGGCTGATTTGGATCCACATGTTTCATGTTATGGTTAGATTTATCTTAATTCTTCTTTCATAGTTGCGGATGCTTGCGGAAGGGGTTAATCATAAGTGGTAGGCTTGTCCAAGTAAGGAAAGCACCCAAGAACCTACCCAACCACATATCAAATTATCAAAGTAGCGAACGCGAATCAAGTGAGCATGATGAAAACTAACTTGACATAAATTCACATGTGTCCTCAGGAGCGCTTTGCTTTATATAAGAGTTTGTCCAGGCTTGTCCTTGGCTATAAAAAGGATTGGGCTACCTTGCTTCACCTTTGTTACAATTGTTACTTGCCACCCGCTACGAATTTTCTTATCACAAAACTATCTGTTACCGATAATTTCAGTGCTTGTAGAGAATACCTTAGTGAGAACCGCTTGTCATTTCCTTCTGCTCCTTGTTGGGTTCGACACTCTTACTTATCGAAAGGACTACGATAGATCCCCTATACTTGTGGGTCATCATATTCCACCTTTAAAAGTATAATTAGCAAGCATGGTGGAAATCTCAGCTTCGGTATCTTTCTTTTATTTGTCACAATATCTTTCATATACTTAGCATAAGGAGACATTTTCAAAATATCAGTCAAGCGCATACGTAAAAAGACAAGTCTAAGAATTTTAGCAAAGCGCTAAAAGTCCTCATCATCCTTTTTCTTGGATGGTTTAGGAGGAAAGGGAATGGGTGTCTGAACCCATGGTTCTCTTTCTCTACCATGTTTCCTTGCAATGAAGTCTCTTTTATCATATCTTTTATTCTTAGGTTGTGGGTTATCAAGATCATCAGTAGGTTCAATATCCACATCATTATCATTACTAGGTTGAGCATTAGCATGAACATCATTATTAATGTTATCATTAGGCTCATGTTCATCACCACATTGTGTCTCAGCATCAAAAATAGAAATATCATTTGGATTATCAGACGTATCTATAACAGGTTCACTAGCAGCATGCAAAGTACTATCATCATTCCTTTTCCTACTCTTATTGGAATAAATAGGTGCATTAGTATTAACTCTCTGAGAATCCTGTTCAATTCTCCTAGAATGGCCCTCGGGGTACAAAGGTTCCTAAGTCCTTCTACCACCTCTAGTCACAACTTTAACAAAATGATTACTGTCTTTACTATTCATCTCATTAAGCAAATCATTTTGAGCCTTAAGTACCTGTTCTACTTGAGAGGTTACCATGGAAGCATGTTTACTAATAAGCTTAAGATCATTGACAGTTCTACTCAAATAATCACCCAAGCGATCAAGCATATAAGCATTATGTTTCAATTGTCTACTAACATAGGCATTGAAAATTTCTTGCTTCACAATAAAATTATCAAATTCATCCAAGCATTGGCTAGCAGGCTTATTATAAGGAATATCTCTTCATCAAATCCTCTAAGAGAATTTACCTCTACTACCCGTGTCGGGTTATCAAGACCATGTATTTCTTCAATAGGTGGTAGATTGTTCACATCTTTAGCTTTAATACCCTTTTCTTTCATAGATTTCTTTGCCTCTTGCATATCTTCAGGACTGAGGAATAGAATACCTCTTTTCTTCGGAGTTGGCTTTGGAGGTGGTTCGGGAATAGTCCAATCATTATCATTGATCAATATGTTATTCAATAGTAATTCAGCTTGTTCAACAGTTCGTTCCCCGGAAACACAACCAGCACAACTATCTAGGTAGTCCCTTGAAACATCGGTTAGTCCATTATAAAAGATATCACGTATTTCATTTTTCTTGAGAGGATGATCAGGCAAAGCATTAAGTAATTGGAGAAGCCTCCCCAAGCTTGTTGGAGACTCTCTTCTTCAATTTGCACAAAGTTAAATATTTCCTTGAAGGCGGCTTGTTTCTTATGGGCAGGAAAATATTTTTCAGAGAAGTAATAAACCATGTCCTAGGGGCTACGCACACAACCAGGAGCAAGAGAATTAAACCATTTCTTAGCATCATCCTTTAAGGAGAAAGGAAACAACTTAAGAATATAGTAATAGCGAATTTTTTCCTCATGAGTACGTGGCTATATCATTCAATTTGGTAAGATGTGCCACAACAGTTTCAGATTCATAACCATGGAAAGGATCAGATTCAACCAAAGTAATTAACTCAGGATCGACAGAGAATTCATAATCATTATCAGTAACAAAGATAGGTGAAGTAGCAAACTTAGGATCATATTGCATTCTAGCTTTTAGAGATTTTTCCTTCCACTCGCGAAGGAATTTCTTAAGATCTTCTCTATCCCTGAAAGCAAGAAAGTCCCTAGCTACCTTTCCTTCCATAACATAACCCTCAGGTATATCAGGCAATTCATATCTAGGAGAGCTAGGTCCATCAGGTGTATCATAGTATTCAGTTTCAATAATTTCATCAGATTCAGAATAATTATCAGTTTCAGCATTGGCTCTAGCAATTTGTTCATCAAGAAATTCACCCAGTGGCACAGTATCATCAAGCAAAGTATCATCATAAACATCATGCATAGCAGAAGTAGCATCATCAATTACTTGCGACATATCAGAATTACTAGCAGGTGGTGGTGTCGCAAACTTACTCATAACAGAAGGTGAATCAAGTGCAGAGCTAGATGGCAGTTCCTTACCTCCCCTCGTAGTAGAGGGATAGATCTTGGTTTTTTGGATATTTTAGATTCTTCATAGTGATCAACTAATATATATCCCAAGTGACTTAGAGAATAGAGCTATGCCCCCCAGCAACGGCGCCAGAAAAAGGTCTTGTTAACCCACAAGTATAGGGGATCGCAACAGTTTTCGAGGGTAAAGTATTCAACCCAAATTTATTGATTCAACACAAGGGGATCCAAAGAATATTCTCGAGTATTAGTATCTAAGTTGTCAATTCAACCACACCTGGAATACTTAATATCTGCAGCAAAGTATTCAGTAGCAAAGTAGTATGGTAGTAATGGTAACGGTGGCAAAGTGATAGTAGCAGTTTGTAGTGATTGTAACAGTAGCAACGGAAAAGTAACTGAGCGAAGATCAATATATGAAAAGCTCATAGGCAATGGATCAATGATGGATAATTATGTCGGATGGCATTCATCATGCAACAGTTATAACATAGGGTGACACAGAATTAGCTCCAATTCATCAATGTAATGTAGGTATGTATTCCATATATAGTCAGACGTGCTTATGGAAAAGAACTTGCATGACATGTTTTGTCCTACCCTCCCATGGCAGTAGGGTACTATTGGAAACTAAGGGATATTAAGGCCTCCTTTTAATAGAGAACCGGGCCAAAGCATTAGCACTTAGTGAATACATGAACTCCTCAAATTACAGTAATCACCGGAAAGAAACCCAGTTATTGTCACCCTGGGGGATGCAGATCATAACTCGTAATAGGTATCTGCAACTTGCAAGATAGGATCAAAAACACACATATATTCATGTAAACATAATAGGTTCAGATCTGAAATCATGGCACTCAATCCCTAGTGACAAGCATTAAGCATGGCAAAGTCATAGCAACATCAATCTCAGAACATAATGGATACTAGGGATCAAACCCTAACCAAACTAACTCTATTACATGAGATTACTCACGAACGGTGGAGCATCATGGAATTGGTGATGAAGGACGGTTGGTGATGATGATGGCATTGATTTCCCCTCTCCGGAGCCAAAAAAGGACTCCAGATCTGGTCTCCCGAGGAAGAACTGGCGATGGCGGTGGCTCCGTATCGTGAAATGCGATGAACTCTTCTCCTTGATTTTTCTCTCGACAAATAGGGTTATATGGAGCTGGAGAGGAGGTCGAAGGAGCCATGAGGGGCCCACAAGCCTACTCGGCACAACCAGGCAGGATGGCCGCGGCTAGCAGGCTTGTGGCCTGTTGGTCACCCCCCTCTGGTTAATTCTTGCGCCAGTATTTTTTATTAATTCCAAACATATTCTCCGTAAATTTTTAGGACGATCCGAGAACTTTTATTTCTGCACAAAAATAACACCAAGGCAATTCTGCTGAAAATAGTGTCAGTCCGGGTTAGTTCCATTGAAATCATGTAAATTAGAGTCCAAAACAAGGGCAAAAGAGTTTGGAAAAGTGGATACGTTGGAGACGTATCATGTCCCCTTCATCTCTTGTTACAATCGATCCTAGTCTCACAGTTCAGGACCCCCTACCCGAGATCTGCCGGTTTTGACACCGAAATTGGTGCTTTCATTGAGAGTTCCTCTGTGAGCAAGAAGGAATCAATGTCTCACCTTGTCATCAACGAAGAGGTTCGCAACATTGACACTTTTTCCCCGGACAGATCTTTGCCTTCGGCGGCATTGTGCTGCATGCTGATCCCACCGGCCATCTAGGTCGTGTTGAGAGCTTCGCCCCTAATCGAGAGGTTAGATTCGTAAACCTAGAGTTCTCCGTTGCTTCTCGGGGCGACTTGTCGCTAAACGGGCTCGTAGCTTCGCCTGCAGCACCCAAAGACTCTGAGGCTTTAACCTCGAGTTCCTTCTTCGGACACACCAATGGGGTTACCCACGGTGATGGGCTGATCTCTTGTTTTGATCCAGCCTTTGTGTCAGAAGACCAGGCATGTGTTCTTTCCAAACACTCCCCATGTCTGGTTACTTCGGAGGTAAACTCCGTAAGTTCCAAACAATGTGATCCGATCGGGCTCTCAGCGGTTGACAAGGCCCTAGATTGGATCTCGTCGATCAAGATCACCGACGACATAACTCCGATCTATGCTCATATCGGTTATGGTGAGGGTCGGGACGAATTTTTCGAACCACCCACCACCCACTTGATAACCACCGTTGAAGATTTAACCAACATGCTGGACTATGCCTCCGAGGAGGCAGAATACATGGATGAAGAGGATTGCACCCCCACCGCTGTTAATACTGGAAGATGGGCCGCCACTTCAACATATGATGTCTACATGGTGGACACTCCTAATGACGAAAAAACGCCTAATAATGACGGCGATAAGTCGGGCGACGCACTGTCAAGGCGTCGAAGGCCGCATAAGCGGTCCAAAGGAAAAAGGGAAGGAAAGCTATTATCGGCACCGGGGACGGAGTTACCTCGAACACCGTGGCGACCCTGATAATCCCGAACACCCGTTAGAGGGTCAGGAAAGGCCTGAGGACCAAAGCAACCACGACGGCTTCAATGGTTCCGAGGACGACAATTACCCCCCCCCCCCCGGTCGAGAAGGAGGATATCCCGGAAGCCGATGACATGGACATCCCTGATAACCATGAAGATCTGGAACAGTTCAGACAGCAACACATAGCGATGGCTCGTAGTCCGCGAGCCAAGGAGCGGTAGCTTAAAGCCGAACAGGATGACCTCAATGATCGCTGGACAAGAGTCCTCTCGTCTGAGGAAGGGCATGTTGCCGGTCTGTCGGACCAGACCAAGAGCTATCCACGGAGAAGGCTGCTACCACAATTCAATGACGAGCTCACTAATACTCTGTCTCCAAAGCATACTACATACGACAAGCCAGACCGGCCTCCTCGCGGGAGTGATCGGATGGCTGATGATGCTGGTGATAGGCCGGCAATACCCCGAGGATAGGGAAAGGAGCCACTAGAGCCCAATGACATGTTCTACTTGTGAGATGACTTGGATCACAGAGCAGGCCGTACAAGATCCATCTATGGATCCAGAGGACACTCACCCGATAGACGGGATGGGTGCCGGCCATGGCTCGTACGAGGTAATAATAGAGATCGGGAATGCACTCGAGCAAGAGCAGATGCTGATCATAGGTGTGATATAGCTCGGATTCGAGGGACCATTCATCCGTTGTGTTTCACAGATGAGGTCATGCGGCATTAGTTCCTAGAAGGGTTTAAACCCATGAACATCGAACAGTACGATGGAACTACTGACCCCAACAGTATGGATCGGGGAATTCCTCCTCCACATCCACATGGCTCGAGGTGATGACCTCCACGACATCAAATACCTTCCCCTCAAACTTAAGGGGCCAGCTCGGCACTGGCTAAATAGCCTCCCCGAGAATTCTATTGGATCCTAGGAGGACCTGGAGGATGCTTTCCACTCCAACTTCCACGGAACCTATGTTTGGCCTCTGGATTCTTCCTTCCTCAGCAACGTCGTCCAGAAGCCCAGCGAGTCTGCTCGGCAATTCTAGAACCGGTTCTTGACTAAGAAGAACCAGATTGTCCACTGTCCGGACACTGAGGCCATAGCGTCATTCCGACACAATATTCGGGACGAATGGCTGGCTTGCCAGCTAGGCCAAGACAAACCTCGGACTATGTCCGCCCTCACCTCCCTCATGACCCGCTTTTGCATGGGCCAAGATAATTGGCGGGCAAGATGCAGCCACAATTCCGAAGATCCTGGACCCTCTGAAGTTCAAGTTGGCAACGGAAAACCAAAGTGCAATAAGAACAAGCGTCGGCACAATAATAGTGATGTCAATGACACGGTCGTTAACGCCTGCTTCTACAACTCCTGTCCTGGACAGCGGAAGATCCTCCTAAAGGCAATTGCGACGGACCCACTCTGTTGGAAAAAATAATGGAGCGGACTTGCCAAATCCACAGGACTCAGGAGAAGCCCGCCAACCACACACACCGCAATTGCTGGGTGTTTAAACAGGTCGGCAAACCCCCACCTTAAGATCAAAGCAAGAGCCCTCGCAACAAGGATGAGGATGATCATCGGGGTCCGATTGGTGGAACCCAAAAGAAATTTCCTCCAAAAGTCAAGACGATAAATATGATATACACCACCCACATACCCAAGAAGGAAAGGAAGCGCGCCCTTCGAGAGGTCTACGCTGTAGAGCCGGTGGCCCAGAAGTACAACCCATGGTCGGCATATCCGATCACCTTTGATCGACGCGATAACCCGACGAGTATCCGTCACGCGGGTTTGGCCGCACTCATCCTCGACCCCATTACCGATGGGTATCACCTCACAAAAGTCCTAATGGATGGAGGAAGTAGCCTTAATCGGATCTACTTAGATGCGGTGAAAAAGTTGGGCATAGACCCGTCATGGATTAAACCGAGTAACACCACCTTTAAAGGGGTGATCCAGGTGTCGAAACCCGATGCACGGGCTCCGTAACCCTGGAAGTTGTGTTCGGATCGCCCGACAACTTTCGCAACGAAGACTTGATCTTCGACATCGTACCCTTCCGTAGCGGCTATCACGACATGCTTGGCCAGACAACATTCGCTCGTTTCAACACCGTCCCGCATTATGCATACCTCAAGCTCAACATGCCTGGCCCCAAAGGGGTCATCACCGTCAACGGCAATATGGAGCGATCTCTATGGACTGAGGAGCATGCGCTGGCCCTGGCGGCCGAATTTAGTTACCAAGATGATCGGCAGGTTTCGACATCTATCGTAAAGACACACAAGGTTGGGAAGCGAGCTCGGCTGCAGGCCGAACTCTCAAAACCCCCCTCTACCCCCAAATAGGGACTCTCCCCCCACCGCATGCCCCTAGGACCAGTGAAGTACATGCCAAGAAGGCACAACTTTGCGCTTAAAATTCCATGGGCAATGGTGGGGAAGCAAAGGTGGGAGTCTGGCTGAACCAGACTACTACCACTAAATATGTCTTCGGACCATTGAGGGGCCCACCATTGAGGGGCCCATTGAGGGGCCCACCACGGGCGTAAAGCCTATCCATCATTCGGCGACTTCTCAAGACCTTGTTTGCAAGCTCTGCTCGCTGAATAATGCCACCCATAGAGGCACACCAAAGATCAGGAGTAAATTAGCAACAGGGCATATCGAGGATGTAAGGCCATCAATCGAAGACCCCTGGTACAACCGCTCCAGTAATCTCCTTTTTTCATATACCTGTAAGAAGTTGCTTTGGCACTCTGAATAATAAGAGTTTTTGAGAAAAAATACAACATCATTTTACATGTTTTCTGGTTGTCCTTATTGGCACATATTTTCCGTTTCTCCCCCTTCTCGCGAATTAATTCGATACGTTACGACACGACCAGATATTACATCGGGGGCTCGAACTTATATACAAATTTCCTTACATATTTTCATTATGTGTTCAGCGTCTCGGAGTCCACTTAATATGCATCGGTTCTGAATTGTGTCTTGGGTCAATAGTTGGGTTGCTCGGCTCCTGTGATTGCCCCTTTACGTTCCGCTCGTTCGGCTAAAAGGGCAAATGGAGCACCCCTGTGATTGTGCTTCCGGGTAGTCCGGTCAAGCACCTCAGGGGAGAAGGCCGAAAATTGATTGTCATAGTATGCGAGATCTGATATGTGAACCCGAGTTGGAAATATTATACTTCAATCCTCGTAAGCGGTTATTCCGTGTTATACAAGGGGTTTGTCCTTTATGCAAACCTTGTGATACCGGCTTTAGTCGCGGTTCGTCCAAACATCACAACACTTCGGTAGCCAATCGTAAGCTCCTACATCTAAGTGAAAGAAATAAAGCACTATAGTCTGATTGCCTAGTCTGTCGCACTTTACCGCCTTCAGGTTCCGATAACTCGGCTAAGGGACATAGTGCATTGGCATAGACACACCATGTGGTATGTACTTGGGGGCTGAAGTCGACGACTCTCATCTTTCAGTATTAAACGGCCTCACAGGAGTTATAAAGGAATGCAAAACTATCAAAGCATAATAACTTATAACATCAAAAGTTTTGATATGTCTTCGAACGCGTTACAACTCATTCAAACATATTGTTGCCCAAGCACTATGATGCTATCACCCGAGCACACTCCATCACTCCATCGAAGTATAGCTCGGGGCGTCTATGCTCCTTTCAAGGACGCGGTGAGGTGGTGGCTACCTTCATCGGATCCAGCCCCGGCCAGTGCACCTTGGCCTTGGCAAGGGCCATCGAGACTCCATCTATGCAGGAAGAGCACTCACGGCATCAAAGCAGGGCGAGGCGGCAATCAACTTCTGCACCAAGCCATATTAGGTGCCTAGTAGCTGCTCACCGGGCCATAAGCAAATACAGAGGTCCTTCATGGTTGGCTCCGCCAAATGGTGCAGCTCCATCTATTGCTTTAGCTGCTCCCTAAGAAGAGGCGAGCGCTCGAGGGCTCCGAACTGTGCCCAGAACAGTCGAGCCGCGTCTCCTTCTTCCCTCGAGGCGAACAGCATATTGGCGTCCGCCACGCTCTTCTGAAGATCGGAGGAGGCGCCTGAAGAACGCCAGACCTGGGTAAGCAATTTGAATTTGCTATCCCTGAAGACGCACTTTAGTAAGTATGGCTTACCATCCATGATGTCCTTTGCTTGGCGGACCTGCTCCTCATAAACCGCCTATCCATCGGCTCCATCTGAAGATCGTTCTTTGGGGTGGACAGTTCGAGTGTGCTCTCATTGCCCTTCTGCTCAAGGACCTTGCACTTCCGGCTGGTGTCCTTGAGCTCCTATTGAACCTCCGCCACACGAGCCTCGTGCTTCTGGCTGGTGGCTCGCAGGGCGGAGAGTGCGGTCGCTGCTTCTTTGGTCACCGCTCTCTCAACAGTCGCATGGTGTTTTGCTTGTTGGAGCTCGGCCTTGAGCCTCTCCACCTCCTTCACCGAAGTTGTTTGCACATTAAGACATTATGAAAAAATGCATGGGTAGTGTTCGGACAAAGGAGTTCGGGCAAAGGTATTCGGATTTTGTTTTGACCTACGTTGTGCCTCATCGAATCTTCGGTTGAGGGCTTTAACTTCATCCTTGGAGCATTTAAGCTTCCGATTCAGCTTGTCCATCTCGGTGCAATTTATTGCTTCCGCCGATGACGATGCCTACAGTACACATATAGTGGACATGTTACATGGGTTTTCAACTCCCGCATTTTAATCAATCCGATCATATGTTGGACCTTATCAGGACCTACCCTAACTTGCCAGACGCATAAATTGTATCTAGTCTGGTATCGAATACATGATTGACCCCTAGGTAAGTTTTTCAAACTCTCCTAGGGCTCGGGGGCTGCCATGTATATAATGGAAATAAATAAAAACTTTGCAAAGAAGAGTATCAAGTGACTTACTTGAAAACCCATTAGGAGACCTTTGAAGGTCTCCTTCAGTCCATTGTCAATGGACAGGATGCTCTTTAATACCGCACCCATGTGGGTGCGGTGCTCCTAGGAAACAGAGGCGCTCGATAGAGCCTCCTCCATGACCGACCACCCATTGGTCAGTGGTGTCGAAGGTGATTAGATAACCCGATCACCAGCCGGTGTTTGAACCAGAACCTTCGGAGGCATGGTACACTCCGGAGATGCCTTGGAGGGGACTAAGCGGCCGCTCGTCCAGCCTCCTCAATGTTCGGGCGGGGTACTTCCCCCCGGTCTTTGGTAACCAAGGTGTTAGCCTCGGTCATTGTGTTGTCTCCCCCGTCATTGGTGCCCGACTACATAGGAGCATGTTAGGATGACACCTAGGCGGTGTCCTTCGCGGTGCCCGACGTGGCGGGATGTGAGGCATTCCTGCTCTCTGCGAGTTCGGCGGGCGGGGTCTCCCCGTCTGATATTCGATCGGTGGGTAGGAAGCGTGGGGGGTTACAAAACCCATAAGCACCTACGTGTTAGTAAATTCTTAACCTGTTAAAAGAACAAACAAGGGGTCTTCGGATCCTAACCTTTGAGCTAGGGGCTTGACCCTGAGGTTCCTTCGTGGAACCACCTCGAGGTTAAGGGACTCAGTATCTGAGTCCGAGCTGTCGTCGGAAAGGATCACATGTGCCTGACGCGTCCTCTTCGGGGCAGGAGGGGAAACCTCCTCTAGGGCGTCCGATGACACCGCCCTATTTCTTGTGAGGGGGGAATTGCCTTCCCCCCAACTTCGTCCTCCTCCTCTTCCTCCTCATGCTCCTCTTGATTTGAGGAGGCATGGGTTTCCCCAGACACAGTCCCTGACTAGTCCCGGATACGAAGGCCGCTTCGGCCTAGTTTATTCTTCTTCTCCTTCTTCGTGGGGGCCTCGTAAGGCTTCTCCACGAGTATTTCCGCCAACAGCCCAGACCTAGCGTCCTCGGGCTGAGGTGCCAGACTGCTAATGTTAACGGCTTTCTTCTGCCATTTCTGCGAAAGAGTGATCGGAAGAAAACATTATGGATCCTCGTGAGTAAATATAAAAGCCGATCAAGCAGGAGTGACCCATACCTTAGTGGTGGATTTGGAGGCCTGCAAGCCTCTGTCTTCCTCCTTGGATGGCCAGCTCTCCTATGACTTGTAGAGCGCCTTCCATAACTTCTCCCGCATAGTGCGGAAGAGGTGCCGGATTGTGGGCGCATCGTCAAGTTGTCGAACCCACAAGGGAGTGTCCCGGCACTGGCAGGGGAAGATGCGCCTCCGGAGCATCACCTGGACCACGTTGGTCAGCTTCATGTCCTCCTCGACCAGGGAGCCGATGCGCTTCTGCAGGTATCTCACCTACTTGCTCGACCCAGAGTTAAGGTCCTTTTTGAGCCATGAAGCTAGTCTGGTGGGGGCGGATCTGAATTCGGCACGAGGGATCTGACCTTCTTCTCATGTTTCTGTAATGTACACTCCTTCTGCCATGCCTTGATGGTGTCGATGAAGGTGCCTGATGGCCACACGACGCGGGTGAGCTTGCCGATGATAGCCCCGCCGCAGTCTATGTGCTTCCCGCCAACGCACTTCGGCTTGACGTTGACTACTTTGAGCCAGAGCCTAAAGTGTGGCTCGACTCGAAGAAATGCCTCACAGACGAGGATCAAAGCCGATATATGCATAAAGGAATTCGGCAGAAGGTCTTGGAAGTCAATACCATAGAAGAACATCAACCCCCTGACGAAGGGGTGAAGCGGGAAGCTCAACCCACTGATGAAGTGGGGGAGGAAGACCACCCTTTCGCCTGGCCGGGGAGTGGGGCTCACTTGGCGCTCCTCCGGTGGACAATGAGGAATGTCAGCGAAAAGGTAGTCGGCCATCTTGAGTTCGATATTGTCCTATTCGGTGACCATGGAGGCCTCCCACTGGCCTTGGAGCCCTCCATTAGTGAACTTGGAGGTGGGGGTGGAAGACCTAGATCTGTGCTTTGGAGGCGCAGAGGAATGGAATACGGAGAAAGCAAATGGGAAACATGGATAGGCTTCGGGGTTTTCTTCTCCTTTTATGAGGCTTATCGATTTGGTCTCCCCTTGTTGCGCCGTGAATCTCTTCGCTTCCTGAGACGTGCGAACCATTGCACGCACGTGAATAAACATATCCCGTATAAAACAGGACACGGTCGATATGTTGATAGATTGTGATGATTAAAACGGCCTCGAACCGCGAATCAAGTTTGTGTAACTGGCCTTGCAGTCGTGGTGGGCCGTGACCTTTCATCAGAGAGGTCGTCAGATGAATATTATTTACCCCTTGACGTTTGGCCTTCAAGGCCAGCCAATTTGCAGTGTTTGGACGTGCTACTATGCGGAAGGCTACTTATCATCGGAAGCCGAATTATGTTCTGCGGGAAGAACTCACCTCGCAAGCCGAAGACTCTGACCATGTAAAGAAATTGAAGCTGGGACCCTTGGCGTTGGAGGCAAGTTCGGGGGCTACTGAGGGAGTCCTGGATTAGGGGGTCCTCGGGAGGCCAACCTATTTCTATGGGCCGGACTAGACGGTCCACTTACCGAACATAGGAATATTTGCAGGCCCAGTCTCCAAGGTGGAAGCGTCAGGAAGCATGGCTTGTACTCCATGTTTGATGTAGCGAATAGGAATGTTTATCTCTTCGGCATGTAACCGACCATGTGTAAACCCTAGGTACCCTCGACGTCTTTATAAGCCAGAGGGTTTTAGGTGGTAGGGATAGAACAACTCATCTAGGGTTAGCTATTCAATCTCGAAGTAGAACAACTCTGGAACCCCCATACCATCAATACATCCAAGCAGCATGTAGGGTACTACCTCCATAGGAGGGCCCGAACCTGGGTAAATTGTGTCCCCTTCGTCTATTGTTACCATCGATCCTAGTCTCACAGTTCGGGACCCCCTACCCGAGATCTGCCGGTTTTGACACCGACAATGGGGTTTTCATCATATTGCTTGAGTTTATCCCTCTATATCATGTCATCTTTCTCAATGCGTTACTCTGTTCTTCATGAACTTAATACTCTAAATGTAGGCAGGAGTCGATCGATGTGTGGAGTAATAGTAGTAGATGTAGAATCATTTCGGTCTACTTGACATGGACGTGATGCCTATATGCATGATCATTGCCTTGGATAACTACATGATTATTCGCTTTTCTATCAATTGCTTGACAGTAATTTGTTTACCCACCATGATATTTTCCTTCAAGAGAGAAACCTCTAGTGAAACCTATGGCCCCCGGGTCTACTTTCCATAATATATTTTCAGATCTATAAACCAAAATACCAGAAATACTTTGCTGCAATTTATTTACCTTTTACTTTCCGTTCTCGTTTACATCTATCTCTATCGGATCTAATCCTTGCAAATAATCATGAAGGGATTGACAACCCCTTTATAGCGTTGGTGCAAGAGTTTGATTGTTTGTGTAGGTGCATCCATTGGTGACTTGCTTGTTCCTCCTATTGGATTGATACCTTTGTTCTCAACAACTGAGGGAAATACTTATCTACTTCGCTGCATCACCCTTTCCTCTTCAAGAGAAAACAAACGCAACTTCAAGATGTAGCACATACCATTACGTTGCGGTGTTCCAGGCATCGTCAATTGTGAAACAATTCCACACTATCTTAAGTGACTGCCAAACTCATAACTCATATATTCACCTCCTCGATTAAATCATAGAAATTTATTCTTCTTGCTATGATGATTCTCAACTTCACTCTAAAATTGCTTGAACTTTTCAAACGTTTCAGACTTGTGTTTCATTAAGTAAATATACCCATATGTACTTAAGTCATCAGTGACGGTGAGAAAATAATGATATCCACCACGTGCCTCAATGCTCACCGGACCGCACACATCAGTATGTATGATTTCTAACATGTCACTTGCCCATTCCATTGTTCCAGAGAACGGGGTCTTAGTCATCTTGCCCGTGAGGAATGGTTCACATGTGCCAAGTGATTCAAAATAAAGTGACTCCAAAATTCCATCAGCATGGAGCTTCTTCATGCGTTTCGCACCAATATGACCTAAACGGCAGAGCCACAAGAAAGTGGTACTATCATTATCAACTCTACATCTTTTGGCATCAATGTTATGAACATGTGTATCATCACTATCGAGATTCAATATGAATAAACCCCTCACATTGGGTGCATGACCATAAAATATATTACTCATATAAATAGAACAACCATTATTCTCCGATTTAAATGAGTAACTATCTCGCAATAAACGAGATCCAGATATAATGTTCATTCTTAACGCAGGCACTAAATAACAATTATTCAGGTTCATCACTAATCCCAATGGTAATCGAAGAGCGAGCGTGCTGACGGCGATCACATCAACCTTGGAACCATTTACCACGCACATCGTCACTTCATCCTTTGCCAGCCTTCGTCTATTTCATAGCTCCTATTTGAGATGCAAATGTGAGCAACCGAACCAGTATCAAATACCCAAGCACTACAATGAGAGTTTGTAAGGTACACATCAATAACATGTATATCATACATACCTTCTTTGGTGTTGGCCGCCTTCTTGTCGGCCAGATACTTGGGGCAGTTTTGCTTCCAGTGACCAGTCCCCTTGCAATGAAAGCACTCAGTTTCTGGCTTGGGTCCATCCTTGGGTTTCTTCACGGGAGGGACAACACTTTGCCACTCTTCTTAGAGTTGCCCTTCTTGCCCTTGCCATTATTCTTGAAACTAGTGGTTTTATTGACCATCAACACTTGATGCCCCTTCTAAATCTCAGACTAAGTGATTTTTAACATCGCAAACAGCTCGGCGACTGGCTTGTTCATCCCATGCATGTTATAGTTCAACACGAAGCTCTTGTAGCTAGGTGGCAATGATTGAAGAACTCTGTTAATGATCGCCTCTGCCAGAAGGGACATCCCCAATTCAGCCAGATGGGTGGAATACCCAGACATTCTGAGTATGTGTTCACTGATAGACCCGTTCTCCTCCATTTTGCAAGCATAGAACTTATCGGAGGTCTCATACCTCTTGATCCGGGCATTCTTCTGAAAGATAAACTACAACTCCCAGAACATATCATGTGCTCCATGGCGTTCAAAACTTCTTCAACTCCCGATTCTAAGCCATACAACATTGCACATTGAACCATTGAGTAATCATCAGAACGTGCCTCCCAGGCGTTCACAACGTCAGCACACTCCATTGGAGCGGGTGGATCACCAAGCAGTGCATCAAGGACATAAGCCTTCTGGGAAGCCGTGAGGATAATCCTCAGAATACGGGCCCAGTCCACAAAATCACTTCAATCATCTGTCAACTTAGCTTTCTCTAGGAATGCATTAAAATTCAGGTGTGCTACTGCGCGAGCCATTGATCTACAACATAAATATGCAAAGGTTACTAAGACTATTGTTCAAGATAATGAGTTTAGCTAATCAAATTACTAAAGCTCCCACTCAAATTAACATCCCTCAAGTCATCTGAGTGATACATGATCCAAATTCACCAACTCAAGTCCGATCATCACGTGAGTTGAGGTGGTTTCAATGGTGAACATCATCATGTTTATCATATCTACTATATAACTCATGTTCGACCTCTCGGTCTCTTGTGTTCTGAGGCCATGTCTGTACATGCTAGGCTCGTCAAGTTTAACCCGAGTGTTCCGCACGTGCAACACTGGCTTGCACCCGTTGTATGTGAACGTAGAGTCTATCACACCCGATCATCACGTGGTGTCTCGACACGGCGAACTTTCGCAACGATGCACACTCGGGGAGAACACAATTCATTTTGAAATTTAAGTGAGGGGTCATCTTATGATGCTACCATCGTCCTAAGAAAAACAAGGTGTATAAAAGGATTAACATCACATGCAAATCATAAGTCACATGATATGGCCATGAACTTGTGCTTTTGATCTTCATTTTCAAAGCACCGGCATGATCCCCATTGTCACCGACATGAAACCATGATCTCCATCAACATGTCGCCATCGGGGTTGCCGCGCTAGCTATTACTTCCACGACTACTGCTAACTCAAAGCGATAAAGTAAAGAAAAAGCGGTGAAAATAATTAAACACAACCCTATGGCTCTTGCCGGTTGCAGTACTCATCGACATGCAATTCATGATATTCTATACAAAACATGATGATCTCATACATCACATATATCTCATCATGTAATTATCCATATCACATCACAACATACCCTGCAAAAACAAGTTAGACGTCCTCTAATTGTTGTTGCATGTTTTACGTGGCTACTACAGGTGTCTAGCAAGAACAATTATCACCTACGCATAAACCACAACAGTGATACACAAATTGCTACTCAACCTTCTTAGGAACCACCTTTGTTGAATCCGATCCAACTAGAGTAGGAGAGACAGACACCCGCCAGCCATCTTTGTGCAACAAAGTTACACGTCAGTCGATGGAACCGGTCTCTCGTAAGCGTACGAGTAAGGTTAGTCCGGGACACTTCATCCCACAATACCACTGAATCAAAACATGACCAAGGGTGGAAGCAATCTAAGCATGAACGCCCACAAACTCCTTTGTGTTCTACTCGTGATCTCATGTACATATAGACCTACCTCTGATACCACTGTTAGGGAACGTTGCATGGGAAACAAAAAAATTCCTACGCACACGCAAGATCTATCCATGATGATGAGCATCTATGAGAGGGAGAGTGGATCTACATACCCTTGTAGATCGCTAAGCAGGAAGTGTAAAGAAACGCAGTTGATGTAGTCGAATGTCTTCGCGATCCAAATCGCCGAGCGTCCCACGATCCGTCACGATCTAGCGCCGAACGGACTGCACCTTCGCGTTCAGCACACGTACAGCTCAATGAAGATATTGGCCTTCTAGATCCAGCAAGAGGGAGAAAATAGGTAGATGAGTTCTCCGGTAGTGCGACGGTGTGGCGGTGATGGTGGTGGAACTATTCCGGCAGGGCTTCGCCAAGCACCGTCAGAACGATCTAGAGGAGAAACTACGATCTAGAGGAAGAGGGTAGCACGTGGTTGTTTTTCTATATTGAAAAACCCTCAATACTTCTAGTATGTATAGGAGGAGGGAGGGAGGAGGCTTGGCCCCCAAGGGACCCTCCCTTGCTTCAGCCGAAGGTGGAGAGGAGGAGTCCTCCTCCAATCCTAGTAGGATTAGGACTCCTTCTCTCCACTTGGATCCCCCCTTCCACATTTGGGTTTCTCCACCACAGCCGCATGGGATTTTAGTGGGGCTTCGGCCGGCCCACTAGGGGCTGGTTTACCACCTCCCACATCTCATGTGGCCCCTTGGGTCGAGACACCCCTCCCGATGGTCCCCCGGTACCCTCCCGACACTCCCGGTGCACTACCGACGAGCCTGAAATTTTTTCGGTGGCCAAAACAGGACTTCCTATAGGTCAATCTTTAACTCTGAACCATTCTAGAGCTCCTCGTGACATCCAGGATCTCATCCAGGACTCCTAATAACCTTCGGTCACCACCATACATAACTCTATACTATCAAAACGTCACTGAACCTTAAGTGTGCAGACCCTGCGGGTTCGAGAACTATGTAGTCATGACCGAGACACCTCTACAGTCAATAACCAATAGCGGGACCTAGATGCCCATATTTGTTCCTACATATTCTATGAAGATATTTATCGGTTGAACCTCTATGTCAAGGATTCAGTTAATACCGTGTGCTATTCCCTTTGTTCATTGGTATGTTACTTGCTCGAGATTCGATCGTCGGTATCTATATACCTAGTTCAATACAATTACTGGCAAGTCCCTTTACTCGTTCCGTAATACAAGATCTCGTGGCTAACACTTTAGTCACATTGCTTGCAAGGCTTTTTGTGATGTTGTATTACCGAGTGGGCCCTGAGATACCTCTCCGTCACACGGAGTAACAAATCGCAGTCTTGATCCATACCCACTCAACATACACCCTCGAAGATGTTGGGAGACGTAGTAGTAAATCAAAAAAATTCCTACGATCACCAAGATCTATCCATGGAGAAACCAGCAACGAGAGGGGAGAGATTGCATCTTCATACCTTTGAAGATCACTAAGAGGAAGCGTTACAAGAACGCGGTTGGTGGAGTCGTACTCGCAGCGATTCAGATCGCGGTGGATTCCGATCTCATCGCCGAACAACGGCGCCTCCGCGTTCAACACGTACAGCCCGGTGACGTCTCCTGCACCTTGATCCAGCAAGGAGGAGGGATAGGTTGAGGGAGAGCTCTGGCAGCACGACGGCGTGGTGACGATGGAGCTACGTGAACTCCGGTAGGGCTTCGCCAAGCGCTACGGAGAACGAGGAAGAGGAAGGGTAGGGCTGCACCGAGAGAGAAAGAAGTCATGCCTCAGAACAGCCCAAACCCTTGCATATATATAGGAGGAGGGAGAGGGAGGGCTGCCTTGGCCCCTCTTCCAAAGAGGAGAGGTTCGGCCGACCCTAGGGAAGAGTCCACCTCCCACAAGGGACCTCCCACAAGGGAGGTGGATCTCTTCCTTTAGAATCCTTTTCAGCCCTATCTCTTATCTCCAGCCACATGGGCCTTTCAAGAATGTCTTGGCCATCCCAAAAAGGGCTGGCACACTTCCTCTAAGGGCCCACGAAATCCTTTGGTCATCACACCCCTCCGGGGGTCCTCCGGCACCCTCCCGGTACACTACCGATGAGCCTGAAAACTTTCCGGTGACCAAAACTGGACTTCCTATATATCAATCTTTACCTCCGAACCATTATGGAGCTCCTTGTGACATCCGGGATCTCATCCGGGACTCCGAACAACTTTCGGTAATCACGTATACCATTTCCCTATAACCCTAGCGTCACCGAACCTTAAGTGTGTAGACCCTATGGGTTCGGGAGACACGTGGACATGACCGAGACACTTCTCCGGCCAATAACCAACAGCGGGATCTGGATACCCATGTTGGCTCCCACATGCTCCACGATGATCTCATCGGATGAACCACGATGTCGGGGATTCAATCAATCTCGTATACAATTCCCTTTGTCTATCGGTATGATACTTGCCCGAGATTCGATCGTCGGTATCTCTATACCTTGTTCAATCTCGTTACCGGCAAGTCTCTTTACTTGTTCCGTAATACATCATCCCGTGACTAACTCCTTAGTCACA
Organism: Hordeum marinum; assembly: GCA_022496015.1. Taxonomy (NCBI): domain Eukaryota; kingdom Viridiplantae; phylum Streptophyta; class Magnoliopsida; order Poales; family Poaceae; genus Hordeum; species Hordeum marinum. Next base: position 453,682,804 of record CM039675.1, on the reverse strand, counting down.
TCGAGCTCATTATGATGATGTCTTACCGAGTGGGCCCAGAGATACCTCTCCGTCACACGGAGTTACAAATCCGAGTCTCGATTCGTGCCAACCCAACAGACACTTTCGGAGATACCCGTAGTGCACCTTTATAGCCACCCAGTTACGTTGTGACGTTTGGCACACCCAAAGCATTCCTACGGTATCCGGGAGTTGCGCAATCTCATGGTCTAAGGAAACGATACTTGACATTGAAAAGCTTTAGCAAACGAACTACACGATCTAGTGCTATGCTTAGGATTGGGTCTTGTCCATCACATCATTCTCCTACTGATGTGATCCCGTTATCAACGACATCCAATGTCCATGGTCATGAAACCGTGACCATCTATTGATCAACGAGCTAGTCAACTAGAGGCTCACTAGGGACATGTTGTGGTCTATGTATTCACACATGTATTACGGTTTCCGGTTAACACAATTATAGCATGAACAATAGACAATTATCATGAACAAGGAAATACAATAATAACCATTTTATTATTGCCTCTAGGACATATCTCCAACAGTCTCCCACTTGCACTAGAGTCAATAATCTAGTTACATTGTGATGGATCGAACACCCATAGCATTCTGGTGTTGATCATGTTTTGCTCGAGAGAGAGGTTTAGTCAACGGATCTGCGACATTTAGATCCGTATGCACTTTACAAATATCTATATCTCCCTCCTGAATGTAATCACGGATGGAGTTGAAGCGGCGCTTGATGTGTCTTGTCTTCTTGTGAAACCTGGGCTCCTTCACAAGGGCAATAGCTCCAGTGTTGTCACAAAATAGAGTCATCGGGCCCGACGCACTTGGAATTACTCCTAGGTCGGTGATGAACTCCTTCATCCAGACTCCTACCTTTGCTGCTTCCGAAGCAGCTATGTACTTCGCTTCACATGTAGATCTCGCCACGACGCTTTGCTTGTTGCTGCACCAGCTGACTGCCCCTCCATTCAAAATATACACGTATCCGGTTTGCGACTTGGAGTCATCCGGATCTGTGTCAAAGCTAGCATCGACGTAACCCTTTACGACGAGCTCTTCGGCACCTCCATATACGAGAAACATGTCCTTTGTCCTTTTTAGGTACTTCAGGATGTTCTTGACCGCTGTCCAGTGTCCGCTCCGGGATCACTTTGGTACCTCCCTACCAAACTTATGGCAAGGTTCACATCATGTCTGGTACACAGCATGGCATACATAATAGAGCCTATGGCTGAAGCATAGGGGATGACACTCATCTCTTCTCTATCCTTTGTCATGGTCGGGCATTGAGTCGTACTCAATCTCACACCTTGTAACACAGGCAAGAACCCCTTCTTGGTCTGATCCATATTGAACTTCTTCAATACCTTTTCAAGGTATGTGCTTTGTGAAAGACCTATGAGGCATCTCGATCTATCTCTATAGATCTTAATACCTAATATGTAAGCAGCTTCTCCAAGGTCCTTCATTGAAAAACACTTATTCAAGTAGGCCTTTACACTTTCCAAGAGTTCTATATCATTTCCCATTATCAGTATGTCATCCACATATAATACGAGAAATTCTACAGAGCTCCCACTCACTTTCTTGTAAATACAGGGTTCTCCATAAACCTGTACAAACCCAAACGCTTTAATCACTTCATTAAAGTGAATGTTCCAACTCCGAGAAGCTTGCACCAGCCCATAGATGGAGCGCTGGAGCTTGCATATCTTGTTAGCATCTTTAGGATCGACAAAACCATCCGGCTGCATCATATACAGTTCTTCCTTGAGGAGGCCATTAAGGAATGCCATTTTTGACGTCCATTTGCCAGATCTCATAATCATAAAATGCGGCAATCGCTAACATGATTCGGACAGACTTCAGCATCGCTACGGGTGAGAAAGTCTCATCGTAGTCAACTCCTTGAACTTGTCGATAACCCTTAGCGACAAGCCGAGCCTTATAGACGGTTACATTACCATCTGCGTCAGTCTTCTTCTTAAAGATCCATTTATTTTCAATGGCTCGCTTATCATCAGGCAAGTCCACCAAAGTCCATACTTTGTTCTCATACATGGATCCTATCTCGGATTTCATGGCTTTAAGCCATTTGTTGGAATCCGGGCCCGCCATCGCTTCTTCATAGTTTGAAGGTTCACCGTTGTCTAACAACATGACCTCTAGGACAGGGTTTCCGTACCACTCTGGTGCGGAACGTGTCCTAATGGACCTTCGACGTTCAATAGTAACTTGATCTGAAGTTTCATGATCATCATCATTAACTTCCTCTCCAGCCAGTGTAGGCTCCACAGAAACAACTTCCTGTGTTGCGCTACTCTCTGGTTCGAGTGGAGGTACAATTACCTCATCAAGTTCTATTTTCCGCCCACTTACTTCTTTCGAGAGAAACTCTTTCTCGAGAAAGGATCCATTCTTGGCAACAAAGATTTTTCCCTCGGATCGTAGGTAGAAGGTATACCCAATAGTCTCTTTGGGATATCCTATGAAGACGCACTTTTCCGCTTTGGGTTCGAGCTTCTCAGGTTGAAGTTTCTTCACATAAGCATCGCATCCCCAAACTTTTAGAAACGACAGCTTAGGTTTCTTTCCAAACCATAATTCATACGGTGTCGTCTCAACGGATTTTGACGGTGCCATATTTAAATTGAATGCGGCAGTCTCTAATGCATATCCCCAAAATGATAGCGGTAAGTCGGTAAGAGACATCATAGATCGTACCATATCTAATAGAGTGCGATTACGACGTTTAGACACACCATTTCGCTGAGGTGTGCCAGGCGGCGTGAGTTGTGAAACAATTCCACATTTCCTTAGGTGCGTGCCAAACTCGTGACTTAAATATTCTCCGCCACAATCAGATCGTAGGTACTTTATTTTCCTGTCACGTTGATTCTCTACCTCACTCTGAAATTCCTTGAACCTTTCAAAAGTTTTGGACTTATGTTTCATTAAGTAGACATATCCATATCTACTCAAGTCATCAGTGAGGGTGAGAACATAACGGTAGCCACCACGAGCCTCGACACTCATTGGACCGCATACATCGGTATGTATTATTTCCAACAAGTCATTTGCTCGCTCCATTGTTCCAGAGAACGGAGTCTTGGTCATCTTGCCCATGAGGCATGGTTCGCACGTCTCAAATGATTCGAAATCAAGAGACTCCAAAAGTCCATCAGTATGGAGCTTCTTCATGCGTTTGACACCAATATGACCAAGGCGGCAGTGCCACGTGTAAGTGGGACTATCGTTATCAACCTTACACTTTTTGGTACTCACACTATGGACATGTGTAATATCACGTTCGAGATTCATCAAACATAAACCATTGACCAGCGGGGCATGACCATAAAACATTTCTCTCATATAAATAGAACAAACATTATTCTCAGATTTAAATGAGTAGCCATCTCGCATCAAGCGAGATCCAGATACAATGTTCATGCTCAAAGCTGGTACTAAATAACAATTATTAAGGTTTAACACTAATCCCGAAGGTAGATGTAGAGGTAGCGTGCCGACGGCGATCACATCGACCTTGGAACCATTCCCGACGCGCATCGTCACCTCGTCCTTTGCCAGCCTCCGCTTATTCCGCAACTCCTGCTTGGAGTTACAAATGTGAGCAACTGCACCGGTATCAAATACCCAGGAGCTACTACGAGCGCTGGTTAGGTACACATCAATAACAAGTATATCATATATACCTTTAATGTGTCCGTCCTTCTTATCCGCTAAGTACTTGGGGCAGTTACGCTTCCAGTGACCGGTACCCTTGCAGTAAAAGCACTCAGTCTCAGGCTTGGGTCCATGCTTCTTCTTCTTCTTCCCGGAAACTTGCTTACCGGGCGCGGCAACAGCTTTGCCATCCTTCTTGAAGTTCTTCTTACCCTTGCCTTTCTTGAAACTAGTGGTCTTATTTACCATCAACACTTGATGCTCCTTTCTGATCTCGACCTCTGCTGATTTGAGCATCGAGTACAACTCAGGAATGGACTTCTCCATCCCTTGCGTGTTGTAGTTCATCATAAAGCTCTTTTATCTAGGTGGAACCGACTGGAGGATTCTGTCAATGACCGAGTCATCTGGGAGATTAACTCCCAGCTGAGTCAAGCGGTTGTGTAGCCCAGACATCTTGAGGATGTGCTCACTGACAGAACTATTCTCCTCCATCTTATAGCTGAAGAACTTGTCGGAGACGTCATATCTCTCGACCCAGGCATGAGCTTGGAAAACCAGTTTCAGCTCTTGGAACATCTCATATGCTCCGTGTTGCTCAAAACGCTTTTGGAGCCCCGATTCTAAACTGTAAAGCATGCCGCACTGAACAATGGTGTAATCATCGCAGCGAGAATGCCAAGCATTCGCAACGTCTTGCTCTGCTGGGAGAAGGGGTGGGTCACCGAGTGGCGCATCAAGGACATACAATTTCTTGGAAGCTATGAGGATGATCCTCAAGCCATGGACCCAGTCCGCATAGTTGCTTCCATCATCTTTCAGCTTGGTTTTCTCTAGGAACGCGTTGAAATTGAGGGTGACATTCGCGTTGGCCATTGGATCTACAATATTGATTGTAAAGATATTTTTAGACTAAGTTCATGATAATTAAGTTCACATAATCAAATTATTTAATGAACTCCCACTTAGATAGACATCTCTCTAGTCATACAAGTGACACATGATCCATGTCAACTAGCTCGTGTCCGATCGTCACGTGAGACGGACTAGTCATCCATGGTGAACATCTCCATGTTGATCGTATCTTCCATACGACTCATGATCGACCTTTCGGTATTCCGTGTTCCGAGGCCATGTCTGTACATGCTACGCTCGTCAAGTCAACCTAAGTGTTTTGCATGCGTAAATCTGGCTTACACCCATTGTATGCGAACGTTAGAACTTATCACACCCGATCATCACGTGGTGCTTCGGAACAACGATCCTTAGCAACGGTCCACAGTTAGGGTCAACACTTTTCTTGAAATTTTAGTGAGAGATCATCTTATTTACTACCGTCGTTCTAAGCAAATAAGATGTAAACATGATAAACATCACATGCAATCAATATAGTGACATGATATGGCCAATATCATCTTGCTCCTTTGATCTCCATCTTCGGGGCACCATGATCATCACTGTCACCGGCATGACACCATGATCTCCATCATCTTGATCTCCATCACTGTGTCTTCATGAAGTTGTCTCGCCAACTATTACTTCTACTACTATGGCTAACGTTTAGCAATAAAGTAGAGTAATTACATGGCGTTTATGATTGACACGCAGGTCATACAATAAAATAAGACAACTCCTATGGCTCCTGCCGGTTGTCATACTCATCGACATGCAAGTCGTGAATCCTATTCCAAGAACATGATCAATCTCATACATCACAATGCATCACATCACATCCTTTGGCCATATCACATCACAAGGCATATGCTGCAAAAACAAGTTAGACGTCCTCTAATTTGTAGTTGCAAGTTTTTACGTGGCTGCTATAGGTTACTAGCAAGAACGTTTCTTACCTGCGCCAAAACCACAACGTGATATGCCAATTGCTATTTACCCTTCATAAGGACCCTTTTCATCGAATCCAATCCGACTAAGGTGGGAGAGACAGACACCCGCTAGCCACCTTATGCAACAAGTGCATGTCAGGCGGTGGAACCAGTCTCACATAAGCGTACGTGTAAAGTCAGTCCGGGCCACTTCATCCCACAATACCGCCAAATCAATATAAGACTAGTAGTGGTAAGCAAATTAAGAAAATCGACGCCCACAACTGCTTTGTGTTCTACTCGTGCATAGATTCTATGCATAGACCTAGCTCTGATACCACTGTAGGGAGACGTAGTAGTAAATCAAACAAATTCCTACGATCACCAAGAAATATCCATGGAGAAACCAGCAACGAGAGGGGAGATATTGCATCTTTATACCTTTGAAGATCGCTAAGTGGAAGCGTTACAAGAACGCGGTTGGTGGAGTCGTACTCGCAGCGATTCAGATCACGGTGGATTCCGATCTCAGCACCGAACAACGGCGCCTCCGCGTTCAACACACGTACTGCCCGGTGACGTCTCCTGCACCTTGATCCAGCAAGGAGGAGGGAGAGGTTGATGGAGAGCTCCGGTAGCACGACGACATGGTGATGATGGAGCTACGTGAACTCTGGCAGCGCTTCGCCAAGCGCTACAGAGAACGAGGAAGAGGAAGGGTAGGGCTGCACCGAGAGAGAGTCGTGCCTCAAAACAGCCCAAACCCTTGCATATATATAGGAGGAGGGAGAGGGAGGGCTGCCTTGTCCCCTCCTCCAAAGAGGAGAGGTTCGGCCGACCCTAGGGAAGAGTCCACCTCCCACAAGGGAGGTGGATCTCTTCCTTTTGAATCCTTTTCAGCCCTATCTCTTATCTCCAGCCACATGGGCCTTTCTAGAAGGTCTTGGCCAGACCAAAAAGGGCTGGCACACTTCCTCTAAGGGCCCACGAAATCCTTTGGTCGTCGCACCCCTCCCGGGGGTCCTCCGGCACCCTCCCGGCACTCCCGGTACACTACCGATGAGCCCCAAAACTTTCCGGTGACCAAAACTGGACTTCCTATATATCAATATTTACCTCCGGACCATTCCGAAGCTCCTCGTGACGTCCGGGATCTCATCCGGGACTCCTAACAAATTTCGTTAATCACGTATACCATTTCCCTATAACCCTAGCATCATCGAACCTTAAGTGTGTAGACCCTACGGGTTCGGGAGACACGTGGACATGACCGAGACACTTCTCCGGCCAATAACCAACGGCGGGATCTGGATACCCTTGTTGGCTCCCACATGCTCCATGATGATCTCATCGGATGAACCACGATGTCGGGGATTCAATCAATCCCATATACAATTCCCTTTGTCTATCGGTATGATACTTGCCCGAGATTCGATCGTTGGTATCTCTATACCTTGTTCAATCTCGTTACCGGCAAGTATATTTACTCGTTCCGTAATACATCATCCCGTGACTAACTCCTTAGTCACATCGAGCTCATTATGATGATGTCTTACTGAGTGGGCCCAGAGATACCTCTCCGTCACACGGAATGACAAATCCCAGTCTCGATTAGTGCCAACCCAACAGACACTTTCGGAGATACCCGTAGTGCACCTTTATAGCCACCCAGTTACGTTGTGACGTTTGGCACAACCAAAGCATTCCTACGGTATCCGGGAGTTGCACAATCTCATGGTCTAAGGAAATGATACTTGACATTGAAAAGCTTTAGCAAACGAACTACACGATCTAGTGCTATGCTTAGGATTGGGTCTTGTCCATCACATCATTCTCCTAATGATGTGATCCTGTTATCAACGACATCCAATGTCCATGGTCATGAAACCGTGACCATCTATTGATCAACGAGCTAGTCAACTAGAGGCTCACTAGGGACATGTTGTGGTCTATGTATTCACACATGTATTACGGTTTCCGATTAACACAATTATAGCATGAACAATAGAGAATTATCATGACCAAGGAAATACAATAATAACCATTTTATTATTGCCTCTAGGGCATATTTCCAACAGAAGATACCTGTAGAGCACCTTTATAGTCACCCAGTTATGTTGCAACATTTGATACACACAAGGCACTCCTCCAGTGTCAGTCAGTTGCATGATCTCATGGTCATAGGAACAGATACTTGACATGTAGAAAACTATAGCAATAAACTGACATGATCATATGCTATGTTTATAGTTTGGGTCTTATCCATCAAATCATTTTCCCAATGATGTGATCCCATTATCAAATGACATCTCATGTCAATGGCTACGAAACCTTGACCATCTTTGATCAACGAGCTAGTCTACCAGAGGTATACTAGGGACAAAGTGTTGTCTATGTATCCACACATGCAATGTGTTTCCAGTCAATACAATTATAGCATGGATAATAAACGATTATAATTAACAAGTAAATATAATAATAACCATTTATTACTGCCTCTAGGGCATATTTCCAACAGGTTTCAGCTTAGGGTAACCTTTAGACGAAGTTTCTTTGAGGAGTTTTTGTCTTTATGGTAGTTTTTATTGATCATAGCTAGGGATATTGTATTTTCAGATCAGGGTGATTATTTGTGTATACTTTTGTAAATCCTTGTATGTTGTAGTAAATTTTAGGGGTCGGGGTGCAATCCATTTACGTACCTGTTGTCTGCCACATTGATATACCCCAAAAGTTCTAGATTTCTCTAGTTGTTTTCTAAAAACAAGATCATGACTTGTAACAAACTAAGAAAGAGAGGTTGTCCTAAACCACTAGAATGTATTTTTGTACTAAAATTGAGTCTATTTATCACCTTTTTTGCATGCATTGTTTCTAAACTAGTTTGGAAATAAGTACAATCAGTTTTTGGTTTTAGCTTTCGAACTTGGAATTTGTAGCTAAGTATTGGTTGTGTAACAAGAAACATCTGCATTTGAATGTTGTTTCCGATGGAGATCTCTAGGGACCATGGAACAACAATAATGCTTTAGTTTTTAATAGATGTACTTGTCCTTTGATGAAACATGTTTTAGGTCTAGTTTTTTAAATCTGACCGACTGGATAAAGTTGTTCAAGGACCTTCAGGATGAAAATATGAAGCGCTTTTCTATACTTATACCCATAGAGAGCACACTTTTAATCCCCTCCTTAACTGGATTTGGTCTAGCTGTTGCACTCTAAAAATTAAGGTGTTCACCTGGGTGCTCATCATGGATAGGCTTAACACCTAGGATATGGTGGAGAGGAGACATTGGCATTTGGATGATGGGGTTAACTGCAGAATATGTCATGCACATGTCAGGGAAGATAGAGATCATTTATTTTTCACTTGTCTATTCAGTCAGAGAGTATGGAATTATCTGCAAATTGACTAGGGAGTTTGCAATGACATGTCTTCTGCGGCCACCCATGCAAAGAGAAACTTTCGGAAGCCTTTCTTGTCTGAGGTGGTGTTCACTTCATGTTGGCATATTTGGCTGGTGAGGAATGCCAAAGTTTTCTACAATATTAGGCCTAGATTTGTTGTCTCGAAAGCAGGCTTCGTGACAGATGTATCTCTGTTGGCTCATAGGGTCAAGCCCCAGTTACAAGGGGATTTGCTTAAGTGGGTATCTTTCCTGCCGCCCCCCCCTGAATGTATTCCTTCTTTTTAGTTTTAGTTTTTTAGGCTCTTTTAGCTTTTTCTTTTGTTAAGTGTTACTGAGGTAACCTTGTAATATATTTGTACTGTTGTTGCAATAAATAAAAGGATGTCGGGTTTTTTCCCTTACAGTATCCAGTCAAACAAAAATATGAAGTGCTTATTGGATCTACTAAGGAAAAAACCGATGAACCCTCTAGATATGGAACCGGATTCGTTATATGCCACAGTGTATCATAGCTAGATTCATTGAAGAATTTGATTGGTGGGGTTGTACATGGAGGGAGGGCATCGCTGGAGTTGCTGAAGAAAAATCCGTTGAGGAATGACTACATTCACATGGTCTTCTCATGTTGATGTTGCTTTTGGGTTTTCATTTATCTTGTGTGCCATCTAGCTTATTATTCAGGTTTAGCAACTGATGTGTCTATGACTATGACAGTTTTTGGAGAACCTGTAAATGGAGTTTGTTGCATTTTAGCTAGAGGGGTTGAGTTGATATACTAGATGATATTCATGGTTTCATTTTGAATGAAAAAGAACAAGGTAAGTGCCCTTGTTTATATAAAAAATTAAGGAGTTCTCTCACACACTTTCATACACAAAATGCAAAACTATTAGAATCATGGGTGCCTCTGGCTCCCTGTCGGCTGCCTATCCCATGTGACACGTACCCCTATGGATTATGTTCAACACTCTTCCCTGCTATCCCTATCTCGAGTTGAAGCCCCATGTCCGCACTTTCTCTTTAACAAGAACTTTGAGGGCTCCAGGCCTTCCGTTGATGCTACAAGGTTGTCCAATGATCTCGTGGGCGACATCACCTGATGCCGCGAGGGGGTGGTGAAATTTCTATGGAGACCACAAGAGTTATTTTGTGCGGCATCACTCGTTTTTCTATGACTAGTGGTGGCACCGATGTAAAGGCCACCTGAGTTGCTTGGAGCAACGCTACGAAAGTGGCCAGTGATGCTGAGACACGTGATCGATGTTGCTGCTAGGATACGGTGTTGTGCATAGCACGACACTTGACTATGATCATGCACATCCGATGGATGACGATCCAACTGATTCTCTCAAAGTTGTACTAGATGGAGTTTGTTATGTTTTTAGCTAGGGGTTTTGAGTTGATAATGGATGATGTTCTTGGTTTTGTTTTGAATGAAATGGAACTGATTTGAGTTGTATTTCTTTCCCGCTGTAATATACCAAATGAAAAACGCTTAGAATCTTGGGTGCTTTTTGGCTCCCATCCGGTCGCCTCTCCCATGTGACATGTGCTCTCGTGGAGCATCATGACTGCTCCCCTCCTGTCCTTATTGTTGGGCAACGTTGCATGGGAAACAAAAAATTTCCTACGCATACGCAAGATCTATCCATGATGATGAGCATCTACGAGAGGGAGAGTGGATCTACGTACCATTGTAGATCACTAAGTAGGAAGCGTTAAGAAACGTGATTGATGTACTCGAACGTCCTCGCGATCCAAATCGCCGAGCGTCCCGCGATCCAATCACGATCTGTCCTGATCTAGCACCGAACGGATGGCACCTCCGCATTCAGCACACATACAGCTAGATGACGATCTCCGCCTTCTTGATCCAGCAAGAGAGAGCGGATAGGTAGACGTGTTCTCAGGCAGCATGACGGTGCTGCGGCAATGGTGGTGGAGTAATCTCAGCAGGGCTTCGCCTAAGCACTGCTAAAATCAATCTAGAGGAGGAACTACGAACTAGAGGGTAGGGTTGCACGTGGCTGAAAACTTGTTCCAAATACCCTAAAACCTCTAGTATATATAAGAGGAAGAGAGGAGGAGGCTTGGCCCAAGGGCCAAGCCATCTAGGCTTCGGCCAAAGGGAGGAGAGGAGGAATCCTCCTACAATCATAGTAGGACTAGGAATCCTTCCTTATTTGGTCTTTTTGCTTTTTTCCACCTTTTTCACTTTGGGCTTTTCTTCTCAGCCGCATGGGTCTTGTGTGGGACTTCCACCAGCCCACTAAGGGCTGGTATTCACTCTCCCACATCCCATGTACCTCTTGGGTCGAAATACCCCTCCCGATGGTCTCCCGGTACACTACTAGCACTCCCAGTACACTACCGATGACCTCGAAACTTTTCCGGCGACCAAAATAGGACTTCCTATATATCAATCTTTACCTTTGGACCATTCCGGAGCTCCTCGTGACGTCCGGGATCTCATCCGGGACTCCGAAAAACCTTCGGTCACCACCATGCATAACTCTATACTACCGAAACGTCACCAAACCTTAAGTGTGCAGACCCTGTGGGTTCGAGAACTATGTATACATGACCGAGACACCTCTACAGTTAATAACCAATCGCGGGACCTGGATGCTCATGTTGGTTCCTACATATTCTACGAAGATATTTATCGGTCGAACCTCTATGTCAAGGATTCAGTTAATCCCGTATGATGTTCCTTTGTTCTTCGGTATGTTACTTTCCCGAGATTCGATCGTCGGTATCTCCATACCTAGTTCAACCTCGTTACCGGCAAGTCTCTTTACTCATTCCGTAATACAAGATCCCGTGACTAAAATTTAGTCACATTGCTTGCAAGGCTTATTGTGATGTTGTATTACCGAGTGGGCCCTGAGATACGTCTCCCTCACACGGAGTAACAAATCCCAGTCTTGATCCATGCCAACCCAATACACACCCTTGGAGACACGTGTAGAGCACCTTTATAGTCACCCAGTTATGTTGTGACGTTTGATACACACAAGGCACTCCTCCGGTGTTCGTGAGTTGCATGATCTCATGGTCATAGGAACATATACTTGACATGCAGAAAATAGTAGCAATAAACTGACACGATCATATGCTACATTTGTAGTTTGGGTCTTGTCCATCACATCATTCTCCTAATGATGTGATCCCATTATCAAATGACATCACATCTCAATGGCTAGGAAACCTTGATCATCTCTGATCAACGAGCTAGTTCACTAGAGGCATACTAGGGACAAAGTGTTGTCTATTTATCCACACATGTAATGTGTTTCCAATCAATACAATTATAGCATGGACAATAAACAATTATCATGAACAAGGAAATACAGTAATAAACACTTTATTTATTGCCTCTAGGGCATATTTCCAACACTCTCCCACTTGCACTAGAGTCAAGAATCTAGTTCACATTACTATGTGATTTACATTGTAATGAATCGAACACCCATGCAGTTTTGGTGTTGATCATGTTTAGCCCTTGGAAGAGGTTTAGTCAATGGGTCTGCAACATTTAGATCTGTGTGCACTTTGGAAATATTTATGTCCTTCTCCTCAATGTAATCGCGGATGGAGTTGAAGCGTCGCTTTATGTGTTTGGTCCTCTTGTGAAACCTTAGTTCCTTGGCCAGAGCAATGGCACCAGTGTTGTCACAAAACAGAGTCATTGGATTCAGTGCACTGGGCACCACTCCAAGATATGTCATGAACTGCTTCATCCAGACACATTCCTTTGCCGCCCCCGAGGTTGCGATGTACTCCGCTTCGCATGCAGAATTGGCTACCATGCTTTGCATGGAACTGGACCAGCTTACCGTTCCCCCATTGAGAATAAATACGTATCCGTTTTGTGATTTAGAGTCATCCAGATCAGTGTCAAAGCTTGCATCGACGTGACCCTTTACGACGAGCTCTTCATCACCTCCATAAATGAGAAACATTTCCTTAGTCCTTTTCAGGTACTTAAGGATATTCTTGACCGCCGCCCGGTGCTCCATTCCAGGATCACTTTGAAACCTTCCATCCATACTTATGGCAAGGCTGACATCGGGTCTTGCGCACACCATTGCATACATGATAGTGCATATGGCTGAAGCATAGGGGGTGACACTCATCTTTTCTCTATCTTCTGCAGTCATTGGGCATTGAGGCTTACTCAAATTCACACCTTGTAACATAGGCAAGAACCCCTTCTTGGACTGATCCATTTTGAACTTCTTCAAAACTTTATCAAGGTATGTGCTCTGTGAAAATGCTATTAAGTGTCTCGGTCTATCTCTATAGATCTTAATGCCTAATACGAAAGCAGCTACTCCTAGGTCCTTCATTGAAAAACTCTTGTTCAAATATTCCTTCACGCTTTCTTGCATTTCTATATTGTTTCCAATCAGCAATATGTCATCCACATATAATATTAGAAATGCTATAGAGCTCCCACTCACTTTCTTGTAAATACAAGCTTCTCCATAAACTTGTATAAACCCAAATGCTTTGATCACCTCATCAAAGCGCTTATTCCAACTCCAAGATGCTTGCACCAGTCCATAAATGGATTGCTGGAGTTTGCAAACTTTGTCAGCATTCTCTGGATCGATAAAACCTTCTGGTTGCATCATATACAACTCTTCCTCGAGGAAACCGTTGAGGAACGTTGTTTTGCCATCCATCTGCCAAATTTCATAGTCGAAATAAAAAGCTATTGCCAACATAATTCTGACAGACTTAAGCATCGCTACGGGTGAGAAGGTCTCATCGTAGTTAACTCCTTTAACTTGTGAAAAACTCTTTTCCACAAGTCGAGCTTTATAGACGGTGACATTACAGTCCGCGTCCATCTTCTTCTTAAAGATCCATTTGTTCTGAATGGCCTTTCTCCCTTCAGGTAATACTTCCAAAATCCATACTTTGTTTTCATACATGGATCCCATCTCGGATTTCATGGCCTCTAACCATTTCTCGGAATCCGGACCCAACATCACTCCTCCATAGCTTGTAGGTTCATTATTGTCCAACAACAAGACCTCCAAGACAGGGTTGCCGTACCACTCAGGAGCAGTACGCGCCCTTGTCGACCTACGAGGTTCAATAGTAACTTGATCCGAAGCATCATGATAATCATAATTAACTTCCTCTTCAACTGTCATAGGCTCCACAGAAACATCTTTCTGCGCTGCGCTACTCTCTGGTTCAAGTAAAGGTTCAATAACCTCATCAAGCTCTATTTTCCTCCCCCTCAATTCTTTCGAGAGAAACTCTTTATCAAGAAATGTTCCGTTCTTAGCGACAAACACTTTGCCTTTGGATCTGAGATAGAAGGTACACCCGACTGTCTCTTTCGGATATCCTATGAAGACGCATTTCTCCGCTTTGGGTTCCAGCTTTTCAGGCTGAAGCTTTTTGACATAAGTATCACATCCCCAAACTTTAAGAAATGACAACTTCGGTCTCTTGCCAAACCATAGTTCATATGGCGTCATCTCAACAGATTTCGATGGTGCCCTATTTAAAGTGAATGCAGCTGTCTCTAATGCATAACCCCATAACGATAGTGGCAAATCAGCAAGAGACATCATAGAACGCACCATATCTAATAAGGTTCGATTACGACATTCAGACACACCATTACGCTGTGGTGTTCTAGGTGGTGTCAACTGTGAAACAATTCCACACTGTCTTAAGTGACTGCCAAACTCATAACTCAGATATTCACCTCCTCAATCAGATCGCAAGAATTTAATCTTCTTGTTACAATGATTCTCAACTTCACTCTAAAATTGCTTGAAATTTTCGAACGTTTCAGACTTGTGTTTCATTAAGTAAATATACCCATATTTACTTAAGTCATCAGTGAAGGTGAGAAAATAACGATATCCACCATGCGCTGTAACATTCATTGGACCGCACACATCAGTATGTATGATTTCCAATAAGTCACTTTCCCGTTCCATTGTTCCAGAGAATGGCATTTTAGTCATCTTGCACATGAGGCATGGCTCACATGTGTCAAGTGATTCAAAATCAAGTGACTCCAAATGTCCATCAGTATGGAGCTTCCTCATGCGTTTTACACCAATATAACTTAAACGGTAGTGCCACAAGAAAGTGGTACTATCATTATCAACTCTATATCTTTTGGCATCGATGTTATGAACATGTGTGTCATCACAATCAAGATTCAATATGAATAAACCCCTCACATTGGGTGCATGACCATAAAAGATATTACTCATATAAATAGAACAATCATTATTCTCTTATTTAAATGAGTAACCGTCTCGCAATAAACAAGATCTGGATATAATGTTCATGCTTAACGTAGGCACTAAATGACAATTATTCAGGTTCATCACTAATACTGATGGTAATCAAAGAGAGAGCATGCCGACGGTGAACACATCAACCTTGGAACCATTTCCCACGCGCATTGTCACTTCATCCTTTGCCAGCCTTCGCCTATTCCATAGTTCCTGTTTTGAGTTGCAAATGTAAGCAACCGAACCGGTATCAAATAACCAGACACTTCAACGAGAGCTAGTAAGGTACACATCAATAACATGTATAGCATATATACCTTGTTTGTCATTGGCCACCTTCTTGTCAGCCAGGTACTGGGGGCAGTTTTGCTTCCAGTGACCAGTTCCCTTGCAATGAAAGCACTCATTTTCTGGCTTGGGTCCAGTCTTGGGCTTCTTTATAGGAGTGGCAACTGCTTTGCCATCCTCCTTGTATTTACCCTTCTTTCCCTTTCCCTTGCCATTCTTCTTGAAACTAGTGGTTTTATTGACCATCAACACTTGATGTTCTTTCTGGATTTCAGACTCAGCGACTTTTAGCATCACAAACAGCTCGGCGACTGACTTGTTCATCCCGTGCATGTTATAGTTCATCACAAAGCTCTTGTAAGTAGGTGGCAGTGATTGAAGAACTCTGTCAGTGATCGCCTCTGGCGGAAGGGCAATTCCCAACTCCACTAGACGAGTCGAATACCCAGACATTCACTTATAGACCCGTTCTCCTCCATTTTGCAAGCATAGAACTTATCGAAGGTCTCATACCTCTCGATCCGGGCATTCTTCTGAAAGATAAATTTCAACTCCCGGAACATCTCATATGCTCCATGACGTTCAAAACGTCTTTGAAGTCCCGGTTCTAAGCCATACAATATTGCACACTGAACTATTGAGTAATCTCCAGAACGTGCCTCCCAAGCGTTCTTAACGTCTTCGGATGACATGTCTTCTTGTTGGTCACCAAGTGGTGCATCAAGGACATATGATTTCTGGGAAGCCGTGAGGATAATCCTTAGATTATGGGCCCAGTCAACAAAGTTACTTCCATCATCTTTCAACTTAGCTTTCTCTAGGAACACATTAAAATTCAGGGGTGCTACTGCGCGAGCCATTGATCTACAACATAAATATGCAAAGGTTACTTAGACTATTTTTCAAGATAATGAGTTTAGTTAATAAAATTACTAAAGCTCCCACACAAATTGACATCCCCCAGGTCATATGAGTGTCACATGATCGAAATTCACCAACTCAAGTCCGATCATCACATGAGTTGAGGTGGTTTCAATGGTGAACATCATCATGTTGATCATATCTACTATATGACTCATGTTCGACATTTCGGTCCCTTGTGTTCCGAGGCCATGTCTGTACATGCTCGGCTCGTCAAGTTTAACCCAAGTGTTCTACATGTGCAACACTGGCTTGCACCCGTTGTATGTGAACGTAGAGTCTATCACACCCGATCATCACGTGGTGTCTCGACATGACGAACTTTCGCAACGGTGCACACTTGGGGAGAACACAATTCATCTTGAAATTTAAGTGAGGGATCACCATATAATGCTACCGTCATCCTAAGCAAAACAAGGTGCATAAAAGGATTAACATCACATGCAAATCATAAGTTACATGATATGGCCATGAACTTGCGCTTTTGATCTCCATCTTGAAAGCACCGGCATGATCTCCATCGTCACCGGCACGACACCATGATCTCCATCATCTTGATCTCCATCAACGTGTCGCCATCGGGGTTGTCGTGCCCATCATGCTTCTACTACTATTTCTACTGTTTAGCCAGAAAGTAAAGCATTACATAGCGCTTAATGATTAACATGCGGGTCATCCAATAATTAAAGACAACCCTATGGCTCCTGCCGGTTGCCATACTCATCGACATGCAAGTCGTGATATTCTATACAACACATGATCATCTCATACATCACATATATCACATCATGTAATTGGCCATATCACCTCACAACATACCCTTCAAAAACAAGTTAGACGTCATCTAATTGTTGTTGCATGTTTTACGTGGCTGCTACGAGTATCTAGCAAGAACAATTATCACCTATGCATAAACCACAACGGTGATACATAAGTTGCTTTTAAACCTTCTCAAGGACCGTCTTTGTCGAATCCGATCCAACTGAAGTAGGAGAAACAGGCACCCGCCAGCCATCTTTGTGCAATGAGGTTACACGTCAGTTGATGGAACCGGTCTCTCGTAAGCGTACGACTAAGGTTGGTCCAGGCCGCTTCATCCCACAATACCGCTGAACCAAAACAAGACCAAGGGAGGAAGCAATGTAAGCATTAATGCCCACAAACTCTTTGTGTTCTACTCGAGATCTCATCTACACATAGACCTAGCTCATGATGCCACTATTGGGGAACGTTGCATGGGAAACAAAAAAAATCCTACGCACACGAAAGATCTATCCATGGTGACGAGCATCTACGAGAGGGAAAGTGGATCTACGTACCCTTGTAGATCGCTAAGCGGGAAGAGTTAAGAAATGCGGTTGATGTAGTCGAACGTCTTTGCGATGCAAATTGCCGAGCGTCCCGCGATCCAATCACGATCAGTCCCGATCTAGCACCGAACGGACGGCACCTCCACGTTCAGCACACGTACAGCTTGATGATGATCTCCTCCTTCTTGATCCAGCAAGAGGGAGCAGAGAGGTAGATAAGTTATCTGGCAGCATGACAGCGCTGCGGCGATGGTGGTGGAGTAATCTCAACAGGGCTTCGCCTAAGCACCGATGAAATCGATCTAGAGGAGGAACTACGAACTAGAGGGTAGGGTTGCACGTGGCTAAAATCTTGTTCCAAAAACTCTAAAACCTCTAGTATATATAAGATGAAGAGAGGAGGAGGCTTGGCCCGAGGGCCAAGCCATCTAGGCTTCGGCCGAAGGGAGGAGAGGAGGAATCCTCCTCCAATCCTAGTAGGACTAGGACTCCTTCCTTATTTGGTCTTTTTGCTTTTTTCCACCTTTTTCTCTTTGGGCTTTTCTTCCCTGTTGCATGGGCCTTGTGTGGGACTTCCACCAGCCCACTAAGGGCTGTTATTCACTCTTCCCCGTTCCATGTAGCCTCTTGGGTCAAAATACCCCTCCCGATGGTCTCCCGGTACACTACTAGCACTCCCGGTAC
This sequence comes from Hordeum marinum, assembly GCA_022496015.1. Classification (NCBI taxonomy): domain Eukaryota; kingdom Viridiplantae; phylum Streptophyta; class Magnoliopsida; order Poales; family Poaceae; genus Hordeum; species Hordeum marinum. The sequence continues at coordinate 453,664,394 of CM039675.1, read as the reverse complement.
ACTACCGATGAGCCCGAAACTTTTCCGGCGACCAAAATAGGACTTCCTATATATCAATCTTTACCTCTAGACCATTCTGGAGCTTCTCGTGATGACCGGGATATCATCCGGGACTCCGAACAACCTTCGGTCACCACCATGCATAACTCTATACTACCGAAATGTCACCAAACCTTAAGTGTGCAGACCCTGCGGGTTCGAGAACTATGTAGACATGACCGAGACACCTCTATGCTCAATAACCAATAGAGGGACCTAGATTCTCATATTGGTTCCTACATATTCTACGAATATCTTTATCGGTCGAACCTCTGTGTCAAGGATTCAGTTAATCCCGTATGATGTTCCCTTTGTTCTTCGGTATGTTACTTGCCCGAGATTCGATTGTCGTTATCTCCATACCTAGTTCAACCTCATTACGGGCAAGTCTCTTTACTCGTTCCATAAGACAAGATACCATGACTAACATTTAGTCACATTGCTTGCAAGGCTTATTGTGATGTTGTATTACCGAGTGGGCCCCAAGATACCTCTCCGTCACACGGAGTAACAAATCCCAGTCTTGATCTAGGCCAACCCAACAAACACCCTTGGAGATACCTATAGAGCACCTTTATAGTCACCCAGATACGTTGTGATGTTTGATACACACAAGGCACTCCTCCGGTGTCCATGAGTTGCATGATCTCATGGTCATAGGAACATATACTTGACATGCAGAAAACAGTAGCAATAAGCTGACACGATCATATGCTACGTTTGTAGTTTGGGTCTTGTCCATCACATCATTCTCCTAATGATGTGATCCCGTTATCAAATGACATCACATGTCAATGGCTAGGAAACCTTGACCATCTTTGATCAACGAGCTAGTTCACTAGAGGCATACTAGGGAAAAAGTGTTGTTTATTAATCCACACATGTAATGTGTTTCCAATCAATACAATTATAGCATGGACAATAAACAATTTTCAAGAACAAGGAAATACAATAATAAACATTTTATTTATCGCCTCTAGGGCATATTTCCAACCCTTATCCCTATGTTGAGCCAAATCCCCTCGTCCACACCTTTTCTTCACTGAGAGCTTTGAGAGATCAAGGCCTTCCGGTGATGCTCTGACGATGGCCGATGATGATGCCAACGACATCACCGGCTGTTGCGAAGGGGCAGCGACACTGTTTCGAATACCACAAGAGTTGTTGTGAGTGATACCCTGATTGTTGTGAGGGATGATGACACTGATGGAAAGGTTGTCGGGGTTTCTCCTATTGAATATATAAGCATATTACTATGAGATTTAATTCAAATAAAAAGAAAATAAATTATGACGGCGATGACAGAGATTGAACTAATCATGCAAACTAGCATAGTAGATGAATAGATTAAGTCTACAACACAAACTAGACATAAGAATTGTAGCATGATTTCAAACAGACAGGACAAGATCGCATAAGGTACAGGGGGAGCAGAACCACCGTCGTTAATGATGTTGCCCATGTCATTGAGGAAGAGGTTGCCGAGATTGGGGAAGAAGTTATCATTGAGGAAATCATCGCTACCAACAGTCACGCGAGTGCGCTCCCTAAAAACATGATCGCCTCTCTCCCATACAGGATCATGAGAGGCGGGGTTCCGGAGGCCAGTTGTCCCTTCTCATAATGCACGTCGGAAGGAGGGGTGGATAAGACTTGGATGGCAGCACAATGATCTGGAACAGTGTGAAACCATATGTTGTGATGGTGGCTAGGGTTGGCAGAGACCTCACATATATATGCGTGACAGGGTGGAGAGACGTGGACTATGTTGGGAAATGTTGCATGGGATAAAAAAATTCCTACACACAGGCAAGATCCATCCATGGTGATGAGCATCTATGAGAGGGAGAGTGGATCTACATACCCTTGTAGATCACTAAGCGGGAAGCATTAAGAAACGCGGTCGTTGTAGTCGAACGTCTTCGTGATCCAAATCGCCGAGCGTCCCGCGATCCCATCACGATCCATCTCGCGATCCAATCACAATCCGTCCCAGGATCCCATCAAGATCCGTCTCGCGATCCAATCATGAATCGTCTTGCGATCTTGATCATGGTCCTTTCGATCTAACGCCGAACGGATGGCACCTCCGCGTTCAGCACACGTGCAGCACGATGATGATCTCCGCCTTCTTGATCTAGCAAGAGGGAGTAGAGAGGTAGATGAGTTCTCTGGCAGCACAACGGCATGGTGGCGGTGGTGGTGAACTAATCCTGCAGGGCTTCGCCTAAGCACCGCAGAACTAATCTAGAGGAGAAACAGATCTAGAGGAAGAAGAGGGCAGCACGTGGCAATTAGGTTTAGAGCTTCCCTCAAAACCTCTAGTATATATAGGACGAGAGGAGGAGGAGTCTTGGCGCAAGGTCCAGCCCCTCTTTGGTTCGGCCGAAGTGGAGAGGAGGAGTCCTCCTCCTCCACTCCTAGTAGGATTAGGACTCCTTCCTTATTTCCACCTTTTGCCTTTTTTCCACCTTTTCCACTTTGGAATTTCTTTCCAGTCGCATGGGCCTTCTGTGGGACTTCGGCCAGCCCACTAAGGGCTGGTATTCCTTCTCCCACAGCCCATGTAGCCTCTTGGGTCGAAATACCCCTCCCGATGGTCCCCCGGTACACTACCGGCACTCTCGGTACACTACCGATGAGCCCGAAACTTTTCCGGTGACCAAAACAGGACTTCCTATATATCAATCTTTACCTCCAGACCATTACGGAGCTCCTCCTGATGTCCGGGATCTCATCCGAGATTCCGAACAACCTTAGGTCACCACCATGCATAACTCTATACTACCGAAACGTCACCGAACCTTAAGTGTCCAGACCCTGCGGGTTCAAGAACTATGTAGACATGACCAAGACACCTCTATGGTCAATAACCAATAGTGGGACCTGGATGCCCATATTGGTTCCTACATATTCTATGAAGATCTTTATCGCTCGAACCTCTATCTCAAGGATTCAGTTAATCCCGTATGTTGTTCCCTTTGTTCTTCGGTATGTTACTTGCCCGAGATTCGATCGTCGGTATCTCCATACCTATTTCAACCTCGTTACCGGTAAGTCTCTTTACTCGTTGCCATAATACAAGATCCTGTGACTAACACTTAGTCACATTGCTTGCAAGGCTTATTGTGATGTTGTATTACCGAGTGGGCCTTGAGATACCTCTCCGTCACACCGAGTAACAAATCCCAGCCTTGATCCATGCCAACCCAACAGACACCCTCGGAGATACCGGTAGAGCACCTTTATAGTCACCTAGTTACGTTGCGATGTTTGATACACACAAGGTACTCCTCCGGTGTCAGTGAGTTGCATGATCTGATGGTCATAGGAACAGATACTTGACATGCAAAAAACAGTAGCAATAAACTGACACGATCATATGCTACGTTTATAGTTTGGGTCTTGTCCATCACATCATTCTCCTAATGATGTGATCCCGTCATCAAATGACATCTCATCTCCATGGCTAGGAAACCTTGACCATCTTTGATCAATGAGCTAGTCTATTAGAGGCATACTAGGGACACGGTGTTGTCTATGTATCCACACATGTATCTAAGTTTCCGATCAATACAATTATAGCATGGATAATAAACGATTATCATGAACAAGGAAATATGATAATAACCAATTTATTATTGCCTCTAGGGAATATTTCCAATAGACTAGACCCACGTCCAAGTCGGTTACAGCCCATGATCCGACGACTCAGATCGTGACGCGTCTGTTATGAACTCTCCGTTCATGACCGGCAAAAATAAGTGCGTAGGTATGATCTCGGCATGGCTCAATCCCACAGCATGGCGCGATGCGGCGTGACGAGGCGTGGCATGAAGAGGTGAGTGAGGAGGAGGAGTGTGCGAGGGCCTCTTCTCTTCTAATTCTCTTACAAGTGCTAGAAGATCTCACCTTAGAAGGTGGTGTAGCTCTCTCCCAACTAGCAGTATGGGACTAAACTTTAGTCGCACTCACACCACACACACAACCAACTCAAATGGGCCATGATAATTTCAAATTTTAGTTCGGCATTGGGCCAAAAGGCCTACTAGCAAAAATCCAATAGTCCCCCACAAAGTCTCATTGGCACATCTCATCTCTTAGTTCCAAAACATTGTTTATATACCGGTTCTTGATGCAGAATGTTAACTTGAACTTCCATTTAGAATTTATGCTACACTAGTACACAACTTGAATAGTGGACTAGAACTACAAGCCTTCTGTGAGACTAGTTTCACACAAATCCTTGATAGATACTGGGTTGCCGCAAGGCTTCCCCGTGGGTGGAGCGTATACGCCATACTCGAGGGCCTTTCATGAATTTATTAGAGATGACCCAGTTCTCATAGACTATGACGTTTAACAATCAAATTCATATAAGTGTATTCCTTGGAAGATGTTCTGCAGGACAACGTCTCTTCTTACCCAAGTAAGCCACTTGGAACACATTAAGATAAGTATCAACCTTCCATGCAGATTATGAGAGTATTGCATCTTCACGGAGTGGGATAGCCAATATACGGATACTCTGCTTCTAGCTATCCAACAGCTTGTCTCCCACTTCTACTTCACGGGATCTCCGATCACATAGAGTGGGTTACCACTATGGACAACTCATACGGTGGGTCTCAAACCCATATCCAATGATGCATTTTCTATCACATTACATAATGAACCCTTTGTGAAGGCATCTGCCAAGCTTTTAGATGTTTGGATATAATCCAACGCAATAACTCTAGAGTTCTTCATTTTTATGACAAATTTTAATCTCCTCTTCACATGCCTTGATGACTTCATATTATCCTTAGAACTTTTTATCTTTATGATCATAGTTTGATTATAAGAGTTCATCATGATAGTGGGTATTGGTTTTTCAACCACAGGTAAGTCCATCAAGAGTTGATGAAGCCACTTTGCTTCAATAGTGGTTATGTCTAATATTGTGAGTTCTGCTTCCATAGTTGACCTTGTTAAGATGGTCTGCTTGCGAGACTTCCAGGAGAAAGTGCCACCACCAAGTGCAAAAAACATAACCACTTGTGGCCTTAATCTCATCGGCATCAGATATCCAGTTTGAGTCACTATAACCCTCCAGTACCCTCGGGTACCTAGTATAGTGAATCCCATAGCTTGTAGTGCCTTTGAAATAGCGCAAAACTCTCTCAAGCACATGCCAATGATCATCTCCTGGGTTTGATACAAACTGTCTTAGTTTGCTCACATCAAATGAGATGTCAGGCCTCGTGGCACTCGCCAAGTACATAATGTTGGGGAACGTCACATGGGAAACAAAAATTTTCCTACGCACACGCAAACCTATCCATGGTGATGAGCATCTATGAGAGGGAGAGTGGATCTACATACCCTTGTAGATTGCTAAGCGGGAAGCGTTAAGAAACGCGGTTGGTGTAGTCGAACATCTTTGCGATCAAAATCGCCGAGCGTCCCGCGATCTCATCACGATCTGTCCCGCGATCCAATCACGATCCGTCCCGTGAACTCATCACGATCCGTTCCGCCATCTCATCACGATCCATCTCACGATCTTGATCACGATCTGTCCCGCGAACTCATCACGATCCGTTCCGCGATCTCATCACGAACTGTCTCGCGATCTCGATCACGGTCCTTCCGATCTAGCGCCGAACGGACGGCACCTCCGCGTTCAGCACACGTGCAGCTTGATGACGATCTCCACCGTCTTGACCCAGCGAGAGGAGGTGGAGAGGAGAGAGAGTTCACCGGCAGCGTGACGGCGCTCTGGTGATGGTGGTGGAGTGATTCCTGCAGGGCTTCGCCTAAGCGCTGCGGAAAACCGATCTAGAGGAGAAACTGTGCACCGGTGAAACGGGTAGCACGTGGCCGGAAATTCTGTCCAAAAACCACCCAATCCACTAGTATATATAGGAGGAGAGGAGAGGAGAGGCAGCCAAGGCCTTTGGGTCGGCCGAAATAGGAGGTGGGAGCAATCCTACTTCACCTCCAATCCTAGTTGGAGTAGGATTGCCTCCTATTGGCTGATTTTCCACTTTTTGCTTTAGGACTTTCTCTCCTGCGCCATGGGCCTTTGTGGCTGTTTTCCCAGCCCACTAAGGGCTGGATATTATTCTCCCACAGCCCATGGACCTCTTGGGGTCGAAATACCCCTCCCGGAGGTCCCCCGGTACACTACCGGCACTCCCGGTACAATACCGATACTCCTGGTACACTACCGATGAGCCCGAAACTTTTCCGGAAACCAAACTGGGACTTCCTATATATGAATCTTTACCTCTGGACCATTCCGGAGCTCCTCGTGACGTCCGGGATCTCATCCGGGACTCCGAACAACCTTCGGTCACCACCATACATAACTCTACACTACCGAAACGTCACCGAACCTTAAGTGTGCAGACCCTGCGGGTTCGAGAACTATGTAGACATGACCGAGACACCTCTACGGTCAATAACCAATGGCGGGACCTGGACGTCCACATTGGTTCCTACATATTCTACGAAGATCTTTATCGGTCGAACCTCTATGTCAAGGATTCAGTTAATCCCGTATATCTTTCCCTTTGTTCTTCGGTATGTTACTTGCCCGAGATTCGATCGTCGGTATCTCCATACCTAGTTCAACCTCGTTACCGGAAAGTCTCTTTACTCGTTCCGTAATACAAGATCCCACAACTAACAATTAGTCACATTGCTTGCAAGGCTTATTGTGATGTTGCATTACCGAGTGGGCCCCGAGATACCTCTCCGTTACACGGAGTAACAAATCCCAGTCTCGATCCATGCCAACTCAACAGACACCATCGGAGATACCTGTAGAGCACCTTTATAGTCACCCAGTTACGTTGCGACGTTTGATACACACAAGGCACTCCTCCGATATCCGTGAGTTGCATGATCTCATGGTCATAGGAACATATACTTGACATGCAGAAAACAGTAGCAATAAACTAACACGATCATATGCTATGTTTGTAGTTTGGGTATTATCCATCACATCATTCTCCTAATGATGTGATCCCGTTATCAAATGACATCTCATGTCCATGGCTAGGAAACCTTAACCATCCTTTGATCAACAAGCTAGTCCATTAGAGGCATACTAGGGACATGGTTTTGTCTATGTATCCACACATGCATTTAAGTCTCCGATCAATACAATTATAGCATGGATAATAAACGATTATCATGAACAAGGAAATATGATAATAACTAATTTATTATTGCCTCTAGGGCATATTTCCAACAGTCTCCCACTTGCACTAGAGTCAATAATCTAGTTCACATCACCATGTGATTCGCATTGTTATGAATCTAACACCCAATGAGTTCTGGGGCTCGATCATGCTTTGCATGTGAGAGAGGTCTTATAGTCAACGGGTCTGCGATATTCAGATCCGTGTGTACTTTGCATATCTCTATGTCAAACCGTAAACACTGCTACCACACTCCACTTGGTACTATTTCCAAATGGCTGCTCCACTATACGTATCCAGATTGCTACTACTAGTCATCCGGATAGGTGTTAAAGCTTGCATCGACGTAACTCTTTACGACGAACTCTTTATCACCTCCATAATCAAGAAACATTTCCTTAGTCCTCTGGTTACTAAGGATAATTCCGACCGCTGTCCAGTGATCCACTCCTGGACCACTCTTGTACCCCTTGACAGACTCATGGCAAGGCACACATAGGTGCGGTACACAGCATGGCATAATATAGAGCCTATGGCTAGGGCATGGGGGACGACGTTCGTCCTTTCTCTTTCTTCTGCCGTTGTCGAGCTTTGAGTCTCACTCAACTTCACACCTTACAAATCAGATGAGAACTATTTCTCTGGCTGATCCATTTTGTACTCTTTCAAAATCTTGTGAAGGTATGCACTCATTGAAAGTCTCATCAAGCATCTTGATCTATCTCTATAGATTTTGATGCTCAACAATTAGGTAGCTTTATCCAGGTCTTCCTTTGAAAATCACTTTCCAAATAACCGTTTTATGCTTTCCAGAAACTCTATTATTTCTGAACAACAATATGTCATCCATATATAATTATCAGAAATTCTATAGTGCTCCCACTCACTTTATTGCAAATACAAGTTTCTCATAAACTTTGTATAAACATCAAAACTTTGATCACCTCATCAAAGCGTATATTCCAACTCCGAGATGCTTGCTTCAGTCCATGGAAGGATCACCGAAGCTTGCACACCTTTTAGCATCCTTAGGCCTGACAAAACCTTCTGGTTGTATCACATACAACCTTTCCTCAAGTAAACCATTAAGGAAACGATGTTTTGGCATCCATCTGCCAGATTTCATAATTGAAAACATAGCAACTACTAACATAATTCCAACAGACTTTTAGCATTGCTACGAGTGAGAAAGTCTCATCGTAGTCAACTCCTTGAACTTGTCACAAACATCTTTGCAACAAGTCGAGCTTTACAAATAGTGACATTCACCATCAGTGTCTGTCTTCATTTTAAAGATCCATTTGTACTCAACGACCTGCTGTCCAACGAGCAAGTCTACCAAAGTCTACACTTGGTTTTAATACATGGATCCTATCTCGGATTTCATGGCCTCCAACCATTTGTCGGAATCCGGGCCCATCATCGCTTCTCCATAGCTCGTAGGTTCATCGTTGTCCAACAACATGACCTCCAAGATAGAGTTGTCGTACCGCTCAGGAGCAGTACACATCCTTGTCGACCTACGAAGTTCGATAGTAACTTGATCCTGAAGCTTCATGATCATCATCATTAACTTCCTCTTCAACTAACGTAGGCTTCACAGAAACATCTTTCTGCGCTACGCTATTCTCTGGTTGAACAAAGGTTTAACAACCTCATCAAGTTCTATCTTCCTCCCACTCAATTCTTTCGAGAGAAACTTTTTCTCGAGAAAGGACCCAGTTCTAGCAACAAACACTTTGCACTCGGATCTGAGATAGAAGGCATACCCATCTGTTCTTAGGGTATTCTATGAAGATACATTTGTCCGCTTTGGGTTCTAGCTTATTATGTGAAAACATTTTCCACACAAGCATCGCAGCCCCAAACATTAAGAAATGACAGCTTAGGTTTCTATCAAACCATAATTCACACGGTGTCATCTCAACGGATTTAGATGATGCCCTATTTAAAGTGAATGTAGTTGTCTCTAATGCATAACCCCAAAAATTATAGTAGTAAAACGATAAGAGACATCACAGTATGCACTATATCAATAGAGCATGACTATGATGTTCGGACACACCATCACACCATGGTGTTCCAGGTGGCGTTAGTTGTGAAACAAATTTCACGTTGTCTTAAGTTGTATGCCAAACTCCTAACTCAGATATTCACCTCCACGATCATATCGCGGTCATTTTTATCTTCTTGTCACGATGATCTTTAAACTTCACTCTGAATTTGCTTGAACCTTTCAAACGATTCAGACTTGTGTTTCATTAAGTAAATATACACTATATCTACTCAAATCATCAGTGAAGGTAAGAAAATAACGATATCCACTGCATGCTACAAGACTCACTAGATTGCATAAATCAACATGTATCATTTCCAATGAATCACTTGCCCGCTCCATCCAACGGGGTCCTTTAGTCATCTTGCCCAAGAGGCATGGTTCGCATGTCTCAACCGATTCGAAATCGATGAGTCCAAATATCCATCAGCATGGAGTTTCTACATGCGCTTTATACCAATATGACATTTAGCGGCAGTGCCACAAGTATGTGGTACTATCATTATTAACTTTGTATCTTTTGACATCAATGTTATGAACATGTGGACTACTACGATCAAGATTTCAACAAACCATTCTCGCTGGGTGCATGACCATTGAAGGTATTATTCATGTAACCAGAATAACTATTATTCTCTGACTTAAATGAATAATCGTATTGCAACAAACATGATCTAATCATATTCATGCTCAACGCAAAACACCAAATAACATTTATTTAGGTTGGTCACTAATCCTGAAGGTAGAGAGAGCGTGCGATGTTGATCACATCAACCTTGGAAACATTTCCAACACACATCGTCACCTCACCCTTAGCTAGTTCTCCGTTTATTCCGTAGCTTTTATTTCGAGTTACTAACATTTAGCAACCGAACCGGTATCCAATACCCAGGTGCTACTAGGAGTACTAGCAAGGTACACATCAATAACTCGTATATCAAATATACTTCTGTCGATGTTGCCAGCCTTCTTATCTACCAAGTATCTAGGGTTGTTCCGCTTCAGTGACCTCTCACCTCATAATAGAAGCACTTAGTCTCGGGTTTGAGTTCAACTTTGGGTTGCTTCACTGGAGCAGCAACTGACTTGCTATCCATGAAGTTTCCCTCCTTGCTCTTGCCCTTTTCGAAACTAGTGGTTTGATTAACCATCAACACTTGACGCTCCTTATTGATTTCTACCTTCGCGGTGTCAAACATCGCGAACAGCTCAGGGATCAATACTTCTATCCCTGGTGTATTATAGTTCATCACTAAGTTCTAGTAGCTTTAGTGACAGTGACTTGGAGAACTATATCAATCACTATCTTATCTGGAAGATCAACTCCCACTTGATTGAAGCGATTGTAGTACCCAGACAATCTGAGTACATGCTCAACGATTGAGATATTCTCCTTCATCTTACAAGCAAAGAATCTTGTTGGAGATCTCATATCTCGCAACAAAGGCACGAGCCTGAGATCACAATCTCTACTCCTAGAACATCTCATATGTTCCGTGACGTTCAAAACGTTTTGGAGCCTCAATTCTAAGCCGTAATGCATGACGCACCAAACTATCAAGTAGTCATCGAAACGTGCCTATTAGATGTTCACAACATCTATAGACGACGCTAGAGGGGGTGGCGCACCGAGCGGTGCATTAAGGACATAAGCCTTCTGTGCAGCAATGAGGACAATCCTCAGATCACGGACCCAGTCCGCAATTTTGCTACCAACATCTTTCAATTCTATTTCTCTAGGAACATATAAAAATACAAGGGAGCTACAGCGTGAGCTAGTAATCTACAACATAATTTGCAAAGACACTTTGACTATGTTCATGATAATGAGTTCAATTAATCATATTACTTAAGAACTCCCACTCAAATTGACATCCCTCCGATCATTCGAGTGATACATGATCCAAATTCACCAACTCAAGTCCGATCATCACGTGAGTTGAGGTGGTTGCAATGGTGAACATCATTATGTTGATCATATCTACTATATAACTCATGTTCGACCTTTCAGTCTCTCGTGTTCCGAGGCCATGTCTGTACATGCTAGGCTCGTCAAGTTTAACCCGAGTGTTCTGCGCGTGCAAATCTGGCTTGCACCCGTTGTATGTGAACGTAGAGTCTATCACACCCGATCATCACGTGGTGTCTCAACACGACGAACTTTCGCAACGGTGCACACTCGGGGAGAACACAGTTCATCTTGAAATTCAAGTGAGGGATCACCTTATAATGCTACCTCCGTACTAAGCAAAACAAGGTGCATAAAAGGATTAACATCTCATGCAATTCATAAGTGACATGATATGGCCATGAACTTGTGTTTAAGATCTCCATCTTCGAAACACCGGCATGATCTCCATCGTCACCGGCACAACACCATGATCTCCATCATCTTGATCACCATCAATGTGTTGCCATTGGGGTTGTCACGCCCTGCATGCTTCTACTACTATTGCTACCGTAGCGATAAAGTAAAGCATTACATAGCGCTTAATGATTGACACGCAGGTCATACAATAATTAAAGACAACCCTATGGCTCCTGTCGGTTGTCGTACTCATCGACATGCAAGTCGTGATAATCTATACATCACATGATCATCTCATACATCACATATATCTCATCATGTAATTGGCCATATCACATCACAACATACCCTGCAAAAACAAGTTAGACGTCCTCTAATTGTTGTTGCATATTTTACGTGGCTGCTATGGGTATCTAGCAAGAACGATTCTCACCTACGCATAAACCACAACGGTGATACACTAGTTTGCTTTTCAACCTTCTCAAGGACCGCCTTTGTCGAATCCGATCCAACTAAAGTGAGAGAAACTGTCACCCGCAAGCCATCTAGGCAACAAGTTGCGTCGAGGGAACCGGTCTCTCGTAAGCGTACGAGTAATGTTGGTCCGGGCCGCTTCATCTCACAATCCCGCTGAACCAAAATACGACCAAGGGAGGAAGCAATCTAAGCATCAACGCCCACAAACCTTTTGTGTTCTACTCCAGATCTCATCGAACCATCAACCTAGCTCATGATGCCACTGTTGGGGAACGTCGCATGGGAAACAAAAATTTTCCTACGCACACACAAACCTATCCATGGTGATGAGCATCTATGAGAGGGAGAGTGGATCTACATACCCTTGTAGATCGCTAAGCGGGAAGCGTTAAGAAACGCGGTTGGTGTAGTCGAACATCTTCGCGATCCAAATCGCCGAGCGTCCCGTGATCTCATCACGATCCGTCCCGCGATCCAATCACGATCCGTCCCGTGAACTCATCACGATCCGTCCCGCGATCTCATCACGATCCGTCTCACGATCTTGATCACGATCTGTCCTGCGAACTCATCACGATCCGTTCCGCGATCTCATCACGAACTGTCTCGCGATCTCGATCACGGTCCTTCCGATCTAGCGCCGAACGGACGGCACCTCCGCGTTCAGCACACGTGCAGCTTGATGACAATCTCCACCGTCTTGATCCAGCGAGAGGAGGTGGAGAGGAGAGAGAGTTCACCGGCAGCGTGACGGCGCTCCGGTGATGGTGGTGGAGTGATTCCGGCAGGGCTTCGCCTAAGCGCTGCGGAAAACCGATCTAGAGGAGAAACTGTGCACCGGTGAAACGGGTAGCACGTGGCCGGAAATTCTGTCCAAAAACCACCCAATCCACTAGTATATATAGGAGGAGAGGAGAGGAGAGGCAGACAAGGCCTTTGGGTCGGCCGAAATAGGAGGTGGGAGCAATCCTACTTCACCTCCAATCCTAGTTGGAGTAGGATTGCCTCCTATTGGCTGATTTTCCACTTTTTGCTTTAGGACTTTCTCTCCTGTGCCATGGGCCTTTGTGGCTGTTTTCCCAGCCCACTAAGGGCTGGTTATTATTCTCCCACAGCCCATGGACCTCTTGGGGTCGAAATACCCCTCCCGGAGGTCCCCCGGTACACTACCGGCACTCCCGGCACAATACCGATACTCCCGGTACACTACCGATGAGCCCGAAACTTTTCCGGAAACCAAACTGGGACTTCCTATATATGAATCTTTACCTCCGGACCATTCCGGAGCTCCTCGTGACGTCCGGGATCTCATCCGGGACTCCGACCAACCTTCGGTCACCACCATACATAACTCTACACTACCGAAACGTCACCGAACCTTAAGTGTGCAGACCATGCGGGTTCGAGAACTATGTAGACATGACCGAGACACCTCTACGGTTAATAACCAATGGCAGGACCTAGACGTCCACATTGGTTCCTACATATTCTACGAAGATCTTTATCGGTCGAACCTCTATGTCAAGGATTCAGTTAATCCCGTATATCGTTCCCTTTGTTCTTCGGTATGTTACTTGCCCGAGATTCGATCGTCGGTATCTCCATACCTAGTTCAACCTCGTTACCGGCAAGTCTCTTTACTCGTTCCGTAATACAAGATCCCGCAACTAACAATTAGTCACATTGCTTGCAAGGCTTATTGTGATGTTGCATTACCGAGTGGGCCCCGAGATACCTCTCCGTTACACGGAGTAACAAATCCCAGTCTCGATCCATGCCAACTCAACAGACACCATCGGAGATACCTGTAGAGCACCTTTATAGTCACCCAGTTACGTTGCGACGTTTGATACACACAAGGCACTCCTCCGATATCCGTGAGTTGCATGATCTCATGGTCATAGGAACATATACTTGACATGCAGAAAACAGTAGCAATAAACTAACACGATCATATGCTATGTTTGTAGTTTGGGTCTTATCCATCACATCATTCTCCTAATGATGTGATCCCGTTATCAAATGACATCTCATGTCCATGGCTAGGAAACCTTAACCATCCTTTGATCAACAAGCTAGTCCATTAGAGGCATACTAGGGACATGGTTTTGTCTATGTATCCACACATGCATTTAAGTCTCCGATCAATACAATTATAGCATGGATAATAAACGATTATCATGAACAAGGAAATATGATAATAACTAATTTATTATTGCCTCTAGGGCATATTTCCAACACATAAGTGAGCCAATAATCTAAGAATACCTTAGTTGATCTCTAGCAATCTGTCGATTCTTTCGAAGCAACACACTAGCATCATATGGAGTTAGAGAAGGCTTGAAGTTGCTATACCCAATACGACTCAAGACCTTTTCCACGTAGTGAGATTGAAGCAGTGTAATCCCACCATTCTCATATCTTAGCAGCTTGATGTTTAGAATAACATCAGATACTCCTAGATCCTTCATCTCAAAACAGCGAGATAGGAAATCCTTAACCTCCTTGATTACATCAAGGTTGGTTCCAAAGATTAGTATGTCATCGACATACAGACAAGGAATAACCCCTTCGACCCTTGATGGGGATATGGACCCTGGGTATACCAAAGCACAGGAAACCCCACTCCAAGACATTTGGGGGGGCGGCTGGTGACACACAACCCGTTAGGCCATAACATCGCTGGCCAGCAGCCGACGGGTCAGCGGCCGTCCCATCCGCCCGTACCGGCATACAACGACAAGACAAGACCCTGTAGAGAGAGGCATGCGTGGCTACAGGGCACGTTGACAGGGCTCGTGTGGCTACAGGACTCACTAACGACGGTAGGGTGCGGCTACAGGACCACGGTTACCCCTGGACTTGACCGAGCGGGGTGGCCTTGTAGCAGGCATGCGCCTACCTATTCCATGACGAACGGACATACGGGCCACATGGGCATGCGGTCGTCCGGCCTCGCGTCGGACCAGACTCAACAGCTGGCGGGCCCCATGGCCAACCTGAGAGGCTGGCAGCCGGGGCCCGCGCCCCCTTTCCTCCCTTATTGTAATCAGTCGGGTACACTATAAAGCCAACCCCCCAGTCCCCTCAGAGGGACATGGGCATACAAGAGTAGAATCCACACACACACATACACACACACCACCTAAGGGGCAGCAAGACGGGTAGCGAGAGCAGGGTCTTCCTCCCCATGAAAAGTTCAAGCAACACTCTTTATTATGATCACCTATAGTCACTCCGGCAGGACTAGGGGTTTTACCTTCATCGGGGGGTCCTGAACCTCAGTAGCTTTGGCGTGATGTGTCTTGCGCCACCTCTCGTCTTCTGA
The DNA here is from genome assembly GCA_022496015.1 of Hordeum marinum. NCBI lineage: Eukaryota > Viridiplantae > Streptophyta > Magnoliopsida > Poales > Poaceae > Hordeum > Hordeum marinum. Next base: position 453,648,996 of record CM039675.1, on the reverse strand, counting down.
CGCCGCCGGCGCCTGTCAGTCCCAAACCACGATCTAAGCCACCCCCTGGCATCTGCCGCAGAAATACCACCACACCCTCACCATGGCGATAGTATACACACTTGTCAGCTTCATTTACAACAGATCCTGATGCAGTTAATGTTCTTTCGAACTTCTCCTGCCATTGCTTAGGAGCTTGTTTAAGTTCATATAAAGACTACAATAACTTCCACACCTTTCCTTCCTAACCAGGTACTATAAAACCATTGGGTTGAACCATGTGAATTTCCTCATCCAATTCTCCATTGAGGAAAGTCATCTTAACGCCCATTTGATGAACGAGAAGACCATGTGAGGTAGCCAATGATAGTAGCACCCAAACAGTGGTCAGTCTAGCAACAGGTGAGTAAGTATCAAAGAAGTCTTCACCTTCTTTCTCGGTATAACCCTTGGCCACAAGCCGTGTCTTATACTTTTCAATTGTACCATCAGGTCTAAGCTTTTTCTTGAAAACCCACTTACATCCCATGGATTTGCACCCATAAGGACGATCATTGACTTCCCGGGTTCCATTAGTTAAGATGGAATCCATCTCTCTATGGACAACTTCCTTCTAGTAGTCGAAAGAGTCATGGGTGTGTCATCCATGAGGTACACAATGAAATCACCACCAAAGGACTTTGCAGTCCTTTGTCTCTTACTCCTTATAGGAGTTTCATTGTCATCGTCCTTATGATTCTCAACATGTTCCATCACAATGGTGGGTTCAGGAATTGCAGAAAATACCTGAGTAGATAGAGTAGGTATCTCCTGAGTTGATGAGTTAGGCATATCATTCATAGGAAGTCTGTCCTCAAAGAAAGTCGCATCATTCGACTCCATAATCATACCAACATGCATGTCGGGTACCTCAGATTTTATTATCAAAAATCTATAGCCAATGCTATGAAAAGCATAGCCCAAGAGAACACAATCCACAGTTTTTGGTCCAAGCTTGCGCTTCTTTGGTATTGGTATATTAACTTTTGCCAAACAACCCCAAGTACGTAGATAAGAGAGTTTCGGCATTTTCCTTTCCCATTCCTCAAATGGAGTAATGGTTTTATGCTTTGTGGGAATATGGTTTAGGACATGACATAAAGTCATTAGCGCCTCCCCCCCCCCATCATGCCTTGGAGATACAGGAGTGTCTAACATGGCGTTAACCAAATCAGTTAGAGCTCGGTTCTTCCTTTCGTCCACCCCATTTGACTGAGGTGAGTAGGGATACGTCCTCTCATGAATTATACCATGTTCCACACAAAATGAATAAAATTCATTGGAAAAATACTATGCACCATGATCAGACCTAATCCATTTAATTTTCTGATCAAGTTGGTTCTCTGCTTCAACTTTATAGTTTTTGAAGAAGTTTAAAGCCTCATCTTTTGATTTCAGAAGATACACATAACAATATCTAATCGAGTAATCAATCAACGTCATGAAATATTTCTTTCTACCTTTTTTCAAACACGCCATTCATCTCACAAATATCAGAATGTATAAGCTCTAGTGGTGCCAAGTCTCTCACCTCTGCAGTCTTATGAGATTTGTGGGGTTTCTTAGCTTGCACACACACTTGGCACTTGGATCCCTTTGCAATAGTGAATTTCGGAATTAAACTCATATTGTCTAGCCGCCTGATGCAACCAAAGTTAATATGACAAAGTAGTAAATTCCAAATATTACTCATTATCATGGCAAACATTATTAATAACTTTAGTGCAAATATCTGACAAAGACATGCGGAACAAGCCTCTGCACTCATAGCCTTTTCCAAAAAATTGTCTGTAATTAGAAATTACAACTTTATTGGACTGGAAAACCAACTTAAAACCGTATCGACACAAATGGGAACTGCTGACGAGAATTTTATTGATGGAGGGCACATGATGAACGTTCTTCAAGAGCACGATCTTACCCGAAGAAAACTTCAGATCGACCGTACCGACACCTCGAATGATGACATGTGACCCATTACCCATCAGGAGAAGTCCCTGTGACCTGATAAGAAGAAAACATGGACGCATTAGCACAAACATGTACATTCACATCGGTGTCAATTAACCAGTCAGAAGAAATACATACTGAAAGGATGGTAGGAAAATTTTGTACCCATAATCCTTCATATCAGTATCATCAATGACAACATTAGCGGACTTTCTGCTCTTCTTAGGTTCGTGCTCCTCACAGCGGTTAGGACATATCGGAGCCTAGCGATTAGGATCACCGCAGACATGGCATAGTCCCTTCCCCTTCTTATGGGAATTCTTCTTGAAGTTGGTGGAGTGTGACGGCTTATTCTTAGCAACAAATTTGCCTTTGCCCATGAGATTTGTTCTTATTGTTTTGGGGCTTGTTGAGATGGAAGTTTTACTCCTATACCGTGTGGGCACTAGAAGCTCCCTCAACATCTCGAGCATGTGTGTTTTTTGATCTTGCCTTCTCTTCAACATCAAGAGATACAATGAGATCCAAAACGAAAAACTCCTGTTTCTTGTGTTTAAGAGAAGTAGCAACATTGTTCCATGAAGGTAGAAGCTTGGCAATGATGCCTCCGGCCAGAAACTTGTCCGGCAACACACACTTGAAGTACTCAAGCTCCTTCGCGGGAGACTGTATCCCATGAGCTTGTTGAACAACAGAGCGCTCATCAGTCATCTTGTAGTCATAGAATTATTCCATGACGTACAACTCGCTGCCAGCGTCCGAGGCCCCAAACATGGCCTCGAGTGCAGCCCACATATCCTTGCCGATGTCAAATGCTTATATGAATCCACAATGGAATCGTCAAGAACACTCAGAAATGATGCCCTTGAAGAGAGTATCGATTTTCTCAAAAGCTTCCTGCTGCACGGGATTGGGATCGCCCTCAAGCTTGCCCTTGGTGCCATCATAGCAGTACATGTTTTGAAACCAGTAGACTGCTCTTACGCGCCACCTCTTATATTGAACCCCCTTGAAGGTGGGCGGCTTTATATGCGCAGCAAAACTACTTGAAATAAATTGCCTATAATAAGATTTTTGGATTGTTGAATATATGAGCAAATTACTATGACATTTAATCTGAATAAACAATAAATAAATCATGACGACAATGACAGAGATTTAACTAATCATACGGACTAGCATAGTAGACGAATATATTAAGTTACGGCACAAACTAGACATAATAATTGTAGCATGATTTCAAACCGAGAGGACAAGATCGCATACGGTGCAGCAGGAGCAGAACCGTCAGCGTTGATGTTTTCGCCCATGTCGTTGAGGAAGAGATTGTCGAGATCGAGGAAAAAGTCATCGTTAAGGAAATCTCCGTTGCCCGTAGTTGCGAGTGCACTCCATAAAAATCTAATCGCCTCTCTCCCGCATAGGATCAAGGGAGCCGGGGTTCCGGAGGCCTACTGTTCCTTCTTGCGGTGCACGCCGGATGAAGGGATGAAGAAAACTTGGATGGCAGCGCAATGATCTGGAACGGCGTGAAACCATATGTTGTGACGGTGACTAGGGTTGACAGAGACCTTACGTATATATGCGTGGCAGGTATCGGCTCGGCTCAATCACGCAACCCGCAGCGCGTCGCATCGTGACGAGGCATGGAGGAGTGCATGAGGGCCTCTTCTCTTCTCATTCTCTTACAAGTGCTAGAAGAGTTCATCTTATAAGATGGTGTAGCTCTTTCCAACTAGCGGTATGAGATTAAACTTTAGTCTCACTCACATCATACATATAGCCAACTCAAATGGATCAGAAAAATTTCAGATTTTAGTTGAGCTTTGGGTCAATGGCCTGCTAGTAAAAATCCAACAGCTCCGACGGTGCTACGATGGTGTACAATGATCACAAGACACACAATCTCGCCGCTCCGAGCCGATGATGTGAACAGGGACCTCCGTTCTTGCGAGGGTGCTGCGGGAGCATGTCGGGCAACTATGATCATGCGCATCTGATGGATGACGATGGCAACCTAGCACGGGCTTCACAAAATTGAGAATTAAATTTCTTAGAATAACTCAGGAAGCAAAACAAAAGAGCAACAATGAACGGATTCTCCAGTGTCATTTTCCCTTTAGCAAAGGCCGCTCAAAGCATACACCGTTCCTGTTTTATTGGCTAATTTTAACGACTCCTCTTACACTTTCTTTTCACATGAAAGATAAAAGTTATGTCAGGTTAACCTTCACTTATCTGTAGTTTTTGCTGCTTATTTCCTTTGGTAGTCAAATAAGTCTAGTTCAGTTCAGTTACATGTGTTGCTGTACATGTTAACTGAATAAGCCTGAAGCGAGCTGCGTTCTCGCTGTGGCCTGGTCCATTTTTCAGTTCAGTTAGTTAGCTGTAGACCCGGCACGATCCAAGCTCGTGGGATGGCGCGCGCAACTATTGGATCGTGGCAGGTTTTTCGCTGTTTCTGTTATGCAATGGAATAAAAAGGAAAGAAAGAAAAGACGCACGATTGACGCGTCGCAAAAATCCTTCTCTCCTGGCGGCGTCTCTCTTCTCTGTTTTCCTTCAGCCTCATGTGTGCGATGTGTTCTTCAGAAGAAAAAGTACAGGGGAAGAAGGATAGATCGCTGCTAGAAAACTAACAATTGGTATCAGAGCCTCAGGGTTGGTACCTTGGGCATTTGGCGACGGTGTTCGGAGGAGTTTTGGCGGCCGCGATGGAGGATACGTCTCCTAAGAAGAGCGACGGGAAGAGCAGCGGCATCGGTGGCAGAAAGTACACGCCGCCGGCGGCCAGGAGGTCGAGCAGCGGCGGCGAAGAAGGCGCCGTGGTGTTGGCTGCTCCGTTGAGAGCCACCAATGTGCCCGTGCAATACCCGATGCTGACGGACACGAACTACTCCTTGTGGGCCATCAAGATGAAAGTGCTGATGAAGGCGCTACGCGTCTGGTCGGCGATAGACGGCTCCGGCGAGTATGACCAGGCGGCGGACGAAGGAGCGTTCGCTGCACTCTCACAATCTGTTCCAGATCATGTGATGATGCAGGTTGCGGACAGCGGCACTGCACAAGAGGCATGGGAGATGATCCGATGTGCGCGCGTCGGCGAGGACCGCGTGAAGAAGGCGCGCGGGCGACAACTGAAGAGGCAGTTTGACCGCCTTGACATGGCGGACGGGGAGTCGATCCCGGAGTTCGCTAGGAAGCTCACCACGTTGGTGGGCGAGATCCGCTCCCTCGGCATCACTCTTGACGAGGAGGCTGTGGTGGAGCGTCTATTTAGTGTCGTCCCGGATCGCTTCGCTGACATCGTCAACACCATTGAGCAGTGGGGCGACGTATCAACGATGACCCTGCAGGAGGCGGTTGGGCGCCTCACGGCGTTTGAGGAGAACCAGCGTGGGCGCCGGCAGAACCGCGGCGACAAGGATGAGCAGCTGATGCTTGTCACACGTGCCCTAGAGTCGCTGATGAAAGGAAAGAAAGCGGCTGATAGCGGCAGCGCCTCTGGGTCCGGTGCAAGGAAAGACGGTGACCAGGAAAAAGGTCGTGGTGACCGTGGCCAGAACAATGGGAAGGGGAAGCAAAAAAAGCACCGTAAGTTTGATATTTCAAAAGTTAAGTGTTTTAACTGCGACGTCCATGGTCATTTCGCCTCTGATTGCCCGGAGCCAAAGCGAGAGAAGGCCAATCTTGTGCAGAAGCGGGTCGATGAGGATCCAGCACTGTTACTGACAGAGGTGTGCACTCTGGTTGAGGTGACAGAGATGGTGAGTGAAACTGTGATGCTGCACGAGGACAAAGTACAACCCAAGCTGCAGGGAACCATGGATACGGTCTGGTATTTGGACACTGGGGCTAGCAACCATATGATTGGGTACTTAAACAAATTCGCAGAGATCGATCACTCCATTCGTGGTTCAGTGAAATTTGGAGATGGATCCATTATTGAGATCGAGGGCCGAGGCTCAGTCTTGTTTGAGGCATACACTGGTGATCACCGTATCTTGACTGAGGTGTATTACATACCGAGGCTGAGAAGCAATATCATTAGCCTCGGCCAGCTTGACGAGATAGGCTGCAAATATTCAGTTGAGGATGGAGTGATGGTGGTGCAAGACCGAGAGCACAAGGTGCTAGCTAAGGTGAGAAGAACCAAAAACCGGTTGTATGTGTTTCATATTGACATCACATTGCCAGAGTGTTTGCTGTCCAAGTCAGGTGATGACGCATGGCTTTGGCATGCAAGATATGGTCATGTGAGTTTCTCAGCGCTAAGAACTTTGGATCAGAAGAAGATGGTGAGAGAGTTACCATTGATAGATCAAGGTGATCGGTTTTGTGATGGCTGTTTGGTTGCTAAGCAACGTCGTAGACCATTTCCTGCTGAAGCTAACTTTCGCGCCGATGAAGCTCTGCAGCTATTGCATGGAGATCTTTGTGGCCCAATTTCTCTGGCAACTTTTGGCGGGAAAAATTACTTCTTGTTGATAGTGGACGATTGCACTCGTTATATGTGGGTTGTGCTCATCAAAAGCAAGGATGAGGCACTAGGTGCAGTAAAGAAGATCAAGGCATCGGTTGAGACTGAACTAAAACTCACTATCAGGGCACTTCGAACAGACAGAGGAGGTGAATTCACCTCAAGGGAGTTTGTTCAGTTCTGTGAAGATTTGGGGATCAAGCACCATCTCACTGCTCCGTACTCGCCGCAACAAAATGGTGTGGTTGAACGCCGAAACCAAACAGTCGTGGGGATGGCGCGGAGCCTATTGAAGAACAAACATCTGCCAGGTACTTTTTGGGGTGAAGCTATAGCCACTGCAGTTTTCCTGCTCAACCGTGCACCAACTAAGAGTGTCTTAGGAATGACACCATATGAGGCTTTGTACAAGAAGAAACCGGATGTGCATTTTCTGCGCACATTTGGATGCCTTGGACATGTAAAGAAAATTGGTGCACATCTTCCCAAGTTGGCTGATCGCAGTTCGGTTATGATTTTCATTGGATATGAGCCAAATTCAAAGGCATATAGAATGTATGATCCAAAGACAAACAAACTGCACATCTCTCGTGAAGTTGTATTTGAAGAAGATGGACAGTGGGATTGGGGTTCAGAGAAGACTGAACCGACACAGCCGAGCAGTGTTACCTTCACAGTTCAGTATGGTGCACACCCAGATGTTGGCGTGCCCATGCCATCTCCAACACCTGGGAAATTGCAGGTTGACCATGAGGCGAGAAGTTCTGAAAGTACAGCTGAACCAGAGACCCCGATGATGGCAGTGCAGTCGCCCCCAAACTTTGTATCACCACCAACAAATGCTTCACAACCAACAGCGTCAGAAGGACCGCAAAGGTACCGGTTGCTCGACGATATTTATGATGAAACTCTTGAAATTGATGGTGATGAGGATAGCTTGTGTATGTTGGGAATGGCTGAACCAACTTCGTACCTGGAGGCAAGCAAAGATGCATGCTGGAGGCGTGCAATGCAGGACGAGTTGAGCTCCATTGAAGAAAACAAGACTTGGAAGCTCACGCATCTACCAGCAGGTACAAAACCAATTGGTCTTAAGTGGGTTTTTAAATTGAAAAAGGACTCACATGGCAACATAGTGAAGCACAAGGCCAGATTAGTAGCCAAGGGATATGTTCAGAGGCATGGAATTGACTTTGAGGAGGTGTATGCACCTGTTGCTCATTTGGAAACCATCAGACTTATCATTGCACTAGCAGCTCAGGAGGGTTGGGAAATACATCATATGGATGTAAAGTCAGCATTTTTAAATGGTGAACTTGCTGAGGAAGTGTTTGTGTCATAGCCACCAGGATTTGAAGTGAATGGAGAGGAAGAAAAAGTTCTGAAACTGAGCAAAGCTTTGTATGGTCTGAAGCAGGCCCCAAGGGCATGGAACTCAAAGTTGGATCAAACTTTAGTGCAACTGGGTTTTGAAAAATGTCCTTTGGAACATGCCTTGTACAAGAAGTGTCATGGTACATCCAGGTTGCTGGTTGGAGTGTATGTAGATGATTTAATCATTACTGGAACAAGCACCGAAGAAGTGGCTTCCTTCAAAAAGCAAATGAAAAACAGATTCAGTATGAGTGATCTGGGGTTGCTGTCATATTATCTTGGAATAGAGGTACGTCAAAGTCCAAGGAACATCTTTCTCTGTCAGTCGGGCTATGCTACAAAAATTCTTGAGAAGACAGGAATGATGGACTGTTACCCAGCACCAGTGCCGATGGAACCTAAATTGAAATTGAGAAAAACTAGTACAGCTCCACCCGTAGATGCTACTGAATACCGCAGCATTATTGGAAATCTCAGATATCTAGTTCATACACGACCGGATATTGCTTTCCCTGTCGGTGTTGTCAGTAGGTTCATGGAGAAACCAACCAGTGAACACTTGGCTGCTGTCAAGCACATCCTTAGATATGTGAAGGGGTCACTGAATTATGGGTGCTGCTATGAGAGGAAGAAAGGAACAGCATTGCGCCTGTATGGCTACAGCGATAGTGATATGGCTGGAGACGTTGATGATCGGAAAAGCACAAGTGGAGTTATGTTCTATCTTGGTTCTTGTCCAATCACTTGGTTCTCGCAGAAACAGAAAGTCGTCGCTATCTCGTCATGTGAAGCTGAATACATGGCGGGTGCATCAGCTGCTTGTCAAGGAATATGGTTGGCGAGGCTATTAGCTGATGTGCTCGGGCAGGAGGTTGATCAAGTATTGCTGAAAATTGATAACCAATCAGCTATAGCTCTCTGCAAAAACCCGGTCTACCACGACAGGAGTAAACATATTGATATTAAATATCATTTCATCCGTGACATGGTGGAGTCGGGATCAATGTCCGTGGAGCATGTCCGTGGTGGTGATCAGTTGGCTGACATACTCACAAAGCCTCTTGGAAGAATAAAATTTCAGGAGCTAAGAGAGAGGATCGGTGTGTGTATGGAAGAGCAGATACATCAAGCTTAAGGAGGTGAATGTCAGGTTAACCTCGACGTATCTGTAGTTTTTGCTGCTTATTTCCTTTGGTAGTCAAATAAGTCTAGTTCAGTTCAGTTACATGTGTTGTTGTACATGTTAACTGAATAAGCCTGAAGCGAGCTGCGTTCTCGCTTTGGCCTGGTCCATTTTTCAGTTCAGTTAGTTAGCTGTAGACCCGACACGATCCAAGCTCGTGGGATGGCGCGCGCAACTATTGGATCGTGGCAGGTTTTTCGCTGTTTCTGTTATGCAATGGAATAAAAAGGAAAGAAAGAAAAGATGCACGATTGACGCGTCGCAAAAATCCTTCTCTCTTCTCTGTTTTCCTTCAGCCTCGTGTGTGCGTTGTGTTCTTCGGAAGAAAAAGTACAGGGTAAGAAGGGTAGATCGCTGCTAGAAAACTAACAAGTTAAGCGTTGCTCAGATCCATTACTTGATAAAATCAATGGCTCAAATCTATTACATACTATCATATGAAAAGAGAAGGTAAAAGGCACCACATTTATTACTTCGAAACCATTCACAGCACGGATGGCTCAAATCTTTGTGGGGGAGGACAGACCGTGCATCTACACGCGAAGTCATGCTCACAACTAGCAACAGCATTGCTTCCCCATATTTTGTTGCAACGGTACTGGCACACCTCCAAGTTACATCTCCCTTTGTACTTGAACGTTTCGCAGTCCTGCGCCGTCACCTTCATGACCACCCCTGTGGATCGATCCCAGAGCAACAAACGAAGAGAAAATCAATCAGAAGATTACCATAGATCTGCTGCGTGGTTAACTTTACCACCATTTTATCATACAGAGGGGGTACAAGAATTAGTCCTCTAGATAGAAAAATAATTTGTTTGAAGGAATGCAGGTACCTGAGGATAGAACAACAAGGGCAAGGACCAGGAAGAACAAGCAGCGAGTCCTCATCTTAGATTTGCTAGAAATTCTGGTTAGTGATCACCACGCTAATGGCTCCTGAAGTCTGAAGATGATCAAATATTGGTGAGTGCTACTGCTAACTAGGATGTCTGTCTAGGCTGGGTTTATGTAGGATGGTCGTGCTTATCTTGTCCACAAATATTAATTTATGTTATGAATGCAAAATTAATGACAAGTTGGACCAAATTAACTTACCAAATTAAGGGCAGTCGAGACGTTTCACAAACGTAGGCATGAACTTTAGTAAAAAGCACCTAACTTTCGCATGGAACTAGGGGCATATCTTGGCAACAAGAATATCCTCATTTTTAACACAAGGTATGTAAGTTGGACAAGTCTAGGGAGCCGCGGGCTGCTCCCTTAGCCCTCCCGAACGGTCGGTCCAAAACAAAAAAAAATCTGATCCCCTAATTTATAAATGAAAATAATTGGTCTCACTTAATTCATATAAGAAAAATTATAATCCATATTAAAAAAAAGTACCATGTAAAAAGAGAAAAAATATTTTATTACAGAAGCATCCTCGTGAAACAAGGTGTGAACTCATTTAATTCGAGTTTTAGAATTTTAAAAGGTCATAACTTTTTAAACGCGGATTGGAGTTAAGATCCGTTTTCATCTTCGAAACTAAATCCCGCGTGAGTAGGTTTTAACGAAATTTTCTATGTGCAATTTAATCCCTGTTAGGTAAAATTGTCTAGTAGTTGATATGCAACTACCTGACAGTTGATGTATAACATTTCCCTTATTCGTAGGCTTGCAGTTTTCATCGGTGGTATCTTCACCCCTAACTACCCCTAACAGTAAGATGTGCAACTTCTTCTGTTGTTTAGGACAACCGCAAGTAGTTGATGTGTAACTTTCTCACTGTCTGTGGAAGTGCAGTTTTCACTATTTGTTGTCTCGACCAACTGGCTAGCATTGGATGGGTAACTGCAGATGTTGCGCCAGCCAACTACGTAATAGTGATGTGCAACCTTCCCCCGTACCTCGTGAATGTGTAGGTAGCATTCCGTCCGAACCATCCCTGTTAGTAAGATGTGCGACTTTAGTGTCATGTCTATATGTAACTTTTTAGTATCCTCATGGATGTGCAGATTTCACCATCTAACTATCCTTGTCGATGAGATGCGAATTTCACCTGCTGACCTGGCCAACTGCCTAACAAACTATATGCAGCTATGCTGCCCCCGCCAATTAAAACTACACAACGACGAGTAGGGAGGGGAAGGAGTTGCATATATCTCTAGGTAGGGTAGGTGGTCAGGGGGGTGCGTATAAGTGAAAAACTACGCATCCACTATTAAGGAGGGGCGTTGCACATTGACTGCTAAGTAGTTGTCGAAGCAATAGACTACTTGCACATCACAGAAAGTTGGTTTTCATAGTTGCTAGGTTGAAACCTCGAAGTTGGATCATGCGGTTCTTAAATTTGTTTTGAAAAAAATTATACCATGCAATAATAAAGTTGCACCATATAGCATCAAAGTTGACATGAAAAAATATCACCAAATATATCCACGGTATCTGGTTTCAAAGATCTGTTTGTGAGGATTCCAACAATGTAAACGGATCTGAATTATGACACGTGGTTTAAAATATATGACTTTAAAAAATGAAAACCCAGATTAATGCACATACACATCCATCCACATCACAAAGATAAAGAAAAAAGTTAGACCACAGAACTGCATGCAAGCGTTTGGCAGCCGCTCGGTTTGTTCAATCATCTAAATTCTTTTTTTCGCAAAAAAAAGAATTTGGGATATAAGTTAGCAACAATAACTAACGTGAGGCTTTTGAACATTGTATGGCGACAACACTAGAACATCAATGTAGATCACTGCCTTAGAACAAAACGTGGGCTGAACTGAGCATAACTCACATGGTTAGGTTCTTGTCATGGAATTAACCAACTAGAATTCAAGTTCTAAATTTAACATTGATGGTCGCATTTTTCACCCACTTATAATTGATCCTGTGTGACGGTGGACCAAGGAACGCTGAACTGGGGTGTCAAACAGTATAATTTAGACTAAATGTCATCATAGTTGTAATAAATAGTCGAAAAACATTATCAAATACATGTGGTATAAATTAGTTTGCACTTCTAAAGGGGTGCCATGGGCCATGGCACCCCGGCCCCTAGATTCGCCACTGGTCCTATGTATATCTCATATGGCCCAACTCAGATTATTACCATGCCCCCACTCAGCTTCTTGTGTATTTTTAGAAGCCCCATGTTAGTCCAAACTTTGAAAAAGTAGTCCAAAAAAGATTGTTGCAGCCTACAAACTTTGATTGTCTGTCTAACTTGATCTTAGTGACCAGATTTCACATACACACCCCAGACAAGCAAGAACGCTCTTTTGTAACCTCTCATATCCTCGAGCAATCTAGACAAGCAAGAGTAGGGTCTTACACCGCAAGGTAGACCGAACCTAGGTAATTGTTGTGTCCGTGTTCTTCTTCCTTAGTTCGTGCCAGCCGTTGCGTCGTCGGAGGCTCGCGAGGTAGGATAGAGCTGGTGAGCAAGAACACCCCAGAGTTCGAACCATCTTGGGTACCCGGAGCACCGATTTCGACAGTAGCGACGGATGAGGAGCATTGTCCTGAGAGCGCGCCTCGCAAGGCTGTTCACGCCAGGCGCCCTCACAAAGCTGATCACGCTAGCCATCCTCGCAAGGCTTCTCACGCCAGCCCTAGCGTGGGTTGCCATTGCTGTTGTCCCACCTGCAGCCTCTGCGGCTGGCATCGCGGTCATTACGGTCTGGATGCCGGCCGACACGTTCGTCATGGAGGGACTTGAGTTCCTGGTAGTCTTCGGCGTTGTGGGTGCGCATGTTGTGGTAGACACAGAGAGGGCGGCGGTCCTTCTCGGGCACACCATGGTCGCCGCCACGTTTCTGCTCAGGCTCCACCGTGAGCACAGCAGGGCCCTTGCGCTTGACCTCCTTGCCCTTTGCCTTGTTGTCGTCGGGCACGGCGTCGGGGCCGTTGTGGATGAACAGGCGGCCCTCTTCGGCCTTGGCACACTTATCAGCGATGTTGAAGATCTCCAAATCCAAGCTCAGGTTGTCATTGATGGCGAGCTTCTCGCACATCCGTACGTCCTTGACGCCGTTGGTGAACACCGTGATGGTGTCTTCATCCAAGGCACGTGGGATCTTGTTGCGCACCTAGCTGAAGTGTTGGATGTACTTGTGTAGGGTCTCTCCAGGGCGCTGCTTCATGCGCCGTAGGTCGTTGACGGAAAGGGGGAGGTCATGCATGCCCTTAAAGTTGGCGATGAACTGCCCACAGAGCTCGCTTCACGAAGAGATCGATTCCGCGGGCAGGTTCAAGAGCGAGGAGCGAGCGCCATCCTTGAGGGCCATGGAGAACAAATTCGCCATGACCTTCTCGTCGCTTTTTGTTGCCTCGATGCTTAGCGCGTACATCTGGAGGAACTTCGTGGGGTCGGGGATGCCATCGTAGCATGCGGCAGCTTAGGCTTGAACTTGATGGACCAAACCACCCGACGCAGCTCGCGAGTGAAGGCCTGACAACCTACGCTACTTGAAGGGACGCCACATGCGAGGGCGGCCCCGTTCTGGCGCCTGGCCGACGTGACATCCTAGACGATCCGGTCCTAGCGCTAGCGCTGCTGCTCGAGGATCACGCGCACGTCGGGCAGCGCACGATGGACGATCTGGCAGCTGGCATCATCTTGGGCCTGTGAAGGTGCTCCGCAGGGTTGGTCGCGCGGGCGTGATACGTCTCCAACGTATCTATAATTTATGAAGTATTCATGTCATGTTTACAATAATTATAAATGATTTTGGTTTTATTTTATTAGAACTAACCCGGACTAACGTTGTTTTCAGCAGAACTACCGTGGTGTTGTTTTTGTGCAAAAATAAAAGTTCTCGGAATGAGCTGAAAATTTGCGGAGAATATTTTTGGAAAATGTAAAAAATACTGGAGCGAAGAGTCACGGAGAGGAAGGACGAGGACGCCACAAGCCACAGGGGCGCCGCCCCGCCCCCCTAGGGCGCGCCCCCTGGCTTGTGACTTCCTCGGGAACCTTCTGGACGTGGGATCGACGCCAAAAACTCCTATAAATACAGAAACCTCCGGAAAAAAACCTAGATCAGGAGATCCGCCTCCGCAAACCTCCAGAGCCACGAAAAACCGATCGGGAGCCCATTCCAGCGCCCTGTCGGAGGGGGAAACCATCACCGGAGGCCATCTTCATCATCCCGACGCTCTCCATGACGAGGAGGGAGTAGTTCACCCTCGGGGCTTAGGGTATGTACCAGTAGCTATGTGTTTGATCTCTCTCTTTCTCTCATGTTCTTGAGATGACACGATCTTGATGTACCGCGAGCTTTATTGATATAGATGAATCATATGGAGTTTTCCCCTCTCTATCTTGTTGTGATGAATTGATTTTTCCCTTTGAAGTTTTCTTATCAGATTGAGTCTTTAAGGATTTGAGAACACTTGATGTATGTTTTGGTGATCAACTTGCGGGTTCCGTGACCTTGGGAATCTATGCATAAGGGTTGGCACACGTTTTTGTCTTGACTTTCCGGTAGAAACTTTGAGGTACTCTTTGAAGTTCTTTGTGTTGGATTGAACATGATGAATCTGAAATTATGTGATGCACATCGTATAATCAAGCCCATGGGTACTTGTGGTGACATTGGAGTATATAGGTGACATTAGGGTTTTGGTTGATGTGTATCTTAAGGTGTTATTTTAGTACGAACTCTAGGGCTGTTCGTGACACTTATAGAGATAGCTCATAAGATTGGTCAAAAATGATAACTTTGAGGTGGTTTCGTACCCTACAATAATTTCTTCGTTAGTTCTCCACTATTTGTGACTTTCGAGTGAACTCTTTGTCGCATGAGAGGTATTTACATATGATTCAACTATGTTAGTATTGTTGAGAGAAATTGCACTAGTGAAAGTATGGACCCTAGGCCTTGTTTGCAAGCATTTATACAACGTTTTGCTCGCCGTTTACTATTCGTTTCCTTGCTATTTTTATATTTTAAGATTACAAAAAACTATATCTACCATCCATATTGCACGTGTATCACCATCTCTTCACTGAACTAGTGCACCTATACAATTTACCATTGTATTGGGTGTGTTGGAGACACAAGAGACTCTTTGCTATTTGATTGCAGGGTTGTTTGATAGAGACCATCTTCATCCTACACCTCCCGCGGATTGATAAACCTTAGGTCATCCACTTGAGGGAAAATTGCCATTGTCCTTAAAAACTTTGCGCTTGGAGGCCCAACACGAGTCTACAACAAGAAGGTTGTGTAGAGACATCAAGCTCTTTTCTAGAACCGTTGCCGGGGAGGTGAGTGCTTGAAGGTATATCTTTAGATCTTGCAATTGAATCTTTTAGTTTCTTGTTTTATCGCTAGTTTGGTTTTATAAAAGAAAACTACAAAAATGGAATTTAGGTTGCCTCATATACTTCATCTTTTTAATGTCTTTCGTGAAAATGATGTAAAGGAAAATTGTGTCAACTGTTAGAAGAAGAAGTTATTAAAATGTTTGGTGCTAAATCTTTGAGTGATGAGAATGATTTCAATATTGTTAGTATGCATTCTCTGAATATTCAAGATGCTAATGATATGCAAAGCCACAAGCTTGGGGATGTTATGTTTGATGAAGAAGATATTTTTAGTCCCCCAAGTTTTGATGAGAAAAACTATTATGATTATGACATACCTCCTATATATGATGATTATTGTGATGAAATGTATGCTATAAAGAGTAATGGAAACCATGAAATTTGTCATCATGATTTTAATATTCAAAGTGGTTATGTCAATCAAGTATCTCATGATAGTTATTTTGTTGAGTTTGCTCCCACTACTATGAACGAGAAGTTTGCTTATGTGGAGAGTGATAACTTTTCTATGCTTGTAGATCATGAAAAGAATTCTATATGTGCTGGTTATATTGTGGAATTCATTCGTGATTCTACTTAAAATTATTATGAGGGAGGAACATATGCTTGTAGGAATTGCAAAAATATCAAGTTTCCTCTCTATGTGTTCAAAGTTTTGAAGTTGTGCTTGTTTTGCCTTCCTATGCAAGTTGATTATTGTTCCCATAATTTTTTTCTCACAAAATCCCTATGCATAGGAAGTTTGTTAGACTTAAATGTTCTTGCCATGAGATGCATGATTCTCTTTTGCATGTTTCAATTATTATTCCTATACGAGCATCATTGAAATCATCAAGCCTAGCTAAAAGGTATTAAAGAAAAGCGCTTGTTGGGAGACAACCCAACACTTTTACCTTCTGTTTTTATGTGTTTACATTATTATGCTACTGTATTAATCATGTTTTGTGTCTTTTATTTCAATAAAGTGCCAAGTAAAGCCTTTGGGATAGTGTGGATACTTGTTTGTTTGATTCTGTGCAAAAACAGAAAGTTTTGCGTCCAGTATATGAATTATATGATTTTACTGGAGCTTCAAAAAATTCTTAAATTTTTACATAAAATGTATATGAAAATTCCTTGAGATTTTCTAATTTTTCAGAATTTTTAGAGTCAGGGAAGTATGGTGATCATTCAGATCTTTACAGACTGTTATGTTTTTGACATATTCTGTTTTGCATGCATAGTTTGCTTGTTTCAAGTGTTCTAGCTTATATTGAGTAATATAAATTTTGGGAATGATGTAATACAGTAGGTATCATGTGGGAACAATTATGAATCTTGTCTTACAATACCTAAGTGAATGGTCTATATTTACTACACTAACCCATCTCACGAAGTTCCGATAAGTTTTGTGTGATTGAAGTTTTCAAGTTTTGGGTGAGACACCGATATGAGGAGAACAAGGAGTGACAAGAACCTAAGCTTGGGGATTCCCAAGGCACCCCCAAGTTAATATTCAAGTAATACTCAAGCGTCTAAGCTTGGGGATGCCCCGGAAGGCATCCCCTCTTTCGTCTTCAACACTATAGGTATATCTTACTTGGAGCTATATTTTTATTTGCCACATAATATGAGTTTTGCTTGGAGCGTCATTTTATTTTGTTTTTCTCTGTTAGGTGTTATTTATAATCTTGTTTTTCAATAAAAAGTTCCAAGAATTGCCTTTAGGATGCTTGAATTGCATGTTTGATGTGTGCTGTGTAAAAACAGAAATTTCTGTTGTAGTGTTTGAATTTTCATATTTTTCTGAAACGTGTAAAGTTTCTAAAATTTATACATAGTATTTTAATATAAATTTTATAGCATTTACTAAATTTTAATAATTGTTTGAGTTACATAAGTACACTGTTTTCATAAATTGCTACTGACTGTTCTGTTTGGACAGATTGATGTCATAGTTTTGTTATCTACTTATCCTATAGTATCCATAGCCTATATTGGTATATATAAATTGTGTAAATGATAATATACATTACCTAATGTTTGAAAATTATTGTTAAAATTGTCTTGGTAGTACATAAAGATTTGATTTATTATTATGAGTACTAACCTATCTCACGAGTTCTTTTCGAGTTTTGTGTGGATGAAGTTTTTGAGAATAGGTTAAACCATGATATGAGAGGATTGAACGAGATACAAAATCTCAATCTTGGGGATTCCCAAGGCACCCCAAGTAAATATTTCAAGAAGTCTCAAGCATCTAAGCTTGGGTAGGCTACGCATCCCATCTCTCTTCATCAACAATTATCGGTTAGCCTATGTTGAGCCTAAATTTTAATTCGTTCACATGATATGTGCTATTCGTGGAGTGCTATTTTTGTTTTTCTTGTTGTTTAAATAAAATACTCAGATCTGAAAATATTTATTTAGAGAGAGAGAGAAATTCCTCACATAGCTACTTAATTGGTTGACTACTCATTGTTCTTCACTTATATGTTTTGGAGTAGTTTGTCAATTTGCTCTGGTGCTTCACTTATATTATTTTGAGAGTCTCTAAACAGCATGGTAATTTTCTTAGGTTATGAATAGTCCTAATATAATGGGAATACTAGAGGGATATAATAAAAACTTTCATATAAAGTGCATTGAATACTATGAGAAGTTTGATTCCTTGCATAAAGTTTTGAGATATAAATATGGTAATATTAAGAGTCATGTTAGGAAGTAATTGTGAATTGGTAAAAATGCTTGTGTAAAGGTTTGTGATTCCCGTAGCATGCACGTATGGTGAACCGTTATGTAAGGAAGTCGGAGCATGATTTGTTTATTGATTGTCAACCTTTGTGTGAAGGTCGGGAGTGCGCGATGGTTTACTCCTACCAACCTCTACCCTAGGGGCATACATTTAATACTTTCCTTTGATGACTAATAGAATTTTGCAATAAGTATGTGAGTTCTTTATGACTAATGTGAGTCCATGGATTATACGCACTCTCACCCTTCCACCTTTGCTAGCCTCTCTAGTACCGCACAACTTTCGCCGGTGTGATAAACCCACTATCTATTCTTCCTCAAAACAGCCACCATACCTATCTATTATGGCATTTCCATAGCCATTCCGAGATATATTGCCATGCAACTTCCACCATTCCTTTTATGACACACATCATCATTGTCATATTGCTTTGCATGATCATGTAGTTGACATCGTATTTGTGGCAAAGCCACCTTTCATATTCTTTATACATGTCCCTCTTGACTCATTGCACATCCCAGTACACCGCCGGAGGCATTCATATAGAGTCATATTTGGTTCTAAGTATGGAGTTGTAATTCTTGAGTTTTAAGTGAATAAGAGTGTGATGATCATCATTATTAGAGCATTGTCCCATGTGAGGAGAGCATGATGGAAGCTACGATTCCCTCACAAGTTGGGTGAGTCTCCGGACTTTAAAAAAAATAAAAGAGGCCAGAGAAGCGCAAATAATAAGAATAAAAATAGGCCAAAGATGCCCACCAAAAAAGAAAAAATGAAAAAAAAAAGAAATAAAAAAATGAGAGAAAAGAGAGCAGGGGCAATGCTACTATCCTTTACCACTCTTGTGCTTCAGAGTAGCACCATGTTTTCCATATAGAGAGTCTCATATATTGTCACTTTCATATACTAGTGGTAATTTTTCATTGTAGAACTTGGCTTGTATATTCCAATGATGGGCTTCCTCAAATTGCCCTAGGTCTTCATGAGCAAGCGAGTTGGATGCACACCCACTTAGTTTCTTTTTGAGCTTTCATACACTTCTAGCTCTAGTGCATCAGTTTCATGGCAATCCCTACTCACTCACATTTATATCTATTAATGGGCATCTCCATAGCCCGTTGATACGCCTAGTTGATGTGAGGCTATCTTCTCCTTTTTCTTCACAACCTCCACCATATTCTATTCCACCTATAGTGCTATATCCATGGCTCACGCTCATGTATTGTGTGAGAGTTGAAAAAGTTTGAGAAAATAAAAGTGTGAAACAATTGCTTGACTTGTCATCGGGGTTGTGCATGATATAAATACTTTGTCTGGGGAAGATGGAGCATAACCAGACTTTACAATATTGTAGGGATAACTTTCTTTGCCGTTATATTTTGAAGAGATACAATTGCTTTGCTAGTATGCTCGAAATATTATTGTTTTTATGTCAACATTAAGCTTTTGTTTTGAGTCTTATGGATCTGAACATTCTTGCCACAATAAGAAGATTGCATTGATAAATGTGTTAGGTAGCATTCACACGTCATAAATTATTTCTTTTATCGTTTACCTACTCGAGGACGAGCAGGAATTAAGCTAGGAGATGCTGATACGTCTCCAACGTATCTATAATTTATGAAGTATTCATGCCTTGTTTACAATAATTATAGATGATTTTGGTATGATTTTATTAGAACTAACCCGGACTGACGCTGTTTTCAGCAGAACTACCGTGGTCTTGTTTTTGTGCAGAAATAAAAGTTCTCAGAATGAGCTGAAAATTTACAGAGAATATTTTTGGAAAATATAAAAAATATTGGAGCGAAGAGTCACCAGAGAGGAAGGCCGAGAATGCCACAAGCCACAAGGGCGCCCCCCTAGGGCGCGCCCCCTAGCTTGTGACTTCCTCGGGAACCTTCTGGATGTGGGACCGACACCAAAAACTCCTATAAATATAGAAACCTTCGAAAAGAAACCTAGATCAGGAGTTTCGCCGCCGCAAACCTCCAGAGCCACAAAAAACCAATCGGAGCATGTTCTCGCGCCCTATCGTAGGGGGGAACCATCACTGGAGGCCATCTTCTTCATCCCGACGCTCTCCATGACGAGGAGGGAGTAGTTCACCCTTGAGGCTGAGGCTATGTACCAGTAGCTATGTGTTTGATCTCTCTCTCTCTCTCTCGTGTTCTTGAGATGACACGATCTTGATATATCGTGAGCTTTATTGATATAGATGAATCATATGGAGTTTTCCCCTCTCTATCTTGTTGTGATGAATTGAGTTTTCCCTTTGAAGTTTTTAAGGATTTGAGAACACTTGATGTATGTCTTGCGATGGGATATCGTTGGTGACAATGGGATGTTCTATTGATCCACTTGATGTATGTTTTGGTGATCAACTTGCGGGTTCCGTTACCTTGGGAATCTATGCATAGGGGTTGGCACACGTTTTTGTCTTGACTTTCCGGTAGAAACTTTGGGGCACTCTTTGAAGTTCTTTGTGTTGGATTGAACATGACAAATCTGAAATTATGTGATGCACATCGTATAATCAAGCCCATGGGTACTTGTGGTGACATTGGAGTATCTAGGTGACATTAGGGTTTTGGTTGATGTGTATCTTAAGGTGTTATTTTAGTACGAACTCTAGGGTTGTTCGTGACACTTATAGGGATAGCTCATAAGATTGATCAGAAAAGATAACTTTGATGTGGTTTCGTACCCTACAATAATTTCTTTGTTAGTTCTCCGCTATTTTTGACTTTGGAGTGAACTCTTTGTCGCACGAGAGGTATTTATATATGATTCAACTATGTTAGTATTGTTGAGCGAACTTGCACTAGTGAAAGTATGGACCCTAGGCCTTGTTTCCAAGCATTTATACAACGTTTTGCTCGCTGTTTACTATTTGTTAACTTGCTGTTTTATATTTTCAGATTACAAAAAACTATATCTACCATCCATATTGCACTTGTATCACCATCTCTTCGCCGAACTAGTGCACCTATACAATTTACCATTGTATTGGGTGTGTTGGGGACACAAGAGATTCTTTGCTATTTGATTGCAGGGTTGTTTGAGAGAGACCATCTTCATCCTACACCTCCTGCATATTGATAAACCTTAGGTCATCGACTTGAGGGAAAATCGCCATTGTCCTACAAAACTCTGCGCTTGGAGGCTCAACACGAGTCTACAAGAAGAAGGTTGTGTAGTAGACATCAAGGCGCGTGACGCATTGTGGCTCGACTGGGTCGTTGCGCAAGGGAGGTGGAGGAGGCACTCTGTGTGCCACGTCCCCAATGCAAGACAATGGAGGGTAAAGCGAGCGAGAGGGTGCATGGGCTTCTCCGGAGGCTGTGACAAGCTCGGTGATGTGGCCCAGTCAGGCATCGTAGCCAGCGCCTGTCGGGCAGTAGCAAAGCACCTCGCACGCCATGAGCAGCGTGGCCTGCTCATTCATGTGCCCAAGGCGGGCATGGGAGGAGGAAGCCATGGCGGTGCAGTGATCTTGCTGCATGGAAGGGTGCAAGGAGGAGTCCTGGTGCTCGTGGGCAGCAGGGACGATGGCAGCGTCAGCCGCGGCGCCAACGGAGTGGTGGTGACCGTCGGGGCCCATAGGCATGGTCTGGGTGACGGCGGCCGCCCGGCGCTCGGCACACACATGATGAGCTTCAGCCATAGGGTTGGCGAAGCTGGAGCTGGAGGACAGCTGCACACCCCTACCTGGCACGCCAAATGTTGGAATTGGGACTCCAAGGACCCAAAGAGGTTCAAACTCTAGGGTGCATTAATACCCCCACCCTATTCTACCTCGCAACCTCACAGCAACACTCCAGTGTGCTCGAGCTAAGGAAGAAGAACAGTGGACATGACATTTACCCAGGTTTAGGCCATCTTGCGGTGTAAACCCCTACTCCTACTTGTCTTGATTGCTTGAGGGTGAGAAGGAGTACAAAGGTGGGTTCTGGCTAGGTTTGGCAGATCCCCTTTATGGCGGCAGCCTGCCCTATCTTATACTGGCCCCGGTCCTCTTCCCCCGAAAGGCAGGAAGGGTTGCCACAATGACCAGTTGGAAGGGGGAAAAGACTGCAGCTTGTCCTCACAAAAGTAGTCTTCGCCCTCAAAAGTCTCCTACCGTGACGTGCTCGTGGGCTCGAGGATGACCTCCGTCCTGGCGAGCCCCCAGCCTTAGTCTTCTTACACCAAATAGGAAAGCTTTGGATATTTCCTTGGGAACTGGCGATCTGGCCCTGTTCCCTTAGCACAGAAGAGGAAAGCTTCCTCATCCATGCCTGTTGGCATGGCTCCTGGAGCCGCCCAGCATGACATGCGTCACCCATGTGAAGATGCGTGCGACCTGACCAGCGTGGCCTTGGGGCAGCCTTGGGAGGCGACCTTGCGAGGGGGACTTCGCGAGGCCCCTGAGAATGCTTGTTGGCGTGCTCCTCGCGAGGCGGGGGCCCTCGCGAGGGTCATGCTCATGAAGTCCAATGGTGGGCCATGCTAGGCCCATGGCATGCGTCGCGTCTTGGGCCACATGTAGGCAGTCCTGGTACCCCCCCCCCAGCCCCACGGGCCTGACGCCCTTGAGAACAGGTTATTTGATATTATCTTTTTCTAGATGAATGGAGGACACAAGCCTATGAAAATGCCACGCTATTTAAAGAAAAGGTTAAAAGATGGCATGACAAAAGAATCCAAAAGCGAGAATTTAAAATTGCTGATCTAGTTCTTTTGTACAATTCTCGTTTCAGATTTTTTGTAGAAAAACTTCTCTCCAATGGGAAGGACCCTATATTGTCGAAGAAGTTTACCCATTAACGCTGAAGGTACAATGCAAATACGAGAGTGGTTAATGGGAAAATAATTAAATATTATATTTCATGTATGCCCATTAATATTGAGACTAATGTTATTCAAGTAATGACACCAAAAGAACACATAAGAGAGACTTCTGGAACACTCTAGAATCCTAAAAAGGGTTAGATATGTGACATGGTAAGTAAACCAACTCCAAAAATCCCATACAAATATTTTCTGACAGTTTTGGGATATTAGATAAAATACAAAAATAAAACCAGCCAGGGGGACCCACGAGGGGGTCCCAAGCCAACAGGCCGGGGCCACCCCCCCGAGCGTGCCCTGATGGCTTGAGAACACCTCGTGTGCCGCCCGAACTCCATTTTCTTCCTGGGCATGTATTTTGATCTAGAAAAATTCATTATATATACTCCCGTCTGTTTTGACCATGGCATCACAAGTTTCTCCTCTCTTCTTGTTTTGGGATATTTTCTTACAGAATTTTCAAGGGGTGGAAGCTATGTCGTCATCTTCCTCCACCAACATCGAGGACGAGGCTTGGCTGCTTCATATGGAGCTTGAAGGAGAGGGAACTGAGGAAGTCAACATGGAGGAGGACCCTAAGGACTCTATGGAAGTGCATCCCCTGCCTTGGAATGTGGCATGCTGGTAGGCATCTCCACTTCTCCAAACCCTTGTCTAGCAATGGGTAGGAGAGCCCAACTGGCTCAAGAAGCACAAGGTGAATCCACTTTGAGGAGACCCCTCGGCAGGTTACATGCAAACAACTTCCACAATTTGATCCATAATTATGGAGTTGAGAATATTTCCCGCTCGAATATCCCGTCCAATTGGGACATCTCTCGTCCAAGTGAAAGTGATGCAGGGAAAAGCTCTTGGTGGTTGGAGAATAAACACCTTATGGTGGAAATACAGAAGAACTCCATAATGATTCAGCAGTTGCTTCATGAGATGAAGGAGCTAAAGGCTTCCCTTCTATCCATTACAGAGGACAAGCACGCCACTTCAACACCACCATCACCCAGGAAAGAAATTTGAGTACATGGGTATGGGCACCACCCTTAGCTTGTTTCAAGCTTGGGGGAGGTGCCCCGATAGCGTGTCACCATCACTTTTGCCACTATCATTTATCTTAGTTTGATCCTTAGCTATTTTGTGATCTAGTGAAATAAAAGTTTAGTATCGCCTTCCATAGAGTGCTTGTTTTGTGATATATATCCTTGTAATCGAGTCTGAGAGTTATATAATAAATATTATTTTATTTTATTTTCTTTACTCTCACGCACCAATCATAGCAATGAAATAAATGAAATAGAAAACTCATATGTTAATCCCATGGGGAGTAATGACTTCACGAAGAAAGAAGTGTGTATGATAAAAGTTATTGCGAGTTAACAAACGTAGTGTTAGTCATTGATACAATCCATGCAAAATTATGAAAGAGGAGATCCATATGCAAATATACTATCTGGGACATCCTTTATGATTGTGAGCCCCCATCAAATATTGTATAATGACCGAATTGTTGATGTTGGACAAAGAAGACATTGTAATAAGTTATGTTTCTTTACATTCACATAGATGTTATATTGTCATGGATCCTCTAACATGTGGTGCCTTCTTAGGATATTTTGCTAGCCAAAAATCCACACTTAGTAGAGATACTACATGTGCATCCATAATCCTTAAACCCAGTATGCTGCCATGACAGTCCACCATATCTACCTATGGAATAAGATACTTCAAGTAAGTTGTCATCAGTCCATAAAGCAATAAAAATTGCCTCTAAATGTGTATGATCTTTTATTTTAAGGGGAAATAAGATCTATATGATGTTGGGATGGCAAAGAAATAAAAGCGACACACTACATAATAAAGGTTGCTATCATAAGGGGCAATATAAAGTGATGTTCCTTTACATTAAGAGCTTGCACGTCCAAAAATAAAAAGCACATGAAAACCTATGATTCCCTCCGCAGAGGGCCTATATTTTACTTTCATGTAATTCCTTTTATGCAAGCAGCAATAACGTTTATCCCCGTTCCAACCTATTAATTCTTTAGTTGGTAAGCATCATGTGTTGGGGAAAGATCCAGTCACATATATCCAGTTGGATGTAGGTGATCATGAGTCATTATTGTTGATATTATCCTTGAGGTAAATAAGTTCGGTGACAGAAATAATGAAGCCCCTATCTTCCTATGTGTCCGATGGAATCATTTGCTCCAAAAATATGCATTGAGTGTTAGCAATCATAGAGACTAAATGATGGTTGAGTATTTGAACTTGCTAAAATGAAAAGCTCTTACATGGAATATTCTCTAAAATATGATGAATTGTGATTTTCCCAATGACTAAGAACATAGTTTGTTGATTGTCAATAAAGTTTATACTTCATACTTCAAGGTTGTAGATAGATTGTTACTTGTCTATGAGAAGCGATATGATAATATTCATGATGCTCCCATGTCTGTACTTTGTTTTTATCGACACCTCTCTCTCTCTCTCTCTCTCTCTATATATATATATATATATATATATATATTTCTCATTATGTTGTCATTATTACCGAGTTCGGCTTTTTCTTGAGAATAAGCGAGGTCTAAGCTTGGGGGAGTTGATACGTCCATTTTGCATCATGATTTCTTATTGATAATTATAGTATTCTTGGTCACTATTCCACTTTATGATACAATTATTTGGCGCTTCTTCTCTTAATTTACAAGGTAAATCACAAAGAGGGAGATTGCCGGAAACTGGAATTCTAGATCTGAAAACCAAGAAAAAGGGCAATAATTCTCTAGACTCCAAATGATTTGAAACTTCACGAGGAATTTTTGTGGAATATATGTGAATTTATGGAGCAAAAATATACTAGAGGGGGCCACCTAATGGTGTCAAGCCAAAAGGCGCGCCCACCCACTGTGCGTGCCCTGATGGCTTGGCCAGCCCACAAGCGGCCTCTGGCCCCCCTCTTCTGCTATATGATGTTTTTTGACATAGGAAAAATCAGGAGGATACTTTCGGGACAAAGGCCGCCATCTCGAGGCGGAAACCTGCTCTATGATGCGCTGGCCACACCAAAGTGTGCTTCCACTGCTCCTCTGTTACTTCTCTGTGCTCGACGTCGATGCCTGCAACAGCCGCCCCTAATGCGTTTGATGAAATGCTATAGCCGGAAAAAACTAGACCGTTTGAAATGAGTCGTCTGCGTTGAATGCACATGGCTATCCAACCAAAAAATCGGACATGACCGTCCGCATGGTCGACCTAAACAGACAAAAAGCAAACAAAATATGCTTCTGTTTACATCGACGCATTGGAGTCTCCCTTATCCTTTCCATACCAACCTATCATGGCATTTTCATAGTCATTCAGATATATATTGTCTTGTAGCTTCATCATCACCATTACATGATTAGAGATTTAGTATCACCTTGCATGATCGTACAATAGCTAGCTTGATACTTACATAGCTTGTTTTTTTATGTTTTTGCTATGCTAGATCATTGCACATACTAGTACACTGCTAGAGACAATCTTAGTAGATGTTCTTGCATCATGTTTATTATCAGCATAATTACAAGTAAAATTATTGTATTGAGCATATTGTAGAGTGTTGCCCCTACCTTGTGAGGAAAACAAGAGTCGCAAAGGCCATAAAGGAAAGATAATAAATAGAGAGGGGGCACATAAGTACTTTTTTTATAAATATGTGCTTCTAGGTAGCACCTTGCATTTCATATAGAGAGTTCTCATATGTATCATATTCATATACTATTTCTAGATTTTTCATATTGTATTTGATGCACACCCATTAGTCCATTAGACATATTTCATACAGGTATAGCTCGAGTGCATCTGTTTCATGACAATCCCTATTTCTCACATTAACATCAAATATAAGGTCTCTTCATTGCCTAATGACCAGCCGCGTTGATGTGAGACTTTCTATCACTTTTTGAATTCTTATAAACCTCCATCATTATTTTCCATTTAAGTGCAAGGACAAAAAATCTCCCGCTCAAGTATTGCATAAGTTATTAATTGATTGAGATAGGAGGTTAGGCTATTGATTCACTTGACCAACAATCCAACCGACTTTATGATAAAAAATCTCCTGATATGATGAAGACTTAATCTTCTATGCTTCATGATACACTTAACATTATTTCTAAAACCTTATGACATTTCTTAAATTTGACTTGAAAGCATTGGCCCATGAACAATGGGAGTGATTTTACATGCACATTTTGATATTACTTGCTCTTATCAACTACAAACTAATGCTTTACATCACTATCCTATAGATCATACCTATTTCCACCAGATCGATTAGAATTTATATTAGGGGCTTTTATCATTTATACTACTAGTTGTGTCCCACTACCCAGTTCCGCCAATAGAAGTTACAACTGCTCAAAAGTCACATCGTTCCATGATATGCTTGCTCAAAATGCCAATATTCCATTAGATGTTTGCTCAAAAATTCCATTAAACATCGTTATTATCAAGTCAAACTCGTTAACCATGTTATATGATGAAAATACCCCTATACCCACATGTCAACTCTCTCTATCTCACAATGCTAAGTGTAGACCCCACTTGTTAGGAGTAAGCAAGCAACTAATTTTAGAGGAAAATAAGAACGTTGTTGGGATCAAGTGGACCCACACTTAATTGTAGTGAGATAGAGAGAGATGACATGTTGTTCTATATATATTTTGGTCATTATAACATGGCAAACGAGGTTTGAGCTCACAGTAATGGTGCCTAGTGGCATCTTTCAGCATCCCCTAACGAACCGATGGCATTTTTAAGCAGTTGAATTCCTAGTGCCAAATGTTGGAAATATGCCGTACAGGCAATAAATAAAGTGTTTATTATTATATTTCCTTGTTCATGATAATCGTTTATTATCCATGCTAAAATTATATTGATTGGAAACACATTACATGTGTGGGTAAATAGATAACACTTTCTCCCTAGTATGCCTCTAGTGAACTAGCTCGTTGGTCAAAGATGGTCAAGGTTTCCTAGCCATTGACATGTGATGTCATTTGATAACGGGATCACATCATTAGGATAATGATGTGATGGACAAGACCCAAACTACAAACATAGCATATGATCGTGTCAGTTTATTGCTACTGTTTTCTGCATGTCAAGTATATGTTTCTATGACCATGAGATCATGCAACTCACGGACACCGGAAGAGTGTCTTGTGTGTATCCAACGTCGCAACGTAACTGGGTGACTATAAAGGTGCTCTACAAGTATCTTCGAGGGTGTCTGTTGGGTTGGCATGGATCAAGACTAGGATTTGTTACTCCATGTGACTGAGAGGTATCTCAGGGCCCACTCGGTAATACAACATCACAATAAGCCTTGCAAGCAATGTGACTAAGTGTTAGTCACGGGATCTTGTATTATGGAATGAGTAAAGAGACTTTTCGGTAACAAGGTTGAACTAGGTATGGAGATACCGACGGTCGAATCTCGGGCAAGTAACATACCGAAGAACAAAGGGAACATCATACGGGATTAACTAAATCCTTGACATAGAGGTTCGACCGATAAAGATCTTCGTAGAATATGTAGGAACCAATATGGGCATCCAGGTCCTGCTATTGGTTATTGACCGTAGAGGTGTCTTGGTCATGTCTACATAGTTCTCGAACCCGTAGGGTCTGCATACTGAAGGTTTGGTGACGTTTCGGTAATATAGAGTTATGCATGGTGGTGACTGAAGGTCGTTCGGAGTCCCGGCTGAGATCCTGGACGTTACGAGGAGCTCCGGAATGGTCTGGAGGTAAAGATTCATGTATAGGAAGTCCTGTTTTGGTCGTCGGAAAAGTTTTGGGCTCATCGGTAGTGTACCGGGAGTGCCAGTAGTGTACCGGGAGACCACCGGGAGGGGTATTTCGACCCAAGAGGCTTCATGGGCTGTGGGAGAGTGAATACCAGCCCTTTGTGGGCTGGTGGAAGTCCCACACAAGGCCCATGCGGCTAGGGAAAGAAAAGCCCAAAGGGAAAAGTGGAAAAAATGCAAAAAGAGGAGGAATCCTAGTCCTACTAGGATTGGAGGAGGAGTCCTCCTCTCCTCCCCACTTCGGCTGAACCGAAGGAGGCTTGGCCCTTGCGCAAAGGCCTCTCCTCCCTCCCTCCTATATATACTGGTGGTTTTAGGGGTTTTGCACTAGATTTTCAACCACGTGCTACTTGTTCCTCCAGCGCACAGTTTCTCCTTTTGATCGGATTTCTGCAGTGCTTAGGCGAAGCCCTGCCAGAATAGCTCCACCACCATTGCCGGAGCGTCGTCACACTGCTGGAGAACTCTTCTACCTCTCCGCTCCCTCTTGCTGGATCAAGAAGGCGGAGATCATCATCAAGTTGTATGTGTGCTGAACGCGGAGGTGCCGTCCGTTTGGTGCTTGATCGGGACGGATCGTGATTGGATCGCGGGACGCTCGGCAATTTGGATCGCGAAGACGTTCGACTACACCAAGCGCGTTTCTTAACGCTTCCCGCTTAGCGATCTACAAGGGTACATAGATCCACTCTCCCTCTCGTAGATGCTCATCACCATGGATAGGTCTTGCGTGAACGTAGGAAATTTTTTGTTTCCCATGCGACGTTCCCCAACACCGAACTGAGTAGAGAGACCCAACTAGTGGCATTCACAATCAAAAACTATTTTTTTATCATCTAACTACTTGAGTACGAGTGGGACTAAGCTTAGGGATGTTGATACGTCTCAAACATATCTATAACTATTTTTATTATTCTATGTTATATTTATATCATTTTAGCATAGTTTTGGCACCAATTTATATTATTTTTATGGATTAATCTATTACTTTTGTGACTAGTGACAATTGTTATTTTTGGGCTTTTTAGGAATATCAATTTTATCATGCCCAAAAACAATACAAAACAAAATTAATGGAAAAAATAGAGTCCAGAACCTTTCGAGGAGCACCGACATAGGCCACAGAGCCACCCATGGGACGCACATGCCAGGGGTGCGCAGGGTGGGGCTGCATGGCCTCATAAGCCCTCGTTCCACCACCTCTCTGTCTCTATGTCTTTATATATCTCTGAAACCCTTCTTGATATTTCACATTAATTTTCTATTGTCGCAGACCTCTATTTCTTTGTGATCCAATCTAGTGGCCTTTTTTGATACTATGTCGAAGGGAATTTTTTATGGTGGGCATCTACATCAACTTGAAGGCCATCATGATTACCCTAGAGTACTTTTCCTTGGACTATGGGTTTGTTGCAGTAGCTAGATGACTCTCTCCTATATCCTCTCCATCCCTCTATCTTTCTCTCTCTTGCTTCTCAATACAAAGATCACCTAAGGTGCCTACATGATTGTGATCCATCTGATGTAATATGTCGGTGTTTTTGTTGGGATATGATGAACTGTCACTTTATAACCAGTTTATTCATGATTCTTTTGAAATCTACTCCCTCCATTCCTAAGTATAAGTCTTTGAGATATTTCAATATGGACTACATACTGATGTATATAGAAATATTTTAGAGTGTGGATTCACACATTTTTCTTCATATGTAGTCCATATTCAAATATCTAAAAAGACTTATATTTAGGAACGAAGGGAGAATTCAGTTTCTTTGATGCATAATTCTGATTCATATATGCTCTTTGATATATTATTATTTCTTTGGCCAATTTTGGGGTTTGATCATCACGAGGGAGTGGTGTATGATAGTTAGGTTCAATCGTGCAAGTAAGCTGTCGTAATGATAGAAAGTAGAAAAGGTTTGTATTTGTATTGTTGCCACTAGGGATACAAACATGGTGGCATAGTTTCCTTTGAATGAGGAGTGAAGACAATATATTATCTACTTCATGTCAATATACTCATTGCAATACTATGCTTTTACTAAATATTTTAAGATGCATGATAGATAGCGGTCTTGGTGGAGTATTGGCTATAAATGGAGTTGGATAACAATTTATAGATTTATGGACTTGATACTCGTATGTTAATTATGCCATAAATATCCATAATCATAAATACTACAAGTAATCGCTGCCAAGCTGTAATTTCTTTACTACACCATGTTTTCTTTTTGAGTGAGACCACTAGTAAAACTATGGACCCTTGTACATTTTCTTCCATAAAGATTTCAATCTCAATCAATGCTCTTTTAAATTCTAGATTTTACATTTATGTTAATTTCCATCATATATGTCCACACTTGTGTTTAATCCTTTTGTAACTCGCAAAGCTAGTGAGATTGGCAACAACGGCATAAGGAAGTTTTGTGTTTGTGTGTCTAGCCACTTAGCTCTAGTTGGTTCGATAAACCTTTAGGTGACTCAACGAAAATTATTGCTTGCTACAAACCCTTGTAGTTGGCAGGCCAACACCTTCCTTGTTGAGAGGAAGAAAATGCTATTCTAAAAAGCAATGAAAGAAAGAATTAGCATGGTAGAAAAAAGCAAATCCTTGGATATAAATGAGGTGTAGTCATTGAACACCCAATGATTTTGTTTTAAGTAATTATTGGTAGTCGAGGTAACCCCATGCGATGTAAGGGTTGGCAGTTGAAAAAATAACTACCAATGCAGGTCGCGACCAGTCATGGTGTAATTTGGACACATCCCCCACATCATCATGTTGTGAGCACATAGTCACGGGTGTCTTCGAGACTATGTTTGTTATTAAGATGATACCCCAAGCACAAATATAAGGTTGTGAGAGTAAGTCCTCATACCCCTGCATGTTTCCATATCGTTAAGGTTCGGTTAAGAATTGGAATATTTTGCGAGACAAATAACTTATCCAGTCTTTGTCACAGAGCACATACTCTCATGGGATCGATAACCAAGGGTCGCTCCTTGGGAAAAGGTATGGGGACTATGTGCAACCTGATGACCCACAAGTATAAGGGGGTCACAACAGTCTCCGGGGGTAGTACTTCACCCAAATTTATTGATTCGACACAGAGCCAAATAATATTTATAAGCCTTAGCAATTGAGTTGTCAATTCAACCACACCTAAGAATCACTTCCTTGAAACAAATTATTAGTAGCAATATAATATGATAGTAGTGATAGCATAGTAATAGTAATTGCAGTAGTAATAGTAACGTGAATAAGGAAATAGTAGTAGAGCATAGGAATGGATTAGCAATGGATATTTAGATGAGATTCAGTATGCAACAGTCACAACTCACATCCTAGAGCGACAAACAATATCTCAAATTCATCAATCATATGTAGGCATGTATTCCGTATATAGTTATACATTCTTGCGATAAGAACTTGCATAACATATTTTGTCCTACCTTACTGATACTTGTAAAGTGCATTGGGATTTTCCCCAAAGAGGAGGGGATGATGCAACACAGTAGAGGGAAGTACTTCCCTTAGCAAGAACCAAGGTTATCGAACCAATAGGAGAACCACGCAAACTCTTATTCAACGCCTACACACAAAAGAGCAAACACTTGCACCCAATGCAGGCACGGTTGTCAATCCCCATAAACTCGTTACTTGCAAGCGATAAGTAGTGATAAATAGATAATTTGATAAAGATAAATTGTAAATAAAAATAAATTAAATAATGGAACAAGGTATTTAGAGTTTTTGTAATTATATTGTGAGGAGACTCGAGGGCCATAGTGTTCGCCAAAGGCTTCTCTCTCAAAGAAGGCATATGGTGGGTAAACAAATTATTGTTGGGCAATTGATAGGAAAGTGCATAGTTAGGCAATATTTATTCACGACAATGATAATGTATATAGGCATCACGTCCATAAACAAGTATACCGGCTCCTATGTAATAATTGCCTCTGTAATAATTGTGTTTTAATGTTTTAATTAGTGTTTGTGCCAAGTAAAGCATGTGGGGTGACTCACAAGATGAGTAGAATTGATACGGTGCAAAAACAGAAACTTTAGTGTTCAGTGCAGAATTTCTCTAATTTTACTGGAATGTATTTTTGATATTATTTTACACCATATTTCTATACAAATTCTTCGGGTTTCCCTAACTTTTCAGATTTTTTAGTGTTACATAAGTATAGGTTCTTTACAGATCACTACAGACTGTTCTCTTTTAGATAGATTATGTTTTGCTTACATAGTTTGCTTCTTTTGATGATGCTATGGATTGTATCGAGGGGGTATAAGCCATGGAGAAGTTAGAATACAGTACCTATTATGCAATAATGAAATATGAACCAAATTATAACAGTGCCTAAAGTATTTGATATGGTTCTTATACTAATGGATCTCACAAAGTTTTGTTGAGTTTTGTGTGATTGAAGTTTTCAAGTTTTTGGTGTTATCGCGATGAACAAAGGA
Organism: Hordeum marinum; assembly: GCA_022496015.1. Lineage (NCBI taxonomy): Eukaryota > Viridiplantae > Streptophyta > Magnoliopsida > Poales > Poaceae > Hordeum > Hordeum marinum. Next base: position 453,615,771 of record CM039675.1, on the reverse strand, counting down.
ATAGAGAGCGGCAAAAGCCTAAGCTTGGGGACTCCCAAGGCACCCCAAGGTAATATTCTAGGAAGACTCAAGCGTCTAAGCTTGGGGATGCCCTGGAAGGCATCCCCTCTTTCGTCTCAATCCATCGGTATGTCACTTGGAGCTATATTTTTATTCGTCGCATGATATGAGTTATACTTGGAGCGTCTTTTGATTTTGTTTGCTTTTATTTTTAGTTTGCCACAATCATCGTTTGCTGGAAACACCTATTTGAGAGAGACACGCCTTCATCATAATTTGCTAGAATACTCTATGTGCTTCACTTATATCTTTTGAGCTTAACAGTTTCTCTAGTACTTCACTTATATCTTTTTGAGCACGGTGCCGTACAAATTTTATAAAAATAATTGCACCCTCGTTCTTCACTTATATTTGTTTGGGAGTTAATAAATAGTGATGGTAATTTTCATGGGTCATAAGACTAGTCCAAAAATGATAGGTGTTCAATGAGTGATAATCAAAACCATCACGTAGCACATAAAAGAGAAATTGTGGGTTAATCATATTCATGTGGTAATATGAAAAAGGTGTGAGTGCATCATAGTTGATTCGTAGAAGTATTGTTATTAAGAGGTGTTAGTTTCTTGTTTATCTAAATATTAAAAAGGCATGGTGGGGATGTGTGAGCATTTCTATTCCATTTTAAAAATCCTAGTGTTGTTTCGGGTCGGAGGCATGATACGTCTCCATCGTATCTACATTTCCAAACTCTTTTGCCCTTGTTTTGGACTCTAATTTGCATGATTTGAATGGAACTAACCCGGACTGACGATGTTTTCAGCAGAATTGCCTTGGTGTTATTTTTGTGCAAAAAGAAAAGTTCTCGGATTGACCTGAAAGTTTACGAAGAATATTTTTGGAATTAATAAAAAATACTAGCGAAAGAATCAACTATAGGGGGTCCACCCATTTACCACAAGCTAGCCCCCCCCCCTCACTAGGGCGAGCCCATGTAACTTGTGGGCCCCCTGCAACTCCTCGGACCTCAACTCCAACTCCATATAACCCTATCCGGGGAGGAAAAATCAGAGAGAAGAGTTTATCGCGTTTCACGATACAGAGCCGCTGCCACCTCATGTTCTTCCTTGGGAACGCACATCTGGAGTTCATTTTTGGCTCTGGAGAGGGGAAATTGATGTCATCGTCATCACCAACCATCCTTCATCACCAATTTCATGATGCTCTCCGCCGTTCATGAGTAATTCCATCGTAGGCTTGCTACACGGTGATGGGTTGGATGAGATTTACCATGTAATCGAGTTAGTTTTGTTAGGGTTTGATCCCTAGTATCCATGTTCTGAGATTGATGTTGTTATGACTTTGCTATGCTTAATGCTTGTCACTAGGGCCCGAGTGCCATGATTTCAGATCTGAACCTATTATGTTTTCATGAATATATGTGTGTTCTTGATCCTATCTTGCAAGTTGTAGACACCTATTATGAGTTATGATCTGCATCCCCAAGGTGACAATAACTGGGATTCTTTCCAGTGATTACTGTAGTTTGAGGAGTTCATGCATTCACTAAGTGCTAATGCTTTGGTCCGGTTCTCTATTAAAAGGAGGCCTTAATATCCCTTAGTTTCCATTAGGACCCCGCTGCCACGGGAGGGTAGGACAAAAGATGTCATGCAAGTTCTTTTCCATAAGCACGTATGACTATATATGGAATACATGCCTACATTACATTGATGAATTGGAGCTAGTGCTATGTCACCCTATGTTATAACCGTTGCATGATGAATGCCATCCAACATAATTATCCATCACTGATCCATTGCCTATGAGCTTTTCACATATTGATCCTTGCTAAGTTACTTTTCCGTTGCTACTGTTACAATCACTACAAGACTGCTATTGCCACTTTTGCCATCATTATCGTTACTTCCATACTACTTTGCTACTAAATACTTCCAGGTGTGTTTGAATTGACAACACAGCTGCTAATACTCGAGAATATTCTTTGGCTCCCCTTGTGTCGAATCAATAAATTTGGGTTGAATAATCTACCGTCGAAAACTATTGTGATCCCCTATACTTGTGGGTTATCAAGACCTTTTTCTGGCACCGTTGCGGGGGAGCATAGCTCTATCCTCTGAGTCACTTGGGATTTTTATCTGTTGATCACTATGAAGAATTTGAAAGACCCAAAAACAAATATCTATCCCTTTACTACGAAGGGAGGTCACGAACTGCCATCTAGCTCTACACTTGATTCACCCTCTGTTATGAGTAAATTTGTAACACAACCACCTGCTATTGATTTTGATATGTCGCAAGTAATTGATGATGCCACTTCTGCTATGCATGATGCTTATGATGATACTTTTCCTGATAATATTGTGTCACTCGGTGAATTTCTTGATGAACAAATTGCTAGAGTGAATGCTGAAACTGATGATATTTCTGAAACTGATGAAATTATTGAAACTAAACACTATGAGACACCTGTTAGACCTAGCTCTCCTAGATATGAATTGCCTAATATACCTAAGGGTTATGTTATGGAGGGATAGGTAGCTAGGGACTTTCTTGCTTGTAAGGATAGAGATGATCTTAAGAAAGGGATATGCAAGTGGAAGGAAAAAATCATTGAATGCTAGAATGCAATATGATCCTAACTTTGCTACTTCACCTATCTTTCTTACTGATAAGGATTATGAATTCTCTATCGATCCTGAGTTAATTACTTCGGTTGAATCTGATCCTTTCCATGGTTATGAATCTGAAACTGTTGTGGCACATCGTACTAATTTGAATGATATAGCCACCCTATTTACTCATGAGGAAAAAATCGGTACTACTACATTCTTAAGTTGTTTCCTTTCTCATAAAAGGGTGATTCTAAGATGTGGTTTAATTCGCTTGCTCCTGGTTGTGTGCGTAGTCCCTAGGGTATGATATATTACTTCTTTGAAAAAATATGTTCCTGCCCATAAGAAACAAGCTGCCTTGAAGGAAATATTTAACTTTCTGCAAATTAAAGAAGAGAATCTCCCACAAGCTTGGGGGAGGCTTCTCCATTTACTTAATGCTTTGCCTGGTCACCCTCTCAAGAAAAACAAAATACTTGATATCTTTTATAATGGACTAGACGATGCTTCTAGGGACCACCTAGATAGTTGTGCTGGTTGTGTTTTCAGGGAACGAACTGTTGAACAAGCTGAACTACTATTGAATAATATATTGAGAAATGATAATGATTGGACTATTCCCGAACCACCTCCAAAGCCCACTCCAAAGAAAAGAGGTATTCTATTTCTCAGTCCTGAAGATATGCAAGAGGGGCAAAGAAATCTATGAAAGAAAAAGGTATTAAAGCTGAATATGTTAAGAATCTACCACCTATTGAAGAAATACATGGTCTTGATAACCCGACACAGGTAGTAGAGGTAAATTCTCTCCGTAGATTTGATGAAGGTGATATTCCTTATAATAAGTCTGCTAGTCAATGCTTGGATGAGTTTGATAACTTTATTGTTAAGAAAGAAAATTTCAATGCTTATGTTAGTAGACAATTGAAACAAAATGCTTACGTGCTTGACCGCTTAGGTGATTATATGAGTAGAACTATTAATGATCTTAAGCTTATTAGTAAACATGCTTCCATGGTAACTAATCAAGTAGAACAAGTACTTAAGGCACAAAATGATTTGCTCAATGAGATGAATGGTAAGAACAATGATCATTCTGTTAGAGTTGTGACTAGAGGTGGTATAATGACTAAGGAACCTTTGTATCCTGTGGGCCATCCTAAGAGAATTGAGCAAGATTCTCAGGGAATTAATACTTATGCACCTAGTCGCCCTAGTAATAAAAGGAAAAAAGAATGATGATAGGACTTTGCATGCTACTAGTGAACCTTTTATAGATACACCTGAAAACCCATATGATATTTCTATTTCTGATGCTGAGACACAATCTGGTAATGAACATGAGCCTAGTGATAATATTAATGATGATGTTCATGTTGATGCTCAACCTAGTAATGATAATGATGTGGAGATTGAACCTGTTGTTGATCATGATAACCCAACCTAAGAATAAAAGATAGGACAAAAGAGAATTTGTTGCTAGAAAGCATGGTAAAGAAAGAGAACCATGGGTTCAGAAACCCATGCCCTTTCCTCCTCAACTCTACAAGAAAAAGTATGATGAGGACTTTGAGCGTTTTGTTGAAATGCTTAGACCTGTCTTTTTGCATCTGTGCTTGACTGATATTCTGAAAATGTCTCCTTATGCTAAGTATATGAAAGATATTGTGACAAATAAAACAAAGATACCGGAAGCTGATATTTCGACCATGCTTGCAAATTATACATTTAAGGGTGGAATACCAAAGAAACTAGGAGATCCCGGAGTACCTACTATACCATGCTATACTAAAAGAAATTATGTTAAAACTGCTTTATGTGACCTTGGAGTTGGTGTTAGTGTTATGCCTTTCTCTTTGTATCGTAGACTTGATTTGAATAAGTTGACACCTACTGAAATCTCTCTGCAAATGGCTGATAAATCGACTGCTTTACCCATCGGTATTTGTGAGGATGTGCCCATCGTATTGCAAATGTTACTATCCTAACGGACTTTGTTATTCTTGATGTTCCCGAGGACGACAGTATGTCAATCATGCTTGGTAGACCTCTTTTGAATACCTCAGGGGATGTTACTGATTGCAACAAGGGCAATGTCACTTTTCATGTTAATGGTAATGAGCATACGGTACACTTTTCGGAGAAACAACCTCAAGTTCATAGTATCAACTCCACTGGAAAAATTTCAATGATTATTATTGGAGATTTTGAATTCCTTCTCCCCATTGCCAAAAAGAAATATGATATACTTATTATCGGGGACATGCATATCCCCGTTGAGGTAACCTAGTGTTATTCGAAAATTCTCTGGTTCCATGTCATTCGAAAAAAGTTTGTCAATAAGACTTGATCAACCTTATTGATGAATTCTTTTGGGGAACAAATACATGTTTGCCCCTAGTTGGAACCTACCCATGGGTTTTGCCCTTACTTTTCGACTCTGCTCAGTTTTGCCCTTAAATTTGCCTCCGAGGTCGCCCAAATGCCCTTTGACCGTTTGACCAATATTATGAAAATTCATAACAAATTCATATGAACTCAAAAAAATGCAAACAAGATATCAAAATGTTCAGAAAAACATTACCTTTATTTACATGTCATTTTCGTTCAGGAAAAAAGTACCATTTAAACTACCCATGATTATTAACGTAATTAACATTTTTTAAATAAAAAGGTATAAACAATAGTTTTTCCTAAATAAAAATTACATGCAAATGTAGGTGATGCTTTTTGAACATGCTGATATCTTATTTGCATTTTTCTGAGTTCATATGAACTTGTTATGAAGTTTCAGTTGACTTTGTCCATTATTTTGAAACTTCATATCAGGTTGATATGAACTCGGAAAATTGCAAATAAGATATCAGGATCTTCAGAGAACATCACCTACATTTGCATGTAATTTTTATTCATGAAAACATTATTGTTTATACCTTTTTATTTTCATAATGTTGATAACATTGATAACCATGGGTAATTTCAATGGTACTTTTATCGTGAATGAAAATGACATGTACATAAAGGTAATGTTTTTCTGAACATTTTAATATCATGTTTGCATTTTTTTCTGAGTTCGTATGAATTTGTTATGGATTTTCAAAGTATTGGTCAAATGGTCAAAGGACATTTGTGCAACCTCGAAGGCAAATCTAAGGGCAAAACTGAGCAGAGTCGGAAAGTAAGGGCAAAACTCGGGGGTAGGTTCCAATTAGGGGCAAAAATGTAATTGTCCCTTCTTTTTAATGAGCATGATATGGATGAATTTAGGAGGCACATCCTTGTGTACCCAACTTTTACTTTTTGTTATTTAGATTAAACAAAGTAAAAATGCTATTATTTTTCTATTTTCTGATTTATCCATGCAACAAAAAATGACTTAAAAATAAAAATTCTCCAAATGCCTTGAAAATATAGTATGATTTTTTCCGGAATATTTAAGAATTTCTGGCACTCAGAACATATCAGGGGGCTACACCAGTGGGCCACAAGCCCAAAGGCCGCGCCCACCCCCCTAGGCGCTCCCCCTGCTTGTGGGTCCCATGTAGGCCCCCCCTCACTTATTCCAGCATCCATCTACTTCGTGTTCCTCCAGAAAAATCACACCATTGCTCTAGCTCGTGTTCTACCTCATTGTGCTGCCATTTTCGATCTCCTTGTGCAAAGCTCCATTTGCAAAACTGTTTTTGGGGGACTGATCTTCGGTATGTGACTCCTCCAATGGTCCAATTAGTTTTTGTTTTAGTGCTTTATATATTGCAAAAAAATTCTGATGTGGTGACCTTGTTCTTGAGCTTACATGTCAAATTTTATGGTCCCAAGTAGTTTTGATGCATGATATAGCCTCTAGGCACTTGTGGGAGTAGTTGCTATAAGTTTTGTTGGGTTTTGTTCACCTTTATTTTGATTCACTAAAAATTTCAGAAATTTTTCAGAGAGAAAAATGTTGAGGCGAATATATATCAAGGGGGTTCCTCGAGCAAGAAGGCCCCGAGACTCATGATACGTGGGCCTGACCTTGAACCATCGAGGGAAGCTCCTGTGCGGCCTTGTGAATGGACATCGGATCAATTCATGGTTCATGCCGGTTTCAAGGAAGAATTTTACGCGTACACACGAAATGCTGGCCTTGAAGATTTCGTTTCTGACCAATGCAAGCAATATTACCAACTCGTTGATTCTTTCGTGCGGAGGTTTGAATTTTCATCCATGCGTAATAAGCCTTCTATTTTATTAAATCTTTATGATGAATATTATGCTATGGACCTAGAATATTTGAACCGTGTATGAAAAATTCCACAATGGGGCAGCCATAATGATCCTCAAAAAACTGAATATAATGATTTTCTTGCTAGCATCACTGTGGGAGAAGCTAGAAACATTACACGGGCTACCTTGGGGAGCATTCACTTTCCTGCTATACATTAGTTTGCCCTCTTCATAGGTAGATGTATTAACGGTAAACATGATCCTAGCCACCTTCGTGTACCTGATCTTAGTATTCTTAAGAGTGCGGTAATGGGTGATAGACGATATAACTTGGGGGCTATTATTGCTGGGAGGCTAGATAAAAATGCTAAGGAAAGAGATTTCTTTGGCGGGATTTATGTCACTCGTGTAGCTAATTATATTGGGGTACCCATAAGGGGGAATGATATTGAGTTACCACCTGCTTTTCTTGATTATGAGGCTATGGTGCGCTACCAGTTTCTTGAGAGGAACGAACAGTCCTTCCTGTACCGACTAATTTTTCATAGACAGCATGTTGTCCATATTACCCTTCCTGCTCCTTCCTTCTTTAACTTTCAAGAAAAATAGAGACACTTTATTGTTGGGGTACGTCGCATGGGAAACAAAACAGTTCCTACGTTCACGCAAGACCTATCCATGGTGATGAGCATCTACGAGAGGGAGAGTGGATCTGCATACCCTTGTAGATCGCTAAGCGGGAAGCGTTAAGAAACGTGGTTGGTGTAGTCGAACGTCTTCGCGATCCAAATCACCGAGCGTCATGTGATCCAATCACGATCCGTCCCGCGATCCAATCATGATCCGTCCCGCGATCTTGATCATGATCCGTCCCGCGAACTTGATCACGGTCCTTCTGATCTAGCGCCGAACGGACGGCACCTCCGCGTTCAGCACACGTATGGCTTGATGACGATCTCCGCCATCTTGATCCAGCAAGAGGGAGCGGAGAGGAAGAAGAGTTCTCCGGCAGCGTGATGGCGCTCCGGCGATGGTGGTGGAGCTATTCCGGTAGGGCTTTGCCTAAGCACTGCAGAAATCCGATCTAGAGGAGAAATTGTGCACTAGAGGAACGGGCAGCACGTGGCTAAAAATTTTGCGCAAAAACCCTAAAACCCACCAGTATATATAGGAGGAAGGGAGGAGAGGCTTGGCGCAAGGGCCAAGCCTCCTTTGATTTGGCCAAAGTAGGGAGGGAGAGGAGGACTCCTCCTCCAATCCTGGTAGGACTAGGATTCCTCCTTTTTGGCCTTTTTTCCACCTTTTTCCCTTTGGGCTTTTCTTCCCAGCCACATGGGCCTTGTGTGGGACTTCCACCAGCCCACAAAAGGCTAGTAATTATTCTCCCACAGCCCATGAAGCCTCTTGGGTCGAAATACCCCTCCCGATTGTCTCCCGGTACACTACCGGCACTCTCGGTACATTACCGATTAGCCCAAAGCTTTTCCGGCGACCAAAACAAGACTTCCTATATATCAATATTTACCTCCGGATCATTCTGGAGCTCCTCGTGACGTCCGGGATCTCATCCGGGACTCCGAACAACCTTCAGTCACCACCATACATAACTCTATACTACCGAAACATTACCGAACCTTAAGTGTGCAGACCCTGCGGGTTCGAGAACTATGTAGACATGACCGAGACACCTCTACGGTCAATAACCAATAGCGGGACCTGGATGCCCATATTGGTTCCTACATATTCTATGAAGATGTTTATCGGTCGAACCTCTATGTCAAGGATTCAGTTAATCCCGTATGATGTTCTCTTTGTTCTTCGGTATGTTACTTGCCCGAGATTCGATCGTCGGTATCCCCATACCTAGTTCAACCTCGTTGCTGGCAAGTCTCTTTACTCGTTCTGTAATACAAGATCCTGTGACTAACACTTAGTCACATTGCTTGCAAGGCTTATTGTGATGTTGTATTACCGAGTGGGCCCTGAGATACCTCTCCGTCACATGGAGTAACAAATCCTAGTCTTGATCCATGCCAACTCAACATACACCCTCGGAGATACCTGTAGAGCACCTTTATAGTCACCCAGTTACGTTGCGACGTTTGATACACACAAGGCACTCCTCCGATGTCTCTGAGTTGCATGATCTCATGGTCATAGGAACAGATACTTGACATGCAGAAAATAGTAGCAATAAACTTACACGGTCATATGCTACGTTTGTAGTTTGGGTCTTGTCCATCACATCATTCTCCTAATGATGTGATCCCGTTATCAAATGACATCACATGTCAATGGCTAGGAAACCTTGACCATCTTTTATCAATGAGCTAGTTCACTAGAGGCATACTAGGGACAAAGTGTTGTCTATTTACCCACACATGTAATGTGTTTCCAATCAATACAATTATAGCACGGATAATAAACGATTATCATGAACAAGGAAATATAATAATAAACACTTTATTTATTGCCTCTAGGGCATATTTCCGGCATGACTTGTTCATCCCGTGCATGTTATAGTTCAACACAAAGCTCTTGTAACTAGGTGGTAGTGATTGAAGAACTCTGTCAGTGATCGCCTCTGGCGGAAGGGCAATTCCCAACTCTGCTAGACGAGTCAAATACCCAGACATTCTGAGTATATGTTCACTGATAGACCCGTTCTCCTCCATCTTGCAAGCACAGAACTTATCGAAGCTCTCATACCTCTCGATCCGGGCATTCTTCTGAAAGATAAACTTCAACTCCTGGAACATCTCATATGCTCCATGACATTCAAAACGTCTTTGAAATCCCGGTTCTAAGCCATACAATATTTCCCACTGAACTATTGAGTAATCTCCAGTACGTGCCTCCCAAGCGTTCTTAACGTCTTCGGAGGTCATGTCTTCTGGTTGGTCACCAAGCGGTGCATCAAGGACATATGATTTCTGGGAAGCCGTGAGGATAATCCTCATATTACGGGCCCAGTCAACAAAGTTACTTCCATCATCTTTCAACTTAGCTTTCTCTAGGAACGCATTAAAATTCAGGGGTGCTACTGCGCGAGCCATTGATCTACAACATAAATATGCAAAGTTTACTTAGACTATTGTTCAAGATAATGAGTTTAGTTAATCAAATTACTAAAGCTCCCACTCAAATTGACATCCCTCAGGTCATCTGAGTGTCACATGATCCAAATTCACCAACTCAAATTCGATCATCATGTGAGTTGAGGTGGCTTCAATGGTGAACATCATTATGTTGATCATATCTACTATATGACTCATGTTTGACCTTTTCGTCTCTTGTGTTCCGAAGCCATGTCTATACATGCTAGGCTCGTCAAGTTTAACCCGAGTGTTCTACACGTGCAACACTGGCTTGCACCCATTGTATGTGAACGTAGAGTCTATCACACCCGATCATCACTTGGTGTCCCAACACGACGAACTTTCGCAACGGTGCACACTCGGGGAGAACACAATTTATCTTGAAATTAAGTGAGGGATCACCTTATAATGCTACCATCGTCCTAAGAAAAACAAGGTGCAAAAAAAGGATTAACATCACATGCAAATCATAAGTGACATGATATGGCCATGAACTTGTGCTTTTGATCTCCATCTAGAAAGCATCGGCATGATCTCCATCGTCACCGGCAAGACACCATGATCTCCATCATCTTGATCTCCATCAATGTGTCGCCATCGGGGTTGTCGCGCCCAACATGCTTCTACTACTGTTGCTACCGTTTAGCGATAAAGTAAAGCATTACATAATGCTTAATGATTGACACGCAGGTCATACAATAATTAAAGACAACCCTATGGCTCCTGTCGGTTGCCGTACTCAGTGACATGCAAGTCGTGATAATCTATACATCACATGATCATCTCATACATCACATATATCACATCATGTAATTGGCTATATCACATCACAACATACCCTGCAAAACAAGTTAGACGTCCACTAATTGTTGTTGCATGTTTTACGTGGCTGCTACGGGTATCTAGCAAGAACAATTCTCATCTACGCAAAAACCACAACGATGATACACTGGTTGCTTTTCAACCTTCTCAAGGACCGCCTTTGTCGAATCCGATCCAACTAAAGTGAGAGAAACTGGCACCCACAAGACATCTATGAAACAAGTTGCAGTTGAGGGAACCGGTCTCTCATAAGCGTACGAGTAATGTTGGTCCGGGCCGCTTCATCTCACAATACCGCTGAACCAAAACACGACCAAGGGAGGAAGCAATCTAAGCATCAATGCCCACAAACTCTTTGTGTTCTACTCGAGATCTCATCCACACATAGACTTAGCTCTGATACCACTGTTGGGGAACGTCACATGGGAAACAAAAAATTTCCTACGTTCACGCAAGACCTATCCATGGTGGTGAGCATCTACGAGGGGAAGAGTGGATCTACATACCCTTGTAGATTGCTAAGCGGGAAGCGTTAAGAAACGCGGTTGGTTTAGTCGAACGTCTTCGCGATCCGAATCGTCGAGCGTCCCGCAATCCAATCACGATCCGTCCCGCGATCCAATCACGATCCGTCCCGCGAACTTGATCATGATCCATCCCGCGAACTTGATCATGGTCCTTTCGATCTAGCGTCAAACGGACGACACCTCCACGTTCAGCACACGTACGGCTTGATGATGATCTCCGCCGTATTGATCCAACAAGAGGGAGCGGAGAGGAAGAAGAGTTCTCCGGCAGCATGATGGCGCTCCGGCAATGGTGGTGGAGCTATTCCGACAGGGCTTCGCCTAAGCACTGCAGAAATCCGATCTAGAGGAGAAACTGTGCACTGGAGGAACGGGCAGCACGTGGCTAAAAATTCTGTGAAAAAACCCTAAAACCCACCAGTATATATAGGAGGAAGTGAGGAGAGGCTTGGAACAAGGGCCAAGCCTCCTTTGGTTCGGCCGAAGTGGGGAGGGAGAGGAGGACTCCTCCTCCAATCCTGGTAGGACTAGGATTCCTCCTTTTTGGCCTTTTTTTCCACCTTTTCCCTTTGGGCTTTTCTTCCCAACCACATGGGCCTTGTGTGGGACTTCCACCAGCCCACAAAAGGCTGGTAATTATTCTCCCACAGCCCATGAAGCCTCTTGGGTCAAAATACCCCTCCCGGTGGTCTCCCGGTACACTACCGACACTCCCGGTACATTACCGATTAGCCCGAAACTTTTTCGGCGACTAAAACATGACTTCCTATATATCAATCTTTACCTCCGGACCATTCCGGAGCACCTCATGACATCCAGGATCTCATCCAGGACTTTGAGCAACCTTCGGTCACCACCATACATAACTCTATACTACCGAAACGTCACTGAACCTTAAGTGTGCAGACCCTGCGGGTTCGAGAACTATGTAGACATGACCGAGACACCTCTACGGTCAATAACCAATAGCGGGACCTGGATGCCCAAATTTGTTCCTACATATTCTACGAAGATGTTTATCGGTTGAACCTCTATGTCAAGGATTCAGTTAATCCCGTATGATGTTCTCTTTGTTCTTCGGTATGTTACTTGCCCGAGATTCGATCGTCGGTATCTCCATACCTAGTTCAACCTCGTGGCCGTCAAGTCTCTTTACTCGTTCTGTAATAGAAGATCCCGTGATTAACACTTAGTCACATTGCTTGCAAGGCTTATTGTGATGTTGTATTACCGAGTGGGCCCTGAGATACCTCTCCATCACACGGAGTAACAAATCCCAGTCTTGATCCATGCCAACTCAACATACACCCTTAGAGATACCTGTAGAGCACCTTTATAGTCACCCAGTTACGTTGTGACATTTTATACACACAACGCACTCCTCCGATGTCCGTGAGTTGCATGATCTCATGGTCATAGGAACATATACTTGACATGCAGAAAACAGTAGCAATAAACTGACACGATCATATGCTACGTTTGTAGTTTGGGTCTTGTCCATCACATCGTTCTCCTAATGATGTGATCCCATTATCAAATGACATCACATGTCAATGGCTAGGAAACCTTGACCATCTTTGATCAACAAGCTAGTTCACTAGAGGCATACTAGGGACAAAGTGTTGTCTATTTACCCACACATGTAATGTGTTTCCAAACAATACAATTATAGCATGGATAATAAAAGATTATCATGAACAAGGAAATATAATAATAAACACTTTATTTATTTCCTCTAGGGCATATTTCCAACATTTATAACCAGAGAGGAGGCAAACGAGTACGAGAGAAAGGCGGTAGCCGCTCTCCTCCGCGCTGCAGCCGTTCAGGCGGTAGCCGCTGCAGCCCAGTACAACCCCAACTATGACTTTGGATATTATCCGGGCCAACCATGGCCCTAGACCAACTTAGGACAAAAGCCTAAGTTTGGGGGAGTACGTATTTCTCATCAACATTACATTCATGTTCACACACTCATCTTAGTAGTCGCTGCTCATACTTTTTCATTGTATCATCCATGGTAGTTTATTTCTTCTATCCACTTTTTTCTTGTGTGCTTAATTAACCTTGAGAAAATCCAAAAAAACTAGTTCAAGCCTTACCTTCTAGTCTGTTTAGTTGTAGCATTAAAAGAAAACCCAAAAAGATTTCTCGTTCTTCTTTTGCTTGTTGGGAGCTTTCCCGTGTAAATAGTTTTTATCGTTCTTGTTTTGAAATTTCTATCTTTGTGTCGTAGGGAGAAGACCACAAAAAATGATGAGTTGCTCTCATATGAATTATTGTTTATCTATCAGATAGCCCATATTATCTTGCCTTCTCCCTTGAGTTATTGTTTGCAAATTCCAGCTTAGTCAAATGCACGTGCACTCTTATTATTATTCACACCATTCGGTCATGCAAGTTAAAGGCAATAATGACGATATATGATGAAGTGATTGAGATGGATAAAAGCTGGTACGAACTCGACTTATTTTGTTTTTGTAAATATGATTAGCTCATCGTTTTGGATTCAACTCATTATGGATGAAACATGTTTGCAATGACAATTAGAGATTATAGTTACTCATGCCATGCTTAATTAGCTAAGAATGTATAATGGTTTTCCTTGAGTGCCGACATGCATTTTAAAATGGTTATGATGTAGGATGATAGGATGGTATCCTCCTTTGAATGATTCAAGTGGCCTGACTTGGCACATGTTCACGCATGTAGTTGAAACAGAATCAACATAGCCTCCACGATATTTATGTTCATGGTGATTTATATCCTACTCATGCTTGCATTCAATGTTGGTTAATCTCAATGCATGTTTATGACTGTTGTTGCTCTCTAGTTGGTCGCTTCCTAGTCTCTTGCTAGCCTTCACTTGTACTAAGTGGGAATACTGCTTGTGCATCCACTTTCTTAAACTCAAAGTTGTCCCATCTGAGTCCACCATACCTACCTATATGTGGTATTTACCATGTCATTCCAAGTAAATTTGCATGTGCCAAACTCTAAACCTTCAAATAATATATATTTTGTATTCCCAAATTGCTCATGTAGCGACTGGGGGCGGTCGGTATCTTCCATGCTAGGTGGGTTATTCTCATGATATGTGTTGATTCACCATCATTCACGAGAAAGTGGCTGGTATTCGGGATGCCAAGTTCCATGCTCAAAAATCAAATCAAAATATAATGAAACAAAACTCCCCAGGATTGTTATTTGTATGGACGATACCCATGGATTCGGCCAGCCATGGAGTGTGTTCGATTGGTGGAGGGGGAGTAAAAACTTTATCATTATGTTTGGGAACTGCCTATAATGTATCTAGCATGGAACATGGTGAAATCTCTTGGTTGTTATGTTGAAAGTGAAAGCATACCACTCAAAATTATTATTCATCCTTGTTTTAAAAGTTCAAGCTCTCGCACCTCTGCAAATCAATGCTTCCCTTTGCGAAGGGCTTATCTATTTTACTTTACTGTTGAGTCATCCTCCTCTTATAAAAAGCACCAGTTAGAGAGCACCACCGTCATTTGTATGCTTGTTATTAATTGATATTGAGTATGACTGTGATGGGATCTCTTTTACCATGAACTACAATTTCCAGTCAGTCCTTGTTCTTCAGGGGTGCTCTGCATTTATGTTTTGCGGTCTCAAAAAAGGCTAGCGAGATACCATTATATCATATTGTATCATGATTGTTTTGATAAAATTGTTGTCATCCGATATTTATTATTATTGCTCCCTAGTTGATTATGCCATTAATATGAGTAAATGTGAGACCTAAACGTTATTGTGAACGTGGTTAGTCTATAATATTTGCTGAAAATATGAACATCAGTTAGACATATTTACAACAACAAGATCAAACAGAGTTTGCAAAAAAAATTCTTTGTCACTTTGAGTTTGTCAACTGAATTGCTTGAGGACAAGCAATGGGTTAAGCTTGGGGGAGTTGATACGTCTCCTTTGTATCTACTATTCCAAACTCTTTTGCCCTTGTTTTGGCCTCTAATTTGCATGATTTCAATGGAACTAACCCGAAATGACGTTGTTTTCAGCAGAATTGCCTTGGTATTATTTTTGTGCAGAAATAAAATTTCTTGGATTGACCTAAAAATTTACGGAGAATATTTTTGGAATTAATAAAATATACTGGCGAAAGAATCAACCAGAGGGGGTCCACCCATTGGCCACAAGCCAGGGGTGCCCCCTAGGGCGTGCCCAGGTGGCTTGTGGGCCCCCTGGAACTCCTCCGACCTCATCTCCAACTGCATATAACCCTATTTAGGGAGGGGAAATTAGAGAGAAGAGTTCATTGCATTTCACGATACGGAGCCACCGCCACCTCCTGTTCTTCCTTGGGAGGGCGGATCTGGAGTTCGTTTTGGGCTCCGGAGAGGGGAAATCGACGTCGTCGTCATCACCAACCATCCTTCATCACCAATTTCATGATGCTCTCCGCTGTTCATGAGTAATTCCATCGCAGGCTTAATGGACGGTGATGGGTTGGATGATATTTACCATGTAATCGAGTTAGTTTTGTTAGGGTTTGATCCCTAGTATCCACTATGTTTTGAGATTGATGTTGCTATGACTTTGCTATGCTTAATGCTTGTCACTAGGGCCTAAGTGCCATGATTTAAGATCTGAACCTATTATGTTTTCATGAATATATATATGTGTTCTTGATCCTATCTTGCAAGTTGTAGACACCTATTACGAGTTACGATGCGCATCCCCCAGGGTGACAATAATTGGGATTCTTTCCGGTGATTACCGTAGTTTGAGGAGTTCATGTATTCACTAAGTGCTAATTCTTTGGTCCGGTTCTCTATTAAAAGGAGGACTTGATATCCCTTAGTTTCCATTAGTAACCCGTTGCCACGGAAGGGTAGGACAAAAGATGCCATGCAAGTTCTTTTCCATAAGCACGTATGACTATATATGGAATACATGCCTACATTACATTGATGAATTGGAGCTAGTTCTGTGTCACCCTATGTTATAACCGTTGCATGATGAATGTCGTCGGACATAATTATCCATCACTGATCTATTGCCTATGATATTTTCACATATTGATCCTTGCTAAGTTACTTTTCTGTTGCTACTGTTACAATCACTACAAACTGCTATTGTAACTTTTGCCATCGTTACCGTTACTTCCATACTACTTTGCTACTAAATACTTTGCTATAGATATTAAGTCTTTCAAGTGTGGTCTAATTGACAAGTCAGCTGCTAATACGCAAGCATATTCTTTGGCTCCCCTTGTGTCGAATCAATAAATTTGGGTTGAATACTCTACCCTCGAAAACTGTTGCGATCCCCTATACTTGTGGGTTATCAAGGCGCGTGATGGTTAACTCCTCCCAACCTCCTCCCTCGGGGGATGCAAGTAGTGCTTTGATTTGTGATAAAACTAAAAAAAATTCAATAAGTATATGAGTTCTTCATGACTAATGTGAAACCATGTACATACGTAATCTCACCTCCTCATATTTTGCTAGCCTCTTCGGTACCGTGCCTTGCCCATTCTCACCTCCAGGATCGGTGCAAACTTTGTCAGTGCATCCAAACCTCGTGATATGATACGCTCTGTTGCGCATAAGACTCATTATATCTTCCTCAAAACAGACACATATCTACCTATTATGGCATTTCCATAGCCATTCCGAGATATATTGTCATGCAAATTCCATCATAACATCATATGACTAGTTCGTTCATCATCATATTGCTTTGCATGATCATATATAGAGATGACATAGTATTTGTGGCAAGGCCACCATTCATCATATTTTTACATGCCATGCTAGATCATTGCACATCCTGGTACACTGCCAGAGGCATTCATATGGAGTCATATTGTTTCATAGTTCTTCATATCGAGTTTTCATATTGAGTTGTAAGTAAATAAAAGTGTGATGATCATCATTATTAGAGCATTGTCCCAGTGAGGAAATAAAATGGGGGAGGCCAAATGATCCCACCATAATAAAAAAATTGAAGATGAATGAGAGAAAAAGAGAGAAGGGACTTTGCTACTATCCTTTACCACACTTGTGCCTCAAAGTGGCACCTTGTCCTTCATATAGAGAGTCTCATGTTATGGCATTTTCATATGCTAGTGGGAATCACTTTTTCATTATTATAAACTTGGCTTGTATATTCTAATGACCATCTTCCTCAAATAACCGAGGTATTCATGAGCAAGCATGTTGGATGTAGACCCCACTTAGCTTGAGTTGAGCTTTCATACACTTATAGCTCTAGTGCATCATTTCATGGCAATCCCCACTCCTTTCATTCATATCTACCGATGGGAATCTTCATAGCCCGTCGATACACCTAGTTGATGTGAGATTTTCTTCTCCACTTTTACCCCTTTGATATCTACCACCATATTCTATTCCACCTTTATGCTATGTCCATCTTTGAAAAAGTATGATCCAATTGCCTGACTTGGACACCATGGTGCTTGAAATTTGTATTAACATGGTCAAGATGGAGCCATCGTTGCTAATATGATAAGATGAATAGGGTACAGATTCTTTTAGGATCGTATACTTTGAAAGATTGATGATTTTATTGCTTGTGCTTATAAATATTACTATGTTTATGTTTGTTAATTCATCATTTCTCAATGAGCATACATGCAAACGATTACATGTTGGGTAGCATGTCACATCAAAAATTCTATTTTTATTATTTACCTACTCGGGGACGAGTAGGAATTACACATCACAATGGGAGCAGCAAGGTTGATGTAGTGGCCCTCCATGATCGACCCTGCACCCCCCCCCCTCCGGCAGGGCATCAGAATAGGGCTCTATATGGGCACAAGGCAAAGCAGAGACTTGTGGCGGCAGAAAAAGTCTTTCGGGGGGCTCTCTAAGATTTTTGGAATATATTTTAATTTATAGGCTAGAGATAAGGGCTAGAAGAGCAGGGAGGTGGCCCCAAGCTAACAGGGTGCGCCCACCCCGTGGCTTGGGGACACGTTCGAAGCTTCTAGGTCTTATTTTGGTCCTGAAAAAATCATCAAAAAGTTTTGGGGTATTTGGACTTCGTTTGGTACAAAGTTCCTGAAAAGCTAAAAACATGCAGAAAACAGCAACTGGCAATTTGCACTAGGTTAATAGGTTAGTGCTAAAGTAATATAAAACAGCAAATAAATGCTTAAAATGTATCCTAAAACGGTAATATAATATCATGGAACAATCAAAAATTATAGATACGTTGGAGACGTATGAGGATCCCCAAGCTTAATTCCTTCTCGTCCTCGATTGGTAAATGATAAAAACAGAATTTTTGATGTGACATGCTACCCAACAAGTAATATTTTCAGGTATGATCATTGAGAAACGATGAATCAACAAACATTAACATAGTAATATTCATAAACATAAGTAACACAATCATCAATTTTCAAAATATATGATCCTTAAAGAATGTTTAGCCCCATTCATTTTATCATATTAGCATGGCATAGTTGTGTCTTCACCACATAAATACAAATGTCAAGCACCACAGTGTTAAGCCAAGCAATTGGATCGTACTTTTTCACACGCTTCAGCATTTTATACCTCACTCAGTACATGAGCGTGAACCATGGACATAGCATATACGTGGAATAGAATATGGTGGTAGGTTTCAAAGGGTAAAAGGTGGAGAAGAAAGTCTCGCATCAACTAGGCGGATCAACGGGCTATGGAGATGCCCATCAATCGATAGCAATGCAAGGAGTAGGGATTGACATGCAACTGATGCACTAGAGTTATAAGTGTATGAAAGCTCAACTAAAGCTAAATGGGTATGCATCCTACTTGCTTGCTCATGAACACCTGAGGCATTTGAGGAAGCTCGTCATCAGAATATACAAGCCAAGTTCTATAATGAAAAATTCCCACTAGCATATGAAAATGACCAAACGTGAGAATATGACAATGTGTACACAAGTCATATGATGTAACGGTGGAAGTTGCATGGCAATATATCTCGGAATGGTTATGGGAATGCCATGATAGGTAGGTATGTTGGCTGTTTTGAGGGGTATATAAGGAGGCTTATGTGCAACAAAGCATATCATGTCAGGGTTGGATGCACCAGCGAAAGCTAAACCGATCCTCAAGGTGAGAATGGGCAATGCACGGTATCGAAGAGGCTAGCATATTATGAAAAGATGAGTGTGCGTACATCTATGGATTCACATTAGTCATAAAGAACTCATATGCTTATTACAAAGATTTATTAGCTCTCTCGAAGCAAAGTACTACTCGCATGCCCCTAGGGAGGAGGTTGGTAGGATTTAACCATTGTGCGCCCCCGGCCTAAACATCACTAGGATTTCAACGAGAAATAAGAATACTCATACATCATCACCATGCCATAACCAATATTTATATGAACAGAAAATTAACACCATGTAACTATCATATTTCTACTAACCAACAACCATGCACTCACGCCCTTTCATATTACCACATCAATATCGTTAACCCACAATTTCTCTTTTATGTGCTACATGAAGGTTTCGATTATGCACTTATTGAATACCTATTATTTTTGGACTAGTAGTATAACCCATGCAAATTACCGTCACTATATATTAGACTTTCAAAAAAAATTAGATGAAGAATGAGAGTGCAATTATTTCTATAAAATCTATACGCCACCGTGCTCTAAAAGATATAAGTGAAGCACTAGAGCAACTGCTTAGCTCAAAATATATAAGTGAAGCACATAGAGTATTCTAGCAAATCATGGTGAGCATGTGTAGCGACCCAACTCAAAACGAGTCAAGCCTCTGTGTTTTCTGTGCCATCCCTGGATCAGTATGCTGGCACACACAGTACATCAATGTATATATCAAAGTGCAATCACATGTAAATAGCGTAAAACTGATATATACCTTAAAATAGCAACGGATACAGTCAACGGGAGTGGAGTCCCAATAACACCAACGGCAAGTTGAGTGCGGACCGTAACCCTGAATCGTACTTTTACCCGTCGTAGAAGAGTATCTGCAACATAAGACGTTGCAGCCGTGTAGGTCAGCATTTTGAATATGCTGGCAATATCACCATAGAAGAACAGAAGAATAAAGACTATTCTATATGCAAAGGCTTTGTGGCTCTGTGTATGAGTTTTTGCGTAAAAGCTGATTTTATTTTCCTACAACAAAAGAATATCAGGAATTTCACTATAGAGTTACCTATCATGACATGGTTCCGACAACCAATGTCTCAATGCCCATAAGTATCATAAGTTGCCCACAATTAGTTATTAGTCCAGTGTTGAGAGTTCAGAGATAGATCCAAGTCTAGAAGCTCAAATTGTCCGTAACCGGGGACACGGCTAATCGATTAGGTTTTAACTCTGCAGAGTGTTGTGTACTTTACCCACAAGATTCTTTCCCTCCTGGTAAGTCCTCGCACTGCCTGGTGTTTGAGAACAGGATGAAAGAAACATGGTCTTTCAGAGTGCTTCCCTGACTGTTCGATAGTGCCCATCCCAATCCTAACGTCGACTACATCTCGTAGCACTGCCCAGCAGAGTCACAACAAAGATCAACCAAGCCAGAGCCCATAATGACTTGTGGCTACACAGGTAAGCCTCCGGGCATGAAGTATTCATCCTTCTCTTTGAGTCTGGGTGAAGCTTTCCGCAAGATGTCATGGCGCTTCTCCATGCATCCCGACCACTCACCGGTTTCTCCAGGGTGCCCAATCAACCATCCTTCACCCAGTAGTGTGTACTGAAAAACTTGTCTTCTTGAGTCTTGAAGTCTTGAGGTCTTGAAGATGCAGGACTTGAAGATGTCTTCATGAAGTCGTCGTTTTGACATGGAGTCCTTCTTCACACCACTCACGAACACTCATACCAGACCCCGTCTACTTTAGCATAGCATTGCACTAACTAGCGTTCCCGGGGCTTTAGTAACCAGTGGTGGGTTCCTACCTCATGCATTCTACTCAACTACAAGAATTTAAATAACACTACGGGAGGGATATGTTGAATGATGTCACTACATGCAATAAAACGTAGGTATGAAAAGATGGTCAAAGTGAACTTGCCTGTACTGTTGATGAAGAGAAAGATCGCTCTCAGAAATAACTTGATAGACTATTCGTCACTCTCCGATGAAATCTATAATCAAGCATTGCATACATATAAGCAATCATACTAGCAATCAATTCTAACAATCACAAGGTAACACAAGAAACAAAATCAACAAGGTTGATGAAAGAAATACTTAAGACAAAGTTGAAACACAAAACTCCAACAAATTCAAAAGTAACACAAAACCCAAAACAAAGTAAAATATAATAAAAGGATTTTAGTAAATATTTTGTTAGCAAAATGAGTTACTTTTGAAGAACAAGTAAAACTATGCAAACAATATTCTAAACAACATAAGTGTTTGCCTAATGAACTTAACTACAAGCACAACCATACACTAAGAGAAAACAAATTATGAAACAACTTAGTTAACAGAAAGTAATTAAATAAAATCTTTATTATAAAACATAATTAAGTCATCTAAAACTTTGTGAAAATAATTTCTATGAAAAACTAAATTGTTTTATAAGACATTACCTAATGATTAAGGATATAGTTTTCCTATCATAATAGAGCAAAACTAAATTATTTTATTAACAAAACATTACTTAACAGAAAGGAATTACTACAAATTTTATTTGAAAACAGAATCTAATTATATAAAACTTTAGTTAAAAGTACTAGTACTAACTAATTTGTTTTAAATAAACTATACCTATTTGAAAGAGGGTATAGATCCCTACAACAAAATTTATAAACTAAACAAATTAACTTTTGTTAACAGCAAGTAAATTACTAAGGTTTGGAACAACAAAACTAAATGAAATCTGAAACTTAATATAAATCATATTCAGATTTTCAAAAACAAAGTAAATCAATATAAATAAACTAATATGAAACTAAACAGATTATGTTTGGTTTTGAAAACACTATTTAAAATTATTATAAAAATTCTCAAACTCTACCTAATGATAGCTAATATCACTAGTGACAAGTAGGAAAAAGAATCATTCAAAAATTCATTTTAAAACTCAAGATATTCAGAAAACAAAATTTAAATCAAATCTATCCAAATTCAAATTTAAATGTTCAAACATGGTCAAATTTGGTATCTACAGAAACTAGATAAAAATTGTCATCTAATGCAAAAAGAATTAATTAAAAATACTTAAAAACATAAAAGATATAAAGAAAATAAAAACAGAACTAAATCTGGAAACAGAATAAAATGGAAAACTTATTTAACGGATAGGGTACACGTGGCATTATTCGATTGGCTAAGATGTGCACGCATGGTGTGTTACGGGCGGGTGACCGGTCCTTAGAAGAAAACTCTTCGCCGTTTTAAATGTTATGATCTGGATCGTTGGATCCATATCCAACGCACATAGAGAGGGGGGTGAGCTCACAGGGATATGGTCGCCGGCGAGGCTTCTCCGGCGAGTCCGAACGGCGAGGATGACGTGGGTGTTGCTCCGGTGGTCGAGGGGGTCGTCGGAGGGCTCCAACTGACGGCGGCGAGGTCCCGGCGACGGGTGGTGGTGTTGGAGGGGCGCGGGGATGACCGTGGCGACGTCCACGAGCTCGATAAAGATCCGGTGGGGATCCGAATCTCCGGCGAGGTCTGTTTGCGCTGTACTGGCGGTCTCCGGTGGAGGTGAGGGAATGGGGTGGTGCGCACGGGTG
Organism: Hordeum marinum; assembly: GCA_022496015.1. NCBI lineage: Eukaryota > Viridiplantae > Streptophyta > Magnoliopsida > Poales > Poaceae > Hordeum > Hordeum marinum. Next base: position 453,592,743 of record CM039675.1, on the reverse strand, counting down.
CGGGGATTTAGGGGGTGGCTCAGGTGGCGGAGGGGAGGTCGGAGTGGAGTGCCACGTTGGAAAAGGTGCGGCGGCGACAAGGTACTCCGGCGAGCGATAGCGGCAAGGGGAGGGCACGGCAGAGGGGGAAAACAGGGGAAATGGGAAGAGGGGGAGCGGGGCTTCTTATAGGGGCTCAGAGGGGTCGGGGGAGTAAGGAGGGAGGGGGTCCGCGGCGAGGGAAACCGACGACGGCGTCGGGTGCGTGGGAGGAGGAAGGCGACCGGCGACGGTTTCGATCGAGCGCGTGGGGCCAGGGTGTCAGCGAGAGAGAGAGGGCGAGCGTAGTCAGCGGGCGACCGACCGGTAACGGTTTCGGCATTTAATGCTGATGGGCTGGCCGTTTTATTATAAAACCGTTACCGTTTTCTATTTATGATTTTACCAGAGCCATAAAACTTGTTCAATGCATTCGAATAAATTCCAAATATAGTCAAGTTTTATATCAAAATTAACAGAATAATAAATTCCATTTAATGGACATTTTTATTCTGGCATTTGAATACTTTGGAAAAAATATTATTTTCAGAAATTGCCCTTTTGCTTTTAAATCCCTTTGCAAATATAATTTTCAGAATAACCCCTGGTTTTTATTATTCAAATAAATCACCAAGAAGTCCCTGGTGTGGAGTGTCATGTTACTCCTCTCAAATTTTTGTTAAGGGTTTGAATACTTTGAAAATTGGAATAGGAACCAAATATGAAATGATTCCAAAAGAAAATCCAGAGATTTTCACATTCACTATTCAAAGATTTATTTTAAACTTCCAACTCATATTTCATATAATTTGAAGAAGTCATTTTATCTTCTCTCATGAAAATCATTGAGTTGCATAAAGTTTTCTGAATTTGAAATATTTTTCAAATGAAATTCAAATTCTTTTCAAATCCCTTTTCATTTCTTTAAATGGAAGAAGTCATGTCATCTTCACTCTAGGGTTTTGTGATGAAATGAATTTGAATTCCTGGTGATCAAAATGCAAAGTGAAAGTGTGGGAAAGTCATTTCATTCCCTCTCATTAAACTTTCAAAAAGTTTCAAATTTCACTCACTTTCATTCATTCAAGCAAACAAACAATCATTCTAATAATTATTATAACATTCCAAAGTTTGGGATGTTATAGCATGTATCTCTCTCAAGTAAGTGTGTCCAGAAAACAATGATTGTGGAAAACTAAAACAAAAGCAAACTAAAACATAAGACGCGCCAAGCAAAACACATATCATGTGATGAATAAAAATGTAGCTCCAAGTGACATACCGATGGATTGAGACAGAAGAGGGGATGCCTTCCATGGCATCCCTTGAGTGCCTTTCGGGGCATCCCTTGAGTCTTCCTAGAATTTACCTTGGGGTGCCTCGGGCATCCCCAATCTTAGGCTCTTTTCCGCTTTTTATTCCTTCATCCATCATGATAGCACCCAAAACTTGAAAACTTCAGCACACAAAACTCAACAGAAGACTCATGAGCTCCGTTAGTATGATAGCTAAATCAAAAACTTTAGGTACTATCATAAATTGATTCAGATTTTATTATTGCATAATTTACTTTATTATAACTTCTCTCTCTCTTACCCCACGATACAACCCATAGCATCATCAAAACAAGCAAACTATGCAAGCAAAAACAGAATCTGTCAAAAAAAGAACAGTCTCCAATGATCTACGCAAACACCATACTTCTCTAACTCCAATTTTTTGAAAAATTGGTATAACATGGGGAATTTGTATACCAATATTGTGTAAAAACTTCATAGAAAAAATCCATTAAAATCATATAAATTCTACATTGGGCGCAAAAGTTTCTGTTTTTGCACCGTATCAATTCTACTTATCATTCAAGTCATCCCAAAGGATTTACTTGGCACGAACACTAATTTAAAAATAAAAACACAATCATTAAAGTAGAAATAATCATTTTATCACACCATGACACAAAGTAAAAAACACAATTTAAGGTAACTATGGGTTGCCTCCCAACAAGCATTATCGTTTTATGCCCCTAGGTAAGCATAATGCAAAGTATCAAGTGTTGTAGTAGTCATGAGGAAGGTCCATCTTGATATAATCATATCCCCTTCTTTCGGAAGAAATTTTTCTAATGGTTAAGCAAAAATAATTAAAGGGACTAAATTTCACAGCACAAGGATCCATGAGATCTATTTCAGGATTGAGAGGAGGCTCTTCCTTAGGCTTTTCATAAGTAATAGCCAACTCTTCATTATATAAGTTCCTATAAAGGTAATTCCTTAATACTCTCTCAAGGACATGATCCATTCCAAGATTTGGTATGAAAAATTTATCATTGTGTTCGGAAATTTATCAACTAAGACATTAGGTGGGACTCTTCTTCCAAGATTTTCATTATAAGCAATATAATATGTTGATCTTAATTTCCTTATTTCTTCCAAATCATAAAGAATTCCCTCTATTGGTGGGCACTCACCATTAACCCTATAGTGAGAAAATATTTCTCTAGCTTCTTGCATGATGTGATTAAATTCAAGAACTAGAAATATTGTAGCTAGATGTTTAGTAGAGGCATCCTTTATATTAGAGAATTCTAGAAACAACCATTGTATGAAAGGATGCATATGCATGAATTGTCTTTCCAATTAAACTATAAACAATGATATAGCATCCGCATAACTGGTTGTTCTAGTAAGAATGGATCCTCCTATCAAGGGTAATGAGCCAGCACACGTGAAAAATTCTTGAATATACTTTTCCCAATAATATTACCACTATCTATGTGAAATTTCTTTGCTTGCATAATAGTTTCTCCTTTAGAAGGATCATCATCCGCAAGGTTATTGAGTTTTTGTTTAGCAACTTCATCAAAATTTCTTTTATCATTCTCATTAAATGGTGAAGTTGGATAATCAAAAGCTTCCACACCAGAGGTAGAAGCACCACTAATTTCAAACTCAAACATGATAGCAACTTCAAGCAAGCAAAGTAACAAGCGAAGCAAGTAAACTAGTGAAGATAAATATTTTTATATTTTTGATTTTTATAGCAAAAAAATATAACATCAAATAAAAAGTAGAACAAGTGAATTATAATATGTGAGAAGATACTTGGTAGGAATTTGATGATGCTCCCCGGCAACGGCGGGAGAAATCCTTCCTGGTACTTGTAAACTGCGTTGGGATTTTCCTCGAAGAGGAGGGGATGATGCAGCATAGTATAGGTAAGTATTTATCTCATTGAGAACCAAGGATTTATAACCAATAGGAGAACCACGCAAACTCTCGTCTTCAGCGCCTATGCACAAAAGAGCAAACACTTGCACCCAACACAGGCAAGAGGTTTGTCAATCCCCTTGAACTCGTTACTTGCAAGCGATAAATATTGATAGATAGATAATTTTATAAATATAAATTGTAATAAAAAGAAAGTAAATACTGGCAGAAGGGTATTTAGAGTTTTTGTAATTATATTCGTGAGGAGACCCATGGGCCATAGTGTTTGCTAGAGGCTTCTCTCTCGAAGAAGGCATACGATGGTTAAATAAATCATTGTTGGGAAATTGATAGAAAAGCGCATACTTATGCAATATTTATTTACGACAATGATCATGTAAATAGGCATCACGTCCATAAAAAAGTAGACTGGCTCCTGCATGCATCTACTACTATTACCTATCCAGCATGCATCTAGAGTATTAAGTAAAGACGTAGTAATGCTTAGAGGATGATGACATGATGTAGACAAAGTAAATCCAATTAATATGAATGAACCCATTCATTTTACCCTTATTGGAAGCATACAATACGTGTCATGTACCTTTCTGTCACTGGGATTGAGCACCACAAGATTAAACCCACTACAACGCACCACTCCCACTTGAAGATAAATCAATCTAGTTGGCCTAACCAAATCGATAGATTGGAGAGCATTACGAAGTTGTACAATCATGCATATAAAATACCAGCAAGTATTCAATATATCTTCATGAATAATATGAACATAAACCCACAATTCATCGGATCCCAACAAACATGCCGAAAAGATTGATTACATAATATAGATCAGCGCAGGAATCGCGGTGATCTTGGCAATGAAGAATATAGAGAGGGAGGTAGTCATCTAGTTACTAACTACAGACCCGTAGGTCTGCGGTGAACTACTCACACATCACTATGACAGGAGCAAGGTTGATGTAGAGGCCCCCGTGATCGATCCCCCCTCCGGCAGGGCACCGGAACAGGGCTCTAGATGGGCACACGATAGGGCAGAGACTTGCGGCGCCAAAAAAAGTATTTTGGGAGGCTCTCTATGGTTTTTGGAATATATGTGAATTTATAGGCCAAAGATCAGCCAGGAGAGTGAGGAGGTGGCCCCAAGCCATCAGGGCATGGCCACCCCTCTTAGGCGTGCCCTGTTGGCTTGGGGGCACCTCATGTGCACTCTGGTCTTCCTTCGAAGCTTCCAAGCCTTATTTTGGTCCCCAAAAAATCATCAAAATGTTTCGGGGTATTTGGACTTCGTTTGGTACAATATTCCTGAAAAGCTAAAAACATGCAGAAAACAACAACTGACACTTGGCACTGGGTTAATAGGTTAGTGCTCAAAAATAATATAAAACAACAAATAAATGCTTAAAAGTTATCCTAGAATGGTAATATAATAGCATGGAACAATAAAAAATTATATATATGTTGGATAGTATCACCTCCCGTGGCAGCGGTGTCCTAATGGAAACAAGGGGTAATTAAGGCGCTCCTTTTAATTGAGAAGTAGAAGAAAGCATTAACACATAGTGAATACATGAACTCCTCAAGTCAAATTCATCCCCGTCGATATATATGTTGGATAGTATCACCTCCCGTGGCAGCGGTGTCCTAATGGAAACAAGGGGTAATTAAGGCGCTCCTTTTAATTGAGAAGTAGAAGAAAGCATTAACACATAGTGAATACATGAACTCCTCAAGTCAAATTCATCCCCGTCGATATCCCAATTCATGGTCACCTTGGGGATCTAGGGTTCAGATCGATGATAGGTGCATACAACTTGCAGGTAAGATTAACAACTCAAATATAATAATGATAAGCATAAGTGTTCAGATGTGAAATCATGGCACTCGGGACCTACTGACAAGCATTAATCATAGCAAAGTCGCAGCAACATCAATCTCAGAACACAGTGCATACAAGGGATCAAGCCCTAACAAATTGACTCGATTATGGAAGAAATCTCATCCGTCTCCATCACCATCTAGTATGCCTATAATGAAATTACTCACTCATGGCGGTGATCATGATGGAATTGTTGATGGAGAGATATTGGTGATGACGATGACAAATCACTCTCTCCGGAGCCTTGAACGAACTCCATATTAGGGTTGCCAATGAAGAACATGAGGTGGCGATGGTTCCGTATCGTAAAACATGATGAAACTTTCTCTTTGATTTTTTCTCGGGAATATGGAATATATAGGCTTGGAATTAGGTCAGTTGAAGGCTCATGGGGCCCACAAGCCACCTGGGCGCACCCTAGGGGGTGGATGCACCCCCTGGCTTGTGGCCCCATGGTGACTCCTCTCGGGTACTTCTTTGCTTCAGCATATTTTATTTATTCCATAAACATCACCGCCAAGTTTCGTCCAATCCCGAGAACTTTTATTTCAGCACCAAAGTAACACCAAGGTAGTTATGCTGAAAACAACATCAGTTCGGCTTAGTTTCATCCAAATCATGCAAATTAGAGTCCAAAATCAGAGCAAAAGTGTTTGAGAAAATAGATACAATGGAGACGTATCACAATCCAAACCAGATCTCAAAGGGTCATCAACCAATCGTCGTGCGAGGCAGAGCGGCAAGCTGAATCTGGTCGTTCCAGTCGTGGGTCGTGCATATCTCCACCTGTTGCACTGCCCTCTGCCGCGAGCAGGGTCTCAACCACGGAGTCATCTGTGGTCAAAATTCATTGGTCCTTGACCATGACCGAGACAAATGCCCGTCGTCGCCACCAAAATATCAAGGCATTGCAGCTCAGGCTCAAGGAGTTCCGTCGGCTCGCTAAGCAAAAGGTCACCGATATAACGAAAGTTGAGCGGTATGCCAAGGAGCAGGCCCGCGTCGCCCAACAATGACGGCGGCGCTCCCTCCTCGTCCTCGTCCGAAGGCGGCACTACCAACAATGACGACGATGCCCCCTCGGTCGTCAATGTGTACGCTTAAATTACTATCGCCACTACGGAGACGCCAAGGAGAAGGGCCCAACAAGGAAGTGGTGTTTTTTATCCCTATCTACTAGTATCTAGTTGTATATCGACCGAAGCTATCCAACTATTTATGTATTATAACTTGCTATGACTGGTTATATAGTGAACTTATTAATGTTCGATCCTATGAATTTTATGCGTTTATCTACGTTATGTTAATCTATGTTGCATGGGATCACATGGATATGGATGTTTGGATATGAGGGGCCCACGCAGACACAAACAAATGAAGGGTGCTTGGGCGCTGTCCGGGGACGTATAGGGGCTCATATTAGGCAAGTCCAACTGTAGATGCCCTTAGACAACATATGTAAAATATGAAAAATGATCCTCAATTTGCATTCCATAAAATAGTCTATTTGTTTTTCCGCAAAAAGCAGCATGAGTTTGTTCCTAATATGCTAATCTGTACCCCTCAAATCCCTCTTGCCCCACCCAAAACACAAATACCGCCATGCTTTTCTCCTTGGCACATGTGGTACAAACGCAACCACGAGGATAATAATGCAATGAATAATAAACAAAATGCCTTATATGGCCGATCATGCAGTCACACAGTAGAGCTGCGGGGCCGCCGTGCCGAGAGGTGGGCGCTTCGTGCGCACGAAACAAGAACAAGCTGTAGGCGGCGGCCATCCACCGGAAAAAAGATCCCAACCCATCAAACCGGACGCGTCAGGCCCACAGAAAAAGTGAAGCGGATAGAGCTGAGCTACTCCGAGGTCCGAGCAGAGAGCAGAAGGCAGAGAGGAAGAAGCAGCCGCGAGGTTGGTGGCCGGGTAGACCACGGCGCACGACAACCAGCATTTCCCCTCGCCACGCCGCCCCCTGCTCCGTTGGACTAGGCGCTAGTAGGGCCGGGATGGCGAGCGGAGCCGTCGCGCCGCCGCCGCCGCTGGCCGGCGGGCGGCGCGGCTTCGGTGGCCGGGGAGTCCTCCTCCGCCGGCGCCTCGCCGCCACGCCGATGTGAGCACCCTTTATTCGGTTCCTGTGTTTGCAGTCAGCTTGGTTACCGCCTTACCGGGTCCGTAGGCTGCTAGGAACGAGGGATTTCGTGTTCTTAGTCGCTGCTTGCAGTAAAGGAAGGGACATGCCTGCTTGAATCAGGGAGGAAGTAGATCAATGAGATTTGAGACCTTCGCTGAACACTGATCGCCCGTTGCAATATGTATTATTCATCAATTCATGACACTAAAGGGTAGTCACTTCCTCAGATTGTTCAATTTAGGATCGGATTCACACCCTTATTTGTTGAATTGTTGTGTGATTTACCAATTGCTGGCTTTATTCGACAGCATTTTGCTACAAAGTTTATTCCAAACGGAGAAGATAAAGATAGTGCTATGTTGTTCTGGAAAACAATTATGCTGCGAACCTTGGTGTGTGTTTTCTCGGATGCAGAACTGCACCGTACTTTGAAGGGAATACTCGTCATAGGACTAGAACCCAATTTTATCGGTTTCTGAATCTTGTGGTCTTTTCTTGCTTTGTAAGCATAGAACTAGCATAGATATTTAAAATGTAACACCACGCTTACATTTTACCCATGTTGTGCATTATTTTCATGCAAAATCAGTTTTTTCTTTCAGGAAAGATGAACCCGTGGTTTCTACGAACGGTGGAAAAGAGGAAATGATTGCCCATAGTGTTAATGTTGCCAGAAAAGCATCCATCCCTGGGGTTTCATCAGGCTTATCCAATAGGACAACAGTGACACCAACACCTTTGCATCCAGCAGAACCATCCGATCTCCGTTTCAATCGTCTTCGACCCCCGATTGAGAAAAGTGATTGCAAATACACAAGATATTTTGGTCGCTATGTTGCTCGGGAGGCTATAGTGGATGAGGAATACTGGGTATTATTCTTGTTACTTGCAAAAATATACATTCGCTGATTCTGGGCAATAACTTAAAGTTGCTCACTTCTGATTGACATGGTCGGCAGATGTGTTTATGATGAGTTAGTGACAATAATTAATAGCCTACCTGTCTTGTTTCTCATGCTAATAAGCTCGGAGCATGAGATTTATACATACTAACATTTATATTCCTAATCATTTACCTTCACAATTTAGTTGGTGCTATGAAGTAATGAAATAACATTTACATTACCACTATGCCTTACATCTCTTCTTACCAAGACTTTATAGATTGCCGCATGGTTGAGAGCAGAAGATCACTATGAAGATCAGTCAGGCGATCGGTTAGTATCTAAATCACAGTGTTGGTGCACTTTTTGTTAGTTAATATCCTTGTAACTAAAATCTATTGTACTGTTCTTTTCTCTCTGCAGCTATGTTGAAAGCTTCAAAAGAAAGTTTGCATCACAGGTACGTGTGTAATCAGTTAGTCATATTTTTGTGTTACATTTTCCACCAGCTGATGGTAATGATATCAACACGTGCCCATTTTCCACCAGCTGATCATTTAAAAGTTGACACTTGTAGCCGTGTATCATTTTCTTGTAATATGTCAAATGTATCATCGCAGTCATCTCACTGCAGGAATTTCATGCTTTAAAGAAACGGTGTAGCAGCGAGGTTGGAGAGAAGTATACCTGTTTTGTTGCGGTATGAGAGTAAAGCTGTTTGTCACCCATTTATTACTGCATTTTGAGTTATGCATGTTGTTCACGAAATAGTATGTTATGCTAGTTCTGAAATATGCTTTGAGGGAAGACACGCGAAAATGGCTACCCAACAACCGACAAGTTAAAACTTCATTTTTCTGTTGTTAGAGATCTTTTGTAAAAAAATATTTAGGTCTACATTGTCAATCACTCTTAAAAGTTGCTTTGATTATATTTTCCTTATATTTCACGGTTAATTAACATCTCGCCCACGGTAATAATATTGCAGGTAAAGAATGATGATGTTACACGAACTGTGCTGAATAGTGTTGTTGGTACGGTAGATCTATGTGTCAGGCATCCTCTATATGGGGAGACATATCCCGCGGTACGGAAAATAGCACCAATATCTTTGTATTACTCCTGCCTGTGTCTTTGGAAGTTACATTTCGAAATTATTCACAGGAGCCTGGAAACACGCCATTTTACTCTAGAATCTATCAGCCAGATCAGCCAAAATTTGGATATTTAACCAATGTTTGTGTTGCTAAGTATGCACGGCGTCAAGGGATTGCCAGCAACATGTTGTTATTGGCCATTGATGCTGCAAGACTCGATGGTAAAGCATTAGGCTTGTCTGGAATTGTAAAACCACAGATAATAGTGGTTCATCCGCTGATACCTTTGCCCCTTATTGTAGGTGCTGAAAGTATTTATATTCATGTACATAAGGATAACTTGCCAGCTCGGAGGCTCTATGATCATGTAGGATTCAAGGTATACATTTTTTTCTTCATTTTTTTCTGCATTTTTCCATTTGGTTATAGAGTTCTAAGTTGAATTGCTCTTATGTTGCTTATTTGTAGATGGTTGACATGGATGGCGCTCGCCAGTCCTCAGATCTATGCTTACTCTCCTTCAGTTCTAATCACTAGGCTAGTTAACAGGGGACTTGTTCACATATCCTTTGTGCAGGTGAACGTATGCCATCAGTCCTCTTGATTTAGAGAAGGCAGGACGGTGTCGGTGAATACATTTTACTATCTTGCACACGATAAAAACCTGTAAAGTTCAAAATCCTTGGGACCGGACCAGTGTATCGAATGTTGTTAATGTGTGTGTGGGCTTTTCATCTGAATGCTTCAATATTTTTTGTTATTGTACAGTTTGTGAAGCAAACCCATCTGATGGTTCTGGGTTCATTCTTGTGAGCCTTCAAGGAAATATGTAGCATCCATGCTTACAAGCATCTGTAATAAGAGCTGTGATTAAGTTTTTCCTTGGAAAAAAAACTGTAATTAAGTTCCTTCGGACATAGCTGGGCCGGGTTTTTAGTTTCTGAGTCTACGATTCTATGTTCGGCTAGGGCATTCTAACAAATGCTCCCCTAGTTTGTGGGCTGTGGCCCAGAGGCCCTCCTCTTGCTTCAATACAGCGCACTGGCTGAAGTAGACTTTTTTGTAGCCGCGTCGACATTGAAGCGGTTACCAAGAAGCCTACTTTGGCCAGTGTGCCTATACTCTGGTCACATCCAAAACCTCTTCACCCAAAAAACCCTCTCCATGCAAAAGCGGTTGTTGTGCATTCGTGTTGGCGAGCGTCGTTCGGGAGCTGACGTGACCCCACGGTACTGATGTCGGTCCGAGGGACATGACTGGACGAGCAGGTAGTGCCGCTTCAATGCCGATGCGGCTACCAAGAAGCCTATTTTGGCCAACGTGCCACATTGAATCAAGGAGAGGGCGACGCGGTGCGCCGCACGGCGGTGCCAAGGTCCAACGAGGCGTCGGCCTTGGTCCGCACGGACCCCGACCTTGAGGAGTTTGGGTTGTGATCGGCCATTGACCTCTACACGACACAGGAGGTGGATGTGGCTAGGGTTGGTGGATATCGGCCAGTTAAATAGCCGGACTTTGGCCTCGGGCGGCGAGCCAGAGCGGCGACACACGACGCTCACACCCCGACCAAAGGAGACGTCAGTCAGACTATTGGGTTTCCGAGCGATTCTGTGTGGAACCCGACCGTCAGTCCAAAGTGACGGACGCGCTTAGTCGTGCCCGGGCCTCCTCATACTTGGGCTGGATCTAAGGGGTGTCAGTCAGCCCGGGTGGTTGAGGCCCATTTTGATGAGGACATGACTACCTTGGATACGACAAAAAATATAGCATACATGCATATTTGTGAGGTGATTTCTTATAAGAATTATGTAATGATTTATTTATGTTATCTGAAATAAAAATGTTTTATCTATTTTTATTTTATGGCTAAATACAGAATGGTCGAACACTTGTATGAACCACGTGTAACGACAAAGACAAAGAAAAAAGAAATAGTTGGATGCTATTCAAGAGGTCCTCTCACATCAAAGAAAATAATTAGGTGTTGTTCAAGATGTTCTCTCACGTCATTTTTAGACCAAGAAAAGATAGAGTCCATGTCTTTCACGTTTTGGACTCGGATTCGGACTGCACAAACACATATGTCTCAAAACGCTAAGAACTTTTTCATCCGAACTCCAAATTGGGTGATTCTTTTTTTGTTGAAAAGTAGATTTCATATGTGCTCCAGGACAATTGGAATCACCTTAAAATTCGTCTGGAGCATGAAGATATCGATGAAACAATCTGACATTGCAGCAGAATCCGAGTCAAACTACAAGTCCAAAGGTGTTGCATCACCTCCACTTGAGCCCATAGGCCTTGTACGACCTAGGGTTGATTTTAGGGTGTCTTGTGATGTCCTTCCACGTCCTTGGCCGCCACCCCTTACTCCTATATAAATAGATCAATCTAGTAGATTTTTCTTTGTTTTTGTTTAGTTAAAAGTTAGCCATTGCAACTTCGTGTATTTCGTTTGTGTCCAACGACCAGACCAAGACCGCTTTCGGAACCCCATCCTTATCAATACTTCATTTATATTTGCAATATTCAGATTGCGTTATCATATTCTTGTTTGTTCTTCGATTGCTTGCAGGAATAGACCTTCGTGATGAGATTGATCAGTCTCCGGTGTGGTCAATAACCTCTTAGAGATTGGTTTAGCGACTGCTAAGACGCAACGTCGTACACGTTTATAGTTGAATCGTCAAAGTCGTCTCCACCAAATCGATAGTTATCATTTCATCAAAAGATCGGGACCCTCGCATCTATCATATTTGGGTTGGGTTTTTTTTTCTGATCATATGTCCGGGTGTGTGAGACGGGTCAGAACGTCCGACTGTAGATGTTTTTAGGGTTTTAAGGGATTTTTGGTTAAAGCATCTCTAGCAGATTCAGTAAAACCTTGTCAGGCCATATTTTCCCGTGATTTTACGGGACGGGCAAAAAAGACAGCTCGACCAGGTCCGGTAAAAAAGTCCAGCTTCGTTTTGCGGCGCAGTTTTCCACCGGAAGGCGGTCGGGGTGGCCGCAAACGCCGCAACGAGGCAGAGGCAGGGAGCTCCTCCATCCGCCCGCCGGTGGAGCAGTGGCGGATCGAGCAGGCGCGCACGCGCGGCGCCCGCTCCTGCAACGCCGGAGCATGCGCGTGGCCAACTTCCGTCGCCTCGACCGCATCTCCCCCGCGCGATTCAGCATCTCCTGGCGACGGAGAAGGCGTGGTTCAAGGCCAAGAAGGTCACCGCCACCAGAGACGAAGCTGCAGCAACGTGGGTCCCGGGACTGTTCAAGGAGTACCGGCTCGTGCAGGTCCTGAGGAGCACCACCTCACAACGGAGATGCTCTTACACAGTATCTTGAAAGACGGTTGAACCACGGCTCACAATGGAATGCCCTTTAATAACAAGTAAATGTATAAAGACTATTGCGAGGTCGCTTGTTGTTCATCTCGATTCATTTTATACGGAACACACAATGGATTGTCAACGTACAACTGATGTATAACAAGCATAGGCATCAACCTCAGTTTTGAGTTTCGAGATGCAGCAAGTCATTTCCCCCAATGGTGAAGTAACAAAAAAACAGATATGGTTGTGCATGAAAAATATATTATATTATTGCGAGCTCCCACGTGAAGAAAATCCCCCAAACTTTATATGCACCATTGGTTCTTGCCCTAACGGGGCAGGTCGAACAGCTCAGGCAGATGGGCATTCGTGAGCTTGGTCCTTTTAGTGATCTCTTTCTGCTTCTTCTTGGCCTTAGGCTTTGGTCGCTGGCCATGGATCTGCGCCGCTGCACGCCGCTTGGTCGTGTCCGTTGCTGGCTTGTGGCCGTTCTTCAGCAGCTCCTTCTCGATGTCGATCATGTCCCGTGGCAGCTCTATCTCCCGGTAAAGCTGCTTCAAGTCGGCATCAAGCTTGATCTTCGATTTGGGATCATTTGGGTACACAATGTCTTCCTGGGAGTCCATGCTAGACAGCCACCAGACGTCACCTGAGGCTTTGAGAGCCTGTAAGCAGAAAAAAAAAAGTTTCAGCTGTATACATCAGACATTTGGGCTGAATTCCTGGTTCGCTCACACATTTGCAATAAAGAGCAAAAGCTACAAGTACACAAAGTAACACCAATAGTTAAAACTGATCAGTGCGCAATCTGCCTAGTTTCAATATACTTGGAACTAACTTGTCCTGCTTTGCTGTTCTATCTGTCTGCAGAAAAGAACCACCTCTATGGAACTAAGTAATTTCACTGATTCATTATGGTTGTGTTCCATCAGATACCAGGAAACACTTTCCAAGCAAGCAAATTGCTGGTCATGGACACATCAACTTCATATATACCTCACTGGTTCAAGCTAACCAAATATCAAAAATTTGTGCTTAGTAAAAGGGCTGTGCTGTTGTGTGCAGTCCGTCAACTTTGATTATTTACTACTCCCTCCGTTCCTAAAATATAGGTCTTTTTAGAGATTCTAATACGGACTAAATATGGAGCAAAATGAGTGAATCTACACTCTAAAATATGTCTATATACATCGGTATGTAGTCTGTATTGAAATCTCTAAAAAAAGACTTGTATTTAGGAACGGAGGGAGTAGCAGTTAAGTAATCAACCATTGAAATATACCAAAAACCACTACAAGTGCGCACAAAGGCAACAACTAACATTAAAATTTAACCTCCATAGAAGCTCGAGACCCTGTTAATTATTCCAAGAGAAAAGATAGCTTTGAGCATTATGCAGTAATATGAATTTTGGAGCATACAGTGGAAGCTTAGATAAGTGTACTTCTAAGTATATGTACACAAAAGCAAGGCTCGCTAAAAGATCCGAACATTAAAATCACAAACCTCTGTACATAAGACTACTTGGTTTCTGAACACAGATACTGTTATTTCAACCATCAAATTTGATGCACAGCATGGAAATAATATAGCACCTACCAGATTTCTCAAAATCTTAAACCAAGATGAATTTAATCACCTGTAGATCATCCAATACAGTTGGATATGAATCTTTGACCTCCACAACAGGAAGACCCTCGGGAAACCTTCTGATCAAATGAAGCAATTGATCTTTCCCCTTCAAATCATGCTTGGACTGCATAATTTCAAATGCCAGGTCAATATGCAACCCCATATGAGATGAAAGACAAAAGTCTTTCGCGAAGGAAAAAACAGGTATTTCATTTATCAATGTGTAACAAAATAATCCTCGATGCAATTACCTTGTAAGAGAAACGCTTCCCATCAAATTGTACTTTGGGATTGTTCGTCAGGCTATCAAAGACTGCCTTATTACTATTAATTGCAACATATGTTGCTTCATTTATTTGCTCTGCTGTATAAGCAAGTCTTGTCTGCAGGTTTACAAGAAAAGAGGGGTATTATTTTACACGGAACACATTATAACATATATTTCAGGACAAAAACTGTAAGAGAACATCCTTTTTGTTACTGTACTATGAAGTCTGTCATTAATTTAATAAGCTGGAAAAATATAAAGAACTAAACATGTGAAATAAGGTGCAGAACCATTTTTCAGGCTTGAATAAGTATCTCTAATTTTGCATTAGGACCACCAGTATCTGATAATTGAGAGTTTAATTATATATCATTAGTCACTAAAGCAACAGTAATATTATATGACATCACTGCTCTGGTCATTTTACCGTTACCCAGAGAAAATTAGCACTGTGAAGTTTTCTATAACCCAAAGACATCATAAGCAATAGAGAAGCTTTTACAACAAATCACTTATCGTCCTATAAGGCTCAGTTAACAACTTGCTTTGCATGATCATTCATACTTGCAATTTTGCAAGGCCAAACAGAGAACAGAGAAACCTATCACTATGCATGGGACAGAATAACTGAAGATGAGGTAATCCCATCAAGTTGAACTTTTCGCAAATTACCTTGTAAAGCAGTTCAATAACTAATTTGATCTGTGCTCCCACAGGAGACTTCCTCACTGAATTGATGTGTTGAAGCCTTTCTGTATCATTTGAGAATTTAATAGCCTGTATCTGTTTTGCTGGAGCGGATGGAGCATTTGCTGGTCTAGACCTTGGAGCATTGTGGGATTTTGTGGTTGAAGCTTGGGTTGCAGCAATGCTGGATAGAGTTGTCTGGCATCTCTCCTGCTGTTGTTTAAATTTGCTGAGGCGTTCATTAAGAGCCATCTGGACCAAAGATTGGTAATACTTGATTAATGATATGGCACCAAACAACATACACAATTACATGGAGAAGGACACCCAAGTATCTGTTTGGTCTGAGCAAAACCAACATAACAAGAAATGCACAAACTAAACTTACCACATTGGCTTCAACTTCAATATTTTTCTCATAAACAATGATAAAAAAAATTAGGAATAGTAAGTTTAAGGATATCCTAATTACACAATACCCTGTGATTGCTACGTGTACGCGCAGTCAGATACATATAACAAAACATATCATATGTTCCTTTTCTGCATCATGTTTCCAATTTGCATTTCAGTATGTCCTTCTGAATTGACATTAGCATTGCAACAAGCTTTCCTCTACAACCCATGAGTTAAGCCTGTTGTTCTGTATTCTCCTTTGCTGATCCAACTTAAGTGCTGAACCCGCTTAAAACTTGGATTTTGCGGCGTAATGGATTATTTTCTTGTCCGACTCTAGTGGGGGGCGGTTCAAATCCAATGCTGTTGTGGTTGAGGTAGTGATACTAAAACACAGGAATTATGTTCAGATCACAAGTGTTCTTGAGTGATGTGCCATCTATCGAACATAGTTAAGTACTAATCCACTATGTTGGATTAAGTGAGGAACTAAGGATGCCTGTCGACATCATTTCACAGTATACTCAGCATAAATTTCTGCTGTGAAATATCCACAGAACACATTAGCTAATTACTGAATGGGTCCGCATGGCATCAACCCAAATCCAAATTCACAATTCGGGACATTTCGCCAAAAAGAAGAAAAAAACGCAGCTAAGAAAGGGGGGCGATCGCTCGTTCAATCAAGATTCGATCCCTATAAGATCCTACTAAATCCCGTCCCGGATCCTCCGGTCCCGATCGCGATTCAGCCTACGAGACCAAATCTCAACCCAGGGAAAGCAATCAAGTCGTGTCAAATCAAGCAACGGAGAACTAATAGACGGGGGGGCTCGGAGTAGGGAACCCGTACTGGATCCGCGGCGGCAGGGCCGATCCGGCGAGCTCGACGCGCCCTTCGGCGGCTGAGCGGCGGAGGGGCACGGCGGCGTTGCGCTGGGGGGCTAGGGTGTGGTCGGCCAAGGGGGAGGGAGACGGACGCTGCTGCCTCGCTTCCTGCCTCGCCTAATTTCTCTCTTGCGCTAGCGGTGCGCCTGGTGGTGGTACATCACCGCATATGAGGACGGGAATGGTGTGAGCGGTGGGCTGACATGGGCCTAAATGGGCTAAAGAGGAGGATGTTTCTGGGCGGACCAAAGCCGTGGTGGATGGATGACAGATACGGCCGAAGGCGACGGCGGACTGGCTCCTTCTCGATACCTCCTTTCTACAAAGCGGCGGCTGTGCCTGGGGTTGACCTTTATTTTCGGAGAAATCTTTTGTTTTCGATATAGCTCACCATTCACATGTCCGGCTAGACCTCTGTGGCTTCACCATAGACTCCACATCAAGCAGCATTGGCTCCTGGCATCAAGGCCGGGAGGAATAAGATTGTCCGTCATTCGGCCTGAAGATTCAGCAAATCGTCGGAGAAAGTCGGCCAGCCGTCGAGGGCGCCGTAGCTTCTCTGTATCCACTGCTGATTGTGCTCAGGATCCCCATCAACTGCCTCCAGTCTCGTTCTGGAAGCCCCTTTCTTGATCAGGGGGCGACATCACCCTCATCGAAAGCTAGGATCCGACGAGACAAAGCACCGACGGAGCAAACCACCCTTGTATCCCCTCCCAATATCCTTCCGCCACCACGACAAATGAAGGGAAGCGAGAGAATCACTAGAAAGGCTTGTTCCAGTGCCCCATCGAGCTTAATATTAGGGCTGGGATTCGCCAGATCCGGCTCCTTCCTTAATCCTTCACCAAGGAGGTTGTTCAAAAGGGCACGCCGGAAGCCACCAGATGCTCGCAAGCTCTAGTGGCCAGCTCCACAATGACATGACGCCAAACCAGGGTACAAGGCCGAACACTACTAAAACAACAAGCCTACATCTACTACTACTATGGACAGGAGCAAGCCGACCTCCCCTCTCATCCCCACTCCGTGCGGCGGAGGAGGAGGAGAAAGAGAGGGGAGTCAGGGAAACGAAGGAGACTCTCAAGGGAGGAAGAGGAGGAAGAGAGGAGGAAGCTATTACATGAGGGTCATGAGGCACACCCAGCTTTAAATGGTGCCTCTGATTCCATGGCAAAGCGTGCCTAGATAAATTACGAGACCCGTAATTTAAGCTTCTAAATTCATGAACATAATTGCATGAAATAGAAGTACACTTTCATGTTCTAATTTTCTTGGCCACTCAACCATAGCAACCTCCTAAAGATTCTTGGGAGGGTGATGTGCATGTTAGGTTTTGGATATATTTTTCTAGGAATAAAGCCAAGTTTTATTGATTGAAAACCACAGAATGTGGGTATAATTTCGGTTATGGTTTTAGCCTAACCACATGTGACATCCCTGACCTAGAGTAAACGAAAAATTGGCCACACTAGTTCTTCATACTCCCTCCTTTCCGGTATACAGGGCTCAAATCTGAAATCTCATCAACAAAGGCATATGATGAGTGCAAGAACACGTCTCGTACTTTACAAAACTACTCAAATTAAACGGATGCATTAATTTGAATTAATTACAGTGCATGCATTCTTGAGCACTAGATGAGTAGGAATATTATATGCATTGGTGTCCTTCTATTTAATTTTTGCATGCAAAGATTTAATGCGCCTTATAATCTTAAAACGAGAGGGAGATGAACTCTTTGGATTGGAAAAATGAAAAAATTAAGATAAGTCCTATAAAGCAAAAAAGAGGGAGCAATTCACAACACATCCTTCAAAACTAGAAGTATACTTGAAAGTACGAGTTAATCTCAATAATAATGATGCCATAACTTCCTTGGTTCCCTTTGGCGGTGTCTCACACCACTTGTTTAGAATCAGAAGCAATGATGAATTGTGGTACGTGGAGATCCTCTCCAAGTGCTAACGCCTCTCGACATGTGATCGCCTTAAGTTGCCGCATCAAACAAGTCACTGGTCACCAGGGCCGAAAGGCAGCTAGTTAAACCTCCCATTGAATGTTTGATGCCCGCATTGATGTGAATTTTTGCATAGCCCAATGGTGAGGCCATTGGCCGGCGAGATTTTGGACAGGTACATATCGTGACATGCTTGTTGGGTTGGCACACATTGCCATTAAGAAGGCTCTCAGTATTCGAACTATTTTATGATGGATTCTATCAACACGCAGGTCAACAAACGTCGACCAAACGCAAACCCACATCTGATGTTGCACATAACTATTGGGTCACACCAACTAAGACTTTTAGATGTTCCATAGACTCGGTTTCTTTTCATTTTTTTCTTTTCCGTTTGTATTCTTTCTCTCTTTTCTTCTTTTTATTTATACTTTCCGAACATTTTTTTAATTCAGGATTTTATTAAAATCCATCGGATTTTATTAAAATCCATCGGATTTTTTTATTTTGTAAGCAATTTTAGAAATTTATGAAGATTTTTTTATTCTGCTCATAATTTTTAAAAATTCAGGATATTTTTAAGTCCATAAAAATTGTTTGCAATCAGGGAACATTTTTTATGCGAAAAAATTCTTTGAAATCCATGAACATTTCTAGTATTCACGATCTTAAAATTTTATCGATTTAATTATTTTTAAATTCATAAATATTTTCTTAATTTCCTGGAGATTTTGTAATCCAAGATTTGTTTTTGAAATCCATAATATTTCCCGAAATTTCTAAAGATTATTTGAAAATTCATGAACATTTTTTAATTCAAAATATTTTATGAATTCACTAACATATTTTGAATTCGTGAAGATCTTTTGTAATTTGAAATATTTTTTGAAATCTCATACATTTATTTGAATCCATGAAAATTTATTAAAATTTTGTGAACATTTTTGAAGTTAAGAAGGCAGAAAAAGGAAAAACCATAAATAGTGCGCCAAGGGTACGCATTTGCTAGTCTACGTAGCCCTATGTGGGGACTAGGAGGTCTCCTCTATTTTCTTAAAGAAAAAGTTATTTCATTTAACCATGGTGGTGCAAGATCTAATCATTTCTTAGGTGACATCGTGGTACCGCTGATTGTTTTCCTCTAGTTATGGTTTACCTTTTCCTCGTCATATCATAGTGTTCAGTCCCTTCTTCGCTTGACTCTAGCCGTCGTGCACGTTGTTTTCTGTTCGGACTAATCCATGGGCAGGCTTGTCTTGATGCCCGACCTTGGTGGGACCGCATGGATCATTGACCTTTCTAGTCTATTTTACCTCAGCCACTAGGTGATACGGGGCAAGCCCGTGTGTGTCGATCTTTTACGAATTGGAGGGGAATTCCACGAAGAACACGAAGAACACAATGGGGAAATCACAAGAGGAAACACTCAAGAACAAGTCCAATCACACATCCACTAGACTCACCACACACAAGATCCACAAGGTACATGAACAACAAAGGGAAAGAAGGATACATGATAGAGTTCATCCCAAATCCCATGGGGAGATGGGGCCTTGATATCTCGAAGGATCTCCCCTCATGAGGGGCCTTGACATCCACTAGGGGATCTTCTCCATAGAGGCATCTACTCCATGGGAGAGGTAGTGAAAGGATCTAGGCTCAACTATCTAAGAGCAAACCATAGCTAACCCTAAAATGGAGGAGGGAGTGGAGTATATATATAGTGGTAGCCACGAACGGGTATGTGATAGGAGAAGTGAGTACATGGGCCTCGGGCCCGAGTGGCTGCACGCACGCAGGCCGGAAGTTCCGGGCTCCGGAGGTTCCGGGCGAGGTCCGGGCAGGGTCCGGGCTATCCAGAGAGTTGGCACGTTAGGGAGCTGCTCTGGTCACCGAAGGCCGGAAGGTCCGGGGTCCGGAGGTTCCGGGCAGGCCGGAAGGTCCGGGACTTCCAGAGTGTTGTCCTCGCTTCTTGTTCCTTCTCTTCCAAGCTTCCCTCGCGGATGGTGTAGTCGTACGTAGGTGCTGACACTCCTCCTCGCCATCCGTGAAGCTCCGGCAATACTTATGCATGCACATGAGAGGAATGTCAAGTAGTATACCACCCTCGAAGGGGTCAAGTGAACACGTGTAAAGGAGATGATTCACCTTAATGTATGTGGAGTAGATGGGGCACGTGTCACTTGGCAAAGGGACTCTAGCCATGGTGATGTCCATAGGATGCTCCGCATCATCACCTCCCCCTTGGGAAAGATCCGTCCTCGGATCAAGATCCAAATCACCATGGGAAGGAGATGGCATAGCCGTGTAGAAGTGGACGATCACCGAGCACTCATCATCATCAAGCTCTAAGGGTGCACTCTCCAATGTCTCACCATCTTGTAGTTCCTTCAAAAGGAGCAAGGACAACAAACACTTGGAAAAACAAATGTGGTTAGCGTTGGTGCCAAACCAAGCATTCAAGTGGCGAATCACCGCACAAGTGTTTTCATCATGCATATTATATGGTGTGACAAAGGATTGTGGCATGCCATGAAAGCATATAAATTGAGCACAAGCAATGCAATCACGGAAACAAGGATGACTAGGTGAGGTAGGGATGCCAATATGCGAGTCAATAGGACAAGCATCTACCTCAAGGTCATAGCACTCATGCACATAGCAATCAACGAAAGGTCTATGGTAGGCAAAGGAATCATTCACAACACCAAAGAAAATGACATGTCTAGACACATGGCGCAAGTGCAAGACAATCCAAGCATAATGTGCACATGGTGTAGTGAAGATAGTAAGGTACTCAAGATGATAGAAAGAGCAAGTGTTCAACATGTGTGAGGCAATCAAATCAAGCATGTAGCAGGCAATGTGGCATGGCTAAAAGGATCGATATGGTTGAGTAGAGGGGAGGTGAATAGGCAACTAACACTTTTTAACTTTTCTTGAACAATTTAGGCTTAACAACAAGTAGGTTGGCTAGATGTGCAACTAGGTGAGCAATCTATATGATGCTAATCACAACAACCACACAAGCAAGCAAGGGATACAACACAATAATAACTTGCAAGAAGTAAAGTCAAGAGATAACCAAAAGTGGAGCCGGTGGAGACGAGGATGTGTTACCGAAGTTCCTTCCCTTGTGAGGAAGTATGTCTCTGTTGGAGCGGTGTGGAGGCACAATGATCCCCAAGAAGCCACTAGGGCCACCGTATTCTCCTCACGCCCTCACACAATGCGAGATGTTGTGATTCCACTATTGGTGCCCTTGAAGGCGGCGAGCGAACCTTTACAAACAATGTTGGGGCTATCTCCACAACTTAATTGGAGGCTCCCAATGACACCACGAAGCTTCACCACAATGGAATGTGGCTTCAAGGTGACCTCAACCATCTAGGGTGCTCAAACACCTAAGAGTAACAAGATCTGCAAGGGATTAGTGGGGGGAATCAAATTTCTCTTGGTGGAAGTGTAGATCGGGGCCTTCTCAACCAATCCCTAGAAAATCAACAAGTTTGATTGGCTAGAGAGAGAGAGCTTTGAGTAACAATGGAGCTTGCGGAAGGAAGAGGTAATCTTCTTGAGGAAGAAGACCTCCTTTTTATAGTGGGGAGGTGGATCCAACCGTTATCCCCACACTCAGCCCGCGCGCTGTGGTACTACCACAAACGAGCCACGGTACTACCACAAGGGGTTGCGGTACTAACATTGTAGGGTGCGGTACTACCGTTTGCACGGTAGTGACCAGACGTAGGCCGATTGCACTAGAAAGCTAGCGATAGAACTGCCGAAGCGGTACTACCGCAAGCCCATATGGTACTACCGCATGGTCGGTAACACTCTGGCACAGGAGATGCACGGAAGTAAAAAATTACTTCTATGCCTACCTCCGCTGAGGTCGGGGCTGCGCAAAAGTCCGGCACGGTAGTACCGGAAACAAATCGCGGTACTACCGCAGGAGGGCAAATGTAAAAATTACACCCGTGCCTACTACCGCACCAGGGCTGAGGACAATGGTACTACCGCTCCTCCGAGCGGTACTACCGCAGGCCCCTGTGGCACTACCGCTACCATGAGCGGTACTACCGCTGGCCACTGAAAGCTAGCACCATGAAGCCTTCACTTTGCACAGACAAGGAAAACGGACTGGAGCTCCATTGAAGCGAAGGAAAGGTGGTGCAATGGAATAGATGTGTACTTGTTGATTCCACACAAACCTTTCCAAAGCGGACCCCCTCTTAATAGTACGGCTTTCCTACGACTCAAATCCATCGAAAGGAAACGTAGAGAACAACCGTCTTCGATAAACTCCGAGGGGCACCGAATCGTCTTGTGCCTAGATATGAGATATCTGAAATGCTCAATGCACACGATTAGTCTGCATAAGCATTATTATCAATCACCAAAACCACTTAGGGAGAAATATGCCCTTACAATCTCCCCCTTTTTGGTGGATTGATGACAATACGGTATTTGCACATAAAGATATAAAATGAGCATATGCAAACCCAAAATCTATAAAATATAGACAGGCTCCCCCTAGACGTGTGCACTCTATAGATATGGTTTGGACTGCAAAGCACACACACTAGGATCAACACTCCCCCTATATTTTATAAACAAGGCAATCCTTGTAACAGAATGAATAACACTAAGTACCAAAACAAGTCATAGCATGTGAGCATGAAGATAAGGGTACATAAGAGATAGACTCACAAGCTACAAATCATACTGGACAATAATAAGATAAGAGTGATAGCATATGTCTCACACCATATGATATAAGAAGTCTCCTAGTCTCACACAGAAACGACATAAACCAAAGTTCAACAAAAGCAAGGAGACAACGAAAAGCAACGCAAACACTCGTAAATCCTACACTCTCTCCTCCTTTGGCATTGAGACGCCAAAAAGGCAGAGAGGACATCTAAGACATATGTGGTAGCTCCCATGCAGAAAGATCAGCCATCAAGCTCCTCCTCTGATGTAGCTGGAATGGACTCCTCATCTGAATCAGCCCACTGGTACTTCTGCTTCTCCATCCAAATAGCCTCAGGAGTGATGTCCTTCTTAGACCCACTCGAGATGGTCTCACCAAGCTTCCTCAGAATCCGCTTGTCACGCTGGCGACTCTCCTTCTAAGCAACGTGAGTTTGATACTGTCCCTTGACTTGCATGCAGAACAATGTCTTCATCCTGTGTGAGAGCTTCTTGGCCCAAGATGGCTCAGAAGACGGTGGCACATACATCTCAGAACTGTCATCTTCCTTCTCTTCGATCTCATCCTCATCAACCTCCATATGGGCAGGAGCTGGCTTAGTGGTAGTGTTAGCCCACTTGTCCTTCTAACGCAGCCAAATAGGCTCATAAAGAAACCAGTGAGCCTGAAAGTCCTCACTCGTAAGGGTCTTGTCCCAAGTTGTACGAATCAAGAGGAACAAGTAGGTCCCATAAATAGGGACCTTACAGTGGAACACAACAATGCGAAGCCCAGTCCACATAATGTGAGAAACATCAAGGGGGTCAAGACTTTTAGTTCGTCCTTTCTCACAGAGTAGCAACATATCCACTAGGTATGAGTGCACCTTGTGCTTGTCTCCCATGCGAGGAAATAGAGTGTTGCGAAAGATCCGATGCATGACATCGAGGAACGGGTTGAGAACAGAAGTTTTCTGACCAGAGGGTAAAGTCTTCTCAATATACTATGGCAAAAGCTTCTCCTTGCGTGCAGGATGTGGGTTGCCATGAGGGCGCAAACCAACGGTCTCATCAAGCCCCTCATCATGAACGTGCAACAGATCCATGAACTCCTTCCAGTCAGCAGACAACCTCTCTTCATTGGTCATCCAAATCATGGTCCGCTTCTCATCAGAGTGGAAGTGGACAGAAGCAAAGAACTAACCCACAATCTCGGGATCAAAGTCAAGATGGAACGAGATGATTTCTTCGATAGCAAGCTGCTCCACCATACTCAAAGCCTCACCAAAATATGTCTCGTTCTTCCTCATGTGAGCCATGTCAATCCACTGGACAGGAACATAGAGATTCTTCTTGCCCTTGATCACATCAATATGGATGAGATTTTGTTGCTTGGTCCAAACAATTCATTGGCCCTGGAATGTTCCCTTGGCTTGTTATAGGGGTCGATCATCCGACGAGACTGAAACTCAGCTTGAGGCATGTCTTCCCAATTGTCAACTGGCTCCTTGATCTTGGATGCGGTTCTCTTGAACCTGCGGTGTGGGGCATTGGACCCCTCAGGAGCATCTGGATTGAGTAGATGCTTTGAACTAGTGTCGCGATAGGGATTCGAGCGTCTTGGACCGGAACCGGAGCCACCACCTATGACACACAACGCAAACACAAGAGACGAACAAAAAGGAGTCATTGCAAAGTCCAAAGCAAACAAGAGAACCATATAGAAGTGAGAATGGATAGGACAAAGCGAGGGACCTGGAGATCCAGCAGTAGTGTCGGGGGGTCATGCGGATGTAAAATTTTACTACCGCTCCGGACGCGGTAGTACCGCTGCGGGCGGTAGTACCGAGGCCGGAGCAGAAGAATTTTTTTACATCCCCCCAACGAGTGGTAGTACCGCACTAGGTACGGTAGTACCGCACGGGGCGGATTTCACATGAAAAACGAATCTGAAAATCAGATCGGTACTACTGTGGATCAAAATCTATCATGTTGTATCCTACCAATTAGCACTTCTACCGCACACACACACTCTCAAAACATCCCCTCATGCACATATTTGGCCAAAAATCACAAGACCAACCCATATTTCCCCCTTAAGCCTAGATGCAAAACTAGAGAGGCAAAGAGAGGAGAACTCGAGGAAATACCGGGGTCCATGGCAAGAGGACGAGGTGGGGAACGATCCCACCGGTTGGAATGAGAGGAGAGTGGCCGAAGACGGAGATCCGGAGAGGTCCTCCGATGCCGGTTGTGGGGAGGAGAGAGATATGTGAGGGGAAGAGATGATAGGGTATGGGGGAGTTTGAACTCCCCCTGCCGGCTCTTAACCCCCATGCGGAATCGACATCACGGTAGTATCGCAGGTCATTGCGATAGTACCGCTCATTGAGCGAAAGTAATTTTTTACTTCCGTGCGAGAAGTGGTAGTACCGTGATACGTCTCTGTTGTATCTATAATTTTTGATTGTTTCATTCCAATATTCTACAACTTTCATATACTTTTGGCAACTTTTTATACTATTTTTGGGACTAACATATTGATCCAGTGCCTAGTGCTAGTTCCTGTTTGTTGCATGTTTTTTGTTTCACAGAAATTCTATATCAAACGAAGTCCAAATGGGATAAAAACTTACGGAGATTTTTTTGGAATATATGTGAATTTTGGGAAGTGGAATCAACAGAAGGCGGTGCCCGAGGGGCCCACAAGCCTGCCAGGCGCGCCCTGGTGGTAGGGTGCGCCCTGAGGGCTTGTGGCTACCCCTTAGGTCGTTTGGATCTGTCCTTCGGACGCAAGAAAGATACTTTTATAAGGAAAGTCCCCTCAAAATTTCATCCCTATCGGAGTTACAGATCTCCGGATATTTAAGAAACGGTGAAAGGCCAGAATCTGGGAGCGTAGAAACAGAAGGAAACAGAGAGAGAGATCCAATCCCGGAGGGGCTCTCACCCCTCCGCCGCCATGGAGGCCATGGACCAGAGGGTAAACCCTTATTCCATCTAGGGGGAAGATCGAGGAAGAATAAGAAGGAGGGGGGCTCTCTCCCCCTCTCTCCCGGTGGCACCGGAAAGCCACCGGGGCCATCATCATGACGGCGATCTACTCCAACAACTCCGTCATATTCACCAACACCTCCATCACCTTCCCCCCATCTATCTACATCGGTCCACTCTCCCGCAACCTGTTGTACCCTCTACTTGAACATGGTGCTTTATGCTTCATATTATTATCCAATGATGTGTTGCCATCCTATGATGTCTGAGTAGATCTATTTTGTCCTATTGGTTGATTGATGATCATGATTGATTTGAGTTGCATGTTTTATTATTGGTGCTATCCTATGGTTCTCTCTGTGTCACACAAGCGTGAGGGATCCTCGCTGTAGGGTGTTGCAATGTGTTGATGATTTGCCTATGGTGGGTTGCTTGAGTGACAGAAGCATAAACCCGAGTAGGTGGGTTGTTGCATATGGGAGTAAAGAGGACCAGATACCTTATAATGATATGGTTGGGTTTTACATTAATGATCTTTAGTAGTTGCGGATGCTTGCTAGAGTTCCAATCATAAGTGCATATGATCCAAGTAGAGAAAGTATGTTAGCTTATGCCTCTCCCTCATATAAAATTGCAATAATGATTACCGGTCTAGTTATCAATTGCCTAGGGACAATTCCACAACTCCTACCACCACTTTTTCACACTCGTAAAACTAACTTAGTTGTTTCTTTATCTAAGTAGCACCTAGTTTTTATTTACGTGTTCTTTATTATCTTGCAAACCTATCCTATCACATCTACAAAGTAATTCTAGTTTCATACTTGTTCTAGGTAAAGCAAACGTTAAGCGTGCGTAGAGTTGTATCGGTGGTCGATAGAACTTGAGGGAATATTTGTTCTACCTTTAGCTCCTCTTTGGGTTTGACACTCTTACTTATTGAGAAAGTCTACAATTGATCCCCTATACTTGTGGGTTATCAAGACTTTTTTCTAGCGTCGTTGCCGGGGAGCAATAGCGTGGGGTGAATATTCTCGTGTGTGCTTGTTTGCTTTATCACTAAGTAGATTTTATTTGCTGTTATAAGTTGTTCTCTATATTTAGTTATGGATATGGGACACGGAATACCAAAACAAATAGGTGTACTTGCTACTCATGGAGATGGGGAACCTCCTAAAACCTTCGATGCTCGTTATGCGGAAAATATTATGCACTACTTTGATAATCCTGAGAAACCCCCATTCAACTTGATAATGGGATACACGTTGGATCAACGTGAATACTTTAGGGATTACCGCTTATCTCAAAAAGGGAAACACTTATGGGATCAAATTAGAATACTGGGATGGTTTGCTTGGGATGCATGCTTGACATGTGACTTTACTTGTTGCTCTAATATAGAAGCTCGACACCTCCCCTTTCAATGCAAATTTAATGATAATGAAACCTTAGCTTCTTATTCTAAAGGTATTTATGATTACTATGATTACCTTGGGATCCGGGTGGATCCATTACTTGAGCACTTTATGCCTAGCTTAATGGCTTTAAACAAAGCGCTGCCGGGGAGACAACCCGGAAGTTTTAGAGAGTCATTTTATTATGTTTTATGCTTTTATATAGTTTAAAAACAAAAAAATAAAGAGGGAAACCTAAAACTTTTTCAAAAAGAAAAGTGAAAGTGAGAGAGACGAGCATTGTGAAAGTGGGAGCTAGCCTTGAACTTGTTCATGCCCATGGAAACTTTGCAAATCTTGATTAAGAAACTTCTCAACAAAAATAATTATCCCCTTGTATAAATTCATTGTATTACAAAAATAATGTGCCAAGATTTTCCTTTAGGATGATTAGATTGCTTGTTTGGTGTGCAGTGCAAAAAAATAGAAACTTTGGCTGTAGTGCGTGAATTTACATTTTTTTACTGGAATGTCAAAAGTTTCTGAATTTTTTACACAATACTTCTATGCAAAAAAATTATTTTTCCTAATGTTTCAGAATTTTTAGAGTTACAGAAGTATGGTGAATGTTCAGATTCCTACAGATTGTCCTGTTTAAGACAGATTCTGTTTTTGATGCATTGTTTTGCTCGTTTTGATGAAACTATCAATTGTATCGGTGTTATAAGACATGGAAAAATTATAATACAGTAGCTACAGTGCAAAAATAAAATATGAATTGGTTGTCAACGGTATATAAAGTTGTGATTTGCTTTATTATACTAATGGATCTCACGAGGGTTTTGTTAAGTTTTGTGTGATTGAAGTTTTCAAGTTTTGGGTGAGATCACGATGGATTAAGGAATAAGGAGTGGAAAGAGACTAAGCTTGGGGATGCCCGAGGCACCCCAAGGTAATATTCAAGGACTCCCAAGAAACTAAGCTTGGGGATGCCCCGGAAGGCATCCCCTCTTTCTTCTAACAACCATCGGTAATTTACTTGGAGCTATATTTTTATTCGTCACATGATATGCGTAAATCTTGGAGCGTCGTGTGCTTTTTATTTTTATTTTAATAATGCACCATCCTGGTATGAGAAAGTCCTTGGTCAATTTATAGAATGCTTCATGCACTTCACTTATATCTTTTGAGTATGGCTTTATAGAATGCTTCATGTGCTTCACTTATATCATTTGAAGTTGGGATTGCCTGTTTCTCTACACATAGAAAACCGCTATTTGTAGAATGCTCTTTTGCTTCACTTATATTTTTAGAGTCTAGACATATCTTTTGTAGAAAGAATTAAACTCTCATGCTTCACTTATATCTATTTAGAGAGTTAACAGGAGTTGGTCATTCACATGGTTAGTCATAAAATCCTACATAAAACTTGTAGAACACTGAATATGATATGTTTGATTCCTTGCAATAGTTTTGCAATATGAAGATGGTAATATGAGAGTCATGCTAGTGAGTAGTTGTGAATTGGAGAAATATACGTGTTGAAGTTTGTGATTCCCGTAGCATGCACGTATGGTGAACCATTATGTAACGAAGTTGGAGCATGATTTGTTTAATGATTGTCAACCTTTGTGTGAGGGTCGGGAGCATGCGATGGTTAACTCCTACCAACCTCTCCCCTAGGAGAATGCGTCTAATGCTTTATTTGATAACTAATAGAATTTTGCAATAAGTATGTGAGTTCTTTATGACTAATATTGAGTCCATGGATTATGCGCACTCTCACCCTTCCACCTTTGCTAGCCTCTATAGTACCGCGCAACTTTCGCTGGTGCATCAAACCCACCTTCCTCAAAACAGCCACCGTACACCTTCCTCAAAACAGCCACCATACCTACCTATTATGTCATTTCCATAGCCATTCCGAGATATATTGCCATGCAACTTCCACCGTTCCGTTTAGTATGACATGCACCATCATTTTCATATCGCTTTGCATGATCGTAAGACAGCTTGCATGATGTTGTCATGGCTTGTCTATTTTTTGATGTCATTTGCTAGGCTAGATCATTGCACATCCCGGTATCCTACTGGAAGCATTCATATAGAGTCATATTTTTGTTCTAGGTATCGAGTTGTAAGTAAATAAAAGTGTGATGATTTTAATTATTAGAGCATTGTCTCGTGTGATAAAAGGATGATGGAATCTATGATTCCCTCACAAGTTAGGAGGAGTCTCTGGACTTTACAAATAAATAGAAGAGGCCAGCGAAGCCCAAATAAAAAAAGAGGGCGAAGATGCCCACCAAAAAAAGAAAAAAGAAAAAAAAACAAATGAGAGAAAGAGAGAAGGGACAATTGCTACTATCTTTTTCCACACTTGTGCTTCAAAGTAGCACCATGATCTTCATGATAGAGAGTCTCCTATTTTGTCACTTTCATATAACTAGTGGAATTTTTTTGCATGACCACTTAGTTTTCTTTTTGAGCTTTCATACACTTATAGCTCTAAGTGCGTTCGTTGTATGGCAATCCCTATTCACTCACATTAATATCTATTGATGGGCATCTCCATAGCCCGTTGATATGCCTAGTTGATGTGAGACTATCTTATCCTTTTTCCTCATCACCTCCACCATATTCTATTGCACCTATAATGCTATATCCATGGCTCACGCTCATGTATTGCGTGAGAGTTGAAAAGGTTTGAGAACATAAAAAGTGTGAAACAATTGCTTGACTTGTCATCGGGGTTGTGCATGATTTCGATACTTTGTGTGGGGAATATGGAGCATAACCAGACCATATGATTTTGTAGGGATAACTTTCTAAGGCCATGTTATTTCGGAAGGACACAATTGCCTTGTTGGTGTGCTCGAAGAATTACTGTTTTTATGTCAATATAGACTATTCCTTTGAATCACTCGTGTCTTAATATTCATGCCTTTATTATATGATCAAGATTATGCTTGGTAGCATTCCACATCAAAAATTATCTTTGTATCATTTAACTACTCGAGGACGAGCAGGAATTAAACTTGGGGATGATGATACGTCTCCGTCGTATCCTCATCATACTCCCACTGGAGCTGCGTTAGATCATCCTGCACGAACTCATATGTATCTATACCTGGAGTGTTGTAGTAATCTGTGAGCCACAAGGACTCAACAATCATGCGCCCGGGTACCAAGACTATTCAAGCTTAAGATTGGGAAGGGGTATGTGTTTAGTTTGCAACAGCACTAAGCATATATGGTGGCTAAACTTACGTAACATGAAGATAAATATGAGTGGCCTACGATGAATGGTCGAATCTAGAATGACCTCTATGAGATCCTGAACACTTACTTACGTCAATCATAACCCCACCGTGTTCTCTCTCGGATCATGTTCACGAGCAGAGACGATCACGGTTACTCACATAGTTGGTGTATTTTATTAGAGTTTACTTCAAGTTAACTATAACCGGTTGTTAAACAAATATCCAAGTTGCCACATAACCGCGGGCATGGCTTTCCGAAAGATTTGACCCTGTAGGGGTGCTCCAACTAGTCCATCACAAATTAACCACACTCCGTGGGAATAGCCTTGACCACGGATCTCATGATCATCCTAGGCAACTCCAAAGGAATTCCAACACCTCGAGATAACCCGAAGAAAGTCAGAGCCCTCACGCAAGACACTCGATAAAGGTAAAACAAGTCCAGCAAGACCTCCCGACGTGTCAACGAAACCAATAAGAGCCGCGTATCTCGTTCTCAG
The DNA here is from genome assembly GCA_022496015.1 of Hordeum marinum. Taxonomy (NCBI): domain Eukaryota; kingdom Viridiplantae; phylum Streptophyta; class Magnoliopsida; order Poales; family Poaceae; genus Hordeum; species Hordeum marinum. The sequence continues at coordinate 453,561,506 of CM039675.1, read as the reverse complement.
GACATGAAGGATTGTCCAAACTTCCGGTAGGCCAAACACAAAGTTGCCCCTGGTGGCCACCCGCGGTTGACATTTTTGGACCAACACTCATGAGGAGCACTGGCCCGGGGGTTGATTAATTATCCATGGGGTTGAAAAGCCCTATGCAATTTTTATTAAGTTATAAGCAAATGTAGTACAAAAGTTGGGTCTTGCAAGACAAGTTTTAATCTCAACCTAATAAACAAGAGGGTCCCCATATAAACCCCGAGCATGTTAGGAGCGCAAAATATGGAAAACATAACACCGGTAACAAGAAACTAAGGCGGCAACAGCGGAACAAAACACCTAGAAAAAGGCCAAGCCTTCCACCAATACCAATATATATATGTGCATTAAATTAAATAACAGATAATATTGTGATATGCCAAATCCATGTTATCACATGGAACAACCTGTACCTGCAACTAAGAACGCTATAAGAGGGGCTGAGCAACGGTAACTTAGCCAATCAAAGGTTTGCTGGGATGTGGAGGGTTAAGGCTATCATGGCAATTAGGAGGCTCACATTCAAGTGGTAGGTAGCGCAATTGTAACGATAAGAGCAAGACAACTAGCAAACGAAAATAATATCGGGATCCAGGTACGATCATCTTGCCTGTTGGTTCTTCAGTGGAACAAGTAGCGGGATCCTCGTAGTTGTACTTGCCTGGCTCTTCGTACTCGGGTTCAATGTTTGTGTCTATCCAAAAGAAACATCAAGAATAAACAAACAAACAAGGTGCAATGCACAAGCAAGAATGATGCATGCTTAGGTGAAGAGTTTTAGCATGGCAATCCTATCTAGTCATGTTTCACATGCGAAGGATTGGTTATTAATGAATCTGGAAAGAACCTTATATTAAGTTATTTAGACATGCATGAACATGGAAAATATGGATGCATCATGCAAAAATGATAAAAATGCATATGAAGAACGTAAGAAACGGAGTTACGGTTCTCACGATACGCTCACGACAAGATACGAAGGCAAAACACAAGACAAGAAGGATCTGGGCTATTCCTTGGCATTCCTGTGTATCCACTGGTTAGGCCATGAAAAACCAACCACAATAGAGCCAAAGATCAAGCAATTACATGGAGTATAGCTCCCACAAGTCACAAAACAATAAAACAAACAATCTGCCACAAAACAGCAACATAGCAACTTGCACAACCCACAACCTGAGCTACAGGAATCCTACAACCACAAACAAGGCATTGAAAGAAACTAAATAACATTCTTATCAACTTATCCAACTACACAATCTCGAAAGGAGGCACGCATCAATAAGCATGAATCTCACAAGTTGGCATGATGAAACAGAAATCTAGGACTTCGTGAAAATAACAGTTTTCTGGAATCTGAGTTAATCTGATAGCAAGTTGACAGCAGAAACTAATGGTGATAGAGATCACCTCATGGCATGAAAATCAACGGGATGGTAGAAGACAACATATACTTAAAAACACTAGCACTGAGTTTGAGCTAATTCTCAACATATCACAAGATTGCAACCACTCTCCATGGCATAAAAATAAGAGCAGATTCTCAGACTTTTGAAATATTTAGCATGGTGAAAACAGTAACATTAAGTTAGCTACTTTGCAGCAAGTTTCCCACTTATATGGGTGATTCTCATGTCAAACAAAAATACCATGGCATAATATGAATAAAACACTATCACTTCCATGTTGGTGTTGGGGAACGTCGCATGGGAAACAAAAATTTTCCTACGCACACGCAAACCTATCCATGGTGATGAGCATCTACGAGAGGGAGAGTGGATCTACATACCCTTGTAGATTGCTAAGCGGGAAGTGTTAAGAAACGCGGTTAGTGTAGTCGAACATCTTCGCGATCCAAATCGCCGAGCGTCCCGTGATCTCATCACGATCCGTCCCGCGATCCAATCACGATACGTCCCGTGAACTCATCACGATCCGTCCCGCGATCTCATCACGATCCATCTCACGATCTTGATCACGATCTGTCCCGCGAACTCATCACGACCCGTTCCGCGATCTCATCACGAACCGTCTCGCGATCTCGATCACGGTCCTTCTGATCTAGCGCCGAACGGACGACACCTCCGCGTTCAGCACACGTGCAGCTTGGTGACGATCTCCACCGTCTTGATCCAGCAAGAGGAGGTGGAGAGGAGAGAGATTTCACCAGCAGCGTGATGGCGCTCCGGTGATGGTGGTGGAGCAATTCCGGCAGGGCTTCGCCTAAGCGTTGCGGAAAACCGATCTAGAGGAGAAACTGTGCACCGGTGAAACGGGTAGCACGTGGCCGAAAATTCTGTCCAAAAACCACCCAATCCACTAGTATATATAGGAGGAGAGGAGAGGAGAGGAAGCCAAGGCCTTTGGGTCGGCCGAAATAGGAGGTGGGAGCAATCCTACTTCACCTCCAATCCTAGTTGGAGTAGGATTGCCTCCTATTGGCTGATTTTCCACTTTTTGCTTTAGGACTTTCTCTCCTGCGCCATGGGCCTTTGTGGCTGTTTTCCCAGCCCACTAAGGGCTGGTTATTATTATCCCACAGCCCATGGACCTCTTGGGGTCGAAATACCCCTCCCGGAGGTCCTCCGGTACACTACCGGCACTCCCGGTACAATACCGATACTCCCGGTACACTACCGATGAGCCCGAAACTTTTCCGAAAACCAAACTGGGACTTCCTATATATGAATCTTTACCTCCGGACCATTCCGGAGCTCCTCGTGACGTTTGGGATCTCATCTGGGACTCCGAACAACCTTCGGTCACCACCATACATAACTCTACACTACCGAAACGTCACCGAACCTTAAGTGTGCAGACCCTGCGGGTTCGAGAACTATGTAGACATGACCAAGACACCTCTACGGTCAATAACCAATGGCGGGACCTGGACGTCCACATTGGTTCCTACATATTCTACGAAGATCTTTATCGTTCGAACCTCTATGTCAAGGATTCAGTTAATCTCGTATATCGTTCCCTTTGTTCTTCGGTATGTTACTTGCCCGAGATTCGATCGTAGGTATCTCCATACCTAGTTCAACCTCGTTACCGGCAAGTCTCTTTACTCGTTCCGTAATACAAGATCTCGCAACTAACAATTAGTCACATTGCTTGCAAGGCTTATTGTGATGTTGCATTACCGAGTGGGCCCCGAGATACCTCTCCGTTACACGGAGTAACAAATCCCAGTCCCGATCCATGCCAACTCAACAGACACCATCGGAGATACCTGTAGAGCACCTTTATAGTCACCCAGTTACGTTGCGACGTTTGATACACACAAGGCACTCCTCCGATATCCGTGAGTTGCATGATCTCATGGTCATAGGAACATATACTTGACATGCAGAAAACAGTAGCAATAAACTGACACGATCATATGCTATGTTTGTAGTTTGGGTCTTATCCATCACATCATTCTCCTAATGATGTGATCCCGTTATCAAATGACATCTCATGTCCATGGCTAGGAAACCTTAACCATCCTTTGATCAACGAGCTAGTCCATTAGAGGCATACTAGGGACATGGTTTTGTCTATGTATCCACACATGCATTTAAGTCTCTGATCAATACAATTATAGCATGGATAATAAACGATTATCATGAACAAGGAAATATGATAATAACTAATTTATTATTGCCTCTAGGGCATATTTCCAACAGTCTCCCACTTGCACTAGAGTCAATAATCTAGTTCACATCACCATGTGATTCGCATTGTTATGAATCTAACACCCAATGAGTTCTGGGGCTCGATCATGCTTTGCATGTGAGAGAGGTCTTATAGTCAACGGGTCTGCGATATTCAGATCCGTGTGTACTTTGCATATCTCTATGTCAAACCGTAAACACTGCTACCACACTCCACTTGGTACTATTTCCAAATGGCTGCTCCACTATACGTATCCAGATTGCTACTACTAGTCATCCGGATAGGTGTTAAAGCTTGCATCGACGTAACTCTTTACGACGAACTCTTTATCACCTCCATAATCAAGAAACATTTCCTTAGTCCTCTGGTTACTAAGGATAATTCCGACCGCTGTCCAGTGATCCACTCCTGGACCACTCTTGTACCCCTTGACAGACTCATGGCAAGGCACACATAGGTGCGGTACACAGCATGGCATAATATAGAGCCTATGGCTAAGGCATAGGGGACGACGATCGTCCTTTCTCTTTCTTCTGCCGTTGTCGAGCTTTGAGTCTCACTCAACTTCACACCTTACAAATCAGACGAGAACTATTTCTCTGGCTGATCCATTTTGAACTCTTTCAAAATCTTGTGAAGGTATGCACTCATTGAAAGTCTCATCAAGCATCTTGATCTATCTCTATAGATTTTGATGCTCAACAATTAGGTAGCTTTATCCAGGTCTTCCTTTGAAAATCACTTTCCAAATGACCGTTTTATGCTTTCCAGAAACTCTACATTATTTCTGATCAACAATATGTCATCCACATATACTTATCAGAAATTCTATAGTGCTCCCACTCACTTTATTGCAAATACAAGTTTCTCGTAAACTTTGTATAAACATCAAAACTTTGATCACCTCATCAAAGCGTATATTCCAACTCCGAGATGCTTGCTTCAGTCCATGGAAGGATCACCGAAGCTTGCACACCTTTTAGCATCCTTAGGCCTGACAAAACCTTCTGGTTGTATCACATACAACCTTTCCTCAAGTAAACCATTAAGGAAACGATGTTTTGACATCCATCTGCCAGATTTCATACTTGAAAACACAACAACTGCTACCATAATTCCAACAGACTTTTAGCATCGCTACGAGTGAGAAAGTCTCATCGTAGTCAACTCCTTGAACTTGTCACAAACATCTTTGCAACAAGTCGAGCTTTACAAATAGTGACATTCACCATTAGTGTCTGTCTTCATTTTAAAGATCCATTTGTACTCAACGACCTGCCGTCCAACGAGCAAGTCTACCAAAGTCTACACTTGGTTTTAATACATGGATCCTATCTCGGATTTCATGGCCTCCAACCATTTGTCGGAATCCGGGCCCATCATCGCTTCTCCATAGCTCATAGGTTCATCGTTGTCCAAAAACATGACCTCCAAGACAGGGTTGTCATACCGCTTAGGAGCAGTACACATCCTTGTCGACCTACGAAGTTCAATAGTAACTTGATCCTGAAGTTTCATGATCAGGATCATTAACTTCCTCTTCAACTAACGTAGGCTTCACAGAAACATCTTTCTGCGCTGCGCTACTCTCTAGTTGAACAAAGGTTTAACAACCTCATCAAGTTCTATCTTCCTCCCACTCAATTCTTTCAAGAGAAACATTTCCTCGAGAAAGGATCCGTTTAAGCAACAAACATTTTGCACTAGGATCTGAGATTGAAGGTTCACCCAACTGATCTTAGGGTATTCTATGAAGATGCAATTTGTCCGCCTTGGGTTCGACCTCATTAGGTGAAAACATTTTCCACACAAGTGTCACATCCCAAAATATTAAGAAATGACAGCTTAGGTTTCTATCAAACCATAATTCACATGGTGTCATCTCAACGGATTTAGATGGTGCCCTATTTAAAGTGAATGTAGTTGTCTCTAATGCATAACCCCAAAATTATAGTAGTAAAACGACAAGAGACATCATATTACGCACCATGTCCAATAGAGCATAACTATGATGTTCGGACACACCATCACACTATGGTGTTCCAGGTGGCGTTTAGTTGTGAAACAACTTTCACATTGTCTTAAGTTGTATGCCAAACTCGTGACTCAGATATTCACCTCCACGATCATATCGCAGTCATTTTTATCTTCTTGTCACGATGATCTTTAAACTTCACTTTGAATTTGCTTGAACCTTTCAAACGATTCAGACTTGTGTTTCATTAAGTAAATATACACTATATCTACTCAAATCATCAGTGAAGGTAAGAAAATAACGATATCCACTGCACGCTACAAGACTCACTAGATTGCATACATCAACATGTATCATTTCCAATGAATCACTTGCCCGCTCCATCCAACGGGGTCCTTTAGTCATCTTGCCCAAGAGGCATGGTTCGCATGTCTCAACCGATTCGAAATCGAATGAGTCCAAATATCCATAAACATGGAGTTTCTACATGCGCTTTATACCAATATGACATTTAGCGGCAATGCCACAAGTATGTGGTACTATCATTATTAACTTTGTGTCTTTTGACATCAATGTTATGAACATGTGTAATACTACGATCAAGATTTCAACAAACCATTCTCACTGGGTGCATGACCATTGAAGGTATTATTCATGTAAACAGAATAACCATTATTCTCTAACTTAAATGAATAACCGTATTGCAATAAACATGATCTAATCATGTTCATGCTCAACGCAAAACACCAAATAACATTTATTTAGGTTCGTCACTAATCCTGAAGGTAGAGAGAGCGTGCGATGTTGATCACATCAACCTTGGAAACACTTCCAACGCATATCGTCACCTCACCCTTAGCTAGTTCTCCGTTTATTCCGTAGCTTTTATTTCGAGTTACTAACATTTAGCAACCGAACCGGTATCCAATACCCAGGTGCTACTAAGAGTACTAGCAAGGTACACATTAGTAACTCGTATATCAAATATACTTCTATCAATGTTGCCAGCCTTCTTATCTACCAAGTATCTAGGGTTGTTCCACTTCAGCGACCTCTCACCTCATAATAGAAGCACTTAGTCTCGGGTTTGAGTTCAACTTTGGGTTGCTTCACTAGAGCAGCAACTGACTTGCTATCCATGAAGTTTCCCTCCTTGCTCTTGCCCTTCTCGAAACTAGTGGTTTCATTAACCATCAACACTTGACGCTCCTTCTTGATTTCTACCTTCGTGATGTCAAACATCGCGAACAGCTCACGGATCAACATTTCTTTCCCTGGCATTTTATAGTTAATCACCAAGTTCTAGTAGCTCAGTGACAGTGACTTGGAGAACTATATCAATCACTATCTTATCTGGAAGATCAACTCCCACTTGATTCAAGCGATTGTAGTACCCAGACAATCTGAGTACATGCTCAACGGTTGAGCTATTCTCCTTCATCTTACAGGCAAAGAATCTTGTTGGAGATCTCATATCTCGCAACACGGGCACGAGCCTGAGATCACAATCTCAGCTCCTAGAACATCTCATATGTTCCGTGACGTTCAAAACGTTTCGGAGCCTCAATTCTAAGCCGTAATGCATGACGCACTAAACTATCAAGTAGTCATCGAAACGTGCTTGTCAGATGTTCACAACATCTACAGACGATGCTAGATGGGGTGGCTCACCGAGCGGTGCATTAAGGACATAAGCCTTCTGTGCAGCAATGAGGACAATCCTCAGATCACGGACCCAGTCCGCAATTTTGCTACCAACATCTTTCAATTCTATTTCTCTAGGAACATATGAAAATACAAGGGAGCTACAGCGCGAGCTAGTAATCTACAACATAATTTGCAAAGACACTTTGACTATGTTCATGATAATGAGTTCAATTAATCATATTACTTAAGAACTCCCACTCAAATTGACATCCCTCCGATCATTCGAGTGATACATGATCCAAATTCACCAACTCAAGTCCGATCATCACGTGAGTTGAGGTGGCTGCAATGGTGAACATCATCATGTTGATCATATCTACTATATGACTCATGTTCGACCTTTTGGTCTCTTGTGTTCCGAGGCCATGTCTGTACATGCTAGGCTTGTCAATTTTAACCCGAGTGTTCTGCGCGTGCAAATCTAGCTTGCACCAGTTGTATGTGAACGTAGAGTCTATCACACCCGATCATCACGTGGTGTCTCAACACGACGAACTTTCGCAACGGTGCACACTCGGGGAGAACACAATTTATCTTGAAATTAAGTGAGGGATCACCTTATAATGCTACCGTCGTCCTAAGCAAAACAAGGTGCATAAAAGGATTAACATCACATGCAAATCATAAGTGACATGATATGGCCATGATCTTGTGCTTTTGATCTCCATCATGAAAGCACCGGCATGATCTCCATCGTCACCGGCATGACACCATGATCTCCATCATCTTGATCTCCATCAACGTGTCGCCATCGGGGTTGTCACGCCCTACATGCTTCTACTACTATTGCTACCGTAGCGATAAAGTAAAGCATTACATAGCGCTTAATGATTGACACGCAGGTCATACAATAATTAAAGACAACCCTATGGCTCCTGCCAGTTGCCGTATTCAACGACATGCAAGTCGTGAAATTCTATACATCACATGATCATCTCATACATCACATATATCTCATCATGTAATTGGCCATATCACATCACAACATACCCTGCAAAAACAAGTTAGACGTCCTCTAATTGTTGTTGCATGTTTTACGTGGCTGCTACGGGTATCTAGCAAGAACGATTCTCACCTACGCATAAACCACAACGGTGATACATAGATTGATTTTCAACCTTCTCAAGGACCGCCTTTGTCGGATCCGATCCAACTAAAGTGAGAGAAACTGTCACCCGCAAGCCATCTAAGCAACAAGTTGCGTCGAGGGAACCGGTCTCTCGTAAGCGTACGAGTAATGTTGGTCCGGGCCGCTTCATCTCACAATCCTGCTGAACCAAAATACGACCAAGGGAGGAAGCAATCTAAGCATCAACGCCCACAAACCTTTTGTGTTCTACTCGAGATCTCATCGAACCATCAACCTAGCTCTGATACCACTGTTGGGGAACGTCGCATGGGAAACAAAAATTTTCCTACGCACACGCAAACCTATCCATGGTGATGAGCATATACGAGAGGGAGAGTGGATCTACATACCCTTGTAGATCGCTAAGCGGGAAGCGTTAAGAAACGCGGTTGGTGTAGTCGAACATCTTCGCGATCCAAATCGCCGAGCGTCCCGTGATCTCATCACGATCCGTCCCGCGATCCAATCACGATACGTCCCGTGAACTCATCACGATCCGTCCCGCGATCTCATCACGATCCGTCTCACGATCTTGATCACGATCTGTCCCGCGAACTCATCACGATCCGTTCCGCGATCTCATCACGAACCGTCTCGCGATCTCGATCACGGTCCTTCCGATCTAGCGCCGAACGGACGGCACCTCCGCGTTCAGCACACGTGCAGCTTGATGACGATCTCCACCGTCTTGATCCAGCAAGAGGAGGTGGAGAGGAGAGAGAGTTCACCGGCAGCGTGACGGCGCTCTGGTGATGGTGGTGGAGCAATTCCGGCAGGGCTTCGCCTAAGCGCTGCGGAAAACCGATCTAGAGGAGAAACTGTGCACCGGTGAAACGGGTAGCACGTGGCCGGAAATTCTGTCCAAAAACCACCCAATCCACTAGTATATATAGGAGGAGAGGAGAGGAGAGGCAGCCAAGGCCTTTGGGTCGGCCGAAATAGGAGGTGGGAGCAATCCTACTTCACCTCCAATCCTAGTTGGAGTAGGATTGCCTCCTATTGGCTGATTTTCCACTTTTTGCTTTAGGACTTTCTCTCCTGCGCCATGGGCCTTTGTGGCTGTTTTCCCAGCCCACTAAGGGATGGTTATTATTATCCCACAGCCCATGGACCTCTTGGGGTCGAAATACCCCTCCCGGAGGTCCTCTGGTACACTACCGGCACTCCCGGTACAATACCGATACTCCCGATACACTACCGATGAGCCCGAAACTTTTCCGAAAACCAAACTGGGACTTCCTATATATGAATCTTTACCTACGGACCATTCTGGAGCTCCTCGTGACGTCTGGGATCTCATTCGAGACTCCGAACAACCTTCGGTCACCACCATACATAACTCTACACTACCGAAACGTCACCGAACCTTAAGTGTGCAGACCCTGCGGGTTCGAGAACTATGTAGACATGACCGAGACACCTCTACGGTCAATAACCAATGGCGGGACCTGGACGTCCACATTGGTTCCTACATATTCTACGAAGATCTTTATCGTTCGAACCTCTATGTCAAGGATTCAGTTAATCCCGTATATCGTTCCCTTTGTTCTTCGGTATGTTACTTGCCCGAGATTCGATCGTAGGTATCTCCATACCTAGTTCAACCTCGTTACCGGCAAGTCTCTTTACTCGTTCCGTAATACAAGATCTCGCAACTAACAATTAGTCACATTGCTTGCAAGGCTTATTGTGATGTTGCATTACCGAGTGGGCCCCGAGATACCTCTCCGTTACACGGAGTAACAAATCCCAGTCCCGATCCATGCCAACTCAACAGACACCATCGGAGATACCTGTAGAGCACCTTTATAGTCACCCAGTTACGTTGCGACGTTTGATACACACAAGGCACTCCTCCGATATCCGTGAGTTGCATGATCTCATGGTCATAGGAACATATACTTGACATGCAGAAAACAGTAGCAATAAACTGACACGATCATATGCTATGTTTGTAGTTTGGGTCTTATCCATCACATCATTCTCCTAATGATGTGATCCCGTTATTAAATGACATCTCATGTCCATGGCTAGGAAACCTTAACCATCCTTTGATCAACGAGCTAGTCCATTAGAGGCATACTAGGGACATGGTTTTGTCTATGTATCCACACATGCATTTAAGTCTCTGATCAATACAATTATAGCATGGATAATAAACGATTATCATGAACAAAGCAAGCATGGATTAATTCATGTAAAAAATGTCAAAGTAGCATCACAGCAGAAAATGACAGTTTTGCAAACTTGCTCAAAAGTGAAATCTAATTGCACCAATGGATTCCTTGGACCTTTCTACCCCAAAATCATGTATCATACTCATATAGACACATGAAGCATCATGGCACAAACTATACTAGCAAAACAACCACCTCTCTTATAAGTGAAAACTTACTTAAAATGCACATGAGCATATTTGAACATGGCCAGATTTGGTAATATAGCTAAATTGGAAAAGATCTATATTACACTACAAAACATGACACATATCCAAATGAATAGTGTATGACAAGTGGGGCATGGCCCACTTGTCACACACACACGCTCACCCAAACCTACACACACACATGCATACATGGCATGCACAAACCACACATACACAATGCACAAGTGCACATGGCACTCCCACACTCACGAAACACACACACTCATGTGTGTGGGTGTCCATCACACACACACATATGCACACATATATGCACAAGTGCATATATGCACATATACATGCATGTATCACCACCTCACACACATACACTCACACACATAGCATTCAAGCCCACACACACACTTGCACTACACATACACACATGAAAACAGGACAGGAAGAAAATACAATCATACATACATGAATGTATTCACATACACATGCATACATGGCAATAACGAAAGAGGGAAAAAGGAAGAAAAAACAAAACAAAAGGGGGGAGGGAGGAGGGCTCGAACCCACAACCGGCTGGTTGCTTCCCCGAGCGCATACCACCACGCTACGGCTCCAACACTTAACAGAGGAGGGCATCGACTACTCTAATACTACCTACTGCCTCGATAACTGATGAAACTGAAGGTCACTGCATCTACGGCGACAGACATCGGTGGCGACGATGATTGCTGGCGACTACGGCCTCTCCAGTGAGGGGAAGCTACTGTGGGGACTAGGGATACTACGGGAGTCCATCTCCTGTTCTCCTCGCAACGAGGGGGGATGGTAGTGAGCTCAAGGGCTCACCTTTCCGACCGGCGGCGACAAACACGACACGACGACACTAGCTACAAGGGGAGGAGGGTTGCGCGTCGACTGCTCAACGAGGGGAGGGCGACGATGACCTGGACGCGCGAAGAGGAAGGAGAGGCGGAGACGACGACAGCGACGAAGAGGAAGAAGTCTCGACCTCCTGGAGCCTCCTAGCACCAGGAATGGATCGAGGACGACGGCGCCTTGCTCCACGCCATCTCTGAATCTCTGCTCTCGCTGAATTTGGGGAAGAAGAAGGGAGCGAAAGGAGGGGAGAGGAGATGGCGGCGGTGAGGAGGAAGGAAAAACCCTAGGGATCTGCGCTTTTAAAAGGGGAGGGCCTCGATGTCCGTGAGCCCCTGACGGCGACGGCTTCGGCTCTCCCATGATCTCACTCTCTCCGAACCTCCTGACGTTGGAGGACGAGGCAGGTAGCCATCAGCTACCTGCTGGGCCGCGTGGGCCGGGGAGGGCACAACTCTCTCACTCACTCTCTCTCTCTCTGGCAGAAAACAAAAGCAGAGTTTTCCTTATGAAATAAAAGAGAGAAAACAAATCCTTTTAGAGAAAAATAAAAAGAATAAATACAAAACAAAATACTTTTAGAGATGAGAAGAAAATCCCCCATCTTATAAAAAATGAGAAGAAGATTTTTAGTGCAACTATTTTAAATGGCTTTAAAAGCAACAATCCCTTTATTATTTAAAACCCCAAATACCTATAGATCAAAACAACAAAAGGACCACACACACAATTTTAAAACATTGCAAACTACCTTTTGAACATTTAAAACAATTATTTAAAGCAAGTTAATTCTGCTGATAAAATATCATTGGAAGAAAAATGTTATTTGGCAGGGTTTGTTTGAAAAGGAATAAAAGAGGGGGGAAGGAGATGAGGCCCACTCAAACCACACATCCACAACCACACTCACATGGAAACCACCACAATTCCCTTAAGCACGAAGACATGAAGACATGATGCATGATGGCATGATAACATGATGCATGATGCATGATGACATGATAAGGGCAAACTCCATTCATTCATCACATGACAACATGGGACCACAAGGTTACAATGCCATAAAAGGTAGGGACGACACTTGGGCTGTCACAACTCTCCCACACTACAAGAGGATCTCGACCCGAGATCTAGGAACGAAAGAACTCTGGATATTCAGAATAGAGAAGATCCTCATGTTCCCAAGTAGCTTCTTTGTCAGAATGATGAGACCACTTCACCTTGAGGAACTTGATAGACTGGTTGCGAGTCTTATGCTCAATTTCTTCGAGAATTGCCACTGGATGCTCACGGTAAGAGAGGTCTTCTTGGAGATCAATGTCTTGGAGGTCAATTGTACCCTCGCGAGTCTTGAAGCACCTCCGGAGCTGAGAAACATGGAAGACATCATGCACATTTGCGAAATTTGGAGGAAGCTCTAGTTGATATGCAAGTCCACCTCTCTTGCCAACAACTTTGAAAGGACCAACAAAACGAGGAGCTAGCTTCCCTTTAATTCCAAACCACTGAGTGCCCTTCATGGGAGAGACTCTGAGATAGACTAGATCATCCACTTGAAAAGAAACATCCCGATGTTTGTTATCGTAATAACTCTTCTGTCGAGATTGAGCTGCTTTGAGGTTCTCACGAATGACATGGCACATCTCTTCTGCTTCAGTGATCATGTCATTGCTCAATATCTGATGCTCACCAGTTTTAGACAAGTTAAGCGGGGTACGACACTTCCTGCCATACAGAATCTCGAAAGGGGCCTTGCTTGAGCTAGCTTGGAAGCTATTTTTGTATGAGAATTCAGCATATGGAAGGTAGTCTTCCCATTTCATGCCGAACGAAATCACACAGGCTCTGAGCATATCTTCAAGGATCTGATTGACTCTCTCAACTTGACCACTTGTCTGCGAATGGAACGCAGTGCTGAAATGGATCTTGGTACCCATAGCAGTATGGAAGGACTCCCAAAACTTGAAGTAAAGAGGCTTCAACGGTCAGATGAGATGAGCTGAGGAATACCATGCAAAGATACTATCCTTGACGTATACAACTCTGCAAGCTGAGCTGCCGAGATAGAATCCTTGACTGGCAGGAAATGAGCAACTTTGGTCAGCTTGTCGATAACCACAAAGATGGCAGTGTTGCCTCTCTTGGACTTGGGAAACCGAGTGACGAAATACATCTCCACATGATAGAATTTCCACTCTAGGATAGGCAAAGGCTGAAGAAGACCTGCTAGACATTGATGCTTCGCCTTCACTCTGCGACAAACATCACACTCGTTCACGAACTGAGCAATTTCACGTTTCATGCTAGTCCACCAGAAGGTTTGCTTGAGATCTTGATACATCTTGGAACTGCCTGGATGAATGGATAGAAGGGAATTGTGTGCTTCGTCCATGATAACCTTCCTGGTATCACCTTTTGGAACCACAAGACGGTCATGTGTCTTTGTCATCAACTCGAAAGCACTTATACTTCGGAATGCCCTTGGCCACACCTTTCTTCACTTTCTTCACCATAGCGTCAAGAAGCTGCGCTTGGTGAACCTGATCTTCCAGAGTCGGAGAAACTTGAAGATTGGCAAGAAATCCTTGCGGAATCATTTGAAGGTTGAGCTTGCGGAAGGCTTCACAAAGCTCGGGTTGAAGAGGCTTCAGGATGAGACTGTTGCAGTACGCCTTACGGCTGAGCACGTCTGCAATGACATTTGCTTTCCCAGGAGTATACTCAATGCTTGGATTGAAGTCCTCAAGCATTTCCACCCAACAAGACTGCCGAAGATTAAAATTGGGTTGAGTGAAAATGTACTTCAAGCTCTTGTGATCAGTGTACACCTCAACTGGTCTACCCAACAACAAATGCCTCCAAGTCATTAGAGCATGCAGAACTTCCGCCAACTCGAGATCATGAGTGGGGTAGTTCTTTTCGGCAGGCTTCAACTGACGCCAGGTATAAGCAACAATCTTCTTATCTTGCATGAGAACACCACCAAGACCTTGGAGAGAAGCATCACAGAATACTTGGAAAGGATTTGACTGCTCAGGAGGAACAAGAATGGGAGCTGAAGTCAGTCTCTGCTTGAGCGTATTGAACGCCACATCACACTTAGCAGACCAAACATGCTTGACACTCTTATGAAGGAGATTGGAAGAGGCTTAGCAATTTGAGAGAAGTTCTCCACGAATCTTCTGCAATAACTAGCAAGCCCGAGAAAACTCCAAAGCTGCTTCACATTCTGAGGAGGTTCCCACTTCAAGATTGCCTCAACTTTCTCAGGGTGCACTTTAATTCCCTCGGCAGAGATCACATGCCCAAGGTACACCACTTCATTGAGCCAAAACTCACACTTGGAAAACTTGGCATAGAATCGATGCTCTCTTAACTTGTCAAGCATAAGGCAGAGATGGTCTGCATGCTCTTCTTATATCTCCGAGAACCCAAGGATGTCATCCAAATAGACCAAGACGAACTCATTCTTCAAAGGAGAGAAAATGAAATTCATCATTCTTGAGAAGGTTGGAGGAGCATTAGCAAGACCAAACAACATGACGGTGTACTCATAAGATCCAAAACTCGTCCTGAAAGCGGTCTTAGGAATATCTTCTTCACGAATGCGAATCTGATGATAGCCCATGCGAAGATCAAGCTTCGAGAAAACCTTGGCACCTTTCAGTTGTTCAAACAACTCATTGATGTTGGGGAGTGGGTACTTGTTTCTGATTGTCTTCTTGTTCAATGGACGGTAATCGACACAAAGCCGGTCCATACCATCCTTCTTCTTGACAAACAAAACACCACAACCCCATGGAGAAGAACTTGGTCTGATCAGACCCAAACGTTCTTGCTCATCTAGCTGCTTCTTCAACTCTTTCAGCTCTTCGGGGCCAAGTTTATAAGGGCGCTTGCAAACCGGTTCAGTTCCGGGCTCGAGATCAATCACGAACTCGACTGGCCGGTGCATAGGCATTCCTGGCAATTCTTTTGGAAAGACATCTTCATATTCATTCACCACCGGAATTTGAGAAATCGCCGAGATTTCACCCTTCTCATTAAGAGCAAAGAGACGGATTGTGTCATCACGAGCCGTGAAAATAATCACATCTTCTAAAGGATGAGTCAGCTTGACTTCTTTTGCTTTACAATCAATATAAGCCTTATTCATAGCCAGGAAGTCCATGCCCAGAATGAGATCAATGTCGGAATTGCCAAGAACAATTGGAGAAGCCAGAAAAGAATAATTGCCCATCTTGATAGAAGCATCCCGAACCACAAAATGAGAATTCATTTGCAAACCCGGAGACACCACAGTCAATGATCTAGACAATTCTTCGCAACAAAACTCATGCTTTGAAACAAATGGCCTTGATATGAATGAATGCGATGCGCCAGTATCAAACAAAACGTTTGTAGGAATAGAGTTAACTGAGAGATTACCCATGATCACTTGGGAAGAATCCTCTGCATCTGTTGTGTTCACATGGTTCACCCTTGAAAACTTGGGATTTTGCTTCACCATAGCACTGCCTGGGGGCTTGACAGGATGAGGAGGCAGAAGACGTCGCTGGTTGCACTTGTTTGCGTAGTGACCCTTTTGGCCACACTTGTGACAAGTCACCTCAGAAAGCAGACAAACATTGCTTGGAGGAGGAACAAGAACTGCCTTGGATGCCTGGGGTCTCTGCTGAAATCCTGGGTTGGGTGGGTGGGAAGAACCACAGCCACCGAACTTCTTCTACTGCTGAGGAGGACGAAACGGAGGAGGATTTGGCACCCAATACTTATGCTGCTTAGGAACCATCTGAGAGCTGGAAGAAGACGAATATGAATCCCTTGAATGCTTCCTTGAGTTCTCCAACTTGAGCTGAGTTGCCTCGACCTTCAAAGCCATGTTGTAGAACTGATCAAACTCATGAGTCTCCTGAAGGACTAGACCTGGCAGAAGCTCATCCTTGAGACCACCTCTGAACTGATAGATCATCGCCTTGTCATCTGGAATATCTTGCTTAGCATAGCGGGCTAGATTCTAGAACTCGATGTTGTAGTGATAGACAGACTTGCTTCCCTGCTTCAGGTGCCTGAACTTCTCACGCATCTCCTCGACAAAACTTGTCGGAATGTAATGGGCCCTGAAGTCGCGACAGAAATCGTCCCAAGTAACAACACGATCGCCCCTGGAATCCTTGTATTGCTACCACCAATCAGCTGCCTGACCCTTGAGCTGGAACGATGCAAATATGACAAAGTCCTCTGGCCTGACATTGCTGCACTCAAAATGCTTACTCATATCACGGAGCCAATCATCAGCATCAAAAGGCTGCTCACAACAGGTGAAAGACTTGGGCTGGTTAGCAAGGAACTGATTGAGCGTTGCAAACTGAGGTTGATTCTGAAAATTCCCTTGAAAACCTTGCTGACCCTACTCCCTTTCTTACAACAGCCTGAGCAACATCTGAGTGGTTGCATTGGTTTCGGCCATTATAGCTTGCCAAGCTTCTGGAGGAGGAGGTGGGGGTGGTGGTGGAACATCAGCCTGCTCCTCACCACGACTCGGATTGCCGCGAGTTGGTGGAGCCATCCTGAAGATGGATAAGCACATCAGCACCCCATTGATAAGATGAATTCAAAAGCTGAATCAAATGCTTGAAAGAAATTGAACAATAACATCACAGCCTTCCTACTGAAAAATTAGTAAGAATGCTTTCTTCGGTTTATGATAACATCATCAGATATTAGAAGCCACTTGCAATAACACAAAAGTATTGAGCTAACTGCTCGGAACAAATGTATATGCCCACATACATCTGAAGAAGATGATCCTAGATAACTACAAGATTTCCCACCTAAGAACTTCCGAAAACTTTCTAGTTATGCAATCCGGTGTGGGGGATACAAGGAGGAAATATCTCACACAACTAGCAATCCTACACCCAAACTGTATCCATCCTTCAACACATAACCAGAGGCTTTCACAAATTCATATAACTCGAATCCTCGAACTCACAACGATACTAAACCATGGTGGAACCCCGGACGCCTCCCCAGTACTGGGTGACTCCGACCTTATCTCACCACGACAAGTATTGAAGTAATTCTGAACACTCTCCATCCTGAGATATCAAGGAAGCTGAATGATAATGATGTGCCAACATTCCCTGGATCTCGACTCCCCGGAAGAAACCAAGTCAGACAGGAGGCACCAAGACAAAACCCTGTCACATCGGTATCATATAGACTCCAAAATACCCGCGTGATCCTAAAAAAAATTTGAGCGAGAAGAGGAGTAGAATCAAAATTCCTAAGTTGAATACCGCACCAAAGCACAAAAGAGGAGTAAAAGAATCCTACTCTCCGATATAACTAGACTCAAAATAGTTTTAACTAGACTCGACTTGGCCAAGTTCGATCAAGCAAAGGCTCCTATGGTCGTATGGCTCTGAATACCAACTTGTCACACCCAAGATGCGCGCCTATCCATATTAAGGCACGGGGGCCTCGCAAGGGATAGAGGCGCATCTTGTTGTTCGCAAGTATAGCATCATTACATCATACATTACAGAAGAGATGAGTATATGATTTGGCTTACACTCGCCACATACTAAATTACAATTCCACACAGAGTTCAAACATCAAGATGAAGACAGGGTCCGCCTACGGACGAAATCAAACGATAAAATAGATGCAAATGATACTATCTTGCTATCCCAAAGATCACGACCATGGTCCTCTACTCATCCGGATAAGTCACGTACATTCTACCTCTTTCCTCGTCATACTCCCACTGGAGCTGCGTCAGATCATCCTACATGAACTCATATGTACCTATACCTGGAGTGTTGTAGTAATCTATGAGCCACAAGGACTTAGCAATCATGCGCCCGGGTACCAAGACTATTCAAGCTTAAGATTGGGAAGGGGTATGTGTTTAGTTTGCAGCAGCACTAAGCATATATGGTGGCTAAACTTACGTAACATGAAGATAAATATGAGTGGCCTAGGATGAATGGTCAAATCTAGAATGACCTCTATGAGATCCAGAACACTTACTTACGTCAATCATAACCCCACCGTGTTCTCTCTTAGATCATGTTCACAAGCAGAGACGATCACGGTTACTCACATAGTTGGTGTATTTTATTAGAGTTTACTTCAAGTTAACTATAACCGGTTGTTAAACAAATATCCAAGTTGCCACATAACCACGGGCACGGCTTTCCGAAAGATTTGACCCTACAGGGGTGCTCCAACTAGTCCATCACAAATTAACCACACTCCGTGGGAATAGCCTTGACCACGGATCTCGTGATCATCCTAGGCAACTCCAAAGGAATTCCAACACCTCTAGATAACCCGAAGAAAGTCAGAGCCCTCACGCAAGACACTCGATAAAGGTAAAACAAGTCCAGCAAGACCTCCCGACGTGTCGACGAACCCGATAAGAGCCGCGTATCTCGTTCTCAGGACACGAAGGATTGTCCAGACTTCCGGTAGGCCAAACACAAAGTTGCCCCTGGTGGCCACCGGCGGTTGACATTTTTGGACCAACACTCATGAGGAGCAGTGGCCCGGGGGTTGATTAATTATCCATGGGGTTGCAAATCCCTATGCAATTTTTATTAAGTTATAAGCAAATGTAGTACCAAAGTTGGGTCTTGCCAAACAAGTTTTAATCTCAACCGAATAAACAAGGGGGTCCCCATAACAACCCCGAGCATGTTAGGAGCGCAAAATATGGAAAACATAACACCGGTAACAAGAAACTAAGGCGGTAACAGCGGAACAAAACACCTAGAAAAAGGCCAAGCTTTCCACCAATACCAATATATATATATGCATTAAATTAAATAACAGATAATATTGTGATATGCCAAATCCATGTTATCACATGGAATAACCTGTACCTGCAACTAAGAACGCTATAAGAGGGGCTGAGCAACGGTAACTTAGCCAATCAAAGGTTTGCTAGGATGTGGAGGATTAAGGCTATCATGGCAATTAGGAGGCTCACATTCAAGTGGTAGGTAGATCAATTGTAATGATAAGATAAAGACAACTAGCAAGCGAAAATAGTATCGGGATCCGGGTACGATCATCTTGCCTGTTGGTTCTTCAGTGGAACAAGTAGCGGGATCCTCGTAGTTGTACTCGCCTGGCTCTTCGTACTCAGGTTCAGCGTTCGCGTCTACCCAAAATAAACAGCAAGAATAAACAAACCACCAAGGTGCAATGCACAAGCAAGAATGATGCATGCTTAGGTGAAGAGTTTTAGCATGGCAATCCTATCTAGTCATGTTTCACATGCGAAGGATTGGTTATTAATGAATCTAGACAGAACCTTATCTTAAGTTATTTAGACATGCATGAACATGGCAAATATGGATTCATCATGCAAAAACGATAAAAATGCATATGAAGAACGTAAGAAACGGAGTTACGGTTCTCACGATACGCTCATGACAAGATACGAAGGCAAAACACAAGACAAGAAGGATCTGGGCTATTCCTTTGTATTCCAATGTAGCCACTGGTTAGGCAATGAAAAACCAACCACAATAGAGCCAAAGATCAAGCAATTCCATGGAGTATAGCTCCCACAAGTCACAAAACAATAAAACAAACAATCTGCCACAAAACAGCAACGTAGCAACTTGCACAGCCCACAACTTGAGCTACAGGAATCCTACAACCACAAACAAGGCATTGACAGAAACTAAATAACATTCTTATCAACTTATCCAACTACACAATCTGAAAAGTAGGCACACATCAATAAGCATGAAGCTCGCAAGTTGGCATGATGAAACAGAAATCTGGGACTTAGTGAAAATAACAGTTTTCTGGAATCTGAGTTAATCTGATAGCAAGTTGACAGCAGAAACTAATGGTGATAGAGACCACCTCATGGCATGAAAATCAACGGGATGGTAGAATACAACATATACTTCAAAACACTAGCACTGAGTTTGAGCTAATTCTTAAAATATCACAAGATGGCAACCACTCTTCATGGCATAAAAATAACAGCAGATTCTCAGACTTAGAAATAGTTAGCATGGTGAAAACAGTAGCATTAAGTTAGCTACTTTGAAGCAAGTTTCACACTTATATGGGTGATTCTCATGTCAAAAAAAATACCATGGCATAATATGAATAAAACACTAGCACTTCCATGTTGGCACATGCCCCAAAGCAAGCACGGATTAATTCATCTAAAAATGTCAAAGTAGCATCACAGCAGAAAATGACAGTTTTGCAAACTTGCTCAAAAGTGAAATCTAATTGCACCAATGGATTCCTTGGACCTTTCTACCCCAAAATCATATATCATACTCATATAGACACATGAAGCATCATGGCACAAACTGTACTAGCAAAACAACCACCTCTCTTATAAGTGAAAACTTACTTAAAATGCACATGAGCATATTTGAACATGGCCAGATTTGGTAATATAGCTAAATTGGAAAAGATCTATATTACACTACAAAACATGACACGTATCCAAATGAATAGTGTATGACAAGTGGGGCATGGCCCACTTGTCACACACACGCGCTCACCCAAACCTACACACGCACATAGATGGCATGCACAAATCACACATACACAATGCACAAGTGCACATGGCACTCCCACACTCATGAAACACACACACTCATGTGTGTGGGTGTTCATCACACACACACATATGCACACATATATGCACAAGTGCATATATGCACATATACATGCATGTATCACCACCTCACACACACATACACTCACACACATAGCATTTAAGCCCACACACACACTTGCACTACACATACACACATGAAAACAGGACAGGAAGAAAATACAATCATACATACATGAATGTAGTCACATACACATGCATACATGGCAATAACGAAAGAGGAAAAAAAGGAAGAAAAAAACAAAACAAAAGGGGGGAGGGGTTCGGGCTCGAACCCACAACCGGTTGGTCGCTTCCCCGAGCGCATACCACCATGCTACGGCTCCGGCACTTAATAGAGAAGTGCATCGACTGCTCTAATACTACCTACTGCCTCGATAACTGAAGAAACTGAAGGTCACTGCATCTACGGCGACAAACAACGGCGGCGACGATGATTGCCGGCGACTATGTCCTCTCCGGCGAGGGGAAGCTACCGTGGGGACTATGGATACTACGGGAGTCCATCTTCCCGTTCGCCTCGTGACGAGGGGGGACGGTAGCGAGCTCAAGGGCTCACCTTTCCGACCGGCGGCGACGAACACGACGCGACGACACTAGCTACAAGGGGAGGAGGGTTGCACATCGACTGCTCACCGAGGGGAGGGCGACGATGACCTGGACGCGCGAAGAGGAAGGAGAGGCGGAGACGATGATGGCGACGAAGAGGAAGAAGTCCCGACGATGACGCGGCGGCGAGGAGGAAGAAGACGACCTCCTGGAGCCTCCTAGCACCGGGAATGGATTGAGGACGACGGCGCCTTGCTCCACGCCATCTCCGCCAATGACGAGGGCCACCGGAGGCGCGAAGACGACGGCGTTGACAAGCGGCGACCTCCCTGGCTCTCTGAATCTCTGCTCTCGCTGAATTTGGGGAAGAAGAAGGGAGAAAAAGGAGGGGAGAGGAGATGGCGGCGGCGAGGGGGAAGGAAAAACCCTAGGGATTCGCGCTTTTAAAAGGGGAGGGCCTCGACGTTCGTGAACCCCTGACAGCGACGGCGACGGCTCTCCCGTGCTCTCACTCTCTCTGAACCTCCTGACGTTGGAGGACGAGGCAGGTAGCCGTCAGCTACCTGCTGGGCTGCGTGGGCCGGGGGAGGGCACAACTCTCTTTCACTCTCTCTCTCTCTCTGGCAGAAAACAAAAGCAGAGTTTTCCTTATTAAATAAAAGAGAGAAAACAAATCCTTTTAGAGAAAAAGAAAAAGAATAAATACAAAACAAAATACTTTTAGAGATGAGAAGAAAACCCCCCATCTTATAAAAAATGAGAAGAAGATTTTTAGTGCAACTATTTTAAATGGCTTTAAAAGCAACAGTCCCTTTATTATTTAAAACCCCAAATACCTATAGATCAAAACAACAAAAGGACCACACACACAATTTTAAAACATTGCAAACTATCTTATGAACATTTAAAACAATTATTTAAAGCAAGTTAATTCCGCTGATAAAATATCATTGGAAGAAAAAGGTTATTTGGCAGGGTTTGTTTGAAAAGGAATAAAATAGGGGGGAAGGAGATGAGGCCCACTCAAACCACACATCCACAACCACGCTCATGTGGAAACCACCACAATTCCCTTAAGCATGAAGACATGAAGACATGATGCATGATGACATGATAACATGATGCATGATGCATGATGACATGATAAGGGCAAACTCCATTCATTCATCACATGACAACATGGGACCACAA
Organism: Hordeum marinum; assembly: GCA_022496015.1. Lineage (NCBI taxonomy): Eukaryota > Viridiplantae > Streptophyta > Magnoliopsida > Poales > Poaceae > Hordeum > Hordeum marinum. The sequence continues at coordinate 453,538,351 of CM039675.1, read as the reverse complement.
GGTTACAATGCCATAAAAGGTAGGGACAGCAATTGGGCTGTCACAATAAGTGAAGCACATGAAGCATTCTATAAAGCCATACTCAAAAGATATAAGTGAAGTGCATGAAGCATTCTATAAATCAACCAAGGAATTTATCATACCAGCATGTTGCATTATTAAAATAAAAATAAAAAGCACACGATGCTCCAAGATTTACGCATATCATGTGACGAATAAAAATATAGCTCCAAGTAAAATTACCGATGGTTGTTAGAAGAAAGAGGGGATGCCTTCTGGGGCATCCCCAAGCTTAGTTTCTTGGGAGTCCTTGAATATTACCTTGGGGTGCCTCGGGCATCCAAAAGCTTAGTCTCTTTCCACTCCTTATTCCTTCATCCATCGTGATCTCACCCTAAACTTGAAAACTTCAATCACACAAAACTTAACAAAACCCTCGTGAGATCCATTAATATAATAAAGAAAATTACCACTTTAAGTAATATTTCCAACCAATTCATATTTTGTTTTTGCATTGTAGATACTGTAATATAACTTTTCCATGGCTTATACCACCGATACAATCGATAGTTTCATCAAAACGAGCAAAACAATGCATCAAAAATAGAATCTGCCAAAAACAGGACAGTCTATAGTAATCTGAACATTTACCATACTTTTGTAACTCTAAAAATTCTGAAACATTAGGACATGGTCATATTTTCATAAACGTTTTGTGTAAAAATTTCAGAATTTTTTCATGCTCCACTAAAATACAGAAATTCAAACACTGCAACAAAAGTTCCTGTTTTTACACAGCACATATCAAACAAGCAATTTAAACATCCTAAAGGTAATTCTTGGCACATTATTTTTACAAAACAATGGATTTATACAAGGGGATAATTATTTTTTGTTTAAAATTTCTGTAATCAAGATTCACAAAGTTTCCATGGGCATGAACAAAGTTCAAGGAGCTCTCCCACTTCAACGGTGCTTGTCCTTCTTACTTTCACTTCTCTTTTTGAAAAAGTTTTAGGTTCCCCACTTTATTTTTTTGTTTTGGAACTATATAAAAGCACACAATATAATAAAATGACTCTCTAAAACTTCCGGGTTGTCTCCCTGGCAGCGCTTTCTTTAAAGCCATTAAGCTAGGCATAAAGTGCTCAAGTAATTGATCCACCCGGATCCCAAGGTATATCAAAGCCAATTTTAATTAACAATGATTTTTAGTTTAGTAGTGAGCACAATGTAACATATATCATGCAACAACAAAGTCTAACTCTCTTCATATGCATCGGCATGTCATAAAAGAACAATCCATGCACACAAAGTAAAGGCCAATGCATAGTACAAACAGTTTCTTGCAATTTTATCGTATTGGAAACATAGAGAGGAGATGTAGTTCCTCTATCATAATAATTGCAAGTAGGAGCAGCAAGCACATGCATGTTATATCTATCAAAATCATCATGTGTAATGGTAAAATGCAACCCATCAATATAATCCTTAATAAGCGCAAACTTCTCTGATATAGTGTAGTTGGGAGAATTCAAAAAGATAATAGGACTATCATGCGTGGGTGCAATAGCAACAATTTCATTATTAACATAAGGAACTATAGCAAGTTCATATCCATAAGCTTATTTCATATTGGCATCATAGCCACAAGCATAGCAAGCATCAAGTTCATCAAAAAGGGATATTTCAAATGAATCCAAGGGATCATAGCAATCAACATAGCATACATCCTTCGGTAAGCATGAAGGGAAATTAAACAATGTATGAGTTGAAGAGTTACTCTCATTAGAGGTGGGCACGGGTAGCTAATACGCTCTTCCTCCTTTTTTTCTTCGCTCTCCTCCTCATCTTTTTCATCTAATGAGCTCACAGTTTCAGCAATTTCTTCTTCCATAGATTCCTATAAAATATTATTCTCCTCCAAGGTAGCAGACATTCTCTCAATAAATGCATCAATATTGGAATTATATGCATAATTCTTAGAGCAATATTTAAGCATAGCAAAATTTTCAGGTCTATAAACAACATCATCATAATTTTCACACTTCTCAAACAAAGATTCAATTTCATAAGCACCCTTAAAAGCAACGAATTCTTCTATTCATTCCACATCATAGTAATCATAAATACCATTAGCATGAGAAGCCAAGGTTTCATTATCATTAAATTTACATGAAAAAGGAAGGTGTGCAGCCTTCATCCTAGAGCAACAAGTATAATCATATCTCTGGCATAGATTCCAAGCATACCATTTCAACATATAAATTTGATCCCATAATTGTTTCCCTTTTTGAGTCAGGCAATAATCCCTAAAGTATTCACCTTGATCCAAAGTGTCTCCCATTATATAATTGAATGGGGTTTTCTCAGGATTATTAAAGTAGTGCATAATATCATTCACATAACGAGCATCGAGGGTTTTAGTAGGTTCCCCATCTACATGAGTAGCAAGTACACCTAATATTTTTGGTATTTCGTGTTCCATATCCATAGCTAAAGATAGAGAAAAACTTAGAACAGCAAATAAAATCTACTTAGTGAAAGCAAACAAGCACACACGAGAATATTCACCCCACGTTATTGCTCCTCGGCGGCGCCAGAAAAGGTCTTGATAACCCACAAGTGTAGGGGATCAATTGTAGCCTTTCTCGATAAGTAAGAGTGTCAAACCCAATGAGGAGCTAAAGGTAGAACAAACATTCCCTCAAGTTCCATCGACCACCGATACAACTCTACGCACGCTTAACGTTTGCTTTACCTAGAACACGTATGAAACTAGAAGTACTTTGTAGGTGTGATAGGATAGGTTTGCAAGATAATAAAAAGAACGTAAATAAAAACTGGGGGCTGCTAAGATGGAGAAACAACTAAGTTAGTTCAACGAGTGTGGAAAAGCGGTGGTAGGAGTTGTGGAATTGTCCCTAAGCAATCGATAACTAGACCGGCAATTATTGCAATTTTATATGAGGGAGAGGCATAATCTAACATACTTTCTCTACTTGGATCATATGCACTTATGATTGGAACTCTAGCAATCATCCGCAACTACTAAAGATCATTAAGGTAAAACCCAACCATAGCATTATAAGGTATCAAGTCCTCTTTACTCCCATATGCAACAACCCACCTACTCGGGTTTATGCTTCTGTCACTCAAGCAACCCACCATAGGCAAATTATGAACACATTGCAAAACTCTACACCAAGGATCCCTCACGCTTGCGCGACACGGAGAGCACCATACAACAGCACCAATAATAAAACATGCAACTCAAACCAATCATGATCATCAATCAACCAATAGGACAAAATAGATCTACTCAGACATCATAGGATGGCAACACATCATTGGATAATAATATGAAGCATAAAGCACCATGTTCACGTAGAGGGTACATCGGGTTGCGGGAGAGTGGACCACTTTAGATAGATGGGGGAAGGTGATGGAGGTGTTGGTGAAGATGACGATGTTGTTGGAGTATATCGATGTCATGATGATGGCCCCAACGGCGTTCCGGCGCCACGGGGAGAGAGGGGGAGAGAGCCCCCCTACTTCTTATTCTTCTTTGACCTTCCCCCTAGATGGGAGAAGGGTTTCCCCTTTGGTCCATGGCCTCCATGGTGGCAGAGGGGCGAGGGCCCCTCCAAGATTGGATCTCTCTCTCTGTTTCCTTCTGTTTCTGCGCTCTCACATTCTAGCCTTTCACCTTTTCTTAAATATCCGGAGATCCGTAACTCCAATCAGGCTGAAATTTTGAGGGAATTTTCCTTATAAAAATATCTTTGTTGCATCCGAAGGACAGCTCCAACCGACCTAAGGGGTAGCCACAAGCCCTGAGGGCGCGCCCTACCCCCCAAGGCACGCCTGGCAGGCTTGTGGGCCCCTCGGGCACCGCCTTCTGTTGATTCCACATCCCAAAATTCACATATATTCCAAAAAAATCTCCGCAAGTTTTTATCCCGTTTGGACTTCGTTTGATATGGATTTTCATCAAAACAAAAAACATGCAACAAACAAGAACTGGCACTGGGCACTGGATCAATATGTTAGTCCCGAAAATAGTACAAAAAGTTGCCAAAAGTATATGAAAGTTGTAGAATATTGGCATGAAACAATCAAAAATTATTGATACGATGGAGACGTATCACACATACACACAACAAAGCAAAGAATGTATGTGCATGGTAGATAAACACATCATCCATCACGATGGTTCTCCTCTCTTGCACATAACCATTAGGATCAAAAGTGCATGACCAATGTGATGCAACAATGGCTATATTCAGGGCACTAGGCATATGGTGCAAAGAAGGAAGACAAGCATGCTTCACATGAAAGATGTCAAAGGCTCTAGTAGTATGTGAGAAAGCTATTGGGGCAATCTCATTAGCGAGAGTAGAAGCATTGTTGCACTCGATACATGGCAAGGCATATAGCAAGAAAGAGGCAACACATGGAGATATGTGACAATATGCAATGTCAATCATGAGCAAAGCATGGCAATGGTTGTCATCAACCACATAAAAGGAACACATCAGTGATGCAACATAAGCAAGCATAGTGATCATGTCGTGCAAGCTAGTAGTGCGAAGATGCAACATACTAGAGAAAATCATGGCAATAATTTCATGTGAGAAAATAGTAAGCATATGCAATGCACATGAGATGTCGCAAGCATGGAAACAAAACATGATCAATGTGTCATCATAGGCATGGGGCACATAGCAAACATGGCAATAGCAAGTGATATCTCCACCAAGGTTGCGAAAACACATACGAATCATACAATGAAGTGTCATGTGAGATGTAAAGCATGGGTCACAAATGCATAGGAAGGGCATAGAAATGAGCATATCATGCAAAAAGAACATGGCAATATGGGAAAAAGAAATATAATGGGTAATAAGCCATAACCATGTGAGAGCCATGTAGAAGAAATGCGCGAAGTATTTGCGCAAAGTGGGTGGGTGGAGGGTATGCACTCCATGGTGGCGCACGTCTTCGTTGCTCTCTAGAGCTCGTTTTGTCAACTCGTGCACTTGCGAGGTTGACTAAGAATCATGTGTACCTACACAAGAAAGAGACATACGAAACAAGGTGTGTGCATGGTAAATATACACATCATCCATCATGATGTGTATGTGCACGTGAGAGTTAGCACAAGATAAGCAATGTTCAAAGAAATTTGATGCATGGTATAGGAACATGGCATCCATCATGAAAGAATAGTTGTGGTGTATAACACGATGGGGACACAAATTGAGCATGCAGATATATGGCACATCAATAGCATTTTTATTCATGGGGAGCATATTGTGCACATAAGTATGGGGATCATGCAATGGATGTGGCGGAACCAAATCTCCTAGAATGTATGAGGAAACTATGGGGGTCTCCTCATGTGCACTATCGGTAGCATAATATGGAGAATATGGACACCATCCAAAATAATGAATATCCTAAGCAAGGTGGTCATGGCATGTAATATGGGAGAAATTTCACAAATGATGCAAAGGGAACATGGCAATATCATCACAAGAAAAGCAAATGCCAATAACCACGGGTTTGTCATCTATGCCATATGATCCCATATGAGCAAATGGGATTTACTTTTATGGTGTATGCATAGTCACTATGGTGAGATTGCAAAGATGCAATATGGGAAATTTCACGCATAGCATATGATAAGTCAAGAGGATTGTCAAACATGATGTGACCAATAGAATTCTCACAAGATATCCTATGGAGTATATCATCACAACTAGGTGGTTTGACATGTTCATCATCATATTCATCATAAATAGGGGCACATCTAAGCATGAAGAAGACATAGCATGTGAAGTATCCATAGGGTGATCAACGTCATGCAAGCAATCATTGTCCACTAGTGGGACAAGAGCATCACCTTCACCCATGCTACCTTTGTTATTCCACTCATGTGGTGTAGGTGAGGTGGGAGAAACCAACTCGTGGTCATAATCGTGATGGAACCATGTGGGGGTGCATCATCATCCACCATGGCCATCGTCATTTTCGTTGGAGGGATGTACTCATCAAGGGTAGGCGTGTCGTCGTGTAGGAGACCTTGCACCCAACAACAAGACATAATAGGAGTAGAGTTTAAGTTGTTAGAAATCATAGTGGCCTGACATGCCATATAAACTACCTCACTCGCTAAGTGGTGTGGCTCACTCACTCCCTCTAGGATGCTCTCACTCATATGGTTGGTTGAGTCACTCATTGGTTGGTGATGGATCTCAACCTCGCATAGGAATTGTGGCAACTCATCATATATGGGGCTAGTGGTGGTCACTCTCATCCTCTCATAGGAAATGCACTCAATGTCACATATGGTGGAGTCACTCATGTCACTCATGTGGTGGTGGCTCTCCTCACATGGAAATTGGGGCATCTCGTCATAAGTGGGTGTCAAAAGGATGTAGGTGCAAACGTCTCCATGATCAACTCCAAACGCCGCCATGGTCAAAGGGAAACTCCCATGCTCAACCATCTCGTCACTGTCGCCGTGAATGAAGGGCAAAGATGGCACATCATCACTCTCGTCCATGACCGAAGGGATAATCCCATGCTCGATCATCTCACTCTTGCCTCCAAAGATAGAAGCATCATCCTTGCTCACCACCTTGTCGCTTGCCTCCAAAGCATGTTCCTTGCATGGCTCCGTAGTTGTAGTCGTCGCAGTGCCGTCTTCAAAAAGAGTCATGGTAGACTCAGCACCGTCAATGCCACAAAGAGGGATGATGGTGAAGTCGGAGTTGGGAGTGTCGTCTTGGAGATCATCGGGAATGGGCATCTTAGTGGTACCATCCTCATGCTCGTCGTCGTGGAGCTTGGTCATCGTGAAGTGTGCGCGGGGTCAGGTAGTCTTGGCCTTGAGGTCTTGTGCCACCTTGAGATCACCAATGTAGAGTTTGTCGAGAGACTCGTAGCTGTTGTCTAAGATAGGCTTGGCGATGTCGTTGTTTAATCCCATCATGAAGTACAACTTCATCTAGATGGGGTCGTTCATGCCGGCTCGTCGCAAGGCTTTATTCATCATCATGAAGTACTCGTCGATGGACTTGGATCCTTGTATGGTGTTCTCCAATTGGCGTTGAAGATGTTCCGTGTAGGTGGAAGGCACAAACTCTCGCCGCATCGTTTGCTTCGTCTTGGACTAACTCATGTAGAAGCTCGTGGAAGATGTGTGAAACCACCATGTTGACGCGTCACCATGGAAGTTTCTTGTGGCACACTTCACTTGATCTTCAGAAGGGACCTTAAGTAGCTTGAGGTAGTGGTCTATCTTGCGTTCCCAATCGAGATACTCCTCAGGGTCTTGACTCCCATAGAATGGAATGTCATGGTCGAAGTCGAGGTCGTAGTAGCTCATGGAGGTCGCGGATGTGATCTTGGGGAGCTTCTCTTGAAGTGCTTGTTGGCGAAGATGCCTCATGTCCAAAGGCGAAGATGCCTTGAAGTCGCTTGGCAAAGATGCCAAGGTAGGTGGTGAAGTCATTGAGAGGTGGTTGGTGTAGAGCTCGTGACCTTCACACTTGGTGTTTGTTGGACGCCTTGATGTTGGCATCGTTATTTCTTCATGTCATTGATGGTGTCGAAGCCGGTGTGATCTTGCCGAAGATGGTTGCTCGGGAGCATGTGCACTAGAGTGTTTTCTCGAAGATGATGAAGACCTCGTGTAGTTTTTGATGAGGACCTTGATATCCTCCATTTGAGCGTGCATATTAGCGTCGATGATGTTCTTCATGGCATCGAACTCGTTGTTGTTGTTGTAGACCGAAGGATATGTGCTTTACCTATCCATCACAAGACTCGAGCAAAGGTGAGTGGGAAATGAGATAAACAATACCAAGATACCGTTCCCAAAGTTGAGTATGTATCCCGCTTCACTCAATTTGACTTGACAGAATAGTGGAATTGGTACCGGACTTGTTCACTCACACCTACAACATAAAAGCTTATCGAGTGGCTCGGTTAGGACAAGTGGCACAAAATTCAAGCAAAATGAAGTCCAAGATATTGTAAATGTTGATATAAATCCAAAGGACTTAAAATGCAAAGCAAGTGATCAAAAATATATAGGAGGGCAATATAGAAACACATGCGGTGGGATAATGGGGCTTGTGCAACTATAGGGATGAGCTAAGCTCGTGTTGCACAAACACAAGGAGAGACGCTAGCTTATTGCACATTTGGGCACGATTCACCACTTGGCACCAATCCTATTCATGCAAGCACACATTTCCTATTCCAAGTATCCTCATGTATAAGTATCTCTTTTCTTGCTCAACTCTCTTTGCATATAAGCTTATGAGCTTTCTTTCTTGCTTAGAAGCTTTTTTTGACTCTTCCTTTCCACTATTCTTATTGAGCCTCAACCAACTATATGAGATAAATATCACAAGATATGCACAGGAAGAACCAATTGCACTATATGATATTTCTGATGATGCAACAATATGACATCGTATCACTAAGGTGCACAAGTTTTCGCGAAGCCAGGCAATACTCGGATAGCTAGTCTCAATAGGTATGAAGGTAATCGCAAAGATGGTGGGGCTAATAAGATGCAATGGAAAGGAAGGTAAAGTGTATGATGGAATGTATACCTTCATCACACTTAACCTTTCATGAAGTCGGGGTGAACCGCCCTTGCTTCCGGTTCAAGATGGTCTCAAAGGATGGATGGTCGTCGTCGATGTCGAATGTTGGTGGTTGATGTAGATGATGGACCGATATAAGTCCCCAGTGTTTGATGAAGAAGTAACCGTCCCTAAGTAGCCGAAACACCTTAGGAGACTCAAATCACAACTCAAACAAGCACAAATGCAAAGGGAAACCAAATGGCTTAGGTTGCGGAAGACTATGGTGGCATTGCGGATGATATGGTGGAGGGCCTAGGCAAACTTACCAAAATTTGAAAATTTTGAAGTGGTCAAATGATGGTAAAACCAATATTAGGAGCTTCGGCACGTCGATAGCTTCAAAACGAGCCAAAGAACACTCAAATCGGAGTTCGGGAGCCAAAGTTACGACCGAAACGGTGAAAAGGCTAACGCTGAAATTTCTGGGAATGACTCTGGTTAGGCCGGAAGTTTCGAGGGGGTTACCGGAAGTTCCGGGGTCACTAGAAAGTATGAGGTTGACTGGAGGATTTTGGGGGGAAACTTTCTGTTTAGCCCGGAAGTTCCGGGGGTAGGACGGAAGTTTCGGGGTCCGGAAGTTCCGGGAGAGCCCGGAAGTTCCGGGAGTCGCGAATACAACTCTGGGACGAACCCTCATTTCTGGATCCAAGAACGGGGGCGTAAAAACTCGATTTTCAGGGCGAAATTGAAGGGGGGAAAGGTGGAATTAGGGCTAGGGAATGCCAACGGAGGTAGATCCACTTGCCAATCACCAAATCCAAGGATCAAAATCAACAAAAACTCACGAGAACAACAAATTTTGGGGCTATTTTTGGTGGAGATTTTCGAATTGTGACGAAATTAAACAAAATCAAGCTAGAAAACGAAGAGGGCGACTCCAAATTCGTGAGAAACGTGGCTCATGATACCAATATGATACGGGTCAAGCCCATGTGTGTCGATCTTTCACGAATTGGAGGGGGATTCCACGAAAAACATGAAGAACACAAAGAACACGAAGAACACAAAGGGGAAAATCACAAGAGGAACACACTCAAGAACAAGTCCAATCACACATCCACTAGACTCACCACACACAAGATCCACATGGTACATGAACAACAAAGGGAAATAAGGATACATGGTAGAGTTCATCCCAAATGCCATGGGGAGATGGGGCCTTGATATCCCGGAGGATCTTCCCTCGTGAGGGGCCTTGACATCCACTAGGAGATCTTCTCCATAGAGTCATCTACTCCATGGGAGAGGTAGTGGAAGGAGCTAGGTTCAACTATCTAAGAGCAAACCATAGCTAACCCTAAAATGGAGGAGGGGTGGAGTATATATAGTGGTAGCCATGAAGGGGTAAGTGATAGGAGAAGTGGGTACATGGGCCTCGATCCCGAGTGGCTGCACGCAGGCAGGTCGGAAGTTCCGGGCTGGGCCAGAAGTTCCAGGCTCCGGAGGTTCCAGGCAAGGTCCAGGCAGGGTCCGGGCTATCCAGAGAGTTGGCACGTCAGGGAGCTACTCTGGTCGCCGGAGGCCGGAAGTTCTGGGCAGGCCGGAAGGTCCGGGGTCTAGAGGTTCTCGCAGGCCGGAATGTCCGAGACTTCCAGAGTGTTTTCCTCGCTTCTTCTTCCTTCTCTTCCAAGCTTCCCTCGCAGATGGCGTAGTCGTACGTAGGTGTTGACACTCCTCCTCGCCATCTATGAAGCTCCGGCAATACTTATGCATGCACACGAGAGGAATTTCAAGTAGTATACCACCCTCGAAGGGGTCAAGTGAACATGTGTAAAGGAGATGATTCACCTTAATGTATGTGGAGTAGATGGGGCACATGTCACTTGGCAAACTCTAGCCATGGTCATGTCCATAGGATGCTCCGCATCACTAGGGCTATATCGATATAGTGTTTTAAATGGTTCTTCTTCGGCATCGTATGGAGCAGCCTAGGGAGGTCGCCTTTGTTGGACCTGTCGTGGGGCTAGCGACCTCATGACAATTCGTGAGCTTCGTGAAATAACGAAGGGTTTTTACATGGCTGTGTTGTGCATATTGGAGACACAAATCGAGAAGACACGTGTCGAAAGTTAGCGTCAACATTAGGATTATTAAAAAATGTTGTTAGTAGTTCACGAAGAAGTGGTAGAATTGGTTATTTTGAAATAGATAGATAGTGTTAGTTGTGTACAATTATTCACATCACTGTATTGATGCTCATGTGAATGCTCAAGGCCTAGAACCATAGAGGCTCGCATGTGTTTACAGTGAAGCTAAGGTACAAGAACGATACAAGATTTGATACGCTATGGACATGGAGATACGAGCAGTCCGCTATGGCTATCATTATGGATTCATTATGGCCTTCAATTAAACTCCATTTAACTTGGGGCTTAATAAAAGGTCTCCTTCATCGCCAAGTGTGCACTGAAATCATGATGCAATGCTTCTAGTTGTACTTCCTAAATCTGAAAAACTTGGGACATGACATCATTGCATTAAGAAGAGGCTGCAAAGAAGCCGGATACAACGTCTTTAGGCCATTACAATGGCAATCTCTATGACTAGCATCCACATCCATCACACACACACCATGCAAAGTATAATAAATTCCACACCTAGTTTGGCCTCATGACAATGACAATGAGGCAAGCCACAATGAACCAAACTGCATCACAACCACCATTTGAGGCCTCTAAAACAAGACCAAGACTCGAGGACAACACATAACAATGTATCTCCAACCATTGTGCCAAGAGAAAGTCGGCACGTGGAAGGTAGGGCCTAGACGGACCTATAGAACGCATCATCGAGAGAGCGTCGATGATGGTGTACATTGCGCCTCGAAGACCCATGCGCAAAGTGGTAGTCGACACCAACTCAAGCCGCACCCCTCGAGACTCGTTGAGCAACAAGATGGCGCCTCCACAAGGGAACGATGCCAAGACGTTATCGTTGGTCTGTCTAGAGACTGGACGAAGGGTTGTCCCATGCACGAGGGAGGGAGTCAGGTGAGGGCCAAAGCAACACCTCCAAGTAGGGGACGGCTCCCGCGGGCGTCGCCGTTGTCAGCCTCGGTCACCACGAAGCAAGGATGAAAGAGCACGGTGCTCCCATGTGTGGTTTTGGTAATTGATGACAATCCCTATGGACTAATGGTTGCCTTGAGTTATTTTTGAACGGTTTGTCCATAGGCATTGCTTGAAGACCATTTGTTGGTTCCAAGGTTGTTAGAAGAAGAATATGTGTTGACCAAGGTGATATTCAAGGTTTTATCCAAAGACTGGCCATGTGAGAGTTGAGCCTATGGCAAGCATGTCTTGAAAATAATATTGTGTGAACATTCACATTTACCTTCAAGACATCATCCTAATGAAGGGAGTTGGAAATATACAAGGTTGATCAAGACTAAGCATAGAAGATGTACCAAGTGGGATCAAGTGATCTCATGGCATTGTATGCATTGTACATTGTGCTTTTGTGTACGAACCCCGTTCAATGTGAGAGTTCTTTGTGGGGTTAGGTTTGTTTCCATGGGCGTGCATCAAAAGGAAGATATGATATAACCCATGGAGGATGAAATCAAGTGGTGATCGTCATCAAGTTTGCGGTGTGCAAGTTCAAGTGGAGCATCATGAAGAGATCACATGCTTGAATCTTGTTGTTCATTGCGGTGACAATGGACATGTGCAAATGTGCTAAAGAGAGGCTCAACCATAGTGGAGTACGGGGGAGCAATCTACTAGTCTTTACCGAGTCGGCACAATGAATAAAGGTGGTCTATCTTGAGGAGGACAAGATCGTCATCATCTAGCTCAAGTGGATTATGTGCAAGGCAAAGGTTTGTTCTTTATAGGTTTTCTATTCTACCGGTCTCATGGTGTTAGTGGGTGACCGAGTTATAGGATCGATTGCCATACTATCAAAGGGGGCTCTCGAGTGAGTAGCTTGATCGTATCATTCATAGAGAGCTCAAACCATTGCATTCTTAGCATCATCATCTTTCTTGGTTCTTATTCGGTTTTCTTCGTGTGAGTTTTGGAGCTTATGGTCATCTTCATGACTAAATTGAGTTCATTGAAAACAGATTTCGTATGCATCATCTTTGCGTTTTCGATGTTGGAGATTTTGCTGGTTCATATTTGGTAAAATTCTCTTCCTTACCATATTGGCAATTTATTCTCCATTGCTTGTTCTTAATATAAACATATGTCGTTTGGATAGTACTTGTCGTCCTCTATCCAACAAGCTTGAGTTTAATTAGTTCAGAGCTTGTACGAAAAAGTTATGGCAGTTTCGGTCTTCCTGCATCCATATGTTGTGCTTGAGCTAGTTAGAGGAAGCTAAGCGGTAATGCTACACTGGCTAGCGGTAGTACAGCTCTAGTGGTTCTGCCGCACTTTGTTGCGTCTGGCACCTCCACTTATAAATTGCTCTATGTGTATTATAATGGAAATTGGGCGATACTAGAGAGCAGTAGTACCTTTTGCGGTACTACCGGCATCTTCTCCGCATGGAGTACCGCTTAGTTTTTGCTCTCTAGATAGCTCATTCCTTCTAGTGGAAGTAGAGCAGCCGTAGTGAGCGGTAGTACCACTTCGTGTGGTGGTACCGAGCTGCCCTACTCTACTACCGCGGTTTCACCCGCACTCGCAGCACCTAGCGGTAATAACGCTGGTGGGAGCGGTACTACCACTCCGGTGGCACTACCGCCTCCTTGAGTTTCTAAGTTGCACGGTGCGGCTTGATACGTCTCCAACCTATCTATAATTTTTGATTGTTCCATGCTATTATATTATGTGTTTTGGATGTTTTATATGCATTAATATGTTATTTTATATTATTTTTGGGACTAACCTATTAATCTAGAGCCTAGTGCTAGTTTTTGTTTTCCTTGTTTTTGAGTTTCGCAGATAAGGAATATTAAACGGAGTCCAAACGGAATAAAACCTTCGGAAGGAATTTTTCTGGAATAAAAGGAATCTACGAGACTTGAGAACCAAGGCAGAGGAGCCACCGTGGGGCCACAAGCCCTAGGGGCACGACCAGGGGGGTAGGCCGCGCCGGGCAGGCTTGTGGGCCCACGACAGCTCCCCTAACCCTAATCTTCGGCCTATAAATTCCCAAATATTCCATCATTATCAGAATGAGCCACAAAAACACTTTTCCGCCGCCAGAAGCCTCCGTTCCTGAGAGATCCAATCTTGGGGCCTTTTCCGGTAATCTACCGGAGGGGGATTCGATCATGGAGGGCGTCTACATCAACTCCATTGCCCCTCCGATGATGCGTGAGTAGTTCACCACAGACCTTCGGGTCCATAGCTAGTAGCTAGATGGCTTCTTCTCTCTCTTTGCTTGTCAATACCATGTTCTTCATGATCTTCATGGAGATCTATCCGATGTAATACTCTTTTGCGGTGTGTTTGTCGAGATCCGATGAATTGTGGGTTTATGTTCAGATTATCCATGAATATTATTTGAGTCTTTCCTGAATTCTTTTATGTATGATTTCATATCTTTGCAAGTCTCTTTGAGTTATTGTTTGGTTTCGCCAACTAGATTGGCAATTCTTGCAATAGAAGAAGTGCTTAGTTTTGGGTTCAATCTTGCGGTGTCCTCACCCAGCGACAAAGTAGGGGTAGCAAGGCACGTATTGTATTGTTGCCATCAAGGGTAAAAAGATGGGGTTTTCATCATATTGCTTGAGTTTATCTCTCTACATCATGTCATCTTACTTAATGTGTTACTCTGTTCTTCATGAACTTAATACTCTAGATGCAGGCAGGAGTCGGTCGATGTGTGGAGTAATAGTAGTAGAAGCAGAATCGTTTCGGTTTACTTGTCATGGACGTGATGCCTATATGCATAATAATTGCCTTGGATATCTTCATAATTATTCGTTTTTCTATCAATTGCTCGACAGTAATTTGTTCATCCACCGTAATACTTGCCATCATGAGAGAAGGCATCTAGTGAAACCTATGGCCCCCGGGTCTATTTTCCATATTATACTTTCAGATCTAAAACCAAAAATACGAAAAATACTTGTTGCATTATTTTTACTTTTAGTTTTACTTTCCGTTCAATCATCCTATTATATCTATCTCTATTAGATCTCATCCTTGCAAGTAACCGTGAAGGGATTGACAACCCCTTTATAGTGTTGGGTGCAAGAGTTTGATTCTTTGTGCAGGTACATCTATTGGTGACTCGCTTGTATCTCCTACTGGATTGATACCTTGGTTCTCAAAAACTGAGTGAAATACTTATCTACTTTGCTGCATCAAACCGTTCCTCTTCAGGGGAAACCAACGCATGCTCGAGAAGTGGAATGGTTGTAACTACCATGCCAGCGGAAGTACAGCTCACCCAAGCGTTACTACTGCTTATGCACAGGCTGAAGGGGCATAACGGTTGGATTTTTTTCCACCTACAAAAGGGGGTCTTCTTCCCCAATAGAAGATATCTTTTCAGCTCATGTTCTTCCCCCATTTTTTACCTTCTTCGAGCTTTCAATATCTCAATTCATTCAATGATTCTTGCTAGTTCTTGAGGGAAAATAGAGAGGATATCTAGATCCACATTTCCACCAATCATGTCCTCCTTTATGTGAGAGGAGCCCCTTGGATCTAGATCTTGGAGTTCTTTGTGTTCTCCTTGTTCTTCCTTTCATATTCCTCCATAGCTTTTGCTGTGGTGGTGGGATTTGGGAGTGAGGGACTTGATTACTTCGTGTGTTCTTGCATTGCATTAGTTGCATCGCTTTGAGTTCTCCACAGTGATACGTGGAAGAGAAAAGTAAAGAAGCTTATTACTGTTGGGTGTCTGAGCACCCTAGAGCTTGTTCCACTTGGGTGCTTTGGCGCCCTAGACGAGCTTCGGGGAAACGTCGGGGTCTCCAATTAGGTTGTGGGGATTGCCCCGAGCAATTTGTACGGATACCGGTGACCGCCCCAAGGGTTGCCAAGTGTACATCCATGACCGCCCCCAAGGGTCACCATTTGTACGGGTTCGGTGACTGCCCTCAAGGGTCCCTTAGTGGAATTACGACTTCTTGCATGGTACAAGGACGTGAGGAGATTACGGTGGCCCTAGTGGCATTTTGGGGAGCATTGTGCCTTCACACCGCTCCAAACGGAGATTAGCATCTGCAAGGGTATGAACTTCAGGCTACATCGTTGTCTCCGCGTGCCTAGGTTGTCTCTTACCCAAGTCCTTTACTTATGCACTTTACTTTGTGATAGCCATAGTTTTTCATGTTATATATATTGCTATCACTTAGTTGTTTACCTTGCTTAGCATAAGTTGTTGGTGCACATATGCGAGCCTAGTTGGTTTAGGTTTTGTGCTTGAAAAATTAAACGCTAGTTTTATTCCGCATTTGTTCAAGACTAAACCGTAATTATTTTAAAGCGCCTATTTACCCCCCCCCTCTAGGTGACATCTACGTCGTTTCAAAGGATTTCTCCCAACCTAAGATCCTAGAATCCAAACTTCATCAGAGTTGCTTGAGAAGGTCAACCAGCGCAGCGAGAGGAGCCTCATCTAGTAGCATAGTAGCCAACACAAGCCAGCCAAATCGAGGAACGGGGCAATGATAGCCCCGCCCGGATCGAGCTCGCACCACCACCACCGCGCCTAGAGGACGCCATCACCAGATCAAGGCATTGGGGCCCAAATCCATTCCGTCCACCATGGGCCCACCTCCACCTCCACCAACACACCCACCATCAAATATCGAGCTACCAATCCTCACATCCAAACCGGAACGCTACATGAAAATTGTCTTCCCAGCACCACAATACTAGCCACTCGCCCCAAAAGGCCCAGATCTGCTCGTAGTCGTTGTTGCGCACCGCTCGACCTCCTTGCACCAGATCGCTAACACCACGCATCCCTACATAGATGTGTTGCACCTTCCGACGCGGTTAAACCATTCCACTTCATGCTCCCCTGATGCTAAATCTGCGCGGGCAGGAGACCTTGCACGTCCGTGTCGCATCCTGCATGCCCTGACCATCCTGCTCAGTCAAGCCATGCCTTTGTGCACCACCTCACCGGCAAGCCAGACCACCCCGAGCGCGAGCAACCGCTCGAGCTCCAACCAAGACTACCGACACGTACCACGTAGCCCCAACGGGCGGAGGAAAGGCGCCCCGCCGCTGCAACAAGGGGAAAAGGAGCAATGGCTAGGGTTTACTCCCGGGCCACCCGCGGGAGCGAGACGGGAGCAATCCACCCTTCTTCACTTCCGGTAGCATGAAATGCCAACCATTTTATTTTTTAGTGAAATGTCATTTGGTATAACACACGCACCCTCACTAAACATGTTTGTTCACTAACGTGTCTGGCCAAATAGGCGCACTATATTAGAACCTTACCACATGATTTTTGGAAAGTTCTAAAAAGATTATGCCTGTTTTTCTTTCTCTTGTTTTTATACTTTCTGTGTTTTTAGTATTAATTTTTCAGTTTCATTTAAAAAAATGTGAATATTACTTAAAAGTCACAAATAATTTTGAAATTTATGATTTTTTTTAAAATATTTTCCAGTATTTATACATTCATGAACTCCTTTAGAAGAACATTTTTCATCCTTGAACAATACTTATTTCACTTACTTTCCGAAAAATGAAAAAAAAAATCCGGCTAGCAGCACTTTGTCGCCTGAAGCTTAAATAGGAGCACCCAGCATGAGTGCGGATTTTCAGAGGCTGAGCTCCGTCAATATTTTGAAAATATCAAAGGCATATTTAAAAGTTTCAGAAAAAACTGAAATAAAATACATGGAAACATATATGTATTCCACAAGAACGTGATAAATTTCGTCTAAAATGTTGTGCTTTGTAGGTCGTACAAAAAAATAAAATTCCCACCCAATAACAAAAAATTAGAGGCCCGTTTAAAATTGTGTATTTGTCTTTTTTCTGTATGCCAAAGGTAAATAATTGTAGTGAAATTTGCACGTACGTAGTATACATCACATGTCATCACAGAGCGTGAAACAGCAACCTTTTTTTGGAAATCATAACTAGCAACCGCTAGCGATGAGTGATTTTGCAATGACCGCCATCTCTCGTCGGATTCGTTTGCATGAATCCTGACACATGATCCGTTGCGCATCGGATCTCCAAACACATATTCTCTATAAGGAAATCACCAACAGACATGTTTTAAAGTACTAGAGCCAGCCCAGTAGCTTGCAGGGCACCCCTTCTCTAGGGTCACATGGGTTCGAATCCCAGTCCACTTTTCCTTTTTCTTTTATCACCGGATGACATTTTTCTCTAGGGTAAAATCAACATGGTAGTTTTTATAAACTTTTGGGCCATGCAACATGGCAATTTTTTTATTATAATAGATGGCACTTTTACTTATTTAAGAGGTTGCATCTTTATATTAAGAGATGACCTTTATTATTGTTGAGAGATGACATTGTTTGTTATTTATAAGAGATGGACATTTTAGGTTAAGAGGTGGAATTGTTATGTTAAGAGATGGCATTTTTTTTTATTCAGAGATAACATTTTTTATTATTTATAAGAGATTACGTTTTTATGTTAAGAGGTGTCATTTTTATAAAAAATGGAATGTTATTATTAAGTGGTGTCCTTTTTTATTTAAGAGATACTCCCTCCGTCACATAATATAAGAGCGTTTTTGACACATTTTTTATTATTATTAAGAGATGGTATTTTTTGTTTATTGATAGATGGCATTTTTGTTTTCTGGATGGCATTTTTTTTGTTTATTAGGAGATGACACTTTTTTATCATGGCATTTTAACCGATGGCATTTTCTACCTTGGTCTATGGAAATTTTGTAATTGGGTCGGGATGCCTGTTTTTTTTAAAAAAGAAGTGTGACCTACGGTCTCTGCATCAGCATGATGCATACGACCACTTTATTAAAAGTGGCAAAACAAATAGTCTGCGGTCTCAATCAAGCTCTAAAGGAGCAAAATTACATTTTGTAAAACAAATCAAAAAAAGCCACAACCGGCGAAAATAGACCTAGATGCCTAACCATCTATCCTATTATTGGACCGTCATCTAAACTGGTTGAATATATCCCGCGCTATCATCTTCCACCGGGCACACCCAATAACCAATGGCTCCCTGGTTTCCGCAGGAGTGAGTTACGACCACGTACGGTTCTAAAAATTCTGCCGGTTTTTCTTTCTTTTGTTATACTACTTTCTATGTTTTTCCCTTTGTTTCAATTTCATTTTTTTATAATTTTGTGAACATTACTTAAAGGTCACAAATATTTTTAAAATTCATGAACATATTTTTAAATTTCATAAAAACTTAAATGTATGAAAATTTATATGTTTGTGAACATTTTCAAATCCTTGAGCAATATTTATTTCACTAAACTTTCCAAGAACTGAAAAGGAAAAAAGAAGCTAGCAGCATAACAGAGCCGAGCAGCCAGCGAGCAGACAGACGACGGCCTGGACCTGGGCATGTTTGTCTTTGTTCGATGGCGCTCTACTACGGTGGCCCAGCCTTGGAACCGAATCGTAAAAACCATCCGGTCACACCTGTGTCCATCAAATTGTCAAAGGAGGGAGGAAAAGCGAAAGCGATACGAAATCCAAACCATCCGCGCACATTTTGATGCGAAAGAATGATGCTGCTCTGCTCTGGGTTTCTTGGATCTGTTGCTTTTCCTCGGTTCCTTTTTGTTTCTCGGGATTCGTACGATATCCGAACCTTTGGGCACATGATGCTCACATTCTCACAGCACACAGCAAGAAGAGAAGAGAAGAGAAGAGAAGAGAACGGACCAACACGCATGCCGCGATCATTGGCAGCGATCTGTAAAGAGGAAGAGGAGCATGCGTCTTCGTGCGAACAAGAGGACTTCCAGTTCAGCACATCAGCACCGGCATGAATATGATATCAGTTGCTGAAAAGCTTCTCCTAGCTCCAAGAGCGTCAGCTCGTTGGACGGCATTAACAAAATCAAAAGATAAGCAGAGGTAACGTGCTAGAGGTTTCGAGGAACGAGAACGACTGATCAGAAAGGTTGATCTCCGTGGAGCCGACTGTGCTCGGCCATATCCGTCCACCCATTCCAGCGGGGGTTCTACGTTTTGAGCGTCGCCATGGCGCAGACGGTGCAGGGGGCATGGCAGGGCCGGCCGCACCCGAAAAGCAGAAAGAGAAAGGGAAAAAGGGAGGCGAAACCGAAAGAGATCGAAAGAGACGACGGCGCCATGCCATGGCGGCACGCTGCGCCTGTGCGTGCAACAGGGATCGAGGGGGTGCCCGGCCGCTTCTTTTGAGCCCTCTCATGCCGTCCCGGCTCGCTTTGCCGGCCGGCCTCGCCATTCTCATGATGCGCCATGCTCCCCGGCCTCGGGATCACCACCACCGGCTGCCGCCTCGATCCCTAGGGAGCCCTGCTCGTCGCGTAGCCATTGATGACCATGATCCCACCTCCCTTCGCAGTGGAGTACCTCCTGTCCGCTCCCATGTCTCCACTCCACGCCCGTCCCTCTCGTCCTCCTTCGGCACGCTCGTCTTTTCGCTTTCGCTGATCTCCAAGCCCTGTACGTGCTAGCTTAATTATGTTGAGCACGCATGTGCGAGCACTGAATGTTTCTCTGCAAGATTTCATAGCAGAGGATAGAAGGTGGCCCATTCCATGACGTCAAATCAGGTGAATGCTACAGGCTTAAAATTCAGTGCAGGATCGTTCGAATTGTCCTCGTATGTTTCCCGCCAAAACAATTTGCAGGGCATGCAGTTAAGCGGTTCCTCATCTCTGCCATGGGTTCAGAGAGGCAGGGTGGGTGACTAACTTCACGGACTCCTTGTGCAGCAGCCACTACTCACAAGATGCCTATGAATTATGATGCTTGGTGACAAGTTCACTTTTGCACACAAAATTCACGGCACATGCATGCAATCCTCATTTGGGGGCCAGGTGGGCTGCACTAACTGAAACCGTCTTTTATTTATGCTGATCACGTTAGACAGCTAACTGAAACCGTCTTGTCCGTCTGATCGTGTGCGGCTCGGCTGTTCAGGGACCATCTCTGACGATCCCACGGACAAATCATGACCCCCTTTTACTCTGCGTGGCTCCTAAGCTCAGATTACCACGGAGGCAACAGCTTTGTTCAATTCATTAGCCAGTAGTACTAGCCACTAAACTTTTCCGAGGCAATCGATTACTAAGCTCTACCCCTTTCACTGTAGCGCTTTAGTTGTAAATGACTCGGGCAGAAAATTGCCAGACAAACAAAAGGCATGCATGCATACATGAATGATGCAACTCATTTCACAGGATGGTCCAGCAACAAGTGACCCGCCAGATTATTTCACAAGTACTGCTAACTGACATCGAGCACTCATATCTTGGATAACAAAGTAGCTACCGCTGTTTGTGCTATCTTGGCAACCGAAGAACGATCCAGAGGTTTTTGGCGGAATAATTCTCGACGACAATCATCGCAGTGGCGATCGCAGAAATGTCGAATCGTGGAGGGAAAGAGAGATCACACGTATCTGCAAACAGGGCGTGCAGGATAAGAAAAGATGCGTTGATCGCCGGAGCAAGAAAATAGTAGCATAGGATTCAGCGTCCACTGGCGAGCTTGACGGATCGATCGACCACCTATCTATCTCTCTAGCCGCCCGGCTAGCTTCCCACCGCACTACCGTGAAATACTTGCTGCTCTCGACCAAGCATCCATTCTGCGCAGGGCACTACTCATATCCGGCGATCCTTCCGGCCGGCCGGTAGACGTGGACGTGCACCGGAATCTCTGATCGTATCGCATCTACTGATCTGCAGACATGACATAAATTCAGGTGGTTTGCTACGATGCTACTGCACTGAGCTGCTTGCTTTCTCACCGGTGGAAGAAGAAGAAGAATAGAAGATGATGGATCCATCGGTTCAGTTGTTTCTGCGTTGGAAAATGGCACGCTGGCGTGGTGTCAAGTTCGATCAGGGCATTGACCTTAGGTGAAAGCTAGGTAGGAAGGAGGAAGACGCGCCACATTGTCATTGGACTATAATTGCTCCGTAGAGTTCGTCGCAAATTTGGTTTTCTGGGATGCGAAGTGGTGCGCTCTGAAAAGACAACTGCATGATTTTCTGTAACTGCTGAAATTTTTGCCGATGGGAACTTACGTTTGTGTACAAAAAAAATCATTCGATTGCATGGCCTCGCAGGCTGAGATTTCCCTGTCAGTTGTCACTTCCAATCATAGTTGGAAACTGTGGAAATGTGCATGACGTTCGTGCAGCCATTATAGTACCAAGGAAGTTATTTACCCAAAAACACCACATTTAGGGCTAGGGTAACCACTTGATACCGAACTTAAGGCAGGACATAAAAAACCATCAAAATTATGCCTAATGCGTCACGCAGAGCATTGATAGTCTGATAAGCTCGTGAAAACAGCAAAACTGAAAAGTCAGGCCCACCTGTCAGGCTGACATGGCGTGCTTACGTGGATAATATGCTGAGTTGGACGGGGTCCCACCTGTCAATGATTCAAGAGTTTATGATTTTTTTTCTCCTTTTATTTTTTTCTTTCTTCCTTCATGAACATTTCAACAAACAGGTTGTGAGCGTCCTTATTTCTTCCCTGTCTCCAGCGGAGCTCCGCCTCCGCCATGGCTGATTCTTCTCCATCGCCGAGGTTGTGTCATGGAAGTGGCCTCCCCAATCAGCGTCGCGCAGGGCGTGCCCGAGTGGCCTCCTCCGCTCCGAGCTAATCCGCGGTCGTTTGCGGTGTCGCCGTCGGCTCTGGCCGTGCACGCTCGTACGCGCATGTGGGACTTGTCCCGTCGTCGTTGTTCGGTATTGCAGAGCTCGAATGCGCGCACCCGGCCGTGCCGCCGTCGTTGTTCGGCATCAGGAGGTGCAGTGCTCGCAGCCAGGGCCAGGCTGGAGACGACGATGCGAACGGCGGGCAGGCGTGCTCGGAGCGGCGGGATGTGGACGACAGAGACCTGTCGGCCGCAGGCACGCACCCCACGTGTGGCCCTACCCGCGCGCGCTCTCGTGGCCCCGCCTCGCCGCCGAGCGCCATTGATGTTCGTGCCTGCGTGAGCGAACTGTGGCTCCCGTGCGCCTCCCCGTGGCCACGCGCGAGCTTCAACGGTCGCACGCCGTGCTCCGGCGAGATCCCGCATCGTCCGACAGGGAACGAAGGGGTGAGGCAGGGACGCGACGAGGGGAAGCAGGGTCGACAGCAGGTCGTGCGAGCTTGCTCCGTGGCCGCATTGTGCGCCCGGCAAGCACCTCTCCATCGGAGCTCCCGTCGTCTGCGTGAACGATTCAAGAGATGCGGAGGAAGAAGGCAATGGGTGCATGACATGTGGGACTTTTGCAGGGAATCCGACGTGACGGGCGGCGAGGCAGGATCTGGGCCGGATAGGGGTTGGAGAGCGGCTGGGGTTGGATCCGACGCGGGCCAGTGGCTTCGGGTGGCAGATGGTAGGCGGCTGGGGCGGCGGGGAGGCTTGCCGGTGGTGGGGTGGCTCGAGGGGTTAAGGCTCCGGCGGCGGTGCGGGTATGGCTGCGTTCCGGCTGGTTTGTGGGGAAGAAGATGGTTGTGGGAGAGAGAGAGGAATAATATATAAGCTGACATGTGGGCCTTCGGCCACCTCAGCAACTTATCCAGGTAGGCATGCCACATCGGCCCGACAGGTGGATCCAACCGGTCAAATTCTCTGTTTTCGTGGTCAAATTCGAACATCAGTGCTCCGCGTTACAGTTTAGTCTTATTGTTGATGTTTTTTATGACCTGCCTTAAATTTGGTACCAAGTGGTTACCCTAGCCCAAGTGTGATGGTTTTGGGTAAATATAATTCTACCTAGAGATTTTTACCAACTTTCCGTGTCCAAAGCAGATGAGATCAAACGAAGGGCTCTGCACGGCTTGTCCACCCTCTCCATGATGCTCCAAAGTCCAACCATGGAGTTGGTTTTGGTTAGCTTAGGATTTAACCAACAGAAAAATACTAGCACACCCAAGCAGAACAAAGACAAACCGACCTCCCATGGCCATGGACCACACTAACCCTAGCCAAGGCCTCCAAAGAGAGTAGCCCTAAACAAAAGCCAGCCCTTCCGTATATGATCACCGGATGGCGACAGGGACACTTGAAAATTCTCTCAAGCTAGCTAAGCCAACCCCCATGCATGCATGTGTGCGCCTTCCATTCTTCCAAACTTTCCAACCCCTTTTCCACTGGCCGGAGTAGTCACGACCCCCCCCCCCCCCCCCCGGCCAGCGACGCAAACACGCAAGTGCACGGATGGCGCTGCCCGGGATCACGAGAAGAAGATCAGCTAAAGAAGAAAGGGGAAAACGCATGGCCGGAACGCGGAAGGTGCCAGGCAGAAGGCGGTGTCGACTGTCGAGTCGAGCGCCGCTGTGCTGCTCGCTCGGCTGCGCGCGTGCAGGAGGAAGAGGCGAGCATATCTGCGCCTCTGATGCGGCTGCCGCGGCGCTGTGTGCTCCCCGGCCGACCGCGCGAGCGGGGAAAGAAAAGCGAAGGCTGCCGGACCCCTCGAACACGCGATCCATCGCTCCGATGGACGGATGGACGGAGGCAGACGGTTTCCTTGGGCCTGCCGCGCGCGCGCGGCACAACGTGACGTCCCAGCACACCCTGCCTGCCTGCCGCCGCTTTTTCGCTTTGGGACGACGGAGTGCTGGGCAGCGTTGCCCTACAGACGCTGTTGAGGATTCCATGCTCTTCTGTTGCTCACAGTCATAGGTTTTCCACTGTTCCCTGGTATTGTTGGTTGGTTGAGACTTGAGACGGACCGCGGAATGTCTGCTCTCTCATCGTCTCCGCCAGGCCTGTTCACCGGCTTGCAATTAATACTGCAGCTAGCTGCAAGGTGACCAGTGGATTTGATCGACGGCCCGAGCTGGGGCTTGATCCCGGCCGGCTTTGTTTATGCACCCTCGACCTCAAGAAATAGTTACTCCCAGCCCGAGCTGCGGCCACGTCAGTTCAATGTATGTACTGTATTATTCCGTTCCACCGCCAAAGGAAAAGTGTCCAGTGTATTCGGCTGTCTCTACTCGGTAACTTTGGATCCTTGTGCTGCGCACATTCAGAAGCAAACAAGCCTCCTAATCACTTGTCTCTCCTCCTTGCTTCACGTAAAACAAAAGGAGCAGGAGCAGAGTTGCAGCATCGAAAGGTGTGCGCTCGTGCAGACTGAGTCGAACAAGAGAACAACAGCAGGTAGCCAGGCGCAGCGCAGGGCAGAGCCGACCGTCGCTGTCCCCGAATCAACAAAGCCACCACAGCACAAGCCTTCAACCAAATGCAGAGCCGACAGATACACACGCGGCCATCAGGTACTACTACCAAACCCACCGTAACCCTACGCACGCACATACAAGTGCGCGCTCGACAGACGATCTCCTCCCCGTAGACACGCACGATGGACCGATCGATCGGACAATCACAAGCAACTCCACGTCCAATCACACCAACAATCGCCGCACTCACACCGAAGAAAAAGAGAAGAGGGCGATGGCGGCGTGCGTGCGTGTGTGCGTACGTACATGGTACCCTACGTGTGGCGAGACGATCGACAGACCGGTTGTCACTCACCCAGTCATGGCGATCAATCCAACACGAACGCATGAAGGCCGGCATCGATCAAGTCGATCGCCAAAGGTGAAAGCCAACCTAATGCGCTCGGGGTCCAACGAAGGTAGCCGTGCCCATCGTTTCCGGCCAGAGATCGGTCGAGATCAATCGATCAGGAGGATCGAGGCGGGCAGGCAGGGGGTGAGCAGCATCGCCATCGGCCTCCGGGTGTGTCAAGTTAACCAACGGCAGCGATGCCCACGGCACCCAACCCTGCCCCTGCCTGCCTCTCGAGTCTCGACCATGGGGACTGGACGCACCGGCTCGCATGGGACGCGCAGTTGAGGCGGTTCACACATGCTGGCGTCTGCGGCCGAAAGGGACGGAGGGGCTCCGGGCCGGAGGCAGCCGCGCCGTGCAGTCCATTTGTGTCCCTCTCCTGTCTGACCAATCATCCTCCACCACGGTCGACGCAGCCACGCAGGTGGGCGTCCAGGACGGAAATTTTGGACAGGCCTCCGCCAAGTCGCCGTGGAAATCTAAGGGTTTTCAAAAGTTTCGATAACGAGATCTCGGTGTTTAGCGACGGCCATCTTTCGCCAGAAAAAAAACTGTTCCCGGCGCGTACCGGTACTATGGCGTATGGGTATGGGTTTGAACTGACGAGAGACTGGCTTCTTGTGCGTGGCGCGCAGCCATTTTCCCGGAATTAAAGACGCGGATCGAGGTCTTACAATACTGATTATCGTGGCTGGCGGTGCGCGGTGCCTCCTCCCTGTGCCCCCGCCGTCCGTCGCCCTCAGCCCCCTCGTGAACATGTTCGGGGTTGCCATCCATCACGCGCGTCAATCCGTCGCGCATCCGAGCAAAGGATCACGCGCCCCTCGATCGGAGCCACACAAACAAAAAGAAAAGGGAGCCACGCCACAGCACGTACGAAAACAACCCCGGTGACAAGGAAAAGAACCAAAAACATTCCCCGGCCGCCATCAAGATGAATACGCACTCTTTTTCCACCCTACCAGGCATCCATGGTCCCGGCCCGGGCAGCAATAAAACAAGCCAAAATCCCGGCACCGCCGGTACAGGGCCTGCCTGCCTGCCTACGCGCACGCGCTGTAATCCGCTAACTAAACCTTGATTACCGCCATGGGAAGGACTAATCAAGGACGGGAATCCCGTGCTTTGCAGCTCACCGCTTTACTCGGCAGTACGTACGAGCACGGCCGGTGCAGACGTGCAGTGCACTAGATTAAGCAAGGATAAATATGGCAAGGAGGAGGGGCGCGCTTTTCGCAGCGGGGACGCCGTACCTGCGCCAGCACGGGGCCTCCGGTTTCTTTTATTAGTATATGCGTGCGTGCGTGGTTAAGGTTTTTTCCTCAGGCGACACGAGACACGCATAGCTAGGTGGTTAGATGTGGCGCGCGTGCCGTTTCGCGCCTTCGGTTGCCGCACTGCACATAATTTGCGCCGGCCCCGGGCAAATTAAGCAAAACTTTTTTTAACCTAGACTAGACATGCTGTGCGGGCAATGCTATTGCTAGCTGCAGGACGCCACATGAGTTAAAATGAGGAATTTACACGGGGTAGTGCGTTCATTAGTGCCGAAATTAGGACGTGTGTTAGCATTTAGTGGCGAGATTAGCACCTCGCTGAGCCGTGCGGTCGCAGTTAAAAGAGAGCATGTTACTACGCAGTGGCTGGATCACCATGGGCTAAACAGTGGAACCTGAGACGTGCCAGTACTGGTGTCTGGTAACCTCTTAAATCTTAAATGAATGAGTGAGATAATGGTGCACCACACACAGCTACAGGTAACGCCACCGGGTGGTGACGTGACGTGAGTGAGCGACAGATAGATAGAGGGTGAGCGAGGAGTGGGCCCGTCGCCATCACCCGCACGCCCAAAACCAACTGAAGCTAGCCCCTCCTCTGCCCGCTGCCACGTCACCCCTTCTTCCTCCCGCCCGCCTATATCTTCCCACCGATCCCTTACTCCCTCACCCTTCTTTCCTCCAACCTTTCCACACCATCTCCTCCTTCCTTTCCCCACCGCCCTCACGAGCTCACCTCCGGTGAAGAGGAAACGTCTCGCCGTGCACGGAGTTCCTCTGAGAGTCTGAGTCTCGCCGCTTTCCGCAGAAGAAGAGCGCATTGCTGGGCTGGGAGCTGCTGTTTTCGAGCTTTGGTGTTCTTGCTGTGTCCCTGTGGCATGGAGAGGCGTGGGGAGAAGGGGACGTCGGCGGCGGTGGCGCGGGCGAGGCGGCACGCCGAACAGCCGTCCTTCTCGTCGTCGCTGCTCGACGCGATATACAAGTCCATGGAGGACGAGCCGGGCCACGCCGGAGGGGAGGCAGTGACCAAGAAGAAGCAGCAGCAGGAGGAGGAGGCCCTGCACTACAGCTACTACTACAGGCCGTCGCTCGCGGGGAGCTACCGGGCGTCCGCGGCGCCGGGGCCGCACGCCACCACGTCCAGCTCCTCCGAGTGCTCCAGCTACGGCGGCTTCTCGTCTTCCGAGGCTGAGTCCTCCAACCACCACCGCCTGCGCCCCATCCGCACCGCCGTCCCCGACGGGCCGCCCGCGCCGGCCCCGGAGAAGAAGGCCAAGAAGCCGGCGGGGGCCTCCATCCGCGCCAAGCTCAGGGACCTCCGCAAGCCGGCCTCCCCCGGCGCGCGCCTCGCTGGCTTCCTCAACACCATCTTCGCCGGCAAGCGCAGCGCGCCGCAGACGCCGCCCTCGGCCCGGACGGCGGCGGCGGCGGCGGCGGCGGCGGAGTACGCGTGCTCCTCGGCGTCGTCGTACTCGCGGTCATGCCTGAGCAAGACGCCGTCGACGCGCGGGCACGCGACCCGCACCGTGCGGTTCGTGGACGGCGACCGCGAGGCGCCGGCGACGGTGCCCGGGGCGGACCGGCGGAGGGTGCCGGCGCTGGCGGTGGAGCAGATGCTGCTCCGGCGCATGGAGATGGAGAGCGACGAGGAGGACGACGAGAGCAGCAGCGACGCCAGCTCTGACCTGTTCGAGCTCGAGAACCTGGCCGCCGCCGCCGCCGTCGCCGTGCCGCCGGGCGCCGGGTACAGGGACGAGCTGCCGGTGTACGAGACGACCAGGGTGGTGCTGAGCCGCGGCATTGGCCACGCGTACGGCCACGGCCGGAGCGCCAGAGTGGTCTGACATCAGTTTGCTCGATCGGATCGCGCGCGGTGACGGTGAAACGGCGGCGGTCACTGTAAAATGCAGAATTTTAGTTAGCGAGATGGGAGGTGGAGTAGGCATTTTATTACGTGCTCTCTCTTTAACCTTTGGTGTTTTTCATTGTGTTTTGTGGGGTGCAGCAGTGTGTTCAGATGTGTAATTTCTAGCCGCAGGAAATCAATCCCTCAGTGATGTTGCTTTTCTCGTGAACTCTTGAATGCACACTCCGGTTCCAGTTGGAAGCAAATAAATACTCCATTTTGGCCGCAACAATTAGAGGTACTAACTACTTCAAATTAGTCGAATATTTGGCAGAGATGAGTTGGATATTGACGACGTTTCCATCTCACAGTACGATCTGATCTGCTAGGCTAGCGTGAATGATGCGAATATGAATAGGACGCAACAGCATGTAAAGAAGAGGGAGGAGAGAAATGACGAGGGGATTGAAAGTTGGGAGGCGGAGGCGGACGGTGGTGGGCGAAGACGGCGACGGTGAGCGACGGATGGACTTGACGGGGATGCACACGCTTTGTCTGCTGCCCGCTAACATGCGAGCTCCTGCTAATCATTACCGGCATCATATCCATACGGAATCATTCCTCTTTCTTTCCTTCTTTCTTTCCTTCAAGCGCGCGAGGCCGCCACGGACGTCAGCTCCAGCACAGTGGCGAGTTACTGTTCCGTTAATCCCAGATGAGATGATGAGTCGGATGGATCGAAGCATGACTCGGTTGCTTTTGCAGCAAACTTACTACGAGTACTACTAATTTGGGGATGAGGATCAGCAAATCCGGGAAACAGGGCCTCAATCCTGGCTCGCCGTACGGTCTCTGTTTTGCTAATTATGGCTGCTCCATGGATTGTTGCAGAAGCAAGAAATTTAGGTGTGTTGTATGTACTGCTAGGAGCTAGGCTGATCGAGGCTGGCTATCAAACATGTCGATACAAAATCACCAACGGCTCATCAGTACTACTACTACGCTATAGGGCCGCGTTTGATAGGTTGCATAGAGCCCAGCCAGATTCTGGTGGGATGCAAATAAGCTGTTTGATTGTCTGCATTAAGACCTGACTGGCATCGGCACGAAACTTGAAACATCCCATGGCATGGCAAGTTCTACCTAAGAGATGTTCGCTATGCTTGTCGGACAAGTGTTCTTCCAGCCTTCAGGAAAATAAGGTACCATCTGAACGAGTTCTCTGGTAGTGACTATCCTATGACTCCACACGAACTGTTTAATCTCAGACTCTCCAGCCTTAGAGTAACTGTTGAAAGGGCATTTGGAGTTCTGAAGAACAGGTTTAAGACACTCGATTAAAAGGCATTCCACACTTACCCTATCCAGGTCAATCTCATTCTTGCATGTTGCCTCATCCACAACCGGATCCTGCAATGGGGAACTGATGAACTTATGTCAGAGGAGGAGGATGTGACTCCTGATGAGGTGATTAGCTCTGACCATTATGTGAAGGCGTTTGAAAACGAAGCATGAAAGAACAAAAGGTTGTGATGAGCTCAGGCAATGTGGGATAACAAAGGTCAGACCAGGATCTAGAAAAGAAGAAAAGAAAAAGAAAAAGAGGCAACAATAGCAACAGAAGAAGAGGAAGAGAAGAAGGAAAGGAAGAGGATAAGCTTCCACCTACTTAGCATCATTGAGCTTTCGACTATTCAACCACACTGGCACTTAATAATTTGTACCGTCATTTGCTAGTAGCTAGGATAAACTGCCATTTGTTTTCTAGCTAGAAGAAGACAATGTTATGTGTGTGTGGTAAGGTCACCACTAATGAAAAGTGGTGATCACTTTAGCCGGTTGCAACCAAACAATGTGTTATTTGTCTAACGACAGCGATGCAGGCAACCAAACAACGTGCTAACATATTACCGTTCTCATGCAAATAGACTAATGGAGGCAATCAAACTACATATAGATGATGGTTTTAGGCTGCATTAGCTTAGCCATGCCGAACCGGAACAAGTATGCAAAATGGCCTCAAACAGAGATGTGAACCAAACGTGCCCTACACTATGATAAATTACAGGCTACTATTCAATGTTGGTCAATTATTTCGGCTACAGGAAAATCGATCAGGTTAGTAGCTGAACCTAGTTTAAAAAGAGCTCTTAGCTTAAGGATTGGGGCACTCTTTCCCGGGTTTTTTCTTCTTGCTCCCTTCGAGTTTGAGATGATGCACTAGTAGAAAACAGGGCATTGGTTCGGGTCGGGCCAACACATTAGTCCCGGTTCAGTCACGAACCGGGACCAATGGGGGCAATAGTCCCGGTTCGTGAGGCCAGGGGGCCGGGCGGGCCACGTGGGGCATTGGGCCCGGTTCGTCTGGAACCTTTGGTCCCGGTTCCAGACACGAACCGGGACCAATGTGCCTCGCTCCTGGCTCACAACCATTGGTCCCGGTTCGTGGCTGGATCGGGACCAAAGGGGGTCCTTTAGTCCCGGTTCCAGCCACGAACCGGGACCAATGAGATGCCTATATATACCCCCTCGCCAGCGAGCAGAGCACTCCACTTTGCTCTGTTTTTCAGGCCGGCGAGGGGAGAGCTTTGTGGTGCTCTAGCTCACCTCCTATGCAGATGAGTGTTTGATGAAATGCCCAAGCCAAACTTAAGCTTTCTCCTCTCGAAGCTCCTTGTCCAAACTCCATTTTCGTCAAGATTTGTCTAGGTTTGGCAGTCCGTCCTGTCCCGTCCCCGTCCTGAAACCGCCGTCGATCGCCCGCGCGTGGTGAGCCTCTTGATCTTATCTTATTGCTAAAAGAAAATATACTTACTCGTATGATTTTCGTACTTTTATTATTGTTTGTTATTATATAGTGCCATGGTTATAGTATCCGCCCACATCGGCCCTCGTCCAGTCTATGATTCAGATGTGGTATATTATCTTTTATATAACTATTTCACATATCTAATGTCTATGACAATTTATTATGCCACAAACTTGACATAGATGTTTTTACCTATAGGAAGTAGTTGAACCAGAAATTCCAACCGACTATGCAATTCTGCTTGAGAAGTTAAGAGAAGCTGAAAAAGAAATCGATCATATGAAAGAAAAATTGAAAAGAACTGAAGATGACAACATGGGATTGGAGTTGCATGTTGCCGATATCGTCGACGATCACAAGACCAAGATGGATGCAATGCGCTTGAAACTTAGAAAGATTAGAAAATATGCCATTCATACTGAGGCTTGGTATCATTATGTCGTTGGATCAATTGGTATCTTAGTAGCGGTTATGATTGCATTTGTTGTTGCATTTAAATTTTTTACGTAGTTTCGTTGTATGTTTTAGATGCTCTAGAGAGCTATATGTTGTTCAATAATGACAACTATGTATGAAATGTACGTATTTATTTTGGTCATTATTGTACTTTGACTTTAATGTGATGATGAATTTCTATTAATTTGGTCACTTCTCTATTCATGATATGTTGTAATGGTTTTTAATACACTTTATTATATAACACACGCAGATGAACCGGCAATGGATGTACGGTGACCGACGCACCTCCGAGTATATTAAGGGCGTGCATAATTTTGAACACACAAAAAATCTGGAGTTCAAAAAAGTTCATGAAAATGAAATGCCTCTTGTAACCGATGAGTTTTCATCCGGAACCCTGATACTTCGAAAGAGACTGTCCATTTTGTATACGAAGTGCATCCAGCTTTTGTCGTAACCCTCTCAACTTTTTAGCACATTCTATATGGGTGAAATGATGATACCATGCCAACTTTCAACCTTTCAGAGTTCATTCGTAGTGCTTCTCAATTTCAGGGTCATTTAGCTCAAAAAAATCAATAACTGCATGAAAAATAACAAATGATGTCAGAAAGGGTTGAAAATTGATGATGTGGCTTTGAATGGTGCATTTTTGAACACACAAAAAGCCTGGAGTTCAAATAAGTTCAAGAAAATGAAATGCCTTTTGTAACCGATGAGTTTCCGTCCGGAACCCTGATACTTCGAAAGAGATTGTTCGTCTTGTACACAAAGTGCATCCAGCTTTTGCCTTAACCCTCTCAACTTTTTAGCACATGCCATGTGGGTGAAATGATGATACCATGCCAACTTTCAACCTTTTCAGAGTTCATTTGTAGTGCTTTTCAATTTCAGGGTCATTTAGCTCAAAAAAAATCAATAACTACATGAAAAATACCAAATGAAGTCAGAAAGGGTTGAAAATTGATGATGTGGCTTTGAATGGTGCATTTTGAACACACAAAAAGCCTGGAGTTCAAATAAGTTCAAGAAAATGAAATGCCTTTTGTAACCGATGAGTTTCCGTCCGGAACCCTCATACTTCGAAAGAGATTGTCCGTTTTGTATACAAAGTGCATCTAGCTTTTGCCGTAACCCTCTCAACTTTTTAGCACATGCTATGTGGGTGAAATGATGATACCATGCCAACTTTCAACCTTTTAAGAGTTCATTTGTAGTGCTTTTCAATTTCAGGGTCATTTAGCTCAAAAAAATCAATAACTGCATGAGAAATAACAAATGATGTCGGGAAGGGTTGAAAATTGATGATGTGGCTTTGAATGGTGCATTTTGAACACAGAAAAAGCCTGGAGTTCAAATAAGTTCAAGAAAATGAAATGGCTTTTGTAACCGATGAGTTTCCGTCCGGAACCCTAATACTTCGAAAGAGACTGTCCGTTTTGTACACGAAGTGCATCCAGCTTTTGCCGTAACCCTCTCAAATTTTTAGCACATACTATGTGAGTGAAATGATGATACCATGCCAACTTTCAACCTTTTCAGAGTTTATTTGTAGTGCTTTTCAATTTCAGGGTCATTTAGCTAAAAAAATCAATAACTAAAATTATAAAACCTCTAGTATTTTTGTAACTAAAATTATATAAAACCAAAAAAATACGAAATTGAATATAATGTTAAAGCAAAGTAATATGAAATAGGAGGAAAAATAGCAAAGAAATAACATAAAAAAATAGCAAAAGTGAAAATAGATGCGCTTACACTGAAATTAAACCTAAATTCAAGGTGCTGGTTAGGCACCTAACTAACATTTTGAATTTAGGTCAAATTTCGTGTATAAGGGAATATATTTTCATTATGAGAGGAGCTTGACAGGTCAAGCGCATCGAGGCTTATAAACAGGTGTTGTCTTCTCTCAACTAGCGAGGTGGGACTAAACATCTGCTGCTTCCCCGTCGACCGACGAAAAGGGACCAGTGGTCCCGGTTGGTGCCACCACCGGGACCAATGCCCCCCTTTCGTCCCGGTTGGTGCCACCAACCGGGACCAAAGGTCCCGGTTTCCTGTCCTTTGGGCTGCTGGAAACAGGGCTTTGGTCCCGGTTGGTGGCACAAACCGGGACCAAAGGTTGGCATTGGTCCCGGTTGGTGCCACCAACCGGGACCAAAGGTCCCTGTTTCCCGCCCTTAGGACTGTTGAAAACAGGGCTTTGGTCCCGGTTGGTGGCACCAACCGGAACTAAAGGTGGGCATTGGTCCCGGTTGGTGCCACCAACCGGGACCAATGCTTCTTCTATATAAGAAGCACTTAGGAAATTTCACAGTTTTCATTGCCACTTCGCCGAGCCCGCCGTCCTCGTCCCCGTCATCGCTTGCCGCCCCGAGCCCGCCGTCGCCGTCCCCGTCCCCGTCGCCGCCCCTGTCGCCTCCCCGTCGCCGTCCCCGCCGTCGTCACCCCCCTCCTTGTCGCCGCCCCGTCCCCGTCGCCTCCCATGTCGCCCTCATCGCAGCCCCGCCCTCGTCACCGCCCCCGTCGCCCCCGCCGCCGCCCCGCTCCCGTCGCCGCCCCTCCCCCGTCGCCTCCCCTCCGCCCCTATCACCGCCCCGTCCCCGTCGCCGCCTCTCCCCCGTCGTCGCCCCATCTCCGCCACGTTGTGAGCCGCCGCCGCCCCGGCTCCTTGCAATTTCTTTTTAAAATATATGTTGATTTTTTATATGATGAATGTTTATGTTAGATTAGTATGTGTATGTTAGATTACAATTTTTTTTTATGATGAATGTTTATGTTAGATTAGTATGTTTATGATGAATGTTTATGTTAGATTAGTATGTTTATAATGAATGTTTATGTTAGATTAGTATGTTAATGATGATTTTTTTTGGGTTTTATGAAAAATTAGTGATTAAACGATAAGAAAACGTTCTCATAGGAATTTGTCGACGATGCCCGACCCGCATCCTCATCGTTGAGTAGTCCGCGAGAGCCTGCTTGATAGGCGCCATGTCCGGGACTGGGCTCCGCCGGGCTGGCACTGGGAGGTGCTACCTTCCCGGGCTCGGAGGTTTGGTGAGGAATGCAGGTATCGTCGTTGACCCGGACCTTCTATGATGGCAGTCACGCGGGCCACTTTCGGTGCGGAGGGAGCGGGCACCCGCGGAGGTGGTACGTCACCGTGTCAGGGAGGAGGACGAGCACGTCCGTCGCTACAGGCGGCGTTGGACGCCCAGTTCGACAATACCTGACAGATCCTTCAGGGATCTCACTTGAGTTATGATCCCGTGATGATTCCTTATCTTTGGGTGTCCATCGCCGGCGACTCAGAGACCGCTAGTGAACCGAGTTCACCGTCCTCCACTTTGGATTCTAGGATATTCGATCTGTATTAGTGATCTTATATGATAATATTCAAGATGTATTAGTTAATATTTGATGATGCATTAACTGGATTATTCGGGATGATGTATTAGTGATGTTATATTCGAGGTCATTATAAATATTAATGTATTTGTGATATTTTTTCGGTATAATGCGTGTGTGACTTTCGGTCTGTCGTTGCTCCTTGTGTGACTTTCATGTGTGTTCTTGATGGAGGAATCCCGACTGTTGTCGTGGGGGGCGCCTCCTCTTTTTTCTCTTCTTTGCGATATACTCGTCGATATATTGCGCAAGAAGAGAAGAGGGGAGGCATCCATCACCGGCGGTCGAACTATTACTGTGAGAGAGTGCCCACCAACATATATACACCACCATATCAGTGTGAGAGAGAGCGCACCAACACACCATGAGATATGAGAGTTACTTAAGAAAAGCATCGACGGACCGAAAGTCACACACGCATTAGGATCCAAAGCGTGCCGTAATTCTTGAACTGGCTTATTCGGGATGATGTATTAGTGATATTATATTCGAGTTCATTATAAATGTATTTGTGATTTGCATGTCATTTCGGTAAAACATAGGCAATTTTTTCTATGTCATTGCTCGATATATGAAACGGGTTGACTTTAGGTCTGTTTCGG
This sequence comes from Hordeum marinum, assembly GCA_022496015.1. Lineage (NCBI taxonomy): Eukaryota > Viridiplantae > Streptophyta > Magnoliopsida > Poales > Poaceae > Hordeum > Hordeum marinum. The sequence goes on along the minus strand of CM039675.1, from coordinate 453,502,646 downwards.
CTCCTTGTGTGTCTTTCAGCGAGGGAGAGTGTCCACCATATATATATATATATATGAGAGGAAGAATCCCGACTGTTGTCGTGGGGGTCACTTCTCCTTCGTTCCAGTGTGCTAGATATTTTGGTGTAATGCACTCTGGGACGAATGGAGGAGCCACCATCATACGTGAGACGAGAGTTTAGGAAGGAAAGACTCGACAGACATAAAGTCAACCCGTTGCATATTGAGTAATAGTGATCTGTGTGTTGATCAGTTTTCTCGTAGTTTCCTTCGATCGATTTTAAATGTTTCAACTATGAACATAGGAAATGTCTGACGACGAAAGTGAATTCGGTATGTGCGAATACTACGAAGACGAGCGCGGCCTGTGTGACAAGACTTTCTTAGTTGATGGTAGACGCTTCAGCATCATGCTGGATGAGACCTTCGAAGTGGATACAATAAGTCAGAATGACAAGTCTTTTTTCGTAATTGAGCATGACTTCTGCCTCTTTTGCTTCAACTTATAACTAATTTTAATTTTTTACTGTTGTACTAGTGTATCCCCTGCCATGCAAGAATTGCTGTCTTGGATAAGATTGGTTTCAATACTAAAAAAAAGATAGAGATAAAGATAGTTCACTGAGGACCGAGCATGGTTTTACTTTTGCGGTAAAATTATACCATGCAGACACCTATTATTATTTTGAATGCAAAAATAGGCAAACACTATGCAAGGCTTATGCATTTGAGCCTAATATGCTTATCACCTCTGATATTCGTCCGGAAGATGAAATTGAAGGTAATATCGACATCTGGGTCGATGTGCAGACGCCTCCAGTTCTACCATTATGTGAGTTTCTCAACCATATTTATTAAGTAATTTATATTGTTTTTAAAAAATAGTTGACAACTTATTTGTATTGACAGCTTATTTTCATTCTTCAAAAAATGTACGGAAGATGGTAGACAGAACCTACTACTACAGTGATGAAGCAGAATTAACTTATAAGTAGAAAGATCATGTTACCGCATTTCTTAGTCATCTTGAGAATTACAATAGCTATTATCAAACTCCTGCACATTATGGTCAATACGTGTCACTAGTGCACGTAGTGAACTACGGTAACATCCATGGAGATCGCATGATAAGATTTTAATTCTACTATTATGACAACCGTGCATCTTTTGCATAAATTCTTCTAAAACTAAATCACACTGCTAACTATAAAGTTATTACTATGTTTTTCAACAGAAAATCCCGGAGGATTGTGTGCCTCATCTGATGTTTCCGAGAGGTCGCGTTGTTGTTACGAGCTTAGGGTCACCACGGCTAGGCCAGCCTACGCATCACTCCTGTCCATACCGGATTTGTAAAAGTGATGGAGTCATGACAATTAAAGATTGGAAAAAAATGTATGCTTAATCGTAGAGAGCTACTTGGAAGCAACATTGTGCGTAGGCCAAGAATGGGAGACAGGATGATCTTCGTTCTCCATAATGGAGAGTCAGAGCCTATCTTGTTTTATGATATTGTACCTAAGAGAGGGTAGAGTAGGTCCTACGAGATAGGAGTAGGTAGGTCCTAGATACAATGTGTTTGTGCTACAATGTGTTAGAGTTGATGATGATGAGGAAGAAGAGGAGTTGTGATTATGACTAGTGACCAACTTGTTATATGATGTCTCATTGACGAAAATGATGATTAAATTGTATTATATGTTCTATCTATAAGTATAGTACGTAACGTCGTGACCAAGCACGAAGATAAGAAAGATCACTTCTTTTTATTAGCTATCTAAAAAAAAATATGAAACTAATTAACCCTCCAAAACCCTCAACCGCCTCTTCCAGAAAAAAACAGCTCCTGAGCTGCTGACACGTGGACGCTCTTTGGTCCCGGTTGGTGTTACCAATCGGAACCAAAGGCCCTCCTGCCTGGGCTCGACGGAACGGCTACGTGTAGCCACATATGTTCCGGTTTTCGTAAGCGAACCGGGACAAAAGGTTGCGGGCTTTAGTCCCGACCCTTTAGTTTCGATTTCAAAACCGAAACAAATGAGTCTTCCGAACCGGAATAAATGAACATTTTTTCACCAGTGATGTATGTACTACCACTTACGAGCAGCGTTTTCGAAAGTGTGCCTCCATTGATTGATTGCGCCGTCCTTGTCACGTGTCGATCGATCGTGCAACCTCTTTATGTCTGTACGAGCGGCGTGCACGTACAGGGATTCCCATGTACTCCGTACCCAGCACTGTTGATCCGTGTGACGCCTACCCTCAACACCCCCCAAAAATCAAAACCTAGCCGGGTTCGAAATCAGGAACACCACGTTAACAACCGGCCACCGCTCGGTAGGAGTAGTAGGATCTGCCCTAACGCAGTGGCGCCATCAAGGAAGAAATCGGCAGAGGATCGAAGACACTGCTCTCTCCAGAACTGTTTTTACGACTGTTGTTGGTAATATCGGAGTAGATTGATGCGATGTGATCCATCCACCAGCTTAAATGGGGCCAAATCTCGTCGTCCGGGTCCCTCGCCAGCCCCCGATCATCCGGATCACTCCCGATCTCCAGGCGTGGTGTCACCGCAATCATCCGATGAAATTATGCGCCAAATCTTACTTTCTATCCTGCCATTGATATGAGCTAATCTCCACGGCGGAAAAAGGCGAAATGCCCGCGTACGCGCCCCCATTTTTTCCTCCTCTTTGGCCGAGTTTCTTTCACCCTTTTCTCCCCCGGCTCGTGAGTGCCGTCAGTCAAAAAGAGACGCGGGTTTAAAGCCTCGCCTGCGATGCTCTGTCTGAACTGAATTGCGAGTCGACCTCGACGGGTATTATTAATTTAGTTTTGCTGCTTGTTCCGTCGACTTGATTCCCATACTTTGGGAGCATGCATGGCTGTTCTGGGCTTGCCACTAACAAGAAATAAAATAAAATACCATCACATAGTACTATTTTGCTTTTTATACTTATATTGTACTGAGTTGAGTCTGAGACTCTATTGGGCTTTTCTTTGTCAAGGGAGAATCTGACATGGACAGTGCATGGGCATATGCAGCGTTGGTTGTAATTAAGGTCGAAGCACACGTTATTTTCTCCAAAGCCAACATGTCTAGTCCAAACAGGACTCTGGAACTACCAGTTGTAGTTGTAGGACTTTGCGTGCGGGCGGCCGGAAAGGACGACAAAGCCGCAGCCAGCAGCCGGAAATCATTTCAGCTGCGTACGTGAAAGGATTGAAATGTGGTTTGGACCACGAACCCCAAATTATGCGTGCTGTGCTGGCCCCATGTATCTTTGGATACTCACACGGATTGTACACGCCGGCCTAATCAATCGGATTGCGACGCGATCGGAGGACCACCGCTCGGCTCAGGTCAGGTAGAGCCAATCTACGCGCAAGGTGCATGCATGACGTACGTACAAAACAATCCTCGCTGTGGTGAAATGTATATTTGGCCAACCGTTCGAATTGTGTTGGATTGGATGTGCGCCTAATTTATGATGCTGCGGAGGACCGATGAGCACACTACTGCAGAACAGGGAAAAAGTCGGACGTTTAGTGCCGGTTCAACACGGTCCGGTACCAAAAGCTCTTCACGTGCCATTCGACGGCGTCGTGGGTTGGGGTACCTTTAGTCCCGGTTGAAAACACCAACCGGGACTAAAAGTATTTAGTTTTTTAGTTTTGTTTTATTTTTCCTTTTAATTTTTTAGGGGTTTATGAATTAATTATGGTTTAATTTTCTTTTTAATTTTGTGTCTTCTATTGAATTAATTTTCATTTCAAACATATATTATGCTACTACGTACACACACGTTGTGCATGCGCATATATATAAATATAAATAGAATTTCTCGTAGAACCTTATATATATATATATATATATATATATATATATATATATATATATATCATTGAATTGCTCGTATGACGACAATTCACATACATATATATATACAATTTCTTCTACAATTTGAGGATCATTACATATATATATGCACATGCATTACTTTTTCTTGTTCTTGATCTTGTAATGGTATTCTCCTTTGGAATCTATGACCTGGTCGACCAGAAATTCAGCTAATTCCTCTTTGAATTGCTCGTACCCGAGCCTCTGGTATGAGCTGGCCTCGCATCTTCGTCAGCTACAAGATGGAGATCAAGATGAATATATTAGTTATGTGTATATATATTAGCTAGATCATGATAAAAAAATTATGGATAGTGTTCTGTCAAACGTATTCAAAGATTTCTTTTGTTTCTGCTCCTTTCAGACGTGATCATGCGAATGTTCTCGCAAACGTAATATGCGCATAAACTATTCTCCTCCTCCTGCCTCATGCACTTTACGAGAATAAAATTCAACCAGGTGATAATTAATCAAGCATAATAATGATATTGAAACTAGAATTAAAGAGATGCACAGACGTAGCTAGTAGTACATAATTACCTTGGGTCGCACTCATTTCAGTTGTTTTGCCCAGTCGTTTGAGACCTGTTTGATGAACTTGGCCCAATCCCTGCTCACCGGTAAAGAAAATAAATAAATGAGTTATTAACTAGTTGATATCAGGAAATGAAGTAATTAAAGAGTCCGACATAGTGCGATAATGATTGAAATTACCTGTCAAGCAGCCCCCTCACGATTGCGTATTCAGATGGATCCTTTAATAACGAGTCGAGTATTTCAACTTTTCTCTTGTCAACTTCAGTGATTAACAAGATCCAGTGTTAACTGCATAACTCATCAACAACACTTATTAACATCTAGTAAGCAAAAAATAGAATTTGTAGTACAAGATATAGTAACACTCACCCGAAGTTGTAAGGAAGTAGTATTTCTGGTTAGGTGTTTACATGCATAAAAAATTCTAGCATTTTTTTCCTGTGTCTTTTCTCAAACATGAAGTTTTCCATATCTTTTGATTAATTGTATTTGGGTCAATGAACCCAATGACATAGCGTCCATCTTGTTTCATTTCATACATCTTCATTCTGCATAATACACAGAAACGAATATAGTAAGGATGATTCCAGGTAACGAACGAGAGCACAACTAGCTAGAGACTTAAATTATAAAACGAAATCACTTACAGACAATAGCAACAGACTAAAGATTTGTCGAGTGCGTCTTGATTGAATAACTGAAACAACTCTGCATAATGGATCCACAGATCTTTTTTATGGAAGTAATGCCTCTTCTTGACTCTCACCATGAGGGACTCTTCATTGGTATTTTTTGTTATTTGCATGTACCACGTATGCAAATCGTACATCCTTGTTGGTAGAAGCTTGACATCTCTAGGCTTGACCAGAGGTTTGCCGCGGGCATATTGATATTTTACTTCTGACTCTTTAAGCACGGGGATTTCCTCAAGGCCTAGTAGTTGTTCAACAGTGACACCGGCCTCTTTAGCCATCCTAATATATTCTTCGGTTACTTTTGGCAGACCGGCGGTATTCACAGGTGTTTGTACAATGAGCGGGGGGATCGATTGCACTGCATGTTCTCCCAGTTGGGGATAGTTTTCCCGCTTTTTTGCCAACTCCTTGGCTCGAGCTCGAGCTCGACTCCTTTTGTCCTGCAAGATATGACTTCTTGATAGACCGCACATAGTCGCTGTCCTTCTGAGCCGGTCGAGCCATATCAATGAAGTGTTGTGAGACATTCTCAGGTACTTTCTCCTTTAGCGCCTGGGGCGGTTTCGGTCCAAAATGGGCCTTCAAATTGGCATCCACTACGATGTCGAGTTCCTCGTCGGTCAGGTGGTAAGGCAACTTTGGAAGAGGCTTGAGGCTTGGACCATATTTGAATTTCTTGCCTGTTGTACTGCTAGTCGTCGTAGCTGCGGCCTCTCTCTTCCGTTGTTGCTTAGGCGACGAAGCACGCTGAGTCAACGGAGCACGCTGACGCCGTGCCGGACCTGGAGGAGGAGTCGGCTGACGCGGTGCCGGACTTGGAGGAGGAGGAGTTGGATGACGTCGTGCCGGACTTGGAAGGGGAGTTTCTGACGCGGTGCCGGACTTGGAGGAGGAGGAGTCGACTGACGCGGCGACGGACTTGGAGGAGGAGGAGTCGGTGGCCTTGGAAAGACAATGCACTCCTTTTTCCATAGAATGATACGATGTATGGCCTCTCCCAGTGTTCTCTCCTCGTCAGCTCCAGGAATGTCAAGTTGTAGCTCATGATATGCTAACATCACTTCATCAACCCCGACACGAGCATAGCTAGCTGGAATGGGATTGCAATGGAAGGTTGCTTCTGGGGGATTTGCTAAAGCATAGCAGTCCGCCACCTTCATGGATAAGTTCTTCACTTTCATGTGTAGCTCACAATTAGTCCTGTCTTTGATATCATCCACAGGTTACCTAGATAGCAGTGCATCGTCATCGATATCGGCCAGGGCGGAACCCACGCTGCTTCTCGGCATAGATGGGACAATGGTATCCAATGCTGGATCGATCTGCTCATGCTACCGTTGAGATGCCCTTTCCTGGCTGAGTGAGTCGATCTGCTCCTACTGCCGTCTGACTCTGGATTCCAACTCCAGGTGCTTTGATTCGAGGCCTTCAAGGCGGAGTGCTTCCTCCTCCTTCTTCTTCTCCTCCCGAATCTTCTTTCTTGCACGACTTGTGTAGTCGTCATTCCAACCCGCAAACCCCTCAAACAATGGAACAACGCCTTTGTCTCCTGTTCTTCCCGGGTGTCCAGGATTCTTCACGGCGCACGTAAGCTCGTTGTCCTCTCTGTTGGGCGTGAACACCCTTGTTCCAGCTTCTTCGATTTTCATCAGAATTTTTTCAGTCATTTTTTAAGACTTGCCTTCACCATAATAGCCCCTGTCTTTGGGTCCAACTTCCCCCATGCGCATAAAACCATGTCCTGCACCTCGAGGGCCAGGTCACTATAACTGAAGTGACCCCTGGACTAATCATATCTTTTTCGGATTGGTCCCACTTAGGCAGGGCCGTCTGGTAGCCACCTGGCCCTAGAGTATGGTGCCACTGCTTTTTCGCAGCATTAATCTTATTCTTTCTCGACCGTTCCTTAGCTAGTTCCGATTCCTTGAATTTCACGAAATCGTTATAGTGATCTTTTGCCTTCACCAGTGCTCCCTCGAATTTTGGAGTCGTCTTGTTTGCTTTGACGTACGCAGCCCATGCATTTTTCTTGAAGGTGTTGAATGCGATCGCAATCTTTTTAAGATCATAGTTTCTGACTTTATTTAGCTCTGCATCTGTCAAATTATCTGGTAGTGTGAAATGTGACATCAGCTCGGTCCAAAGCACATCTTTTGCTCTTTCATCGACAAAAGTAACTCCTTCTCGATCTCCCTTTGCTGGCTTTTTCCATTCTTGTGTGGAGAATGGGATTTGGTCCTTGACAATAACTCCGTATTGATTCTTGAACTTCGTCGCATTTTTCTTAGGTTCGAGCGGTTCGCCAGTTGATGTATTGATGGAATCGATGCTGAACTTTACGTCAGGGTCCAACTTTTTGGCCGGTCCTCGAACTATCCTGTCGCTTGTAGAAGATTTGCTCGATCCGGAGGCCTAAAAGAAGAAAGATTGATTCGTTAATACATACACAACTCAATTAAGACATGTAATGATCACCAGATGGCTTATATAATAAATATACCTCGCCGGTCTTTGTTATTTGAAAAATATTTTCTTCGTCGACATCGTCGAATTCATCTATTCTCTCGCCTTCATCAAACATACAACCCTCACCAGAATTGTTCAGATTTTGCGAGCCGTCGTCCTCTTCATGTTCATGCTCTGGGCTCGTGGAGCGTATGAAGTTGAACAGAGCCTCTTCTCCTTCTCTGTCGGTATTGCCCATAGCGTTTTTCAACGAACCCAAAAGAAAGATAAAACAATTTAGTATTCAAATTAGAATGCATGCAATCAATAAGGAAAAGTGAATCATAGTACATAATATGCATCATCGAATATAATCTCGAATAAATCGTCTCAAATATTATCAAATATAATCTCGAATACATCTCGAATATTATTACTAATACATCTCGAAAATTATTGATTATATAATATCACTACTACAGATCCAGTTGACGTCTCGCGCGGCAGGCGATGGACACCCAAAGAGAAGGAACTATGATAGGATCATAGCTCGGGTGAGATCCCTGAAGAACCTACCAAGTATTGGAGAACCTGACATCCAACGCATCCATGTACCGACGGACGTGCTCGTCCTCCCTGACACGATAACGTACCACCTCCGGCGGGGCCGGCTGCCTCCGCACCGAAAGTGGCCCATGCGAACGCCACCAAAGAAGCTTCGGATCGACGAAGGGACCCGGGTTCCTCACCAAGCTACGCGCCGCTGAAGGTAGCACCTCCCAGTACCAGCTCGGCAGGGCCCAGTCCCGAATGTTGCCCCTCTAAAGCATGACGTCGTCGCGAACGAGTCGGTGACGAGGATGCGGACCGGGCATCGTTGACTCCGAGAAAATATTCTTATGAAAAAAATTCTTAGGATATAACTGCCCTCATAATATTCCATTCTCAATAAAAAATCTAATTAAGCAACATTACATACTTCTAAGCAACATTTTAATAGGTTAGGGACATCATATACTTCCAATTAAGCAAAAAAATCTAATTAAGGATATATACTAATTAAGCATATGTATTAATTAAACAATAATTGTAGAAAAACAACATTATATAAAAAATTCAAAATTCATCTAATTAAATTTATATATCTAAAATTCATCTAACATTTCTATAACTAAAAGTATAAAAAACTAAAAAACATTCATCTAAAATTTATATATCTAATTCATCTAACATTTCTATAACTTAAAGTATAAAAAACAAAAAAACAAAAAACAAAATATAAGAAAATGTGTGTGTTCATGCATATGTGTGTGTATGTGTGCGGGTTCGATCGATGGGAGGCCGGCCATGGCGACATGAGCTCACAGCGGGGCGGCGAGGCGAGGTGACTCGTCGGTGTAAGAGCACATTTCTCCATGTATGGTTTTGGTAATTGATGACACCCCTATGGACTAATGGTTGCCTTGAGTTATATTCGAAGGATTTGTCCATAGGCACTTCTTGAAGTCCATCTGTGGGGTTTCAAGGAGTTTATATGATGACCAAGGTGGTATTCAAGGTTTATCCAAAGATTGGTCATGTGAGAGTTGAGCTTATTGCAAGCATGTCTTGAAGAAGGAGATGGTGTGAGCATTCATGATTACCCTCAAGACATCATCTTTATGAAGAAATAAGATAAGATACAAGGTTGATCAAGACTAAGTCAAAGAGTGAATCAAGTGATCAACACACAAAGCGTACAAGATGTACCGAGAGGGATGAAGTGATCCCATGGTATGGTAAGCATTGTCCATTACGCTTTGTGTACTAACCCATGTTCCTTGTGAGAGTTCTTTATGGGGTTAGGCATATTTCCATGGGATTGCATCAACAGGAAGATCCCATACAACCCATGTAAGATGACATCAAGTGGTGATCATTATCAAGGTTGAGGTGTGCAAGTTCAAGTGAAGCATCACGGAGAGATCTGGCTTGAAGCTTGCCATCCATTGTGGTGTCAATGGACTTGTGAAGATGTGCGGAAGAGTAGCTCACCCATGTGAAGTATGGGGGAGAAATCATCTAGTCTTCATCAAGCCAACGGATTCAAGAAAGGTGGTCCATCTTGAGGAAGTCAAGATCGTCATCATCTAGCTCAAGTGGACTTTGCGCAAGGCTAAGGTTTGACCGTGATAGGGTTTTCTATTTTACCGGTCTCATAGTGGTAGTTGGGAGACTGGGTTATAGGGTAGGTAACCGTGCTATCAAGGGGGCTCTCAAGTGAGTAGCTTGATCGCATCGTTCGTTGAGAGCTCAAACCATTACATTCTTTGCATCATCATCTTTCTTGGTTCTTGGTTGGTTTTTCTCGTTGAGGTTTGTTGAGCTTATGGTCAACTTCATGACAAGCTCAAGTTCATCGAAAATGGAGTCCATATGCATCTTCAATGATGTTTTCGATGTTGGGGTTATTGCCAATTCTTCATTGAAAGAGGTTTCTCATCTCTTTACCTTTGGCATTTTTATACTGTCTCTTCTTAAGAATACCGGTCGCTGTTGGATAGCTCTTGTCATCCTGAATCCAAGAAGCTTGAGTTTGTTCAATTCGGAGCTCATTTGCAGAAGTTGTGGCGGTTTTAGTGTTGCTGTTCAGCGGGTTGCGGTAGTACCGCTCCTCAGAGCGGTAGTACCGCAAGTGGCACGGAAGTAATTTTTACTTCCGCCCCGAGGGCGGTAGTACCGCAAGTTGCACGGAAGTAATTTTTTACTTCCGCCCCTCGGCGGTAGTACCGCGATTCACGTCCGGTACTACCGTGCGGACCTTTTTTCGTAGATTTTCCCTCTACGGAGGTTGGCACGGAAGTAATTTTTTACTTCCGTGCACCTCCTGTGGCTGCCTCTGCCAACCGCGCGGTAGTACCGCTCGGGCTCGCGGTAGTACCGCTCCGGCGGTTCTACCGCTTGTGCCCTAGTGCTAACGGCCAGGGCCAGCTACTTCCGTGCTAGCGGTAGTACCGCACATGGTTGCGGTAGTACCACAAGCCGTCACGGTAGTACCGTGACTTTTGCGGTAGTACCGCGACGCACGGGGCTAAGGGTGGGGGATAACGGTTGGATCTTTTTCCCCTATAAAAGGGGGTCTTCTTCCCCAATGGATCTTATCTTTTTGAGCTCGTGTTTGCCCCCCATTGTTGACCTTCTTTGAGCTTGCTATCTCTCAATCCCTCCAATGATTCTTGCTCCTTTTTGAGGGAAAAGAGAGAGGAGATCTAGATCCACATTTCCTCCAATCACGTTCTCCTCTAAGTGAGGGGAACCCCTTGGATCTAGATCTTGGAGTTCTTCGTGTTCTTCTTTGTTCTTCCTCTCATTTCCCTCCCTAGCATTAGTTGCTTTGGTGGGATTTGGGAGAGAAGGACTTGGGCACTCCGTGTGCCCTTGCCATTGCATTTGGTGCATAGGTTTGAGTTCTCCACGGTGATACGTGGAAGTGAGAAGTTGAGAAGCTATTACTCTTGGGTGTTTGAGCACCCTAGAGCTTGTTCCTCTTGGGTGCTTTGGTGCCCTAGACGGTTGGTGGTGCCTCGGAGCTCAATCATTGTGGTGCAAAGCTCCGGGCAAGCTTCGGGGTCTCCAATTAGGTTGTGGAGATTGCCTCGAGCATTTGAGGTCACCTTGGAGCCACAATCCATTGTGGTGAAGCTTCGTGGTGTCGTTGGGAGCCTCCAATCAAGTTGTGGAGATTGCCCCAACCTTGTTTGTACGGGTTCGGTGACCACCCTCAAGGGTCCCTTAGTGGAATCACGACATCTTGCATTGTGCAAGGGCGTGAGGAGATTACGGTGGCCCTAGTGGCTTCGTGGGGAGCATTGTGCCTCCACACCGCTCCGAACGGAGATTAGCATCCACAAGGGTGTGAACTTCGGGATACATCATCGTCTCCACGTGCCTCGGTTATCTCTTACTCGAGCCCCTTTACTTATGCACTTTACTTTGTGATAGCCTTATTGTTTCTTGTTATATATCTTGCTATCACTTAGTTGTCTATCTTGCTTAGCATAAGTTGTTGGTGCACATAGGTGATCCTAGTTGTTTTAGGTTTTGTGCTTGACTAATTAAACGATAGTTTTATTCCGCATTTGTTCAAGCCTAGACCGTAATTATTTTAAATCGCCTATTCACCCCCCTCTAGGCGACATCCACGTCCTTCCAGTCGGCGATGGCGACAACGACGGAGCGCGAGCTCGAGGAGCGGGCGGCGCGCGACGAGGGCGGCGACGGGGGGCAGCGCGTTGGGCGCGACGACAGCATGGGCGGTGCCTCGGGGGCGGCGACGGCGTGGGCGGTGCACTAGGGGCGGAGACGGTGTGGGCGGTGACGGCATCATGGCAGGTGCAGCGTTGGGGGCGGCGGCGATCTCCTCTGTTCGTAGTGGTTGAAGAGAGACGAAGAAGCAGAGGGAAAGTGAAAAAAAATTCAACTCCCGCTTATATAGGAGGCCCTTTATTCGCGGTTGGTGGCTCCAAACTGCGACTAAAGTGTTGGAAATATGCCCTAGAGGCAATAATAAATTAGTTATTATCATATTTCCTTGTTCATGATAATCATTTATTATCCGTGCTATAATTGTATTGATCGGAGACTTAGATGCATGTGTGGATACATAGACAAAACCATGTCCCTAGTATGCCTCTAATAGACTAGCTCGTTGATCAAAGATGGCTATGGTTTCCTAGTCATGGACATGAGATGTCATTTGTTAACGGGATCACATCATTAGGAGAATGATGTGATGGACAAGACCCAAACTACAAACGTAGCATATGATCGTGTCAGTTTATTGCTACTGTTTTCTGCATGTCAAGTATATGTTCCTATGACCATGAGATCATGCAACTCACTGACACCGAAGGAGTACCTTGTGTGTATCCAATGTCACAACGTAACTGGGTGACTATAAAGGTGCTCTACAGGTATCTCCGACGGTGTCTGTTGGGTTGGCATGGATAAAGACTGGGACTTGTTACTCTGTGTGACGGAGAGGTATCTCAGGGCCCACTCGGTAATACAACATCACAATAAGCCTTGCAAGCAATATGACTAAGTGTTAGTCATGGGATCTTGTATTATGGAATGAGTAAAGAGACTTGCCGATAACAAGGTTGAACTAGGTATGGAGATACCGACGATCGAATCTCGGGCAAGTAACATACCGAAGAACAAAGGGAACATCATACGGGATTAACTGAATACTTGACATAGAGGTTCAACCAATAAAGATCTTCATAGAATATGTAGGAACCGATATGGGCATCTAGGTCCCGCTATTGGTTATTGACTGTAGAGGTGTCTCGGTCATGTCTACATAGTTCTCGAACCCGCAGGGTCTGCACACCTAAGGTTCGGTGACGTTTCGGTAGTATAGAGTTATGTATGGTGGTGACCGAAGGTTGTTCGGAGTCTCGGATGAGATACCAAACGTCACGAGGAGCTCCGGAATGGTCCGGAGGTAAATATTGATATATAGGAAGTCCTATTTTGGTCGCCGGAAAAGTTTCGGGCTCATCGGTAATGTACCGGGAGTGCCGGTAGTGTACCGGGAGACCATCGGGAGGGGTATTTCGACCCAAGAGGATACATGGGATATTGGAGAGTGAATACAAGCCCTTAGTGGGCTGGTGGAAGTCCCACACAAGGCCCATGCAGCTGGGAAGAAAAGCCCAAAGGGAAAAGGTGGAAAAAAGGCCAAAAAAGAGGAATCCTAGTTTGTGGGCGTTGATGCTTAGATTGCTTCCTCCCTTGGTCGTGTTTTGGTTCAGCGGTATTGTGAGATGACGCGGCCAGGACCAAAATTACTCGTACACTTATGAGAGACAGGTTCCCTCAACCGCAACTTGTTTCATAGATGGCTTGCGGGTGCCAGTTTCTCTCACTTTAGTTGGATCGGATTCGACAAAGGCGGTCCTTGAGAAGGTTGAAAAGAAACTAGTGTATCACCGTTGTGGTTTTTGTGTAGATGAGAATTGTTATTGCTAGATACCCGTAGCAGCCACATAAAACTTGCAACAACAATTAGAGGACGTCTAACTTGTTTTTGGAGGGTATGTTGTGATGTGATATGGCCAATTACATGATGTGATATATGTGATGTATGAGATGATCATGTGTTGTATAGAATATCACGACTTGCATGTCGATGAGTACAGCAACCGGCAGGAGCCATCGGGTTGTCTTTAATTATTGTATGACCTGCGTGTCAATCATTAAGCATTATGTAATGCTTTACTTTATCGCTAAACTGTAGCAATAGTAGTACAAGCATGATGGGCGCGACAACCCCGATGGCGACACATTGATGGAGATCATGCTGTCGTGCCGGTGACGATGGAGATCATGCCGGTGCTTTCAAGATGGAGATCAAAAGCACAAGTTCAGGGCCATATCATGTCACTTATGATTTGCATGTGATGTTAATCCTATTATGCACCTTGTTTTGCTTAGGACGACGGTAGCATTATAAGGTGATCACTCACTTAAATTTCAAGATGAATTGTGTTCTCCCCAAGTGTGCACCATTGCGAAAGTTCGTCGTGCTGAGACACCACGTGATGATCGGGTGTGATAGACTCTATGTTCACATACAACGGGTGCAAGATAGTGTTGCACATGCAGAACACTCGGGTTAAACTTGACGAGCCTAGCATGTACAGACATGGCCTCGAAACACAAGTGATCGAAAGGTCGAACATGAGTCATATAGCAGATATGATTAACATGATGATGTTCACCATTGAAACCACCTCAACTCACGTGATGATCGGACTTGAGTTGGTGAATTTGGATCATCTATCACTCGAATGATCGGAGGGATGTCAATTTGAGTGGGAGTTCTTAAGTAATATGATTAATTGCACTCATTATCATGAACAGAGTGAGTAGTGTCTTTGCAAACTGTGTTGTAGATTACTAGCTCACGCTGTATCTCCCTTGAATTTTTATATGTTCCTAGAGAAATAGAGTTGAAAGATGATGGTAGCAATATTGCGGACTGGCTCCGTGATCTGAGGATTGTCCTCGTTGCTGCATAGAAGGCTTATGTCCTTAATGCACCGCTCGGTGCGCCAACCCCTCTAGCATCGTGTGTAGATGTTGTTTACATCTGACAGGCACGTTCTGATGACTACTTGATAGTTTAGTGCGTCATGCATTACGGCTTAGAATTGAGGCTCCAAAACATTTTGAACGTCATGGAACATATGGGATGTTCTAAGAGCTGAAATTAGGATCTCAGGCTCGTGCCCGTGTTGCGAGATATGAGATCTCCAACAAGATTCTTTGCCTACAAGATGAAAGAGAATATCTCAATTGTTGAGCATGTGCTCAGATTATCTAGGTGCTACAATCACTTGAATCGAGTGGGAGTTAATCTTCAAGATAAGATAGTGATTGATATAGTTCTCCAAGTCACTGTCACTAAGCTACTAGAACTTGGTGATTAACTATAAAATGCCAGGGATAGAAATAATGATCCCTGAGTTATTCATGATGTTTAACACCGTGAAGGTAGAAATTAAGAAGGAGCGTCAAGTGTTGATGGTTAGTAAAAACCACTAGTTTCGAGAAGGGCAAGGGCAAGGAGGGAAACTTCATGGATGGCAAGTCAGTTGTTGCTCCAGTGAAGCAACCCAAAGTTGAACCCAAACCCGAGACTAAGTGCTTCAATTATGAGGAGAGCGGACGCTGAAGCGGAACAACCCTAGATACTTGGGAGATAAGAAGGATGGCAACGTCGACAAAAGTATATTTTATATACGTGTTATTGATGTGTACCTTGTTAGTACTCCTAGTAGCACCTGGGTATTGGATACCGGTTCGGTTGCTAAATGTTAGTAACTCGAAATAAAAGCTACGGAATAAACGGAGAACTAGCTAAGGGTGAGGTGACGATGTGTGTTGGAAATATTTCCAAGGTTGATGTGATCCACATCGCACGCTCTCTCTACCTTCGGGATTAGTGACGAACCTAAATAAATGTTATTTGGTGTTTTGCGTTGAGCATGAACGTGATTAGACCGTGTTTATTGCAACACGGTTATTCATTTAAGTTAGAGAATAATGGTTATTCTGTTTACATGAATAATACCTTCAATGGTCATACACCCAGTGAGAATGGTTTGTTAAATCTTGATCGTTGTAATACACAAGTTCATAACATTGATGCCAAAAGATGCAAAGTTAATAATAATAGTACCACATACTTGTGGCACTGCCGCTAAATGTCATATTGGTATAAAGCGCATGAAGAAACTCCATGCTGATGGATCTTTGGACTCATTCGATTTCGAATCGGTTGAGACATGCGAACCATGCCTCTTGGGCAAGATGACTAAGGACCCCGTTTCCAGATGGATGGAGCGGGCAAGTGATTTATTGGAAATGATACATGTTGATGTATGCAATCCAATGAGTCTTGTAGTGTGAGGTGGATATCGTTATTTTCTTACCTTCACTAATGATTTGAGTAGATATAATGTATATTTACTTAATGAAACACAAGTCTGAATGATTTGAAAGGTTCAAGCAAATTCAGAGTGAAGTTTAAGATCATCGTGACAAGAAGATAAAAATGTCTGCGATATGATCGTGGAGGTAAATATCTGAGTTACGAGTTTGGCATACAACTTTAGACAATGTGAAAGTTGTTTCACAACTCATGCCACCTGGAACTGTTGGAAATATGCCCTAGAGGCAATAATAAAATGGTTATTATTGTATTTCCCTGTTCATGATAATTGTCTATTGTTCATGCTATAATTGTGCTAACCAGAAACCGTAATGCATGTGTGAATAATAGACCACAACATGTCCCTAGTAAGCCTCTAGTTGGCTAGCTGGTTGATCAATGGATGGTCACGGGTTCATGACAATGGGCACTGGATGTCGTTGCTAACGGGATCACATCATTAGGAGGATGATGTGATGGACAAGACCCAATCCTAAGCCTAGCACAAGATCGTGTACTTCGTTTGCTAAAGCTTTTCAATGTCAAGTATCGTTTCCTTAGACCATGAGATTGTGCAACTCCCGGATACCGTAGGAATGCTTTGGGTGTGCCAAACGTCACAACATAACTGGGTGGCTATAACGGTTCACTACGGGTATCTTCGAAAGTGTCTGTTGGGTTGGCACGAATTGAGACTGGGATTTGTCACTCCGTGTGACGGAGAGGTATCTCTAGGCCCACTCGGTAAGACATCATCATAATGAGCTCAATGTGACTAAGGAGTTAGCCACGGGATGATGTATTACGGAACGAGTAAAGAGACTTGCCTCCAACGAGATTGAACAAGGTATAGGGATACCGACGATCGAATCTCGAGCAAGTATCATACCGATAGACAAAGGGAATTGTATACGGGATTGATCGAATACTCGACATCGTGGTTCATCCGATGAGATCATCGTGGAGCACGTAGGAGCCAACATGGGTATCCAGATCCCACTGTTGGTTATTGAATGGAGAGGTGTCTCGGTCATGTCTACGTGTCTCCCGAACCCATAGGGTCTACACACTTAAGGTTCGATGATGCTAGGGTTATAGGGAAAAAGTGTACGTGGTTACCGAAGGTTGTTCGGAGTCCCGGATGAGATCCCCGACGTCACGAGGAGTCTCGGAATGGTTCGGAGATGAAGACTGATATATAGAAAGTGAGGTTTTGGTTATCGGAAATGTTTTGGGGGTCACCAGTAACGTACCGGGACCATCGAAAGGGTTCCGAGGGTCCACCAAGTGGGCCCATCAGCTCCAGAGGGCTGCATGTGATGAGGGTGGAGGGAACCAGCCCCTAGGTAGGCTGGTGCGCCCCTCCACCAGGCCCAAGGCGTAGCTGAAGTGGGAGGAGGGGAAATCCCTAGGGCAGATGGGCCCTAAGGCCCACCCTAGGGCAGCCGCACCACTCCCTCCCTCTGGCCGCCAGCCAGATTGATCTGGTGGCTGTCGCACCACCCTAGGGTGGAAACCCTAGGGTGCAGCCCTCCCTCCTCCTTCCCCCTATATATATGTGAGGTGTTAGGGCTGCCCAACACACGGTTCTCTCTTCCTCTCGGCGTAGCCCTTGTTGGAAATATGCCCTAGAGGCAATAATAAATTAGTTATTATCATATTTCCCTGTTCATGATAATCGTTTATTATCCAAGCTATTAATTGTATTGATCGGAGACTTAGATGCATGTGTGGATACATAGACAAAACCATGTCCCTAGTATGCCTCTAATGGACTAGCTCGTTGATCAAAGACGGTTAAGGTTTCCTAGCCATGGACATGAGATGTCATTTGATAACGGGATCACATCATTAGGAGAATGATGTGATGGACAAGACCCAAACTACAAACGTAGCATATGATCGTGTCAGTTTATTGCTACTGTTTTCTGCATGTCAAGTATATGTTCCTATGACCATGAGATCATGCAACTCATTGACATCGGAAGAGTACCTTGTGTGTATCAAACGTCGCAACGTAACTGGGTGACTATAAAGGTGCTCTATAGGTATCTTCGAGGTTGTCTGTTGAGTTGGCATGGATCAAGACTGGGATTTGTTACTCCATGTGACGGAGGGGTATCTCAGGGCCCACTCGGTAATACACATCACAATAAAGCCTTGCAAGCAATGTGACTAAGTGTTAGTCACGGGATCTTGTATTACGGAACGAGTAAACAGACTTGCCGGTAACGAGGTTGAACTAGGTATGGAGATATCGACGATCGAATCTCGGGCAAGTAACATACCGAAGAACAAAGGGAACATCATACGGGATTAACTGAATCCTTGACATAGAGGTTCAACCGATAAAGATCTTCGTAGAATATGTAGGAACCAATGTGGACATCTAGGTCCCGCCATTGGTTATTGACCGTAGAGGTGTCTCGGTCATGTCTACAAAGTTCTCGAACCCGCAAGGTCTGCACACTTAAGGTTCGGTGACGTTTCGGTAGTATAGAGTTATGTATGGTGGTGACCGAAGGTTGTTCGGAGTCCCGGATGAGATCCCGGACGTCAAGAGGAGCTCCGTAATGGTCCGGAGGTAAAGATTGATATATAGGAAGTCCCATTTTGGTCACCGGAAAAGTTTCGGGCTAATCGGTAATGTATCGGGAGTGCTGGTAGTGTACCGGGAGACCATCGGGAGGGGTATTTCGACCCAAGAGGCTTCATGGGCTGTGGGAGAGTAAATACAAGCCTTTTGTGTGCTTTTGGAAGTCCCACACAAGGCCCATGCGTCTGGGAGAAAAAGCCCAAAGGGAAAAAGGTGGAAAAAGGCCAAAAAAGGAGGAATCCTAGTCCTACTAGGATTGGAGGAGGAGTCCTCCTCTCCTACCCACTTTAGTCAACCCAAGGGCTGGCTTTTTGGCAGCCAAGACTCCTCCTCCTCTCCTCCTATATATACTAGAGGATTTTAGGGTTTTGGGACAGAATTTTCAGCCACGTGCTACCCGTTCCTCTAGTGCATAGTTTCTCCTCTAGATCGGTTTTCTGCAGTGCTTAGGCGAAGCCCTGCCGGAATTGCTCCACCACCATCGCCGGAGCGCCGTCATGCTGCCAGTGAACTCTTCTTCCTCTCCACTTCCTCTTGCTGGATCAAGACGGTGGAGATCGTCATCAAGCTGCACGTGTGCTGAACGCGAAGGTGCCGTCCGTTCGGCGCTAGATCGGAAGGACCGTGATCAAGATGGCGAGACGGTTCGTGACGAGTTCGTGGGACGGATCGTGATGAGTTCGCGGGACGGATCGTGATCAAGATCACCAAACGGATCGTGATGAGTTCGCGGGATGAATTGTGATGAGTTCACGGGACGGATCGTGATGAGATCGCGGGACGCTCGACGATTTGGATCGCGAAGACGTTCGACTACACCAACCGCGTTTCTTAACGCTTCCCGCTTAGCGATCTACAAGGGTATGTAGATCCACTCTCCCTCTCATAGATGCTCATCACCATGGATAGATCTTGCGTGTGCGTAGGAAATTTTTTGTTTCCCATGCAACGTTCGCCAACAATGGTATCAGAGCTAGGTCTATGTGTAGATGAGATCTCGAGTAGAACAGAAAGAGTTTGTGGGCGTTGATGCTTAGATTGCTTCCGCCCTTGATCGGATTTTGGTTCAGCGGTATTGTGAGATGAAGCGGCCCGGACCAACATTACTCGTGTGCTTACGAGAGACCGGTTCCCTCGACCGCAACTTGTTGCATAGATGGCTTGCGGGTGCCAGTTTCTCTCACTTTAGTTGGATCGGATTCGACAAAGGCGGTCCTTGAGAAGGTTGAAAAGCAAATTATGTATCACCGTTGTGGTTTATGCGTAGGTGAGAATCGTTCTTGCTAGAAACCCGTAGCAGCCACGTAAAACATGCAACAACAATTAGAGGACGTCTAACTTGTTTTTGCTGGGTATGTTGTGATGTGATATGGCCAATTACATGATGTGATATATGTGATGTATGAGATGATCATGTGATGTATAGATGATCACGACTTGCATGTCGATGAGTACGGCAACCGGCAGGAGCCATAGGGTTGTCTTTAATTATTGTATGACCTGCGTGTCAATCATTAAGCGCTATGTAATGCTTTACTTTATCGTTAAACGGTAGCAATAGTAGTAGAAGCATGGTGGGCGTGTAAACCCCGATGGCGACACATTGATGGAGATCAAGATGATGGAGATCATGGTTTCTTGCCGGTGACTATGGAGATCATGTCGGTGCTTTCAAGATGGAGATCAAAAGCACAAGTTCATGGCCATATCATGTCACTTGTGATTTGCATGTGATGTTAATCCTTTTATGCACCTTGTTTTGCTTAGGACGACGGTAGCATTATAAGGTGGTCCCTCACTTAAATTTCAAGATGAATTGTGTTCTCCCCGAGTGTGCACTGTTGCGAAAGTTCATCGTGTTGAGACACCACGTGATGATCGGGTGTGATAGACTCTACGTTCACATACAACGGGTGCAAGCCAGTATTGCACATGCGGAACACTCGGGTTAAACTTGACGAGACTAGCATGTACAGACATGGCCTCGAAACACAAGAGACCGAAAGGTCAAACATGAGTCATATAGCAGATATGATCAACATGATGATGTTCACCATTGAAACCACCTCAACTCACGTGATGATCGGACTTGAGTTGGTGAATTTGGATCATGTATCACTCGAATGACCGAAGGGATGTCAATTTGAGTGGGAGTTCTTAAGTAATATGATTAATTGAACTCATTATCATGAACATAGTCAGTAGTGTCTTTGCAAATTATGTTGTAGATTACTTGCTCGCGCTCTAGCTCCCTTGAATTTTTATACGTTCCTAGAGAAATAGAGTTGAAAGATGATGGTAGCAATATTGCGGATTGGATCCGTGATCTGAGGATTGTCCTCGTTGCTGCATAGAAGTCTTATGTCCTTAATGCACCGCTCAGTGCGCCAACCCCTCTAGTGTCGTCTGTAGATGTTGTGAACATCTGACAGGTACGTGCTGATGACTACTTGATAGTTTAGTGCGTCATGCATTACGTCTTAGAATTGAGGCTTCAAAACATTTTGAACGTCACGGAACATATGAGATGTTCTAAGAGCTGAAATTAGGATCTCAGGCTCGTGCCCGTGTTGCGAGATATGAGATCTCCAACAAGATTCTTTGCCTGCAAGATGAACGAGAATAGCTCAATCGTTGAGCATGTGCTCAGATTGTTTGGGTGCTACAGTCGCTTGAATCGAGTGGGAGTTCATCTTCCAGATAAGATAGTGATTGATATAGTTCTCCAAGTCACTTTCACTAAGCTACTAGAACTTGGTGATGAACTATTGAATGCCAGGGATAGAATTAATGATCCCTGAGCTGTTCGCGATGTTTGACACCGCGAAGGTAGAAATCAAGAAGGAGCATCGAGTGCTGATGGTTAGTATAACCACTAGTTTTGAGAAGGGCAAGGGCAAGGAGGGAAACTTCATGGATGGCAAGTCAGTTGCTGCTCCAGTGAAGCAACCCAAAGTTGAACCCAAACCCGAGACTATGTGCTTCAATTATGAGGAGAAAGGTCGCTGAAGCGAAACAACCCTAAATATTTGGTAGATAAGAAGGCTGGCAACGTCGACAGAAGTATATTTGATATATGTTTTATTTATGTGTACCTTGCTAGTACTCCAAGTAGCACCTGGGTATTGGATACCGGTTCGGTTGCTAAATGTTAGTAACTTGAAATAAAAGCTACGAAATAAATAGAGCACTAAGCTAAGGGTGAGGTGACGATGTGTGTTGGAAATGTTTCCAAGGTTGATGAGATCAACATCGCACGCTCTTTCTACCTTCGGGATTAGTGACGAACCTAAATAAATGTTATTTGGTGTTTTGCGTTGAGCATGAACATGATTAGATCATGTTTATTGCAATACGGTTATTCATTTAAGTTAGAGAATAATGGTTATTCTGTTTACCTGAATAATACCTTCAATGGTCATGCACCCAGTGAGAATGGTTTGTTGAAATCTTGATCATAGTAATACACATGTTCATAACATTGATGTCAAAAGATACAAAGTTAATAATGATAGTACCACATACTTGTGGCACTGCCGCTAAATGTCATATTGGAATAAAGCGCATGAAGAAACTCCATGCCGATGGATCTTTGGACTCATTCGATTTCGAATCGGTTGAGACATGCGAACCATGCCTCTTGGGCAAGATGACTAAAAAAACCCGTTGGATGGAGCGGGCAAGTGATTCATTGGAAATGATACATATTGATGTATGCAATCCAGTGAGTCTTGTAGCATGCAGTGGATATCGTTATTTTCTTACCTTCACTGATGATTTAAGTAGATATAGTGTATATTTAATTAATCAAACACAAGTCTGAATCGTTTGAAATGTTCAAGCAAATTCAGAGTGAAGTTTAAGATCATCGTGACAAGAAGATAAAAGTATATGTGATATGATCGTGGAGGTGAATATCTGAGTTACGAGTTTGCCATACAACTTTAGACAATGTGAAAGTTGTTTCACAACACATGCCACCTGGAACACCATCGTGTGATGGTATGTCCGAACGTCATAGTCATGCTCTATTGGATATGGTGCATGTTATGATGTCTCTTATCATTTTGCTACTATAATTTTGGGGTTGTGCATTAGAGACAACTACATTCACTTTAAATAGGGCACCGTCTAAATCCGTTGAGATGACACCGTGTGAACTATGGTTTGATAGAAACCTAAGCTGTCATTTCTTAATGTTTGGGGCTGTGACGCTTGTGTGGAAAAAGTTTTCACCTAATGAGCTCGAACCCAAAGCGGACAAATGCATCTTCATAGAATACCCTAAGAACAGTTGGGTGAACCTTCTATCTCAGATCCAAGCATAAAATGTTTGTTGCTAAAACTGGGTCCTTTCTCGAGAAAGGGTTTATCTTGAAAGAGTTGAGTGGGAGGAGGATAGAACTTGATGAGGTTGTTGAAACCTCTGCTTCAACCAGAAAGTAGCACAATACAGAAAGATGTTTCTGTGAAGCCTACGTCAGTTGAAGAGGAAGTTAATGATGATGATCATGAAGCTTCGGATCAAGTTACTATCAAACCTCGTAGGGCGACAAGGATGTATACTGCTACTGAGCGGTACGACAACCCTGTCTTGGAGGTCATGTTGGTGGACAACGATGAGCCTACAAACTATGGAGAAGCGATGATGGGCACGGAAACCAACAAATGGTTAGAGGCCATGAAATTCGAGAAAGGATCCATGTATGAAAACCAAGTATAGACTTTGGTGGACTTGCTCGTTGGACGGTAGGTCATTAAGTACAAATGGATCTTTAAAATGAAGACAAACGCTGATGGTAAATGTTACCATTTGTAAAGCTCGACTTGTTGCAAAGTAGTTTGCGACAAGTTCAAGGAGTTGACTGCGATGAGACTTTCTCACTCATAGCGATGCTAAAGTCTGTTGGAATTATGTTAGCAGTTGCTGCATTTTTCAATTATGAAATCTGGCAGATGGATGCCAAAACATCGTTTCCTTCCTTAAGGAAAGGTTGTATGAGATGCAACCAGAAGGTTTTGTCAGTCCTAAGGATGCTAAAAGGTGTGTGAGCTTCAGTAATTCTTCTATGAACTGAAGCAAGCATCTCGGAGTTGGAATATACACTTTGATGAGGTGATCAAAGTTTTGAGTCGATACAAAGTTTATGAGAAACTTGTATTTACAATAAAGTGAGTGGGAGCACTATGGAGTTTCTGGTAAGCATATGTGGTTGACATATTGTTGATCGGAAATGATGTAGAATTTCTGGAGAGCATAAACGGTTGTCTGAAAAGAGTTTTTCAAAGGAAGACCTAGATAAAGCTACCTAATTGTTGAGCATCAAGATCTATATAGATAGATCAAGATACTTGATGAGACTTTCAATGAGTACATACCTTGACAAGATTTTGAAAGAGTTCAAAATGGATTAGTCAGAGAAAGAGTTTTCGCCTGATTTGTAAGGTATAAAGTTGAGTAAAACTCAATGCCCAGTGACTCCAGAAGATAGAGAAAAGATGAGTGTCATCACCTATGCTTCAGCCATAGGCTCTATCATGTATGCAATGATGTGCACAAGACCCGATGCCAGCCTTGCCATAAGTATGGCCAGTAGGTTTCAAAGTGATCCTGGAATGGAGCACTGGATGGCGGTCAAGATTGTCCTTAGTAACTATAAGACTAAGGAGATGTTTCTCGATTATGGAGGTGATAAAGAGTTTGTCGTAAAGAGTTACGTCGATGCAAGCTTTAAACACCAATCCGGATGACTCGTAGTAGCAATCTGGATACGTATAGCAGAGCAGCCATTTGGAATAGTACCAAGTGGAGTGCGGTAGCTGTGTTTATGGTTTGACATAGAAATTTGCAAAGTACACACGGATCTGAATGTCGCAGACCCGTTGACTATAAGACCTCTCTCACATGCAAAGCATGATCGAGCCCTAGAACTCATTGGGTGTTAGATTCATAACAATGCGAATCACATGGTGATGTGAACTGGATTATTGACTCTAGTGCAAGTGGGAGACTGTTGGAAATATGCCCTAGAGGCAATAATAAATTAGTTATTATCATATTTCCTTGTTCATGATAATCGTTTATTATCCATGCTATAAATTGTATTGATCGGAAACTTAGATGCATGTGTGGATACATAGACAAAACCATGTCCCTAGTATGCCTCTAATGGACTAGCTCATTGATCAAAGACGGTTAAGGTTTCCTAGCCATGGACATGAGATGTCATTTGATAACGGGATCACATCATTAGGAGAATGATGTGATGGACAAGACCCAAACTACAAACGTAGCATATGATCGTGTGAGTTTATTGCTACTGTTTTCTGCATGTCAAGTATATGTTCCTATGACCATGAGATCATGCAACTCACTGACATCGGAAGTGTACCTTGTGTGTATCAAATGTCGCAACATAACTGGGTGACTATAAAGGTGCTCTACAGGTATCTTCGAGGTTGTCTGTTGAGTTGGCATGGATCAAGACTGGGATTTGTTACTCCGTGTGACGGAGAGGTATCTTAGGGCCTACTCGGTAATACAACATCACAATAAAGCCTTGCAAGCAATGTGACTAAGTGTTAGTCACGGGATCTTGTATTACGGAACAAGTAAAGAGACTTGCCGGTAACGAGGTTAAACTAGGTATGGAGATACCGACGATCGAATCTCGGGCAAGTAACATACCGAAG
Organism: Hordeum marinum; assembly: GCA_022496015.1. Classification (NCBI taxonomy): domain Eukaryota; kingdom Viridiplantae; phylum Streptophyta; class Magnoliopsida; order Poales; family Poaceae; genus Hordeum; species Hordeum marinum. The sequence goes on along the minus strand of CM039675.1, from coordinate 453,477,297 downwards.
AACAAAGGGAACATCATACGGGATTAACTGAATCCTTGACATAGAGGTTCGACCGATAAAGATCTTCGTAGAATATGTAGGAACCAATGTGGAAATCCAGGTTCTGCCATTGGTTATTGACCGTAGAGGTGTCTTGGTCATGTCTACATAGTTCTCTAACCCGCAGGGTCTGCACACTTAAGGTTCGGTGATGTTTCGGTAGTATAGAGTTATGTATGGTGGTGACCGAAGGTTGTTCGAAGTCCCGGATGAGATCCCGGACGACACGAGGAGCTCTGGAATGGTGCAGAGGTAAAGATTGATATATAGGAAGTCCCATTTTGGTTGCCGGAAAAGTTTCGGGCTAATCGGTAATGTACCGGGAGTGCCGATAGTGTACCGGGAGACCACCGGGAGGGGTATTTCGACCCTAGAGGCTTCATGGGCTGTGGGAGAGTAAATACCAGCATTTTGTGGTCTGGTGGAAGTCCCACACAAGGCCCATGCGGCTGGGAGAAAAAGCCCAAAGGGAAAAAGGTGGAAAAAGGCCAAAAAAAGAAGGAATCCTAGTCCTACTAGGATTGGAGGAGGAGTCATCCTCTCCTCCCCACTTTGGTCGACCCAAGGGCTGGCTTTTTGGCAGCCAAGACTCCTCCTCCTCTCCTCCTATATATACTAGAGGATTTTAGGGTTTTGGGACAGAATTTTCAGCCACGTGCTACCCGTTCCTCTAGTGCATAGTTTCTCCTCTAGATCGGTTTTCTGCAGTGCTTAGGCGAAGCCCTACCGGAATTGCTCCACCACCATTGCCGGAGCGCCGTCACGCTGCCAGTGAACTCTTCTTCCTCTCCACTTCCTCTTTCTGGATCAAGACGCTAGAGATCGTCATCAAGCTGCACGTGTGATGAACGCGGAGGTGCCATCCGTTCGGCGCTAGATTGGAAGGACCGTGATCAAGATCGCGAGACGGTTCGTGATGAGTTCGCGGGACGGATCGTGATGAGTTCGCGGGACGGATCGTGATCAAGATCACGAAACGGATAGTGATGAGTTCGCGGGACGGATCGTGATGAGTTCACGGGATGGATCGTGATGAGATCGCGGGATGCTCGGCGATTTGGATCGCGAAGACGTTCGACTACACCAACCGCGTTTCTTAACGCTTCCCGCTTAGCGATCTACAAGGGTATGTAGATCCACTCTCCCTCTCGTATATGCTCATCACCATGGATAGATCTTGCGTGTGCGTAGGAAAATTTTAGTTTCCCATGCAACGTTCCCCAATAGCCCTACCTCTCCACCTCCTCATTCTCCGTAGTGCTTAGCGAAGCTCTGTCGGAGTACCACGCAGCTTCACCGTCACCATGCTGTCGTGCTGCCAGAGCTCCTCCCCAATCTCTCCTTCCTCCTTGTTGGATCAAGGCGTAGGAGACGTCACCGGGCTGCACGTTTGTTGAACTCGGAGGCGTCGTTGTTCGGCGCTGAGATCGATGTGCACCGCGATCTGAATCGCTACGAGTATGACTCCACCAACCGTGTTCTTTTAATGCTTCCGCTTAGCGATATTCAAAGGTATGCAGATGCAATCTCTCCCCACTCATTGCTTGTTTCTTCATAGATAGATCTTGATGACACGTAGGAATTTTTTGATTTACTACTAAGTCTCCCAACAGTGGTATCAGAGCTAGGTCTATGCGTAGAATCTATGCACGAGTAGAACACAAACTTGTTGTGGGCGTTGATCTTGTTAATTTGCTTAGCACTACTAGTCTTATATTGATTCGGCGGTATTGTGGGATGAAGCGGCCCGGACCAACTTTACACGTACGCTTATGTGAGACCGGTTCCACCGCCTGACATGCACTAGTTGCATAAGGTGGCTAGCGGGTGTCTGTCTCTCCCACCTTAGTCGGATTGGATTCGATGAAAAGGGTTCTTTGTGAAGGGTAAATAGCAATTGGCATATCACGTTGTAGTTTTAGCGTAGGTAAGAAACGTTCTTGCTAGAAACCTATAGCAGCCACGTAAAAACTTGCAACTACAAATTAGAGGACGTCTAACTTGTTTTTGCAGCATATGCCTTGTGATGTGATATGGCCAAAGGATGTGATGTGATGCATTGTGATGTATGAGATTGATCATGTTCTTGTAATAGGATTCACGACTTGCATGTCGATGAGTATGAGAACCGATAGGAGCCATAGGAGTTGTCTTATTTTTATTGTATGACCTGCGTGTCAATCATAAACGCCATGTAATTACTTTACTTTATTGCTAAACGTTAGCCATAGTAGTGGAAGTAATAGTTGGCGAGACAACTTCATGAAGACACAATGATGGAGATCATGATGATGGACATCATGGTGTCGTGCCGGTGACAGTGATGATCATGGTGTCCCGAAGATGGAGATCAAAGGAGCAAGATGATATTGGCCATATCATGTCACTATATTGATTGCATGTGATGTTTATCATGTTTACATCTTATTTTCTTAGAACGACGGTAGTAAATAAGATGATCTCTCAATAAAATTTCAAGAGAAGTGTTCACCCTAACTGTGCACCGTTGCTAACGATCGTTGTTCCGAAGCACCACGTGATGATCGGGTGTGATAGGTTCTAACGTTCGCATAAAACGGGTGTAAGCCAGATTTACACACACGAAACAGTTAGGTTGACTTGACGAGCCTAGCATGTACAAACATGGCCTTGTAACACGGAAGACCGAAAGGTCGAACATGAATCGTATAGAAGATACGATCAACATGGAGATGTTCACCATGGATGACTAGTCCGTCTCACGTGATGATCGGACACGGGCTAGTTGACATGGATCATGTGTCATTTAGATGACTAGAGAGATGTCTATCTAAGTGGGAGTTCATTAAATAATTTGATTATGTGAACTTAATTATCATGAACTTAGTCTAAAATTGTCTTTACAATCTATATTGTAGATCCAATGGCCAACGCTAATGCCAACCTCAACTTCAACGCGTTCCTAGAGAAAACCAAGCTGAAAGATGATGGAAGCAACTATGCGGACTGGGTCCGTAGCTTGAGGATCATCCTCATAGCTTCCAAGAGATTGTATGTCCTTGATGCACCGCTAGGTGACCCACCCATTCTCCCAGCAGAGCAAGACGTTGCGAAGGCTTGGCATTCTCGCTGCGATGATTACTCCCTTGTTCAGTGCGGCATGCTTTACAATTTAGAAACGGGGCTGCAAAAGTGTTTTGAGCAGCACGGAGCATATGAGATGTTCCAAGAGCTGAAACTGGTTTTCCAAGCTCATGCCCGGGTCGAGAGATATGACATCTCTGACAAGTTCTTCAGCTGTAAGATGGAGAAAAATAGTTCTGTCAGTGAGCACATACTCAAGATGTCTGGGTTGCACAACCGCCTGACTCAGCTGGGAGTTAGTCTCCCGGATGACTTGGTCATTGAGAGAATCCTCCAGTCGCTCCCACCTAGATACAAGAGCTTTGTGATGAACTACAACATGCAAGGTATGGAGAAGTCCATTCCTGAGTTGTACTCGATGCTGAAATCAGCAGAGGTCGAGATCAAAAAGGAGCATTAAGTGTTGATGGTGAATAAGACCACTAGTTTCAAGAAAGGCAAGGGTAAGAAGAACTTCAAGAAGGACGACAAAGCTGTTGCCGCGCCCGGTAAGCAAGTTGCCAGGAAGAAGAAGAACAAGAATGGACCCAAGCCTGAGACTGAGTGTTTTTATTGCAAGGGTACCGGTCACTGGAAGCGGAACTGCCCCAAGTACTTAGCGGATAAGAAGGACGTCAACGTTAAAGGTATATGTGATATACTTGTTATTGATGTGTACCTAACCAGCGCTCGTAGTAGCTCCTGGTTATTTGATACCGGTGCAGCTGCTCACATTTGTAACTCCAAGCAGGAGCTGCAGAATAAGCGGGGGCTGGCAAAGGACGAGGTGACGATGCGCGTCGGGAATGGTTCCAAGGTCGATGTCATCGCCGTCGGCACGCTACCTCTACATCTACCTTCGGGATTAGTGTTAAACCTTAATAATTGTTATTTAGTGCTAACTTTGAGCATGAACATTGTATCTGGATCTCACTTAATGCGAGATGGCTACTCATTTAAATCTGAGAATAATGGTTGTTCTATTTATATGAGAGAAATGTTTTATGGTCATGCCCCGCTGGTCAATGGTTTATTTTTGATGAATCTCGAACGTGATGTTACACATGTCCATAGTGTGAGTACCAAAAAGTGTAAGGTTGATAACGATAGTCCCACTTACATGTGGCACTGCCGCCTTGGTCATATTGGTGTCAAACGCATGAAGAAGCTCCATACTGATGGACTTTTGGAGTCTCTTGATTTCGAATCATTTGACACGTGCGAACCATGCCTCATGGGCAAGATGACCAAGACTCCGTTCTCTGGAACAATGGAGCGAGCAACTGACTTGTTGGAAATAATACATACCGATGTATGCGGTCCAATGAGTGTCGAGGCTCGTGGTGGCTACCGTTATGTTCTCACCCTCACTGATGACTTGAGTAGATATGGGTATGTCTACTTAATGAAACATAAGTCTGAAACTTTTGAAAGGTTCAAGGAATTTCAGAGTGAGGTAGAGAATCAACATGACAGGAAAATAAAGTGCCTACGATCTGATCGTGGCAGAGAATATTTAAGTCACGAGTTTGGCACGCACATAAGGAAATGTGGAATTGTTTCACAACTCACGCCGCCTCACACACCTCAGCAAAATGGTGTGTCTGAATCTGTTGAGACGACACCGTATGAATTATGGTTTGGAAAGAAACCTAAGCTGTCATTTCTAAAAGTTTGGGGATGTGATGCTTATGTGAAGAAACTTCAACCTGAGAAGCTCGAACCCAAAGCGGAATAGTGCGTCTTCATAGGATATCCCAAAGAGACTATTGGGTATACCTTCTACCTCAGATCCGAAGGCAAAGTCTTTGTTTCCAAGAATGGATCCTTTCTCGAGAAAGAGTTTCTCTCGAAAGAAGTAAGTGGGAGGAAAATAGAACTTGACGAGGTAATTGTACCTCCACTCGAACCGGAGAGTAGCGCAGCATAGGAAGTTGTTTCTGTGGAGCTTACACCGGCTGGAGAGGAAGTTAATGATGATGATCATGTAACTTTAGATCAAGTTACCATTGAATGTCGAAGGTCCACTAGGACACGTTCCGCACCAGAGTGGTACGACAACCCTGTCCTGGAGATCATATTGTTGGACAACGGTGAACCTTCGAACTATGAAGAAGCGATGGTGGGCCCGGATTCCAACAAATGGCTTGAGGCCATGAAATCCGAGATAGGATCCATGTATGAGAACAAAGTATGGACTTTGGTGGACTTGCCTGATGATAAGCGAGCCATTGAAAATAAATGGATCTTTAAGAAGAAGACTGACGCAGATGGTAATGTGACCGTCTATAAGGCTCGGCTTGTCGCTAAGGGTTATCGACAAGTTCAAGGAGTTGACTACGATGAGAATTTCTCACCCGTAGCGATGCTGAAGTCTGTCTGAATCATGTTAGCAATTGCCGCATTTTATGATTATGAGATCTGGCAAATGGACGTGAAAACGACATTCCTTAATGGCTTCGTCAAGGAAGAACTATATATGATGCAGCCAGAAGGTCTTTTTGATCCTAAAGATGCTGACAAAGTATGCAAGCTCCAGCGCTCCATCTATGGGCTGGTGCAAGCATCTCGGAGTTGGAACATTCGCTTTAATGAGGTGATTAAAGCGTTTGGGTTTGTACAGGTTTATGGAGAACCCTGTATTTACAAGAAAGTGAGTGGGAGCTCTGTAGCATTTCTCGTATTGTATGTGGATGACATACTGATAATGGGAAATGATATAGAACTCTTGGAAAGTGTAAAGGCCTACTTGAATAAGTGTTTTTCAATGAAGGACCTTGGAGAAGCTGCTTACATATTAGGTATTAAGATCTATAGAGATAGATCAAGACGCCTCATAGGTCTTTCACAAAGCACATGCCTTGAAAAGATATTGAAGAAGTTCAATATGGATCAGGCCAAGAAGGGGTTCTTGCCTGTGTTACAGGGTGTGAGATTGAGTACAACTCAATGCCTGACCACGGCGAAAGATAGAGAAGAGATGAGTGTCATCCCCTATGCTTCAGCCATAGGCTCTATTATGTATGACATGCTGTGTACCAGACCTGATGTGAACCTTGTCATAAGTTTGGTAGGGAGGTACCAAAGTGATCCCGGAGCGGAACACTAGGCAGCGGTCAAGAATATCCTGAAGTACCTAAAAAGGACAAAGGACATGTTTCTCGTACATGGAGGTGCCGAAGAGCTCGTCGTAAAGGGTTACGTCGATGCTAGCTTCGACACAGATCCGGATGACTCCAAGTCGCAAACCGGATACGTGTATGTTTTGAACGGAGGGGCAGTCAGCTGGTGCAGCAGCAAGCAAAGCGTCGTGGCGGCATCTACATGTGAAGCGGAGTACATAGTTGCTTCGGAAGCAGCAAAGGAAGGAGTCTAGATGAAGGAGTTCATCACCGACCTAGGAGTGATTCCCAATGCGTCGGGCCCGATGACTCTATTCTGTGACAAGACTGGAGCTATTGCCCTTGCGAAAGAGCCCAGGTTTCACAAGAAGAGAAGACACATCAAGTGCCGCTTCAACTCCATCCGTGATTACATTCAGGACGGAGATATAGATATTTGTAAAGTGCACACGGATCTGAATGTTGCAGACCCGATGACTAAACCTCTCTCACGAGTGAAACATGATCAACACCAGAATGCTATGGGTGTTCGATTCATCACAATGTAACTAGATTATTGACTCTAGTGCAAGTGGGAGACTGTTGGAAATATGCCCTAGAGGCAATAATAAAATGGTTATTATTGTATTTCCCTGTTCATGATAATTGTCTATTGTTCATGCTATAATTGTGTTAACCAGAAACCATAATGCATGTGTGAATAATAGACCACAACATGTCCCTAGTAAGCCTCTAGTTGGCTAGCTCGTTGAGCAATGGATGGTCACGGTTTCATGACCATGGACATTGGATGTCGTTGATAATGGGATCACATCATTAGGAGAATGATGTGATGGACAAGACCCAATCCTAAGCCTAGCACAAGATCGTGTAGTTCGTTTTCTAAAGATTTTCAATGTCAAGTATCGTTTCCTTAGACCATGAGATTGTGCAACTCCCGGATACCGTAGGAATGCTTTGGGTGTGCCAAACGTCACAACGTAACTGGGTGGCTATAAAGGTGCACTACGGGTATCTTCGAAAGTGTCTGTTGGGTTGGCATGAATCGAGACTGGGATTTGTCACTCCGTGTGACGGAGAGGTATCTCTGGGCCCACTCGGTAAGACATCATCATAATGAGCTCAATGTGACTAAGGAGTTAGCCATGGGATGATGTATTACGGAACGAGTAAAGAGACTTGCCAGCAATGAGATTGAAGAAGGTATAGGGATACCGACGATCGAATTTTGGGCAAGTATCATACCGATAGACAAAGGGAATTGTATACGGGATTGATCGAATCCCCGACATCGTGGTTCATCTGATGAGATCATCGTGGAGCACGTGGTAGCCAACATGGGTATCCAGATCCCGCTGTTGGTTATTGACCGGAGAGGTGTCTCGGTCATGTCTACGTGTCTCCCGAACCCGTAGGGTCTACACACTTAAGGTTCGATGATGCTAGGGTTATAGGGAAAAAGTGTACGTGGTTACCGAAGGTTGTTTGGAGTCTCGGATGAGATCCCGGACTTCACGAGGAGTCCCGAAATGGTCCGGAGACGAGGATTTATATATAGGAAGTGAGGTTTTGGTTACCGGAAATGTTTCGGGGGTCACCGGTAACGTACCGGGATCACCGGAAGGGTTCCGGGGGTCCACCAAGTGGGCCTACCGGCTCCAGAGGGCTGCATGTGCCGAGGGTGTAGGGAACCAGCCCCTAGGTGGGCTGGTGCGCCCCTCCACTAGGCCCAAGGTGCAGCTGAAGTGGGAGGAGGGGCAAACCCTAGGGCAGATGGGCCCTAAGGCCCACCCTAGGGCAGCCGCACCACTCCCCCCCTCCTACCGCCAGCCAGATTGATCTGGTGGCTGCCGCACCACCCTAGGGTGGAAACCCTAGGGCGCAGCCCTCCCTCCTCCTCCCCCCTATATATATGTGAGGTTTCAGGGCTGCCCAACACACGGTTCTCTCTTCCTCTCGGCGCAGCCCTACCTCTCCCCATCCTCGTTCTCCGTAGTGCTTAGCGAAGCTTTGCCGGAGTACCACGCAGCTCCACTATCACCATGCCGTCGTGCTACCGGAGCTCTTCCCCTATCTCTCCTTCCTCCTTGCTGGATCAAGGCCTAGGAGACGTCATCGGGCTGCACGTGTGTTGAACGCGGAGGCGCTGTTGTTCGACGCTGAGATCGGTGTCCACCACGACCTGAATCGGTACGAGTACGACTCCACCAACCGTGTTCTTGTAACGCTTCCGCTTAGCGATCTTCAAAGGTATGAAGATGCAATCTCTCCTCACTCGTTGCTGGTTTCTTCATAGATAGATCTTGGTGACACGTAGGAATTTTTTTGATTTACAACTATGTGTCCCAACAGGAACACCATAGTGTGATGGTGTGTTCGAACGTCATAGTCGTGCTCTATTGAAAATGGTGCTTGCTATGATGTCTCTTATCGTTTTGCTTCTATAATTTTGGGGTTATGCATTAGAGACGACTACATTCACTTTAGATAGGGCACCATTTAAATCCGTTGAGATGACACCGTGTGAATTATGGTTTGATAGAAACCTAAGCTATCATTTCTTAATGTTTGGGGGCTACAACACTTATGTGAAAAAGGTTTTCACCTAATGAGCTCGAACCCAAAGCGGACAAATGCATCTTCATAGAATACCCTAAAGACAGTTGGGTAAACCTTCTATCTCAGATCCAAGCATAAAGTGTTTGTTAATAAAACTGGGTCCTTTCTCGAGAAAGAGTTTCTCTCGAAAGAATTGAGTGGGAGGAAGATAGAACTTGATGAGGTTGTTGAACCTTTGTTTAACCAGAGAGTAGCGCAGCGCAGGAATTTGTTTATGTGAAGCTTACGTTAGTTGAAGAGGAAGTTAATGATGATGATCATGAAGCTTCGGATCAAGTTACTATCGAACCTCGTAGGTCGACAAGGATGTGTACTACTCCTGAGCGGTACGGCAACCCTATCTTGGAGGTCATGTTGTTGGACAACGATGAACCTATGAGCTGTGGAGAAGCGATGATGGGCCCGGATTCCGACAAATGGTTAGAGGCCATGAAATCCGAGAAATGATCCATGTATGAAAACCAAGTATAGACTTTGGTAGACTTGCTCATTGGACGGCAGGTCATTGAGTACAAATGGATATTTAAAATGAAGACAGACGCTCCTGGTAAATGCCACCATTTGTAAAGCTCGACTTGTTGCAAAGAAGTTTACGACAAGTTCAAGGAGTTAACTGCGATGAGACTTTCTCACTCGTAGCGATGCTAAAGTCTGTTGGAATTATGTTAGCAGTTGCTGCAGTTTTCAATTATGAAATCTGGCAGATGGATGCCAAAACATCGTTTCCTTCCTTAAGGAAAGGTTGTATGAGATGCAACCAGAAGGTTTTGTCAGTCCTAAGGATGCTAAAAGGTGTGTGAGCTTCAGTGATTCTTCTATGAACTGAAGCAAGCATCTCGGAGTTGGAATATACACTTTGATGAGGTGATCAATGTTTTTGAGTCTATACAAAGTTTACGAGAAACTTGTATTTACAATAAAGTGAGTGGGAGTACTATAGAATTTCTGATAAGTATATGTGGATGACATATTGTTGATCGGAAATGATGTAGAATTTCTGGAAAGCATAAACGATTGTTTGAATTGAGTTTTTTCAAAGGAGGACCTGGATAAAGCTACCTAATTGTTGAGCATCAAGATCTATAGAGATAGATCAAGATGCTTGATGAGACTTTCAATGAGTACATACCTTGACAAGATTTCGAAAGAGTTCAAAATGGATTAGTCAGAGAAAGAGTTCTCGCCTGATTTGTGAGGTGTGAAGTTGAGTGAGAGTCAAAGCTCGACAACGGCAGAAGAAAGAGAAAGGACGAATGTCGTACCCTATGCCTTAGCCATAGGCTCTATATAGTATGCCATGTTGTGTACCGCACCTGTGTGTGCCTTGCCATGAGTCCGTCAAGGGGTACAAGAGTGATCTAGGAGTGAATCACTGGACAGCGCTCAATATTATCCTTAGTGACTAAAAGACTAAGGAAATGTTTCTCGATTGTGGAGGTGATAAAGGGTTCGTCGTAAAGAGTTACGTCGATGCACACTTTAACACTAATCCGGATGACTCTTAGTAGCAATCCGGATACGTATAGTGGAGCAGCCATTTGGAATAGTACCAAGTGGAGTCTGGTAGCACTGTTTACAGTTTGACATAGAGATTTGCAAAGTACATATATATCTGAATGTCGTAGACCCATTGGCTATACGACCTCTCTCAGATGCAAAGCATGATCGAGCCCCAGAACTCATTGGGTGTTAGATTCATAACAATGCGAATCACATCGTGATGTGAACTAGATTATTGACTCTAGTGCAAGTGGGAGACTGTTGGAAATATGCCCTAGACGCAATAATAAATTAGTTATTATCATATTTCCTTGTTCATGATAATATTTTACTATCCATGCTATAATTGTATTGATCAGAGACTTAGATGCATGTGTGGATACATAGACAAAACCATGTCCCTAGTATGCGTGTAATAGACTAGATTGTTGATCAAAGATGGCTATGGTTTCCTAGTCCTGGACATGAGATGTCATTTGGTAACGGGATCACATCATTAGGAGAATGATGTGATGGACAAGACCCAACTACAAACGTAGCATATGATCGTGTCAGTTTATTGCTACTGTTTTCTGCATGTCAAGTATATGTTCCTATGACCATGAGATCATGCAACTCACTGACACTAGAGGAGTACCGTGTGTGTATCAAACGTTGCCACGTAACTGGGTGACTATAAAGGTGCTCTACAGGTATCTCCGAGGGTGTGTGTTGGGTTGGCATGGATCAAGACTGGGATTTGTTACTCCGTGTGACGGAGAGGTATCTCAGGGCCCACTCGGTAATACAACATCACAATAAGCCTTGCAAGCAATATGACTAAGTGTTAGTCACGGGATCTTGAATTACGGAACGAGTAAAGAGACTTGCCGGTAACGAGGTTGAACTAGGTATGGAGATACCAACGATCGAATCTCGGGCAAGTAACATACCGAAGAACAAAGGGAACATCATACGGGATTAACTGAATCCTTGACATAGAGGTTCGATCAATAAATATCTTCGTAGAATATGTAGGAACCAATATGGGCATCGAGGTCTCGCTATTGGTTATTGACCGTAGAGGTGTCTCGGTCATGTCTACATAGTTCTCGAACCGGCAGGGTCTGCATACTTAAGGTTCGGTCACGTTTTGGTAGTGTAGAGTTATGTATGGTGGTGACCGAAGGTTTTTTGGAGTCTCGGATGAGATCTCGGACGTCATGAGGAGCTCTGAAATGGTACGGAGGTAAAGATTGATATATAGGAAGTCCTATTTTGGTCGCCGGAAAAGTTTCGGGCTCATCGGTAATGTACCGGGAGTGCCGGGAGTGTATCGAGAGACCATCAGGAGGGGTATTTTAACCCAAGAGGCTACATGGGCTGTGGGAGAGTGAATACCAGCCCTTAGTGGGCTTGTGTAAGTCCCACATAAGGCCCATGCGGTTGGGAAGAAAATCCCAAAGGGAAAAGGTGGAAAAAGGCAAAAAAAAGAGGAATCCTAGTGCTACTAGGATTGGAGAAGGGCTCCTCCTCTCCTCCCCACTTCGGCCGACCCAAAGGAGGCTTGGCCCTTGCGCCAAGGCCTATCCTCCCTCCCTCTTGTATATACTGGAGGTTTTAGGGGTTTTGCACAAGATTTTTAGCCACGTGCTACCCGTTCCTCCAGTGCATAGTTTCTCCTCTAGATCGGATTTCTACAGTGCTTAGGCGAAGCCCTGCCGGAATAGCTCCACCACCATCGCCGGAGCAACGTCATGCTGCCGGAGAACTCTTCTACCTCTCTGCTTCCTCTTGCTGTATCAAGAAGGCGGAGATCGTCATCGAGCTGTACGTGTGTTGAACGCGGAGGTGCCGTCCGTTCGGCGCTAGATCGGAAAGACCGTAATCAAGATAGCGAGAGGGATCGTGATGAGATCGCAGGACAGATCTTGATGAGATCGCGGGACGGATCGTGATGTGTTCTTGGGACGGATTGTGATCGGATTGCGGGATGGATCGTGATGAGATCGCGGGACGCACGTCGATGTGGATCGCGAAGATGTTCGACTACACCAACCGCGTTTCTTAACTCTTCCCGCTTAGCGATCTACAAGGGTATGTAGATCCACTCTCCATTGGAAATTTTTTGTTTCCCATGCAACGTTCCCCAACATAATGACCCCCATTTAGTCGCGGTTGGAGCCACCAACCGCGACTAAAGGTGAATTTCACCAGCCGAAGCGGCGGGAAGCGAAACCCTGTAGTCGCAGTTGGTGGCTCCAACCGCGACTAAAGGGGGGGGGGTCTTTAGTCACGGTTGGAGCCACCAACCACGACTAAAGACTTGTTCCTGGCACGGCACACTGCGATGGAAGCTTAGTCCCTCTCGCCAGCAGCCGCACTGGTTTATAAGCCCCGCTGTGGCTGCTCCCTCGAGCTCCTCTCTAAGCAGCCCTATGTGGGCCTATTGAACTTGTGCGACCTTGTTGGGCCTACTGGGCCTTGCGGGCCTGGATCCTGGCCCAGGTTGGGTTTCTAGTCGTATGCAGGCCGTAACGGCCCAGTAGGCGGCCTATTTATTTATTTTTCATTTTTCTTTTGTTTTTTGCTTTATTTGCTTTCTTTTGTTTCTAAGTTTTTTTGTGCTTTATTGAGAGTTAATGAGCGAATATTTTGCGTTAGGTCAAAAAAATTATAAAATTTCTGTTAGTGGCAGTAGTTTTCAAATTCGATAGTTTAAATTTGAATTATTTGAAATTTGTGTGAATCACTAGTTTTTGAATAACTTTACTTTAAAAATAGAATTTCCAATGATTCTTTTTTCTACTGTTTAATATTATCATTTTTTATCATTATATCCAATTTGGTAATTCTTATGTTATTTAAAAAATGAAATGCCTTTCTAATAGGCGAGTTTTCGTCTGAAACCGTGATACTTCGAGAGAGATTGTCCATTTTGTACATTAAGTGCATTTAGTTTTTGCCGTAACCCTCTCAACTTTTTAGCACATGCTATGTGGGTGAAATGATGATAGCATGCCAACTTTCAACCTTTTCAGAGTTCAGTTGTAGTGCTTATCAATTTCAGGGTCATTTAGCTCAAAAAAAATCAATAAATGCATGAAAAATAGCAAACGAAGTCAGAAAGGATTGAAAATTGATGGCCTCCCTTAGAATGGTGCATACCGAACGCACAAAAAGTCTGGAGTTGAAATAAGTTAAAAAAATGAAATGCCTTTGTAATAGGCGAGTTTTCGTCTTAAACCCTCATACTTCGAAAAAGAATGTCCATTTTGTACACGAAATGCATCCAGTTTTTGCCGCAACCCTCTCAACTTTTTAGCACATGCTATGTGGATGAAATGATGATACCATGCCAACTTACTACCTTTTCAGAGTTTATTTGTAGTGCTTATCAATTTCAGGGTCATTTGGCTCAAAAAAACAGTAAATGCATGAAAAATAGCAAATGAAGTCAGAAAGGGTTGAAAATTAATGGCCTCCCTTCGAATGGTGCATGCTAAACGCACAAAAAGTCTGGAGTTGAAATAAGTTACAAAACATGAAAATGCCTTTGTAACAGGCGAGTTTTCGTCTTAAACCCTGATACTTCGAAAGAGATTGTCCATTTTGTACACGAAGTTCATCCAGTTTTGCCATAACCCTCTCAACTTTTTAGCACATGCTATGTGGGTGAAATAATGATACCATGCCAACTTTCAACCTTTTCAGAGTTCATTTGTAGTGCTTATCAATTTCAGGGTCATTTAGCTCAATTTTTTTAGTAAATACTTGAAAAATAGCAAATGAAGTCGGAAAGGGTTGAAAATTGATGGCCTCCCTTAAAATGGTGCATACTGAATGCACAAAACACATGAGTACACTACTATTACAATGATTCCCTTCGGTTTGTCTGAAGTGGGATTTTCTGGATATATAAGTCCGGAAACAAACTAGAGAAGTCGGTCACATCCGAGAGTGGGATCTTTGGATGTAATTTTTTTTCTTCGCGTGTGTCCCTTTGCATCATAACCATGAGCAATCTTCATTGTTTACCTTGATGCTCGAGTCAACATTCACTGTGAAGGGAGCAATTTCATGAAACTTTTCATAATCTTCTGACATGTCTGTCTTGTCCTCCACTCCCATGATGTTTCTTTTCCCTGAAAGAACTATATGGCGATTTGGCTCATCGCATGATGTATTTGCTTCCTTATCTTTTCTTTTTCTCGGCTTGGTAGACATGTCCTACACATAAAAACCCGTGCCACATCATTGGCTAGGACGAATGGTTCGTCTGCGTACCCAAGATTGTTGAGATCCACTGTTGTCATTCCGTACTCTGAGTCTTCCTTTACCCCACCTCCTATCAGATTGATCCATTTGCACCTAAACAAAGGGACATTCAAATCAAGTCCATAGTCAAGTTCCCATATCTCCTCTATGTAACCATAGTATGTGTCTTTTGACCCATTGTTGTTTGTTGCATCAAAGCGGACACGACTGTTTTGGTTGGCGCTCTTTTTATCTTGGGTGATCGTGTAAAATGTATTCCCATTTATCTCGTATCCTTTGAAAGTCAATATAGTCGAAGATGGTAACTTGGAAAACAAGTACATGTCATCTTCAATAGTGTCATCATGCATGAGATGTGTCTGCAACCAACCAGCGAAAGTCACCGTTTGTTCATGTGTACTCCAGTCATCAGACTTCTCCGGGTCTTTGGAGCGCAGAATATTCTTGTGTTGCTCGATATATGGAGCCACCAAGGCGGAACTTTATAGAACTATATAGTGTTCTTGTGCCAAAGAATGCCCGTCCCGGCATATTAGTGAATTCTTTCCTAGCGTGCCTTTTCCACCCTGTCTGCCCTCATGCCGCGATTCAGGAACACCTATCAGCTTAATGTCAGGAATAAAGTCAACACAAAACTCAATGACCTCCTCTGTTTCATGGCCCTTGGAGATGCTTCCTTCTGGCCTAGCACGATTATGAACGTATTTCTTTAAGACTCCCATGAACCTCTCAAAGGGGAACATATTGTGTAGAAATACAGGACCCAGAATGGCAATCTCCTCGACTAGGTGAACTAGGACATGCGTCATGATATTGAAGAAGGATGGTGGGAACACCAACTCAAAACTGACAAGACATTGCACCAAATCATTCTCTAACCTTGGTAGGATTTCTAGATCGATTACCTTCTGAGAGATTGCATTCAGGACTGCACATAGCTTCACAATGGCTAATCGAATGTTTTCCGGTAGAAGCCCCCTCAATGCAACCGGAAGCAGTTGCGTCAAAATCACGTGGCAGTCATGAGACTTTAGGTTCTGGAACTTTTTCTCTGCCATATTTAGTATTCCCTTTATATTCGACGAGAAGCCAGACGGGACCTTCATGTTGAGCTGGCATTCGAAGAAGATTTCCTTATCTTCTTTGGTAAGAGCATAGCTGGCATGACCCTGAAACTGCTTTGGATGCATGTCGTATTTTTCGTTCACACGTTGCTGGTCCTCCCGTGCCTCCGGCGTATCTTTTGTCTTTCCATACATGCCCAAGAATCCTAGTAGGTTCACGCAAAGATTCTTCGTCACGTGCATCACATCGATTGCAGAGCGGGCCTCAAGGTCTTTCCAATACGGTAGGTCCCAAAATACAGATTTCTTCTTCGACATGGGTGCGCGTTTGTCAGCGTCATTCGGAACAGATTGTGCACCAGGACCCTTGCCAAAGATTAATTTTAAATCCTTGAACATATCAAGTATTTCATCACCTGTACGATGGCGAGGCTTCTTCCGGTGATCCGCCTCACCTTTGAAATGTTTTCCTTTCTTTCTTACGGGATGCCTGCTCTGAACAAATCGACGATGCCCCAGATACACATTCTTCTTACATTTATCCAAATATATATTGTCGGTATCATCTAAACAGTGCGTGCATGCGTGGTATCCCTTGTTTGTCTGTCCTGAAAGGTTACTAAGGGCATGCCAATCATCGATGGTTACAAACAGCAACGCATGTAGGTCAAATTCCTCCTGATCTTTAGCATCCCACGCACGTACACCTTTTTCCATTCCACAGCTATAAAAGTTCTTCAACCAATGGCCTTAGGCACATCAATGTTGTTGCCGGGTTGCTTAGGGCCTTGTATGAGCACTGGCATCATAATGAACTTCCGCTTCATGCACAACCAAGGAGGAAGGTTATAGATACATAGAGTCACAGACCATGTGCTACGATTGATGTTTTGCTCCCCAAAAGGATTAATGCCATCTGCACTTAAACTAAACCATACGTTCCTTGCTTCCTTTGCAAACTCCTTCCACTTTCTCTCGATTTTTCTCCACTTCGACCCGTCAGTGGGCACTCTCAACTTCTCGTCTTTCTTACGGTCTTCGTTGTCCATCGCATCAACTTGGCATGCTCTTTGTTTTGGAACAAACGTTTCAACCCTGGTATTATAGGAGCATAGCACATCACCTTGGCAGGAATCTTCTTCCTAGGGCGCTCGCCCTCAACATCACCAGTGTCATCGTGGCCGATCTTATATCGCAATGCACAGCATACCGGACATGCATTCAAATCCTCATACTCATCGCGGTAGAGGATGCAGTCATTAGGGCATGCATGTATCTTCTCGACCTCGAATCCTAGAGGGCAGACAACCTTCTTTGCTTCGTACGTACTCTGTGGCAATTCGCTGCCCTTTGGTAGCTTCTTCTTTAATATTATCAGCAACTTTTGAAATGCCTTGTCAAACACACCATTCTCTGCCTTTCATTGCAGCAATTCCAGTGTGGTACCTAGCTTTTTATTGCCATCTTCGCAATTTGGGTACAACCTTTTTTTCCGATCCTCTAACATGCGCTGCAACTTCAACTTCTCCTTTTCACTTGCGCAGTTTCTCTTTACATCGGCAATGGCCCGACCAAGATCATCAACGGGTTCATCTGATGCTTCTTCTTCAGCTCCTTCCCGCATTGTCGGCTCAGCTTCTTCCCCCATTGTTGTACCATCGTATTCATGGAACCCATGGCCAGGATAGCTGTCGTCATCCTCTTCTTCATTATCTTCCATTAGGACCCCTCTTTCTCCATGCTTGGTCCAACGGTTATAGCCGGACATGAAACCGAACTCAAACAGGTGGACGTGAATGGTTCTTGAGTTAGAGTAATTTCGATCATTCTTACAGCCAACACATGGACAATACATAAAATCATCCGGCCACTTGTTTGCCTCAGCCGCAACCAGAAAAGTATGCACGCCATTAATGAACTGGGAAGAGCGTCGGTCCTCGTGCATCCATTGCCGGCTCATACTCATTACACAACACCGAAAAGACCAAATTAATACAAGTTCGTACATAAAGTTCATACATAGTTGTTCTCATAAAAACAACATACAAACTGTCTAGCTAAAGCATTTAAATGCAATAACAAATGCGATCAACATCGCAACTAAGGTAACAATTGATCCAACAACATAGTGGTACCAAGCCTCACTATCAATGACATATCTTTTAAATTTTCTAATCTTCAAGCGCATTGCACCCATCTTGATCTTGTGATCATCGACGACATCGGCAACATACAACTCTAGTTTCATCTTCTCTTCTTCAACTCTTTTCAATTTTTCTTTCAAATACTCGTTTTCTTTTTCAACTAAATTTAACTTCTTGACAAGAATATTTATGTCGGTTGGAATCTCCAGTTCACATACCATCTTGATAAAAATATCTATGTCAAATTGATTGGCATAATTTTCATAAACACGAAATGCAACAAAGAGTTATAAAAGAGAGTATATACCACATCCGCATCATAAACCGGACGAGGACCGACGGGGACGGATTTCAAAACCATGCCACCATGTATAACAAACAACCATATAGGTAAGAAAACTATACAAGTAACTAAATAAATCTTACAAACATGGTTTTTTATAAAAAGGATAAGAACAAGAGGCTCACCAAGGTGGTGCCGGCGACGGGACGGTGCGGGCGGTCGACGGTGGTTAGGACGGGGTGGGAAGGCACTAAGTAAACCACACCCACAAATGCAAAGTAAGAATTTAATTTGAGCTCAAATTGCATAAATCAAATAAACTACCCCATACAAACTAAAACCCACAAATTACTATATTTATAGAGCATTACAAGAGTTAATCTAGCAATGAGAGATGAAATGATAAAGTTGCTAACCTTTGTGAACATTTGGATGGATGAGATGCCTCCAAATCTTGATAAATTTTGACAAAAATGGAGGATGAGCTCGAGGAAGAGAGGAAGAACAAAGAGGAGAGGAAAGGGGAAGATCAGAGGACTCTGCTCGGGCTGGCGTTGAAGGGTTTCAATATAAGGGAACCTTTAGTCTCGGTTGGTGGCTCCAACCGCGACTAAAGGTTAGCCTATAGTCGCGGTTGGAGCCACCAACCGGGACTAAAGATTCCCGTGAGGCCCCAGGCTGAGGTCAGTCTGCCATCACACCTTTAGTGTTGGTTCGTGGCACGAACCGAGACTAAAGGTCCGTAACGAACCAGCACTAATGATCCCCGTCACGAACCGGCACTAATGAGCATATTAGTGCCGGTTCAAAAGCCAACTGCAACTAATGAGACGGACAAAATGTCTCTTTTCTACTAGTGACATGAACCGTTCCATTTGGTAAAGATTGATGGAGATGGCTCCAAATCCCACTTTGGATACTTGGTCGATGGTGCAGCTGTAGATAAAACTGTTTTCCCAAGGCAAAACTTGCGTTGGAATTGGTTGGAATAATTCTCGGCCACATGATGCAACCCGGTGAACCTGCCTGAACCGTCCAATCCTTGCGTGGAACAGGCGACTTAATCCAGCCCGAGGCCCGAGCACACAAGAGTTTTTTTGTTTTTTTTTTTATGGGAAGCGCACAAGAGTTGTTGATCGATCCAAATCCAAGACATATGTAGGTTTGGTACCAAAGTTGATTAGGAGTCATCTGAACCATCGTGTGGGCTAAATTTGCCTCTGGACCACAGCATCGTTATAGGCTGGTAAGTAAGGACATGAACTTGGTGCTCTTGGGTACGCGCACCCTATATATGTCAAACGTATTTAGTAATTCAAAAAAAGTTTAAAGAATTCTAAATCTTGTTTGGAATCAAATATGATCATGTATTGTACTAGTATAAAAAATTTGGACAAGAAATAATTCATATTAACTTCAGGACAAAAAAACAAGTTTATGATGACAATACAGCGTGCATAGTATTTGTATATAGGATTTTTTGCCGAATTTTTGACCCAGGATGCAACGAAAGTTATTCTCCAGCGAATCTTTTTATACAACTACAATACTTACCCATGTTTGATATAAAAAAGATTTATTTTATTGAACTTTTTTTGAATTATTATTATTTTTTACATATAAGGTGCGCGGATATCCAGGTTCTCCTTCGTATTTTTCGGTAAGGACCCGCAAAAGATAAAGTCTGCACTGCATGCACACACATTCAACTAGGAGTAGTGGCTAGTACGACTACTATTAATCTCCTAAAATGTACGTATGGCATTGGAGGGCCTGTCATCTATCTAGTCTCTCTCAAAATGGGCAGACTACCGCAGTTATGTGCAGGGTCTGTCAGCAGGCTATAAACATAGAGGGACAAAGATCTTGAGAGCTGTTGAGGAAAGCAACTCGGGCCCCTACACAAAGGCTAGCTATTACTGTATTTTACCAGTAGACTATATCTCAAAAGAAGCTTAGGCCTTATCTAGACTCTAATAATGTGACGTGAGGTACGGGAGTACGTCAGAATAAGGTAATTAAGAAAAAGAAATTTTTTGGTGCTTGAAACTATAGAACATAGTGTACGGAATACTTCATGACAGTTATCGATAAGGTCAAACCAACTTCGATAGGGGAATGAAGATGACGGTGAAGATTTGTCTACTGTCATTGACAAGGTCAAGTCGGCCCGGCAAGAAGAATGACGACAACGGCTCTTTCACGGGCGAGAATGATCGGTCGATGGTCCAGAGACGTTGGTGTAAATTTCATTATATTTGAGGTGTTTTTGTACTTCCGATGAACTATTTTAATAGACATGGATGCTTTTTTTGCAAGAAAGTGAAAAACAAAAGTTAATGGCGTGATCAATTAACTAAAGATTGAGGTTTTACTTGCCCATTAGGAGTTTACCCTTGCTTTTAGCTTCTCCAGCCACTAATCAGGCATGATTAGTGATTAGTTAATAGTCCTATGATAGCACTCTCCAATAGCTCAAACTTAATAACTTCCTATTGATGGGGAAAGGATGCATGTTTGCTCAAAAGTAGAAGGCTAACATATTGCTCCTCTAGTATAAAAGACCTAGCTAGCTAATTCTTTTGAGTTTTGTTATCGTCATTTGGTGGCGTGAGGTGGGTAGCATCAAAGCTAGAAATGCATAGAGCTGCAAACCTAGAATGCCTAAGGCATTAGTTAAATTTATCTACGTCGTAGTATAGATTATGCAACTAACTCTGATGTGCCCGCTGTCCTGAAATCCACTAGCCTCGATCGAAAAGGATATAATGAATCAAAATCACTGTGGTTTCTTAAAGCTGTTTGACCTAGGGACTATCAAATGTCTCAAAAGAGACCCAACTTTTGTGAGTTTGACAAAACACACGCATGCAACGAGCGAACAGTGATCGGATGGGCAAATTATTTCCCCGCGTCGTTTTGATGCACGCATGCCATGCAGTGCGTGGGAACACTGGCTACGATCGAACGTGCTGACCAGCAAGTTTTGAAAAGACGTGGAGGCAAAATCTATGCATGGACCGGTAGAGGTTTAAATCTTCACATGGACAGTACTCTAGTTTATGTCTACACGGACGACGGACGTGCGTGCTCACATGCATGCAGGCCCGCGAGAGCGTGCGGCTATGGGGGTATGAGCGCGGCACATGCAGGCCAGTTTGACGTTTACACTAGCCGCCGCACACTATTTTCGACCTCTTGTCAAAGATCGGCGCACGCCGAGCAAGCATTTGGAGAAGAAAATGAGCTAAAGAACATATGGAAAGGAGCCGTGCATGATGAATCATTTGCGCGGGTGGGTCGCGCGTGCATGCATGCGTCCGGCCGTAATAACACTGTAACAAGCGTGCGTGCGCTGTGTATGCAACGACACGTATTACCGACCGGCCGGGCGCCCAGCCTCTTGAATCCGAGAGGTAAAAAAAGGAGCGTGCACCAAAGAAGGAAGTCATGTCGATCCCGCCGGCGGGCGATCAAACGACGGCAGAGTTTGCTTGGCGGGCCGGCGGGGCACAGATCCCGAGGCCTGGACCAGACAAACACGTCCATGCACCACAGGAGTACACGCATAGACACAGGGAATCGTTACGGTGTACGCCCGTCACGCGCGAGAGACGAGTCGTGAGCCGGAAGATTGATCGATCACCGCAGCAGCTTTCGCTCCGATCGATCATTAAGGACAGTAAAACTGTATCTAATCTCTGCTTTTTCAGAGATTTAGGTTTTCGGCTGTCCATTTTCACAATCTGAATATTTTTGTCCGTCAGATCTCGTGTGAAAAACGATCTGTAGCGTATTGTGTTTAATCTGGCCTAGCTGTCTTGTGGGCTGCTGCTTCAGAAGTCAAAACAGAGCCTTTTAGTTAACTGGGCCGTTGGCCAGCCCATTTCAGCCCATGTGCTTCAGTCAAGGGATGCAGAGGAGCGCACGTATGCTCCATCCAGTGCCGATGCGAGGTGCTCGATTGGATCTGCGGGAGGTGCGGGATCGAGTAAGGAAGGCGATGCGCTAGGTGGGATCGATCGGAGGAGCAGGATGTTGGTCACCGCCATTCTATCCGGCCGCTACCCCTCGCGGCACGTCCTCAGTGTCACACACCACTCCACCAATTCGTAACTCGCCGAAGACTCTCCGCCGCCGTTGTCTGTAGTCCGTCACGATCCACTGCTCGGGCCGACAACCATGAAGGAGTACATGGTGAACATGAAGGCCCTCTAAACGGTTCGTCTTGTGGTCCTAGATCCCCCATTAGACCCTCACTCTTCCCCCATCTATTTTTTCCTTTGTTTCATGTTTTAGTCACTGAGGTGGAGGCAAACATGTGAGAAACGAGGCCGGGCAGCCTGCCAAAGGTGAGGGCGCACATCATCTGTGCCGCAAGTTCGGACATCTTCCCTAATCCAATTCACCCAACAAACATCAATCCAAGGTCTGACATCTTTCCTTTATAATTTACCCCCTCCCTCTTTTTGCTGATGTGAGCAGATCTTTCCAATGCGTTCGTTTTCTTGTATATAAACCAGATTCACGTAGCTTGGATATGCAGCTGCTTGCATATACAACAAGGAATATTATCACGAAAGCACTTGCGGCCATAGTGTATGATTCTATTCAGGTGATGCGAGCACCACCGAGTGTGATTACTTCGGAGCTGCATATGCCCATGTAATGTGACTTAAACATCTACAGGTAATTTATTGTTTAATATTTTTATTATATATTGATTATATGTCTGTTGGGCATTTGGCCTTTTGATTGCTTGTAGAACCAATGGAGACGTCGACAGGGGCGGAGTTACCTCCCGGCGATCCCAGGCAGCTGCCCGGGCTGCTCCAGCGATTCTCCACTAAGTAGTACACATTTACCATGATTAGTATCACTAACTACATGGGCAAATGCTGTACAACTTCACTATATATAGGCTTTGCCCTGGCTCCTTGAGTTGGCTGGCTCCGCCACTAGACATCGATGAAAAAAATTCAAGGATTATATTAAGGTATATGCCTGACTCGGTGAACATTTCTTATGCTTAGTCTGAATTCTCTCATGTTTTACTATGGGGATTTTATATGTAGTTATGTGAGTACATTCTGCAAACATGGATTGGTTACCAATATTATTAGCTCTCTACACAAAAAACTTATGTTGGTAGTACACTTATGAAATAAAACAACTTACGTTGGTAGTACACTTATATGAAATAAAACTAACACTGCATTTTGTTTTGTAATAACAAGTGCCGCTAGCTGGTTCCAGACTTCCAGTGGATCATAGTTTTATTGTAAGCTCAAATATCAACACGATCGACCGGCATGGTCCTCCTCATGACATTAATGTTTTTGTCTACTTTTTCTAAACTCTGAAGATTTTTTACTAAAGGAGGAAAAGTACATATTGTAGTGTGGCAAGTTCACACTCCTTGAAGCACCCATTTCTACATTATCATCTTGCATGTGTGATGCTCTGATTTGCTTATAAGTGTCAGACATTTAGGAACTAAGGAATCCTTATTGACATAATCTACATACATGTGCAATTACAAAAAATACCGTGTCCCCAAAAAACTCGCAAGTCTGTAGGTATGCCATTTCTGATCAACAATCATGCTCTCCCACCTCTCTGGCTCTCTCATGCTCTTTTCTCTTGTTATCTGCAATATATGATGTTATTGTTGATTTTATGTGTCATTAATAGAATGTTTACCGATGGATATATGCAGGAAGAGCGAAGGAAAGAATTGATGCATGTTTGTTGGCCATGAGGAGAAATATTATGTGTTCTGCAGCGGAGGAGCCGAAATCACCTATAATGTTATGCAGCCATGACCTCTTTTGATGTGATACATATTTGTACAAACCTCCTATCACAGTACTGAACTTTAATACCTCAGCGTGTATATATGATCTTAGGTTTTGGTGACTTGTCTTACATCTACAATAGACAAATTTTCACAACTATATGTTTCGCTATATGATCATCGCAAGAACATGTATCGATTTTGAGTGCTAATCCAGAAGCTTCATTTTGTTGGTATACTTCAATTCCAAACCCATATTTTATTTAACTTAGATGTTTCATATTGCACATATTTATAGAAATTCCTATGATCCAACCGGAAAAGTCGGCGGGCATGTCAATGTTGTGGTGTTCCCCTCATCTGCTATTTCGCTTGCAAGTTTACTATGTTCATCTCAAATAAGCAAGCAAGTTTATAATCTCTATTGTTGCTTATAAGAAACTCTCGTGCCAGTTTTCTGTCAACTCATACACTGGTTGGTTCAGACTTCATCTCAACGAAAGAGAGCTAATGCCTAGGAAAGTTAATAAACCAACCAACAACATAAACATTCACGTACAACCCTCAGTATAAATGTGAATTATGATTTCTATCAACTAAAAAATGGTTCAAGATAAGGAGATTAGGCTCTATGGTTTGAAATATACAATATTGTTACTTTTTTTACAAATTTGCAGTTGAATAATCATGTTTCGTATTACTTCTATATGCAGATTAGTATGATATCATTGAACAGAGGTACATACATACACGATTCTTATTGTAAGGCAGTGTACGATGATGACTTAGATTCGGCAATTATGTGATCTATCATGTAGTTATGCAAAACGCATAGCTTTGGACCCAACTGATTTGGTTGAATTAATCCTTACAATGGTATTTCCACTTTAATTTATAATTATTGTGTTTCCTACATATTCCTGTTTCAGGTTACTGCTTAATGAAGGCTAGTTGTTGCTCCTATGTTCATCGCCCAGTGGTGGCTATAAATCAAAGTGAGCTACACATGGACACGCAGAATTGTAAGAAGGTAAAATAGCACTGGCAGAGTGCCTGCTTAGTGCTTAGTATCTTTTGTTGAAAATATGCCCTAGAGGCAATAATAAATTAGTTATTATCATATTTTGTTGTTCATGATAATCGTTTATTATCCATGCTATAATTGTGTTGATCGGAAACTCAGATACATGTGTGGATACATAGACAACACCATGTCCCTAGTATGCCTCTGATAGACTAGCTCGTTGATCAAAGATGGCTATGGTTTCCTAGTCATGTACATGAGATGTCATTTGGTAACGGGATCACATGTAACATATGATCGTGTCAGTTTATTGCTACTATTTTCTGCATGTCAAGTATATGTTCTTATGACCATGAGATCAAGCAACTCACTGACACCGGAGGAGTACCTTGTGTGTAACAAACGTTGCAACGTAACTGGGTGACTATAAAGGTGCTCTACAGGTATCTCCGAGGATGTCTGTTGGGTTGGCATGGATCAAGACTAAGATTTGTTACTCCGTGTGATGGAGAGGTATCTCAAGGCCCACTGGGTAATACAACATCACAATAAGCCTTGCAAGCAATGTGACTAAGCGTTAGTCACAGGATCTTGTATTACGGAACGAGTAAAGAGACTTACCGGTAACGACGTTGAACTAGGTATGGAGATACCGACGATCGAATCTCGGGCAAGTAACTTACCGAAGAACAAAGGGAACATAATACGGGATTAACTGAATCCTTGACATAGAGGTTCGACCGATAAAGATCTTCATAGAATATGTAGGAACCAATATGGGCATCCAGGTCCCGCTATTGGTTATTGACCGTTGAGGTGTCTCAGTCATGTCTACATAGTTCTCGAACCCGCAGGGTCTGCATACTTAAGGTTTGGTGACATTTCGGTAGTATAGAGTTATGTATGATGGTGACCGAAGGTTGTTCGGAGTCCCGGATGAGATCCTGGACGTCACGAGGAGCTCCGTAATTGTCCGAAGGTAAAGATTGATATATAGGAAGTCCTATTTTGGTCGTCGGAAAAGTTTCGGGCTCATCGATAGTGTACCGGGAATGCCGGTAGTGTACCGGGAGATCATCGGGAGCGGTATTTCGACCCAAGAGGCTACATGGGTTGTAGTAGAGTGAATACCAGCCCTTAGTGGGCTTGTGGAAGTCCCACACAAGGCCCATGCGGCTGGGAGAGAAAACCCAAAGAGAAAAATGTGGAAAAAGGCAAAATAGGGAGGAATCCTAGTCCTACTAGGATTGGAGGAGGAGTCCTCCTCTCCTCCTTGATTCGGCCGAACCAAGGGCTGGACCCTTGAGGGCCAAGCCTCCTCCTCTCTTCCTCCTATATATACTAGAGGTTTTAGGGGTTTTGGCACTAGATTTTCAGCCACATGTTACTCGTTCCTCTAGTGCATAGTTTGTTCTCTAGATCGGATTTCTGCAGTGCTTAGGCGAAGCCCTACCGGAATAGCTCCACCACCATCGCCAGAGCATCGTCACGCTGTCGAAGAACTCTTCAACCTCTCCGCTCCCTCTTGCTGGATCAAGAAGGCGGAGATCGTCATCGAGCTGTACGTGTGCTAAACACGGAGGTGTCGTCCGTTCGGCGCTCGATCGGAAGGACCGTGATCAAGATCGCGAGACGAATCGTGATGAGTTCGCGGGACAGATCGTGATGAGTTCACGGGACGGATCGTGATTGGATCGCGGGACGGATCGTGATGAGATCGCGGGACGCTCGGCGATTTGGATCGTGAAGACGTTCGACTACACTAACCACGTTTCTTAACGCTTCCCGCTTAGCGATCTACAAGGGTATGTAGATCCACTCTCCCTCTCGTAGATGCTCATCACCATGGATAGATCTTGCATGCGCGTAGGAATTTTTTTGTTTCCCATGCAACGTTCCCCAACAGCGGCATCATGAGCTAGGTCTATGTGTAGATAAGATCTCGAGTAGAACACAAAGAGTTTGTGGGTGTTGATGCTTAGATTGCTTCCTTCGTTGGTCGTGTTTTGGTTCAACGGTATTGTGGGATGAAGCGGCCTGGACCAACATTACTCGTACACTTACGAGAGACCGGTTCCCTCAACTGCAACTTGTTGCAAAAGGTGGCTGGCGGGTGGCAGTTTCTCCTACTTTAGTTGGATCGGATTCGACAAAGACGGTCTTTGAGAAGGTTGAAAAGCAACTTATGTATCACCGTTGTGGTTTATGCGTAGGTGAGAATTGTTCTTGCTAGATACCCGTAGCAGCCACGTAAAACATGCAACAACAATTAGAGGACGTCTAACTTGTTTTTGCAGGGTATGTTGTGATGTGATATGGCCAATTACATGATGTGATATATGTGATATATGTGATGATCAGGTGTGATAGACTCTACGTTCACATACAATGGGTGCAAGCCAGTGTTGCACATGCAGAACACTCGGATTAAACTTGACGAGCCTAGCATGTAGAAACATGGCCTCGGAACACAAGAGACCGAAAGGTCGAACATGAGTAATATAGTAGATATGATCAACATGATGATGTTCACCATTGAAACCACCTCAACTCATGTGATGATCGGACTTGAGTTGGTGAATTTGGATCATGTATCACTCGAATGACCGGAGGGATGTCAATTTGAGTGGGAGTTCTTCAGTAATATGATTAATTGAACTCATTATCATGAACATAGTTAGTAGTGTCTTTGCAAATTATGTTGTAGATTACTTGCTCGCGTTGTAGCTCCCTTGAATTTTTATATGTTCCTAGAGAAATAGAGTTGAAAGATGATCGCAGCAATATTGCGGACTAGGTCCGTGATCTGAGGATTGTCCTCATTGCTGCACAGAAAGCTTATGTCCTTAATGCACCGCTCGATGCGCCAACCCCTCTAGCGACGTCTGTAGATGTTGTGAACATCTGATAGGCGCGTTCCGATGACTACTTGATAGTTTACTGTGTCATGCATTATGGCTTAGAATTTTGGCTCCAAAACATTTTGAATGTTACGGAACATATGAGATGTTCTAAGAGCTGAAATTAGGATCTCAGGCTCGTGCCCGTGTTGCGAGATATGAGATCTCCAACAAGATTCTTTGCCTGCAACATGAAGGAGAATAGCTCAATCATTGAGCATGTACTCAGATTGTCTGGGTGCTACTATCGCTTGAATCGAGTGGGAGTTGATCTTCCAGATAAGATAGTGATTGATATAGTTCTCCAAGTCAATGTCACTAAGCTACTAGAACTTGGTAACGAACTATAAAATGCCAGGGATAGAAATAATGATCCCTGAGCTGTTCGCGATGTTTGACACCGCGAAGGTAGAAATCAAGAAGGAGCATCAAGTGTTGATTGTTAGTAAAACCACTAGTTTCGAGAAGCTCAAGGGAAAGAAGGGAAAGTTCATGGATGGCAAGTCAGTTGCTGCTCCAGTGAAGCAACCAAAAGTTGAACCCAAACCCGAGACTAAGTGCTTCTATTATGAGGTGAGCGGTCGCTGAAGCAGAACAACCCTAGATACTTGGTAGATAAGAAGGTTGGCAACGTCGACACAAGTGTATTTGATATACGTGTTATTGATGTGTACCTTGCTAGTACTCCTAATAGCACCTGGGTATTGGATACCGGTTCCGTTGCTAAATGTTAGTAGCTCGAAGTAAAAGCTACGGAATAAACGGAGACTAGCTAAGGGTGAGGTGACGATGTGTGTTGGAAATGCAAGGTTGATGTGATCGACATCGCACGCTCTCTCTACCTTCGGGATTAGTGACGAACCTAAATAAATGTTATTTGATGTTTTGCGTTGAGCATAAACGTGATTAGATCATGTTTATTGCAACACGGTTATTCATTTAAGTTAGAGAATAATGGTTATTCTGTTTACATGAATAATACCTTCAATGGTCATGCATCCAGTGAGAATGGTTTGTTGAATCTTGATCGTAGTAATACACATGTTCATAACATTGATGCCAAAAGATACAAAGTTAATAATGATAGTATGACATACTTGTGGCACTGCCACTAAATATCATATTGGTATAAAGTGCATGAAGAAACTACATGTTGATGGATCTTTGAACTCATTCGATTTTGAATCAGTTGAGACATGCGAACCATGCCTCTTGGGCAAGATGACTAAGGACCCCATTTTCCGGATTGATGGAGCGGGGAAGTGATTTATTGAAAATGATACATGTTGATGTATGCAATCCAATGAGTCTCGTAGCGTGTGGTGGTATCGTTATTTTCTTACCTTCACTAATGATTTGAGTAGATATAGTGTATGTTTACTTAATGAAACACAAGTCTGAGTCGTTTGAAAGGTTCAAGCAAATTCAGAGTGAAGTTTAAGATCATCGTGACAAGAAGATAAAAATGTCTGTGATATGATCGTGGAGGTGAATATCTGAGTTACGAGTTTGGCATACAACTTTAGACAATGCGAAAGTTGTTTCACAACACACGCCACCTGGAACGCCATAGTGTGATGGTGTGTCCGAACGTTATAGTCATGCTCGATTGGATATGGTGCGTGCTATGATGTCTCTTATCGTTTTGTTACTATAATTTTGGGGTTATGCATTAGAGACAACTACATTCACTTTAAATAGGGCACCATCTAGATCCGTTGAGATGACACCGTGTGAATTATGGTTTGATAGAAACCTAAGCTGTCATTTCTTAATGTTTGGGGCTGCGACGCTTGTGTGGAAAATGATTTCACCTAATGAGGTCGAACCCAAAGCGGACAAATGCATCTTCATAGAATATCCTAAGAACAGTTGGGTGACCCTCCTATCTCAGATCCAAGCATAAAATGTTTGTTGCTGAAACTGGGTCTTTTCTCGAGAAAAAATTTCTCTCGAAAGAATTGAGTGGGAGGAAGATAGAACTTGATGAGGTTATTGAACCTTTGTTTCAATGAGCGAGTAGCACAACACAGGAAGATGTTTCTGTGAAGCCTATGTTAGTTGAAGAGGAAGTTAATGATGATGATCATGAAGCTTCGGATCAAGTTACTATCAAACCTCATAGGTCGACAAGGACATATATTGCTCTTGAGTGGTACGATAACCCTGTCTTAGATGTCATGTTGTTGGACAACAATGAACCTACGAGCTATGGAGAAGCAATGATGGGCCTGGATTCTGACAAATGGTTAGAGGCCATGAAATCCGAGAAAGGATCCATGTATGAAAACCGAGTATAGACTTTGGTAGACTTGCTCATTGGACGACAGGTCGTCAAGTACAAATGGACCTTTGAGATGATGACAGACGCTGATGGTAAATGTCACCATTTATAGAGCTCTACTTGTCACAAAGAAGTTTCCGACAAGTTCAAGGAGTTGACTGCGATGAGACTTTCTCACTCGTAGCGATGCTAAAGTCTGTTGGAATTATGTTAGCAGTTGTTACATTTTTCAATTATGAAATCTGGCAGATGCATGTCAAAACATCGTTTCCTTCCTTAAGGAAAGGTTGTATGAGATACAACAAGAAGGTTTTGTCAGTCCTAAGGATGCTAAAAGGTGTGCAAGCTTCAGTGATCCTTCTATGAACTGAAGCAAGCATCTCGGAGTTGGAATATACACTTTGATGAGGTGATCAATGTTTTTGAGTCTATACAAAGTTTATGAGAAACTTGTATTTACAATAAAGTGAGTGGGAGCACTATAGAATTTCTGATAAGTATATGTGGATGACATATTGTTGATCGGAAATAATGTAGAATTTCTGGAAAGCATAAACGGTTGTTTGAAAAGTTATTTTCAAAGGAAGACCTGGGTAAAGCTACCTAATTGTTGAGCACCAAGATCTATAGAGATAGATCAAGATGTTTGATGAGACTTTCAATGAGTACATACCTTGACAAGATTTTGAAAGAGTTCAAAATGGATCAATCAGAGAAAGAGTTCTCACTTGATTTGTAAGGTGTGAAGTTGAGTGAGACTCAAAGCTCGACCACGACAGAAGAAAGAGAAAGGACGAACGTCGTCCCCTATGCCTTAGCCATAGGCTCTGTATAGTATGCCATGTTGTGTACCACACATGTGTGTGCCTTTCCATGAGTCCATCAAGGGGTACAAGAGTGATCTAGGAGTGGATCACTGGACAGCGGTCAAGATTATCCTTAGTAACTAAAAGACTAAGGGGATGTTTCTCGATTATGGAGGTGATAAAGAGTTCGTCGTAAATTGTTACGTCGATGCCAGCTTTAACACCAATACAGATGACTCGTAGTACCAATCTGGATACGTACAGTGGAGCAACAATTTGGAATAGTACCAAGTGGAGAGTGGTAGCAGTGTTTACAGTTTGACATAGAGATCTGCAAAGTACACACAAATCTGAATGTCACAGACCCATTGACTATAAGACCTCTCTCACATGCAAAGCATGATCGAGCCCCAGAACTCATTGGGTGTTAGATTCATAACAATGCGAATCACATGGTGATGTGAACTAGATTATTGACTCTAGTGCAAGTGGGAGACTGTTGGAAATATGCCCTAAAGGCAATAATAAATTAGTTATTATCATATTTCCTTCTTCATGATAATCGTTTATTATCCATGCTATAATTGTGTTGATCGGAAACTCAGATACATGTGTGGATACATAGACAACACCATGTCCCTAGTATGCCTCTAATAGACTAGCTCGTTGATCAAAGATGGCTATGGTTTCCTAGTCATGGACATGAGATGTCATTTGGTAACGGGATCACATCATTAGGAGAATGATGTGATGGACAAGACCCAAACTACAAACGTAGCATATGATCGTGTCAGTTTATTGCTACTGTTTTCTGCATGTCAAGTATATGTTCCTATGACCATGAGATCATGCAACTCATTGACACCGGAGGAGTACCTTCTTTCTATCAAACGTCACAACATAACTGGGTGACTATAAAGGTGCTCTACAGGTATCTCCGAGGGTCTCTGTTGGGTTGGAATGGATCAAGACTGGGATTTGTTACTCCGTGTGACGGAGAGGTATCTCAGGGCCCACTCGGTAATACAACATCACAATAAGCCATGCAAGCAAT
This sequence comes from Hordeum marinum, assembly GCA_022496015.1. Classification (NCBI taxonomy): domain Eukaryota; kingdom Viridiplantae; phylum Streptophyta; class Magnoliopsida; order Poales; family Poaceae; genus Hordeum; species Hordeum marinum. Next base: position 453,445,302 of record CM039675.1, on the reverse strand, counting down.
GTGACTGAGTGTTAGTCATGGGATCTTGTATTACGGAACGAGTAAAGAGACTTGCCGGTAACGAGGTTGAACTAGGTATGGAGATACCGACGATTGAATCTCGGGCAAGTAACATACCGAAGAACAAAGGGAACATAATACGGGATTAACTGAATCCTAGACATAGAGGTTTGACTGATAAAGATCTTCGTAGAATATGTAGGAACCAATATGGGCATCCAGGTCCCGCTATTGGTTACTGACCGTAGAGGTGTCTCGGTCATGTCTACATAGTTCTCGAACCGTAGGGTCTGCACACTTAAGGTTTGGTGACGTTTCGGTAGTATAGAGTTATGTATTGTGGTGACCGAAGGTTTTTCAGAGTCCCGGATGAGATCCCGGATGTCCCGAGGAGTTCCGGAATGGTCCGGAGGTAAAGATTGATATATAGGATGTCCTATTTTGGTCGCCGAGAAATTTTCGGGCTCATCGGTAAAGTGTACCGGGAGTGCCGGTAGTGTATCGGGAGACCATCGGGAGGGGTATTTCGACCCAAGGTGCTACATGGGCTGTAGGAGAGTGAATACCAGCCCTTATTGGGCTGGTGGAAGTCCCACACAAGGCCCATGCGGCTGGGAGAGAAAACCCAAAGATTAAAGGTGGGAAAAGGCAAAATAGGGAGGAATCCTAGTCCTACTAGGATTGGAGGAGGAGTCCTCCTCTCCTCCTTGATTCGGCTGAACCAAGGGCTGTCCCCTTGAGGGTCAAGCCTCCTCCTCTCTTCCTCCTATATATACTAGAGGTTTTAGGGTTTTTGGCACTAGATTTTCAGCCACATGTTACCCGTTCCTCTAGTGCATAGTTTTGTTGGAAATATGCCCTAGGGGCAATAATAAATTAGTTATTATCATATTTCCTTGTTCATGATAATCGTTTATTATCCATGCTATAATTGTATTGATCGGAGACTTAGATGTATGTGTGAATACATAGACAAAACCATGTCCCTAGTATGCCTCTAATAGACTAGCTTGTTGATCAAAGATGGTTAAGGTTTCCTAGCCATGGACATGAGATGTCATTTGATAAACGGGATCACATCATTAGGAGAATGGTGTGATGGACAAGACCCAAACTACAACCGTAGCATATGATCGTGTCAGTTTATTGCTACTGTTTTCTGCATGTCAAGTATATGTTCCTATGACCATGAGATCATGCAACTCACGGATACCGGAGGAGTGCCTTGTGTGTATCAAACGTCGCAACGTAACTGGATGACTATAAAGGTGCTCTACAGGTATCTCCGAGGGTGTGTGTTGAGTTGGCATGGATCAAGACTGGGATTTGTTACTCCGTGTGACGGAGAGGTATCTCAGGGGCCCACTCGGTAATACAACATCACACTAAGCCTTGCAAGCAATGTAAGTGTTAGTCACAGGATCTTGTATTACGGAACGAGTAAAGAGACTTACCGGTAACGAGGTTGAACTAGGTATGGAGATACGGACGATCGAATCTCGGGTAAGTATCATACCGAAGAACAAAGGGAACATCATCCGGGATTAACTGAATCCTTGACATAGAGGTTCGACCGATAAAGATCTTCGTAGAATATGTAGGAACCAATATGGGCATCCAGGTCCCACTATTGGTTATTGACCGTAGAGGTGTCTCGGTCATGTCTACATAGTTCTCGAACCCATAGGGTCTGCACACTTAAGGTTCGGTGACGTTTCGGTAGTATAGAGTTATGCATGGTGGTGACCGAAGGTTGTTTGGAGTCCCGGATGAGATGCCGGACGTCACGAGGAGCTCTGGAATGGTCCGAAGGTAAATATTGATATATAGGAAGTCCTATTTTGGTCGCCGGAAAAGGTTCGGGCTTATCGGTAATGTATCGGGAGTGCCGGTAGTGTACCGGGAGACCATCGGGAGTGGTATTTCGACCCAAAAGGCTACATGGGCTGTGGGAGAGTGAATACCAGACCTTAGTGGGCTGGTGGAAGTACCACACAAGGCCCATGCGGCTGGGAGAGAAAAGCCCAAAGAGAAAAGGTGGAAAAAGGCAAAAAAAGGCAAAAATAGGATGAATCCTAGTCCTACTAGGATTGGAGGTGGATTCCACCTCTTCTCCTAGTTTGGCCGAAACAAAGGGCTTATCCCTTGAGGGCCAAGCCTCCTCCTGTCTTCCTCTTATATATACTAGAGGTTTTAGGGTTTTTGGCACCTGATTTTTAGCCACGTGTTGCCCGTTCCTCTAGTGCATAGTTTCTCCTCTAGATCGGTTTTTCTGCAGTGCTTAGGCTAAGCCCTGTCGGAATAGCTCCACCACCATATCCGGAGCGCCGTCACGCTGCCGGAGAACTCTTCTACCTCTCCGCTCCCTCTTGTTGGATCAAGAAGGCGGAGATCGTCATCGAGCTGTACGTGTGCTGAACGCGGAGGTGCCATCCGTTTGGCGCTAGATCGGAAGGATCGTGATCAAGATCGCGAGACGGATCATGATGAGATCGCAGGACGGATCGTGATGAGTTTGCGGGACGGATCGTGATGAGTTCGCGGGACGGATCATGATTGGATCGCGGGACAGATCGTGATGAGATCGCGGGACAGATCGTGATGAGATTGCGGGACGCTTAGCGATTTGGATCGTGAACAAGTTCGACTACACCAACCGCGTTTCTTAATGCTTCCCGCTTAGCGATCTACAAGGGTACGTAGATCCACTCTCCCTCTCGTAGATGCTCATCACCATGGATAGATCTGCGTGTGCGTAGGAAATTTTTTGTTTCTCATGCAACGTTCCCCAACAGTGGCATCATGAGCTAGGTCTATGTGTAGATGAGATCTCGAGTAGAACACAAAAGGTTTGTGGGCGTTGATGCTTAGATAGCTGCCTCCCTTTGTTGGATTTTGGTTCAGCGGTATTGTGAGATGAAGCGGGCCGTACCAACATTACTCGTACGCTTACGAGAGACCGGTTCCCTCGACCGCAACTTGTTGCATAGATGGCTTGCGGGTGCCAGTTTCTCTCACTTTAGTTGGATCAGATTTGACAAAGGCGGTCCTTGAGAAGGTTGAAAAGCAACTAGTGTATCACTGTTGTGGTTTTTGCGTAGATGAGAATTGTTCTTGCTAGATACCCGTAGCAGCCACGTAAAACATGCAACAACAATTAGAGGACGTCTAACTTGTTTTTGCAGGGTATGTTGTGATTTGATATGGCCAATTACATGATGTGATATATGTGATGTATGAGATGATCATGTGATGTATAGATTATGATGACTTGCATGTCGATGAGTACGGCAACCGGCGGGAGCCGTAGGGTTGTCTTTAATTATTGTATGACCTACGTGTCAATCATTAAGCGCTATGTAATGCTTTACTTTATCGCTAAACGGTAGCAATAGTAGTACAAGCATGATGGGCGCGACAACCCCAATGGCGACACGTTGATGGAAAACAAGATGATGGAGATCATGGTGTCGTGCCGGTGACGATGGAGATCATGCCGGTGATTTCAAGATGGAGATCAAAAGCACAAGTTCATGGCCATATCATGTCACTTATGATTTGCATGTGATGTTAATCCTTTTATGCACCTTGTTTTGCTTAGGATGACGGTAGCATTATAAGGTGATAAATTGTGTTCTCCCCGAGTGTGCACCGTTGCAAAAGTTCGTCGTGTTGAGACACCACATGATGATCGGGTGTGATAGACTCTACGGTCACATACAACGGGTGCAAGCCAGTGTTGCACGTGTAGAACACTCGGGTTAAACTTGATGAGCCTAGCATGTACAGACATGGCCTCGGAACACAAGAGACCGAAAGGTCGAACATGAGTCATACAGTAGATATGATCAACATAATGATGTTCACCATTGAAACCACCACAACTCACATGATGATCGGACTTGAGTTGGTGAATTTGGATCATGGATCACTCGAATGACCGGAGGGATGTCAATTTGAGTGGTAGTTCTTAAGTAATATGATTAACTGAACTCATTATCATGAACATAGTCAGTAGTAACTTTGCAAAATTATGTTGTAGATTACTAGCTCACGCTGTAGCTCCCTTGAATTTTTATATGTTCCTAGAGAAATAGAGTTGAAAGATGATGGTAGTAATATTGCGGACTGGGTCCGTGATCTGAGAATCGTCCTCATTGCTACACAGAAGGCTTATGTCCTTAATACACCGCTCGGTGCGCCAACCCCTCTATCGTCGTCTGTAGATGTTGTGAACATCTGACAGGCACGTTCTGATGACTACTTGATAGTTTAGTGCGTCATGCATTACGGCTTAGAATTGAGGCTCCGAAACGTTTTGAACGTCATGGAACATATGCGATGTTCTAAGAGCTGAAATTAGGATCTCAGGCTTGTGCCCGTGTTGCGAGATATGAGATCTCCAACAAGATTCTTTGCCTACAAGATGAAAGAGAATATCTCAATCGTTGAGCATGTGCTCAGATTGTCTGGGTGCTACAATCGCTTGAATCGAGTGGGAGTTGATCTTCCAGATAAGATAGTGATTGATATAGTTCTCCAAGGCACTGTCACTAAAACTACTTGGACTTGGTGATGAACTATAAAATGCCAGGGATAGAAATAATGATCCCTGAGCTATTCGCGATGTTTGACACCGCGAAAGTAGAAATCAAGAAGGATCGTCAAGTGTTGATGGTTAGTCAAACCACTGGTTTCGAGAAGGGCAAGAGCAACGAGGGAAACTTGATGGATAGCAAGTCAGTTGCTGCTCTAGTGAAGCAACCCAAAGTTGAACCCAAACCCGAGACTAAGTGCTTCGATTATGAGGAGAGCGGTCGCTGGAGCGAAACAACCCTAGATACTTGGTAGATAAGAAGGCTAGCAACGTCAACAGAAGTATATTTGACACACGTGTTATTGATGTCTACCTTGCTAGTACTCCTAGTAGCACCTGGGTATTGGATACCGGTTCCGTTGCTAAATGTTAGTAACTCGAAATAAAAGCTACGGAATAAACGGAGAACTAGCTAAGGGTGAGGTGACGATGTGTGTTGGAAATGTTTCCAAGGTTGATGTGATCAACATCGCACGCTCTCTCTACCTTCGGGATTAGTGACAAACCTAAATAAATGTTATTTGGTGTTTTGCGTTGAGCATGAACGTGATTGGATCGTGTTTATTGCAACACGGTTATTCATTTAAGTTAGGGAATAATGGTTATTCTGTTTACATGAATAATACCTTCAATGGTCAAGCACCCAGTGAGAATCGTTTGTTGAATCTTGATCGTAGTAATACACATGTTCATAACATTGATGCCAAAAGGTACAAAGTTAATAATAATAGTACCACATAATCGTGGCACTGCCGCTAAATGTCATATTGGTATAAAACGCATGAAGAAACTCCATGTTGATGGATCTTTGGACTCATTCGATTTCGAATCAGTTGAGACATGCGAACCATGCCTCTTGGTCAAGATGACTAAGGACCCCGTTTTCTGGTTTGATGGAGCGGGCAAGTGACTTATTGGAAATGATACATGTTGATTTATGCAATCCAATGAGACTTATAGCATGCGGTGGATATCGTTATTTTCTTCCCTTCACTGATGATTCGAGTAGATATAGTGTATATTTACTTAATGAAACACAAGTTTGAATCGTTTGAAAGGTTCAAGCAAATTCAGAGTGAAGTTTAAGATCATCGTGACAAGAAGATAAAAATGTCTATGATATGATCACGAGATGAATACCTAAGTTGCGAGTTTGGCATACAACTTTAGACAATGTGAAAATTGTTTCACAACTCACGCCACCTGGAACACCATAGTGTGATGGTGTGTCCGAACGTCATAGTCGTGCTCTATTGGATGTGGTGCATGCTATGATGTCTCTTATCGTTTTGTTACTATAATTTTGGGGTTATGCATTAGAGACAACTACATTCACTTTAAATAGGGAACCATCTAAATCCGTTGCGATGACACCATGTGAATTATGGTTTGATAGAAACCTAAGCTGTCATTTCTTAATGTTTGGGGCTGCGACGCTTGTGTGGAAAATGTTTTCACCTAATGAGCTCGAACCCAAAGCGGACAAATGCATCTTCATAGAATACCCTAAGAACAGTTGGGTGAACCTTCTATCTCAGATCCAAGCATAAAATGTTTGTTGCTAAAACTGGGTCCTTTCTCGAGAAAAAGTCTCTTGAAAGAATTGAGTGGGAGGAAGATAGAACTTGATGAGGTTATTAAACCTCTGTTTCAACCAGACAGTAGCGCAGCGCAGGAAGTTGTTTCTGTGAAGCCTATGTTAGTTGAAGAGGAAGTTAATGATGATGATCATGAAGCTTCGGATCAAGTTACTATCAAACCTCGTAGGTCGACAAGGACGTGTACTGCTCCTGAGTGGTGCGGCAACCCAGTCTTAGAGCTCATGTTGTTGGACATGGATGAACCTACGAACTACGGAGAAGCGATGATGGGCCCGAAAACCAACAAATGGTTAGAGGCCATGAAATCCGAGAAAGGATCCATGTATGAAAACCAAGTATCGACTTTGGTGGACTTGCTCGTTGGACGGCAGGTCGTTAAGTACAAATGGATCATTAAAATGAAGACCGACGCTGATGGTAAATGTCACCATTCGTATAGCTCGACTTGTCGCAAAGAAGTTTACGACAAGTTCAAGGAGTTGACTGCGATGAGACTTTCTCACTCGTAGCGATGCTAAAGCCTATTGAAATTATGTTAGCAGTTGCTGCAGTTTCAATTATGAAATCTGGCATATGGATGTCAAAACATCGTTTCCTTAACGGTTTACTTGAGGAAAGGTTGTATGTGATACAACCAGAAGGTTTTGTCAGTCCTAAGGATGCTAAAAGGTGTGCAAACTTCAGTGATCCTTTTATAGACTGAAGCAAGCATCTCGGAGTTGGAATGTACAGTTTGATGAGGTGATCAAAGTTTATGAGAAACTTGTATTTGCAATAAAGTGAGTAGGAGCACTATAGAGTTTCTGATAAGTATATGTGGATGACATATTGCTATTCGGAAATAATGTGGAATTTCTGGAAAGCATAAACGGTTGTTTGAAAAGTGATTTTCAAAGGAAGACCTGAATAAAGCTACCTAATTGTTGAGCATCAAGATCTATAAAGATAGATCAAGATGTTTGATAAGGCTTTCAATGAGTACATACGTTGACAAGATTTTGAAAGAGTTCAAAATGGATTAGTCAGAGAGAAGTGTTCTCGCCTGCTTTGTAAGGTGTGAAGTTGAGTGAGACTCAAATCTCGACCACGACAGAAGAAAGAGAAAGGACGAATGTTGTCCCCTATGCCTTAGCCATAGGCTATGTATAGTATGCCATGCTGTGTACCACACCTGTGTGTGCCTTGCCATGAGTCCGTCAAGGGGTACAAGAGTGATCCAGGAGTGGATCAATGGACAACGGTCAAAAATATCCTTAGTAACTAAAAGACTAAGGAGATGTTTCTCGATTATGGAGGTGATAAAGAGTTCATCGTAGTGGAGCAGCCATTTGGAATAGTACCAAGTGGAGTGTGGTAGGAGTGTTTACGGTTTGACATAGAGATTTGCACAGTACACACGGATCTGAATGTCGCAGACCCGTTGACTATAAGACCTCTCTCACATGCAAAGCATGATCGAGCCCCAGGACTCATTGGGTGTTAGATTCAAAACAATGCGAATCACATGGTGATGTGAACTAGATTATTGTCTCTAGTGCAATTGGGAGACTATTGGAAATATGCCCTAGGGGCAATCATAAATTAGTTATTATCATATTTCTTTGTTCATGATAATTGTTTATTATCCATGCTATAATTGTATTGATCGGAGACTTGGATGCATGTGTGGATACATAGACAAAACCATGTCCCTAGTATGCCTCTAATAGACTAGCTCGTTGATCAAAGATGGTTAAGGTTTCCTAGCCATGGACATGAGATGTCATTTGATAAACGGGATCACATCATTAGGAGAATGGTGTGATGGACACGACTCAAACTACAAACATAGCGTATGATCGTGTCAGTTTATTAATACTGTTTTTTGCATGTCAAGTATATGTTCCTATGACCATGAGATCACGCAACTCACGGATATCGGAGGAGTGCCTTGTGTGTATCAAATGTCGCAACGTAACTAGGTGACTATAAAGGTGCTCTACAAGTATCTCCGAGGGTGTCTGTTGAGTTGGCATTGATCAAGACTGGGATTTGTTACTCCATGTGACGGAGAGGTATCTCAGGGCCCACTCGGTAATACAACATCACAATAAGCCTTGCAAACAATGTCACTAAGTGTTAGTCACAGGATCTTGTATTACGGAACGAGTAAAGAGACTTACCGATAACAAGGTTAAACTAGGTATGGAGATACCGACGATCGAATCTCGGGCAAGTAACATACCGAAGAACAAAGGGAACATTATACGGGATTAACTGAATCCTTGACAGAGAGGTTCAACCGATAAAGATCGTCGTAGAATATGTAGGAACCAATATGGGCATCCAGGTCCCACTATTGGTTATTGACCGTAGAGGTGTCTCGGTCATGTCTACATAGTTCTCGAACCCGTAGGGTCTGCACACTTAAGGTTCAGTGACGTTTCGGTAGTATAGAGTTATGCATGGTGGTGACCGAAGTTTGTTCGGAGTCCCGGATGAGATCCTGGACGTCATGAGGAGCTCCGGAATGGTTCGGAGGTAAATATTTATATATAGGAAGTCCTATTTTGGTCGCCGGAAAAGTTTCGGGCTTATCGATAATGTATCGGGAGTGCCGGTAGTGTACCGGGAGACCATCGGGAGGGGTATTTCGACCCCAAAGGCTACATGGGCTGTGGGAGAGTGAATACCAGCCCTTAGTGGGCTGGTGGAAGTGCGGCTGGGAGAGAAAAGCCCAAAGAGAAAAGGTGGGAAAAGGAGAAAAAGGCAAAAATAGGATGAATCCTAGTCCTACTAGGATTGGAGGTGGATTCCACCTCTTCTCCTAGTTCGGACAAACCAAAGGGCTTGTCCCTTGAGGACCAAGCCTCCTCCTCTCTTCCTCTTATATATACTAGGGGTTTTAGGGTTTTTGGCACCTGAGTTTTAGCCACGTGTTGTCCGTTCCTCTAGTGTATAGTTTCTCCTCTAGATCGGTTTTTCTGCAGTGCTTAGGCGAAGCCCTGTCGGAATAGCTTCAACACCATCTCCGAAGCACCGTCATGCTGCCGGAGAACACTTCTATCTCCGCTCCCTCTTGCTGGATCAAGAAGGCGGAGATCGTCATCGAGCTGTACGTGTGCTGAACGCGGAGGTGTCGTCCGTTCGACGCTATATCGGAAGGATCGTGATCAAGATCGCGAGACGGATCGTGATGAGATCGTGGGACGGATAGTGATGAGATCGCGGGATGGATCATGATGAGTTCGCGGGACGGATCGTGATGAGTTCGCGGGACGGATCGTGATTGGATCGCGGGACGGATCGTGATGAGATCGCGCGACGCTCAACGATTTGAATCGCGAAGATGTTCGACTACACCAATCGCGTTTCTTAACGCTTCCCGCTTAGCGACCTACAAGGGTACGTAGATCCACTCTCCCTCTCGTAGATGCTCATCACCATGGATAGATCTGCGTGTGCGTAGGAAATTTTTTGTTTCCCATGCGACGTTCCCCAACAAGTTTCTCCTCTAGATCGGATTTCTGCAGTGCTTAGGCAAAGCCCTGGCGGAATAGCTCCACCACCATCGCCGGAGCGCCGTCACACTGCCAGAGAACTCTTCTACCTCTCCGCTCCCTCTTGCTGGATCAAGAAGGCGGAGATCGTCATCGAGCTGTACGTGTGCTGAACGCGGAGGTGCCGTCCGTTCGGCGCTAGATCGGAAGGACCGTGATCAAGATCGCGAGAAGGATCGTGATTGGATCGCGGGACGGATCGTGATGAGATCGCGGGACGCTCGGCGATTTGGATCGCGAAGACGTTCGACTACACCAACCGCGTTTCTTAACGCTTCCCGCTTAGCGATCTACAAGGGTATGTAGATCCACTCTCCCTCTCGTAGATGCTCATCACCATGGATAGATCTTTCGTGTGCATAGGATTTTTTTTGTTTCCCATGCAACATTCCCCAACATCTTTCTGCCGTGGTTTATTATTTACAACCGATTAGAGAACCTCTTATTTCAAAATTTAAAGGAAACATCCATTAAACAATTTATTTATGCATATTTTTTCTTTCTCTATAGTTTATCATGGGCGTTGGTGTCTCTCGTGGAGTGAGGTATCGCAGAAGATCAACCGGAACGGATTGGCAGTGGACGATAGAGGCACAATGGACACGTATCAGTGATATGGCCGGATGTAATCCCTCTTAGAATTTTATTACACGCTGTAATGCATTGAGTTATGTAGATAATAAATGCTGTCAAAAAAATTCTGAAATATTTTTAACGTCTATATTTATTTTTATTTTCTCAAATATTCCAAATATCTTTCCTCAATATTTTTATTTGTAGATGTCTTGACATGAGCCTTTTCGAAAGAGTTTTTTAGGAGCCAAGAAGAGGACACGATCAATGTATCCAGCAATAATACCCGATTCAAATCTTATGCAATTCACGCAACAACTTGAACCAACAACTCAATTAGACCTAAGAACCTCAATGCACTACTTTATTGAATATCAATCGAACCGGATTTCTCTTTTCAGTTCCATTATTCTGCAAAATGCAGAAAAACACAAGCACGAAGAAATAATCAACAAGCCAGTTAGTCTTAAGAATATAAAAAAATGAATTTCAAGATCAACCGTAGATTTTTCTCATCATTTACAGATTATTACTCTACAATGAGGAGGGGAGGGGGCAAGAACAAGCATCCAAAAAGCATGATATTTCAAACCATTGCAAACAAAAGTTAAGCAATTATTTTATACCCCTAACAATTAAGAATCAAATAGATGAGTATAACAACGCGTGTCATCAATCTAGTAAAGAGAACCCTGCACCGCGCGCTGCACGCACGCACGAGAGCGAAAGCTCAATTTGGGGGCTCGCGCGCGCCAAAGCTCTCGGTCTCGTACGGCCGATGGTGGGATCGGTCCGATCGCCGATCGGATCGGATCGGATTCGATCCTGCTGTTCCCATCCCACCATCACGACGTACTCCACGGTGCGCTCAGGTCCGGTCCGGTCCGGTCCAGCCCGGCCCGGCTTTTATTTTTGGAAGCTGCGCGACCGCGACGCGGGAACCCAGAAAAAAGGGAAAGCGGCGCTCAAACCGCCGGATGACAGGTGGGGCCACCTCCTCGCCGCGTGCAGCGCGGCGCAGACGTGCTGTGCGATACGACCGTGCATGCATGCCGGCTTGGCCTGGCTTGGCCGCCTCAAAAGCCTCGTGGAGACGTGGGTGTTCTTGCTGTACGAGCCGGTAACTTTTCTTTTCTGGCTGCTGGATGATGGGTGAGAATGTTTTTCCTTTGCCTTTTCTGCTTTGATGGATGTGCTACTACTCCTAGAGGCTTTGTCTTGGGATGATGGCCGATCGTGGTGGCCTCTGCCACGCTGCCTGCCACGCGCGACCGCTCCACACCCACGTGCGACTACATGCAAATGCAATGCAACTTGAGTGCTACGTGGTTGAGTACACACGTACTCCTGTCCTGGTACGACGTACCCGTTCCTTCGACTTTGGTTCGTGGCGTCAGCAATGGCGGAGTGTGTGCGTGAATAGTGTACAGGTACTCGACTGCGCGTTGGCTCGAGTCCTTGACAGTGCCGCATGAATGCTGCATGTATGGTACGTCTACTGCTGCTGGCTGCAGCCGCAGTGATTGCGAGCGATCCTCCCAAATCGAGCCTAGAGGTACGGGCCATGTTCAAAAACTGCGACGTGCGCGCCTTTTTCGCGAACAGGAATCACGGGCCATGCATGCAAGGTGCAGGTGCAGCTGCAGGTACGCGTTCAATGGCTGCTCCGCCGCATGCATGCATGCATGCATCGTGTAGATGCACAAGCCGAGGTTTCTCACAGTTCTCAGGTTGGCCACGAGACATACCTGGCAAAAACTCGGGCCGTGCCGGGCCTAAAAAAGCTTACGGTGTAAAACTCATGCTCGAGTCCGGCCTGACCAACTGTCAAGCTTAGTTTTTGGGTTCAAGTCCGGCCTGACCCGTTAGGTCCGACCTGGCATAAGCATAAAAATGTTTTTTGCAGGCTCGTGTCCGTCCGGGCATAGGCGTAAAAATGTTTTTTCAGGCACGAGCCCGTCCCGTCTTGACTTTCGGACTTGATTCTAAGGCCCAAGCCCGGACCGTGGGCATGCCTGAGCCTGGCACGGCCGGGTTTTCCATGGCCAGGTATAGCCACGACAAAGAACACTTTTGCAACCGTCTTTAGTGCGCCAACACGAATCCGTATCGATCCGCAACGCGGTTTGGATGCGATTTTTAATAAATCAAAGACAAACGTGAGGGAGGTTTACGCGAGTCCGGACCCCCAAGCCCGCTTTTGACCGCCGTGACCCATCAAAAACCCCTCCCAGCTTTCTGCCCGACGACAGCTGCCCGCATTCATGCCGTCGTAGAACGCACCGCTTCATATTGAAGACGGCTCAACACGGACACAACCTCTCACTGCCTCCGTCATTGAAGCAACCCGCTGGCCGATGACGTCGCCCGCTACACGTCCGGTGAACATGCCTCCTCGACGCATTCAAATGCCTCAATTAAACCTACGTGATAGCTGAGAAACGTACTCCTGCAACACGTCTGTTCATGAGCGAGCGAACATTAAACGCAAGGTTGGTCGAGCTCCTTCCGCTCGCCCTCTATTTAAACTAGGCCAGACGCCGGCCAAGAATCGCACCCCTCCATCGCTCCCCTTTCTCCTCCTTCACCATTTTCTCAATTATTCCTATGGCTTTCGAAGAGCAATTCACCGGCATACAAGCCGGATGGGTGGCCCACCGATCCCGCCGGATACGAGCACACCGACATGGCAGGGAGCACGGCGGCAACCGTGCCTCCCGTGCCTGCAATTGCGCCATGCAGACAGAGACAGAAGCTGGATGCGCGGAGAGCGACGAATCGATGGCTAGCGCCTCCATGTCTGCTGCTGTCATCGAGGAGTACTAGAACCCGGGAGGCCGCCACCGCTTGGGTCCCATGAAGGCCACTGCCAAGGCTACGCCAGTCTACACAGCTGGTGTCTTCCGGGTTCTTCTCTATAAGGACCATCGCCAACCCCGCGTGAGCTCCATAGAAGCAAAGGCGCCCCTTCCCCTCCCGTTGAAGCATCAGCCGGGGGTCTGCTCCGATGAGAGGTGGGGAAGCGAGCCGTATTTTGTGCTGAAGCATATGCCTTCGGGGCTCCCAGTAGTCCAATGACCGGGCTGCCGTACATGGGGAAGACAAAGGGTTCTGCCGCGATTGGCCGTAGACTAGTGTAGTGTATCCGTGTCATGAGCGTGGACCTCTCCGCGACTGTACGTGTGCATAGACTTACCTTTTAAAAATATGTTTAAAATGTAAATGTTTTCGTCCATCTTGTATGAAATCCGTCATGTTTATATGAAATCCGATTGTGTTTGCTCGAATTTCGTCCGGTTGGTTCGTATTGTTGTCAAAATGTATGTGGCTACAATTGGATGGCAGCCTCCCTTATTCGTGTCCATGGATTGGTCCACCCTATCCGCAAATGAATGCGGGAGGAAATTTGCGGGTTACCTCTGGAGATGCCCTAAGGGGTGTAATTAAATTGCTCCACAAATGACATGCGTTTGGTACCTTGTATTAGGTTTAGCCAGGCCCGTAAGTACAATTTTTGGCTTTGGTTGTTTGGGTCGCATAAATAAGGTTACCTGCACGAAACTTAAAGCATCTCTAGGCCTGCATCGAGAGGAAGGGTCGAATTGATCATTTCTCCAAAGCTAGGCCCAAGCAGTGCAACCCAAGGCACGTGGGCTAGGGTGGTTGCATGCGTGAATGCGATCTCTAGAAGTAGCGTTGTTTCCCGAAGCCGCGTCATAATTACCCTCACCGCTCTCTCTCCTATCTTCCCCACTCACACGCCCGATGAACCCCTCGAATCCATCAGTTCGGTCAGATGGATTCGAGGGTTCTTGGTCCTTTTTCATTACATCGATGGTGAAGATTGGGGGTAAAACTAGATTACAAGCGCCTAATCCTATTCACGGCGACCTTGGAGGCACTTCCAACGGCGGGGTGCAGTAGCCATCTGTTGGGGAACGTTGCATGGGAAACAAAAAAAATCCTACGCACACGCAAGATCTATCCATGGTGATGAGCATCTACGAGAGGGAGAGTGGATCTACATACCCTTGTAGATCGCTAAGCGGGAAGCGTTAAGAAACACGGTTGGTGTAGTCGAACGTCTTCGCGATCCAAATCGTCGAGCGTCCCGCGATCTCATCACGATCCGTCCCGCGATCCAATCACGATCCGTCCCGTGAACTCATCACGATCCGTCCCGCGACCCAATCACGATCCGTTCGGCGAACTCATCACGGTCCTTCCGATCTAGCGCCGAACGGACGGCACCTCCGCATTCAGCACACGTACAGCTCGATGACGATCTCCGCCTGCTTGATCCAGCAAAAGGGAGCGGAGAGGTAGATGAGTTCTCCGGCAGCGTGACGGCGCTGCGGCGATGGTGGTGGAGTAATTCCGGCAGGGCTTCGCTTAAGCGCTGTAGAAAACCGATCTAGATGAGAAACTATGCACTGGAGGAACGGACAACACTCGGCCGAACCAAGGGGAGGAGGTGGAATCCACCTCCAATCCTAGTAGGACTAGGATTCATCCTATTTTTTCCTTTTTCAACCTTTTCTCTTTGGGCCTTTTCTCCCTAGCCGCATGGGCCTTGTGTGGGACTTCCACCAGCCCACAAAGGACTGGTATTTACTCTCCCACAGCCCATGTAGCCTCTTGGGTCGAAATACCCCTCCCGATGGTCTCTCGATACACAACTGGCACTCCCGGTACACTACCGATGAGGCCGAAACTTTTTCGGCGATCAAAATAGGACTTCCTATATATGAATCTTTATCTCCGGAACATTCTGGAGCTCCTCAAGATGTCCGAGATCTCATCCGGGACTTGGAACAACCTTCGGTCACCACCATACATAACTCTATACTACGGAAACGTCACCAAACCTTAAGTGTGCAGACCCTGCGAGTTCGAGAACTATGTAGACATGACCGAGACACCTCTACGGTCAATAACCAATAGTGGGACCTGGATGCCCATATTGGTTCCTACATATTCTACGAAGATCTTTATCGGTCGAACCTCTATGTCAAGGATTTAGTTAATCCCATAAGATGTTCCCTTTGTTCTTCGCTATGTTACTTGCCCGAGATTCGATCGTCGGTATCTCCATACCTAGTTCAACCTCGTTACCAACAAGTCTCTTTAATCGTTCCGTAATATAGGATCCCGTGACTAACACTTAGTCACATTGCTTGCAAGGCTTGTTGTGATGTTGTATTACCGAGTGGGCCCTGAGATACCTCTCCGTCACACGGAGTAACAAATCCCAGTCTTGATCCATGCCAACTCAACAGACACCCTCGGAGATACCTTTACAGTACCTTTATAGTCACCCAGTTACGTTGCGACGTTTGATACACACAAGGCACTCCTCCGGTGTCAGTGAGTTGCATGATCTCATGGTCATAGGAACATATACTTGACATGCAGAAAACAGTAGCAATAAACTGACACGATCATATGCTACGTTTGTAGTTTGGGTCTTGTTCATCACACCATTCTCCTAATGATGTGATCCCGTTATCAAATGACATCTCATGTCCATGGCTAGGAAACCTTAACCATCTTTGATCAACGAGCTAGTCTATTAGAGGCATACTAGGGACATGGTTTTGTCTATGTATCCACACATGCTTCTAAGTCTCCGATCAATACAATTATAGCATGGATAATAAACGATTATCATGAACAAGGAAATATGATAATAACTAATTTATTATTGCTTCTAGGCCATATTTCCAACGGTCTCCCACTTGCACTAGAGTCAATAAGCTAGTTCACATCACCATGTGATACGCATTGTTATGAATCTAACACCCAATGAGTTCTGGGGCTCGATCATGCTTTGCAAGTGAGAGAGGTCATATAGTCAACGGGTCTGTGACATTCAGATCCGAGTGTACTTTGCAAATCTCTATGTCAAACCGTAAACACTGCTATCACACTCCACTTGGTACTATTCCAAATGGCTGCTCCACTATACGTATCCAGATTGCTACTACGAGTCATCCGGATTGGTGTTAAAGCTTGCATCGACGTAACTCTTTACGACGAACTCTTTATCACCTCCATAATCGAGAAACATCTCCTTACTCTTTTAGTCACTAAGGATAATCTTGACCGCTGTCCAGTGATCCACTCCTGGATCACTTTTCTAGCCCTTGATTATCTCATGGCAAGGCACACACCAGGTGTGGTACACAACATGGCATAATATAGAGCCTATGGCTAAGGCATAGGGGACGACATTCATCCTTTTCTCTTTCTTCTACCGTTGTTGAGCTTTGAGTCTCACTCAACTTCACACCTTACAAATCAGGCGAGAACTCTTTCTCTGACTGATCCATTTTGAACTCTTTCAAAATCTTGTCAAGGTATGTACTCATTGAAAGTCTCATCTAGCATCTTGATCTATCTCTATAGATCTTGATGTTCAACAATTAGGTAGCTTTATCCAGGTCTTCCTTTGAAAAACTCTTTTCAAACAACTGTTTATGCTTTCCAGAAATTCTACATCATTTCCGAATAGCAATATGTCATTCACATATACTTATCAGAAACTCTATAGTGCTCCCACTCACTTTATTGCAAATACAATTTTCTCATAAACTTTGTATTGATTTAATAACTTTGATCACCTTATCAAAGTGTATATTACAACTCCGAGATGCTTGCTTTAGTCCATAGAAGGATCACTGAAGCTTGCTCACCTTTTAGCATCCGTAGGACTAACAAAACCTTGTGGTTGTATCTCATACAACCTTTCCTTAAGGAAGGAAACGATGTTTTGGCATCCATCTGTCAGATTTCATAATTGAAAAATGCAGCAGTTGCTAACATAATTCCAACAGACTTTAGCATCACTACGAGTGAGAAAGTCTCATCGTAGTCAACTCCTTGAAGTTTCCGGAAAATTGTTTGCGACAAGTCGAGCTTTATAAATGGTGACATTCACCATCAGCGTCTGTCTTCATTTTAAAGATCCATTTGTACTCAACGACCTGCCGTCCAACGAGCAAGTCTAGCATAGTCTATACTTGGTTTTCATATATGGATCCTTTCTCGGATTTCATGGCCTCTAACCATTTGTCGGAATCCGGGCCCATCATCGCTTCTCCATAGCTCGTAGGTTCATCGTTGTCCAAAAACATGACCCCCAAGATAGGGTTGTCGTACCGCTCAGGAGCAGTACACGTCCTTGTCGACCTACGAGGTTCGATAGTAACTTGATCCGAAGCTTCATTATCATCATCATTTACTTCTTCTTCAACTAACGTAGGCTTCACACAAACATCTCCCTATGCTGCACTACTCTCTAGTTGAACAAAGGTTCAACAACCTCATCAAGTTCTATCTTCCTCCCACTCAATTATTTCGAGAGAAACTCTTTCTCGAGAAAGGACCCAATTTTAGCAAAAAACATTTTATGGTTGGATCTGAGATAGAAGGTTTACCCAACTGTGTTTAGGGTATTCTATGAAGATGCATTTGTATGATTTGGGTTCGAGCTCATCAGGTGAAAACCCTTTTTCATATAAGTGTTGCAGCGCCAAACATTAAGAAATGATAGCTTAAGTTTCTATCAAACCATAATTCACACGGTGTCATCTCAACGGATTTAGATGGTGCCCTATCTAAAGTGAATGTAGTTGTCTCTAATGCATAACCCCAAAACTATAGTAGCAAAACGATAAGAGACATCATAGCACGCACCATATCCAATAGAGCATGACTATGACATTCGGACACACCATTACACTATGGTGTTCTAGGTGGCGTGAGCTGTGAAACAACTTTCACATTGTCTAAAGTTGTATGCCAAACTCGTAACTCCGGTATTCACCTCCACGATCGCATCGCAAACATTTTTATCTTCTTTTCACGATGATCTTAAACTTCACTCTGAATTTCTTGAACTTTTCAAATGATTCAGACTTGTGTTTCATTAAGTAAATATACACTATATCTACTCAAATCATCAGTGAAGGTAAGAAAATAACGATATCCACCGCACGCTACAAGACTCATTGGATTGCATACATCAACATGTATCATTTCCAATAAATCACTTGCCCGCTCCATCAAACCGGAAAACGGGGTCCTTAGTCATCTTGCCCAAGAGGTATGGTTCGCATGTCTCAACCGATTCAAAATCAAATGATTCCAAAGATCCATCAGCATGGAGTTTATTCATGCGTTTTATACCAACATGACATTCAGCGGCAATGCCACAAGTATGTGGTACTATCATTATTAACTTTGTATCTTTTGGCATCAATGTTATGAACATGTGTATTACTATGATCAAGATTCAACAAACCATTCTCACTAGGTGCATGACCATTGAAGGTATTATTCATGTAAACAGAATAACCATTATTCTCTAACTTAAATGAATAACGGTGTTGCGATAAACACGATCTAATCACGTTCATGCTCAACGCAAAACACCAAATAACATTTATTTAGGTTCGTCACTAATCCCGAAGGTAGAGAGAGCGTGCGATGTTGATCACATCAACCTTGGAAACATTTCCAACACACATCGTCACCTCACCCTTAGCTAGTTCTCCGTTTATTCCGTAGCTTTTATTTCGAGTTACTAACATTTAGCAACCGAACCGGTATCCAATACCCAGGTGCTACTAGGAGTACTATCAAGGTACACATCAATAACACGTATATAAAATATACTTCTGTCGACGTAGCCAGCCTTCTTATCTACCAAGTATCTAGGGTTGTTCCGCTTCAGCGACCGCTCTCCTCATAATCGAAGCACTTAGTCTCGTGTTTGGGTTCATCTTTGGGTTGCTTCACTGGAGCAGCAACTGACTTGCTATCCATGAAGTTTCCCTCCTTACCCTTGCCCTTCTCAAAACTAGTGGTTTTACCAACCATCAACACTTTATGCTCCTTCTTGATTTCTACCTTCGCGGTGTCAAACATCGCGAACAGCTCAGGGATCATTATTTCTATCCTTGGCGTTTATAGTTCATCACCAAGTTCTAGTAGCTTAGTGACAGTGACTTGGAGAACAATATCAATCACTATCTTATGTGGAAGATCATCTCCCACTCGATTCAAGCGATTGTAGCACCCAGACAATCTGAGCACATGCTCACCGATTGAGCTATTCTCCTTCATCTTATAGGCAAAGAATCTTGTTGGAGATCTCATATCTCGCAACACGGGCACGAGCCTGAGATCCTAATTTCAGCTCTTAGAACATCTCATATGTTCCATGATGTTCAAAATGTTTCGGAGCCTCAATTCTAAGCCGTAATGCATGACGCACTAAACTATCAAGTAGTCATCAGAATGTGCCCGTCAGATGTTCACAACATCTACAGACGACACTAGAGGGGTTGGTGCACCGAGCGGTGCATTAAGAACATAAGCCTTCTGTGCAGCAACGAGGACAATCCTCGGATCATGGAGCCAGTCTGCAATATTGCTACCATCATCTTTCAACTCTATTTCCCTAGGAACATATAAAATTCAAGGGAGCTACAGCGCGAGCAAGTAATCTACAACATAATTTGCAAAGACACTACTGACTATGTTCATGATAATGAGTTCAATTAATCATATTACTTAAGAACTCCCACTCAAATTTACATCCCTCCGGTCATTCGAGTGATACATGATCCAAATTCACCAACTCAAGTCCGATCATCACGTGAGTTGAGGTGGTTTCAATGGTGAACATCATTATGTTGATCAAATCTACTACATGACTCATGTTCGACCTTTCGGTCTCTTGTGTTCCGAGGCCATGTTTGTACATGCTAGGCTCGTCTAGTTTAACCCGAGTGTTCTGCATGTGCAACACTGGCTTGCACCCGTTGTATGTGAACGTAGAGTCTATGACACCCGATCATCACGTGGTGTCTCGACACGACGAACTTTCGTAACGGTGCATACTCGGGGAGAACACAATTTATCTTGAAATTAAGTGAGGGATCACCTTATAATGCTACCGTAGTCCTAAGAAAAACAAGGTGCATAAAAGGATTAACATCACATGCAAATCATAAGTGACATGATATGGCCATGAACTTGTGCTTTTGATCTCCATCATGAAAGCATCGGCATGATCTCCATCGTCACCGGCACGACATCATGATCTCCATCATCTTGATCTCCATCAACGTGTCGCCATCGGGGTTGTCGCGCCCAACATGCTTCTACTACTATTGCTACCGTTTAGCGATAAAGTAAAGCATTACATAGCGCTTAATGATTGACACGTAGGTCATACAACAATTAAAGACTGCCCTATGGCTTCTGCCGGTTGCCGTACTCATCGACATGCAAGTTGTGATAATCTATATATCACATGATCATCTCATACATCACATATATCACATCATGTAATTGGCCATATCACATCACAACATACCGTGCAAAAACAAGTTAGACGTCCTCTAATTGTTGTTGCATGTTTTACATGGCTGCTATGGGTATCTAGCAAGAACAATTCTCATCTATGCAAAACCATAACGGTGATACACTAGTTACTTTTCAACCTTCTCAAGGACCGCCTTTGTCGAATCCGATCCAACTAAAGTGAGAGAAACTGGCACCCGCAAGCCATCTATGCAACAAGTTGCGGCTGAGGGAACCGGTCTCTCGTAAGCGTACGAGTAATGTTGGTTCGGGCCACTTCATCTCACAATACCGCTGAACCAAAACACGACCAAGGGAGGAAGCAATCTAAGCATCAACGCCCACAAACTCTTTGTGTTCTACTCGAGATCTCATCTATACATATACCTAGCTCTGATACCACTGTTGGGGAACGTCGCATGGGAAACAAAAAAATTCCTACGCACACGCAAGATCTATCCATGGTGATGAGCATCTACGAGAGGGAGAGTGGATCTACATATCCTTGTAGATCGCTAAACGGGAAGCGTTAAGAAACGCGGTTGGTGTAGTCGAACGTCTTCACGATCCAAATCGCCGAGCGTCCCGCGATCTCATTACGATATGTCCCGCGATCCAATCACGATCCGTCCCACAAACTCATCACGATCCGTCCCGCGATCCAATCACGATCCGTCCCGCAAACTCATCACGGTCCTTTCGATCTAGCGTCGAACGGACGGCACCTTCGCGTTCAGCACACGTACAGCTCGATGACGATCTCCGCCTTCTTGATCCAGCAAGAGGGAGAGGAGAGGTAGACGAGTTCTTCGGCAGCATGACGGTGATGCGGCGATGGTGATGGAGTAATTCCGGCAGGGCTTCGCCTAAGCGCTGCAGAAAATCGATCTAGAGGAGAAACTATGCACTGGAGGAACGGGCAACATGTGGCAGAAAAAGTTGTCCAAAAACCCTAAAACCTCCATTATATATAAGAGGAAGAGATGAGGAGGCTTGACCCAAGGGCCAAGCCTCTAGGAGTCGGCCGAATCAAGGGGAGGAGGTGGAATCCACCTCCAATCCTAGTAGGACTAGGATTCACCCTATTTTTGCCTTTTTCCACCTTTTCTCTTTGGGCCTTTTCTCCCTAGTCGCATGGGCCTTGTGTGGGACTTCCACCAGCCCAAAAAGGGCTGGTATTTACTATCCCACAGCCCATGTAGCCTCTTGGGTCGAGATATCCCTCTCGATGGTCTCCCGGTACACTACCGGCACTCCCGGTACACTACCGATGAGCCCGAAACTTTTCCAGCGACCAAAATAGGACTTCCTATATATGAATCTTTACCTCCGGACCATTCCGTAGCTCCTCGTGACGTGTGGGATCTCATCTAGGACTCGTAACAACCTTCGTTCACCACCATACATAACTTTATACTACCGAAACGTCACCAAACCTTAAGTGTGCAGACCCTGTGGGTTCGAGAACTATGTAGACATGACCGAGACACCTCTACGGTCAATAAACAATAGCGGGACTTGGATGCCCATATTGGTTCCTACATATTCTACGAAGATCTTTATCGGTCGAACCTGTGTGTCAAGGATTCAGTTAATCCCGTAAGATGTTCCCTTTGTTCTTCGGTATGTTACTTGCCCAAGATTCGATCGTTGGTATCTCCATACCTAGTTCAACCTCGTTACCGGAAAGTCTCTTTACTTGTTCCACAATACAAGATCCCATGACTAACACTTAGTCACATTGCTTGCAAGGCTTGTTGTGATGTTGTATTACCGAGTGGGCCTTGAGATACCTCTCCGTCACACGGAGTAACAAATCCCAGTCTTGATCCATGCCAACTCAACAGACACCCTCGGAGATACCTGTAGAGTACCTTTATAGTCACCCAGTTACGTTGCGACGTTTGATACACACAAGGCACTCCTCCAGTGTCAGTGAGTTGCATGATCTCATGGTCATAGGAACATATACTTGACATGCAGAAAACAGTAGCAGTAAACTGACATGATCATATGCTATGTTTGTAGTTTGGGTCTTGTCCATCACACCATTCTCCTAATGATGTGATCCCGTTATCAAATGACATCTCATGTCCATGGCTAGGAAACCTTAACCATCTTTGATCAACGAGCTAGTCTATTGGAGGCATACTAGGGACATGGTTTTGTCTATGTATCCACACATGCATCTAAGTCTCCGATCAATACAATTATAGCATGGATAATAAACGATTATCATGAACAAGAAAATATGATAATAACTAATTTATTATTGCCTCTAGGGCATATTTCCAACACCATCTTCTTGTCTTCCTCCACCACTTCCATCTGCACCAGTCGCAGTCTCGTCCTCATAGTCTTCGTCAAGAATGATGGGCCTTGCACGGTCGTCTGCCATCAGTGCCCTGACCACCATCTGCACCGCATCGTCGTTGTTCTCCGGCGCCTCTAACGTCCTAGTATAGAACCTTGCGACACACCAATATTAAGAAGCCATGTACTCCCCGTACTTGGCCCATCTTGCCCTCTGTCGAGCATCAATGGAGTCTGCCTAATTCATGGCTCTTCGCAGGATGCCCACTGTCATAGCGCCCTTCACTGGGTCAGGAATCAGTGTATTTAACTCCTCCGATGTAGCCTTATTTACAACATCACCTGCCTCCTTGTGCATCTCTTCGATGCTACTGAAGTTCGAGCACCCCTCCATGATGTTCTTGAAGTTTGTGTGGTCTCCGAGCGAGCACTAAAGGAAAGAAAGGCCCTCCATCCAATTGTTGGGTTCTACTGTAGGTGCATCGCATGCAAATTAAAAATTTCCTACGTGTAGAACATCTAAGAACATGCTACGAAGATGGATCACAAATTGTTACCACTAGACACGCAGTGTCGTGCAGCGGAAGTAGAGTTGGGGCAACGCGTTCGTGTGGTCCGTCTCCTCCTCGTCCGATCTCCCTTGAACAGTCGTTCTGATCTCCCTCACAGCCGGTCACCAGATCCCATGTACAGGTTCGCCGGAGCGACGCAAGTGCACCGCCTCTAAAGGTATCTGCGCGTGCAGGAGGAACACCCGTGCGGCGAACTGCTAGGTCCGATCACACGGTCGGCGGCGGCGAGTGGAGGTGGGTAGTTGCAACTCATGCAAAGCCCTAATGACGGCGCCGAAGCGATCAACCGGATGGGTGTGCCGCACCTCCACTATATATAGGCATCCGGCGCGGGCTCAACTCTTGGGCCTCGCACGGATCCTAAAACCCACGTGTTCCTTCCCTTAAGCACACGACCCTTTAGGTTCTCGTCCACTTGGTCGCGAGTCAGATCACATCCAACTCGACCGGTCGGTAGCGGCCTCTAGCAAGACGTGTGGACTCCAAGTGTCCGATGAAGCTGGTTAGGCGAACCTGTACTTCACACTTCTGTTCCCTTTGCCACACGATATATGTTGTTGTGCACAAGGTGACATGGTCATCCTTGTTGCAGCAAGACCTCTTTCTCATTCCAGTGAATCCAACCAACATTTGGATTATCTCATAATCCTCATCGCATGGCCATGTTTATCCAGGTCGGATCACCCGAGGGGCCCAGAGTATATCTCTCCTGATCGGAGGGACAAATCCCATCTTGCTTGACCATGTCTCGCAGCATGGGTCTAGACAAGCCTGAAACCTACCTTTGCAACTACCCAGTCACGGTGTAGCGTTTGGTCGTCCCAAAGCAAGTCTGTCACCAACCCAAGTACATGCGCCAGCTCAAGTCTTAGGACATAGAACGTATGTTGTACTAGAGACTCACAGATGACCTATCGCTGCGTCTCATAGTTGGGTCTGTCCAATTCAGACCTTATCTCGACTCGGATCTGACCAGACCTTTCCGAGTCCATATTATCTGGCTAGCATCCAATGCTACATGGTCAGTGAGACCGAACCATCCACCGTGTCATATGCTAGTCTGATTAGTTGCGCATCCACACAACCCTTTTGACTAGGGACCATTTAGGACAGTTATCATACAATGCATAGTCTCACAAACAAGTCACATACTTGTTAATATACATCAATGATTGTGTCCAAGGACTATCTTTATTCATAAACACATAGGAAATATCATCATACATGATTACCTCTAGGGCATATCTCCAACACCAATGCCCTAGGGGAAATGGTTGGGGTTATGGTTCATGGCGATGGAGAGGTGGTGAAATAGAGAGATGAAAGAGGAGACATAGAGATGGTTTGAGTGCGATGGTAGTAGCTATGGTGGGTAAATATATATGAGCGTTATGCTTATAGGAATGCATGCTGATCTTTGAACTTTGTGTTGTTCATAATGCAGATTGACAAGGAGGTTGTGTCGACATTGGACAAGGGCAAGGAGGTCGTGCCTCCATTGGAGGACTACATGGTGGTGTAGGACCTGCTAGCGGAGGCGAAGGAACTATGTGCACTACCACGAGGAGTCAGGGCCAACCCACTTCTTGCAAGATGATCCTTGGTCTGAATCTAGAGAGCTTGTATTTGCCTTTAGACTTCACGAAGCACTTCCCCACCGTCCCTGTGGAGTTCAAGCTCAAGACGAACACCGGCTACGCATGAAGGGTCATGGTCCGGATGGTCGACGAAAGGGTCACTCTTGATCAGGGTTGGTCCCCCTTCACCGTCGTTCACCAGATCATGATTGGGTACATGGTGACCATCAAGTTGTTGACTCCCGACACCCTGAAGGTGACCGTCTTCAACGACGACGGTATGGAGGTGGTCACCAAGTGCAAGAAGCATGACGAAGCCTTCGCCGTGAACGTCTAGAAAACTCTTGTTGCCTCGTTTGATTGAAGACTATATTATGCGGCGTGGTTTGCTTTAGATCTTATCCTATTATGTTAAACTTGTTCTAATGCGTGGTTAAGGCTATGTTATGTGTGCCTCTTATCGATGAGCATGCTCAGTTTGTTGTTACCTATGTATCGGACTTGCGTTTTCCTGGAAACAAGCCCGCAATCAAACAATGCGCCTTTCCTTTGGCACATGCAAGATAGAGGGGATGCAGTCAAGCAATCAACATGCAAATGTTAGTTTTTTGTATAAGCTCAACCAGGCCCAACTAAGACAAAGTGACTAAAAACGATGCAAGTAATCAAACGCGTTTTAAGGTCTATCTGAATTGTGACCATCTTTGCCACATATTGTCACATCATTTTGCCTCACTTAAGTTACTTGAGTTGCTCGCATTGATGGAGAAGCAAGGTGCATCACATCACGCGACACCATCGTGCCGGGGCCAATCGCACGGGGCGAGAGACATCGGCTGTAGGGGCCGGCCATGGAGCTTGGAGCAGCAAAAGAAGCAGGCGGTGCGCCACCCACGCTACCGACCGACTGGCATCTGGGGAGGTCGGATCGTCTGCTGGGGTCCATTTCTCCGTTGCCATGCCATCCGTCGTGATGCATCTTTCAGTTAGGCGCACGTCGAAACATTTCTTCAGACTTTGGGTTCATGGATCCTGCAAGCTCCAGTTCAACACGCATGTGGCCACACCTTTTTCTTCCTTTCCCATCCCCAACCTTCATTCGACGCGTCGTGGCTGCTGGTACCGATGATGCATCGAAGAGAAGTGGATTTGAAAGTTAAAACCCGGCGAGCTCGCTTTTAAGTAGGGAAACGTTTTCCGCCAGCGCGCCATCCGGAACGTTCGGCCGGTCGCATGGCTGACGTTCGATCGCATTAGATCTAGCGTCTTCACGTCCTCCTCTCACTTTTTTTGCCTTATCTTCTTCTTACTCCTCCTCCTCCCTTGCCCCGGCGACCTCAGGCACTGCCGGCGAGCGTCACACCTTTTTCGGCGCTCCGGCGAGGACTCCACCGACGCACCCTATCTCGCCGGATGGAACTTCACCGGCGGCCGATATGCCTGACAACGACGAGCGACGAGACCATGAGAGCTGATGCAAAAGGGGGCGACGGAGTGCTACCACGACGGTGTCCACGTACTGCACCTCCACGGCGGTCGGGGTGTGTGACGGCGATGCCCGAGGTGACCGCAGGCTACAACCACGGCTTTTTCGTCGCCGGTAGCCGGTTGAAGCTTTTTTCATATAGGGTTGAAGCTTTCTCTCTCAACGTTTGCAGCTTTTTTTTCTGGTTGCGGTATATGATTGGAGCTTTTTTTCTTAATGATTGAAGCTTTTTTATACACGGTTGAAACTTTTTTCATCCACGTTTGAAGCTTTTCTTAAAACGTTTGAAAGTTTTTTCCTTTTTGAGCAGCGCTTGGGTAAAGCTCTCTCTATCATCTGATTGAAACTTTTTTCATCCAAGGTTGAAACATTTTGTGTCAGCGGTTGTATCTTTTCCTGATTCGCAGTGCAGGTTGAAGCTTTTTTCATCTAGGGTTGAAGCATTTTCATCCGAGGGTTGAAGCTTTTTTTCCAGCATTTGCAACACAACATTTGCAACACAGGAAGGAGGGTGAGGTGCGACCGACGAGGTGAAGACTGACGGGCACGAGTAGCGGCGAGTGCGTCGGCGAGTAGTTGCCTTTGCCACCGGAGCTAAAAGTGTAGCCGTGCGGAGATGCAACCACACGGTGCAGATGTTGCATGGGTGGAGCTGATGTTGAGGACGGTGGCGAGGGCCTTGCCCAGCGACACGGACGGCGGACAAGGGGCGTCAACCGACGGTGAGGCAAGATGAGAAGGCGAGGCGAGACGGTCGACGCGTGCGAGGGCGGCTCTCTCCTCTGTCTCCTCTTTCCTTCCCATGCGCGAGGTTAAAGATAAGATGAGGAGAGGACGGGGAGAGATCTGACGGCTCGGGGAAGGAGGAGGGGGGGGGCAGATCTGACGACTAGGGCTTGACCGGCCCAACAGTTGGGCCGGCGCGTTGGGGCAGATCGCTCCCCTTTTAATTAACGGAAGGAAGGCGTGACAGGCGCATAAATGGGCTCACATCTCCGGTTCATGAGCTCGCCATCTCTGTCTCAGTGTTTCATCGCCTGCCCGCCTGCACCGGCAGCGGTGGTACTGTCTTCAGAAGCCCTGTTCTTGTTCGTGCAGGCTGCAGGACACAGGGCACCTCCTCCTTCCTGCTTGATCATTTACGCTTACCGCAGTGCACACAGCCTGGCCTGCCACATTGCTCATTTATAGCCGCCACTGACGTAAGGCCCAGAAATAAGCCGAGAACATGGGGTACACTTGATCCAGGACAGATATTTCTGCCCTCCACCTTCTCTCATCAGCTCACTCCACTCAACATGTATACCCAGCACGAGGCTAAGAACGGGTTGGAACAAGTAACCCAGCACGTTGAGTAATTTTTTTGATTCTTATTCCTGCAAACGGGGTTCAATTATTTCACAAACTCAGGCGGTTGTACACGATACATGTCTCCTTACTGGTTTCGTCCCCTTTTCAGACATCATCTCATCTCACGAACCGAAGCATGAGCTTGCCTTTCCCAATCAGCGACTCTTGCTTCATGGATCACGCCTGAGCGAGCAATGAGGGCAGTCTACTTGGAACCTGATCCCTGGACATCTACCAGCTGATAAAGATCTCCACGTCGCTGGTGTCGTAGAGGAAGAAATTGCCTGGAGAATGATTTTGGTCAAGCGATTAGACCAAGCTGATAAGAGTAATAAAAAGCTGCATGGAAAAGCTGATTCAATCATTTTGCTTACCTTCTCTGCTCAATCAACGAATAATCAATCTCAGCTATTATAGTTGCTTCATCATGCTCAGTTGTCGCAATCACCTCACCAAACTAGAAAATAAAATGCCAAGAGTTAAGTGTGAGATAGCCATACCATCACTGAAATAGAGTTGTCAGAGTGCTGAGTGTATGAAACAGCATGGCTCAAGGCAAAATCAACAGTAAAGACACTATTCCTTGCGTTAGTGCTGGGTTTGACTTCCAAGTCTGGAGTCTGGAGAACAAAAGATCTAGAGGCTCCTGCCAAACTACAGAAGAACTGGCATCTTAAAATCTATAATCAACTCACCGGTCCAACAAGAGTGGAATGTCCCCAAGCAACATAGCTTGAACTGGTATCTCGAGCTGGAGCACAGGTTGCAACAAAAAGCTAACAGAATAATGATCGTTACTACTTGAAAGCGAAAAAATGGAAGCGGAAATGATGAGTGTCTGTACAGAAAAAATGGAGGGCAGCACATCAGTGTTCCTCATACCTGGTTGTCAGCAGCCCTGGCATCATAAAAACATATTCAGAACAGAAACAGAGAAGATGCAATGCAAAATAACAAGGACAGATACTTCAGCCAGTACTTATATGGAGGAAAATACAGAAGAGTTGATCTTTTGACTACATCTAAGCTTAATTTAGAAGTAAATTATCATCAACAGAAGTACAAGACATTTAACCTCATTATCTATCTCCTGCATTTCATCTCTAGGTCCAAATGATTCAGAAGATACATACCTTGCCCGTTGAAGCAACTCCCAGTGCAATGGCCCAGTAGTCATGTTGAAAGCACCAGGATAGCATAGCAAATGAGCACCTGCAGTCAACAAGCGAGCATTATTATATTTTGTATGATCAACAGTGAAGTTGCACGTATTATGTTATTAGCACTAAAAATCTAGAGGTTGCAAGCTATTATGGACTCGGTCCCAGTGACAAGCAACACGAGTACTGCAGTGTGTGGAAAGTACATACAGTTAATAGTAGCAAGTCTCAAGTCTCAACTCATTTTAGTCGAAAGGTTATCTATTGAGCTGCATCCATGTCATAAACTCATAACTTTTGGACCAAAGATATTTCCACCAGACTTTTACTAGAAAGGCAAACAAAGTATGTATATCTCATAAAACTTGATAGTCAATCATGGGAAGAGGATTTGTGGCTCTCGGGTGACACACGCCCCTATATATGAATATAGTATTAAAAAACATATTAGGAAAATTTTAAAGATTCTAAAATTTTGGGATATGAAACCTGGGTGCCTGTTGTACACCCGTGTTCAGTTTAGTGGGGAATGAGTGCCCGTGGTAATGTCAGTAAAAAAGACAAAAAAATTGTATCTATAGGAAAAAAAATAGATTTATCGTATGTCGAACCATAATTCCTGCACAACGGATACCACGGGCACCCATTCCCCACGAAAATGAACACGGGTGTACAACGGGCACCCAGGTTTCACATCCCAAAAATTCAGAATTTTTTAAATTTCCTGATATTTTTAATGCTATTTTCATATAGGGGTGTGTGGCACCCCGGTGCTCCAACTTCAATCATGTTAGTTGCATAGTTTTAAGATTCCTTTTTTAGACAGGTTCTTCATTTTCAAAACAATCATCTATATAAGCACGGGATTGTGTCTATTATTGATTAAGAAGAAAAAATTAAACAAATTATCTAGTCTACCTCCCTTTTCACCAGGCAAACAGAATGGACAAAGATCCTCCTACCAGCAGACCCTTAACAAACCAGGCCCATAGTACAAGTAAATACTGGAAATCAAATTATATTTAGCTATTAGTTTCTGAGACCAAATAATGTCATCCATTATGCACATACATAGTAAGTTAGCAGCTGCTACGAATCAAATGATGTAATTAGCATTAAAGCAATCCTAGAAGTATTTTGTGATTATAACACTAAAAACATTACAAACAGATAAATCACGTGTAATGTAAAAATAGGATGTGAGAAATTTAGACCTCTTGCAGCATACAACATTGCCAATTCCTGGAAACGAATGTCATAGCAAATGCCTATACCAATTCGGCCTACATCTGAAAACAATCGACACTATGTTAGATTTATATGCAACAAAATAAATTAGTTGTGCTGTATCAAGAAACTAAAGCAGAACAAGGATGACCAAATTCAACTAGGCACAACAAATTGCAGAAGAAATCTAGAAAGCAGAACTAAACAAACAATGAGAAATGAAAGCTTAAATAACATATACGAAGGAGATTCTTAAATCCAAGAAACATGGGAAGTCCATATGGAAAGGTATGGCCTAACATCAATCATAAACATGTTCTATTTGTAAACCTTAATTGATATGACCCAAACAAAAATTTAGGGATACATCGAAGATCTTGTGGTTTGAGAGCTACCTAATTCTAGTGTGGTTTATTACAGCAGAGTAATAAGACAAACCTGTGTCAACAACAGTAAGATCTTGCCCAGCAGTAAGGGTTTTTGATTCCTGGAATGTAATCTTTCCTGGAATATCGATGTCAAAAAGATGGACCTGCATTCATGAAAGGTTCATTGCTGTGACATAAAAAAACCAAGAAGGAACCACCTTAGGAATAACATTGTTTAGTGTGGAAGAAACAAAATGCCATGAGGCGTAAGTTAACTAATCAAATGTTGTAAATAAGGTAAGTTCACTAGTTAGCTTGCGTAAATCAATAAATTTATAAAACATGTACTTTTCTTGTGACTTCGCGAGAACATTATGTTTTACAGTCGTCGGAAGAGAATCACAGTACTACGTGGAAACGTCATGACTGATGCACTAGACGTTCTGAGCATGTCAGTAATAATATAAAAATACTGTGGTTTTTCAAATCAAACATAGTTCATCCGGTTGGCATTGTTGTCTGTCACTATTACATACTCAATTTATGTGTCTTCACTCTTCAGTTACTATATAAACAAACTACTTAACGGAAACAAGTTTCCATACATACCTTTCTATGTTTACCCTTAAGCTTGCCATCTGAACCAAAGACGCAGCATGTATTGTACAAGCTGTTACCAGAACGTTCTGATATGGATCCACCAACAAGAGTAATTTGCAAGCTGCGAGCAACATCAGACATCATTGAAAATGAAGGAGCTGCATCGCCACCAGCCTCAATGTCCTCAGCATACTCTGGAAAGCTGTCATTTGAATATGGACCATTCCATATCTCCTACAGACATAAAAACAGGAAACTGCAACAAGTGAAAGGTAATAAAAAAGCAAAAGTGAATTTCTTACCAAATGATCTGATAAGAGAAAGGGGACTAAATTATCAAATCAAAATCACACGCAGCCTAGTCAATGCATGTTAAATCATGCAGCACAAGATGTGGAAATGATACCATGGTTCAAAAGTCAAAAGCTGTTTGAGAAGAAAAATGAGAAACTGAAGTACCGAACTATTTTTACGCAGTTAGTGAGACTTGTCCTAAATAACTTATACTAGTTGGCTGAGAAAAAAAGGTACATATTGGGCAAGCTACACAGGAGTGGGAGGTGCCAAAACCTAGTAATGCTGTATTATCTTTTGGCAATTGGACAAAGAAAATAACAGCATTACACCATAAATTTACAATTTGGCTCATGACAAAACGGATGCTAAGTGCATGGGCCTCAATCAATAGTTAATTACCACAATGTTGGTAACTCCGGTACTGTCGGACTACTTACACTGTAACTCGTGACATAGTGAACCTGTACCCTAGTACAATCTAACTTTTAGAGCACACGTCTCAATATCACAGCTAAATGCTAATTATTGACATATCAGAAGTAAACATGCACATGATATGATCCTCTCCCCCTCGGTGCATATACTCACTATTGAATCTTATAGAATCGCCAGTCAATCAAGGAAATGAGGCTACACTAATATGCTTCTACCCGTAAATTTACGTGGTCACTCTATAGTCTATAATCACCAGTTAATCCTCGACGGCCCTACCATCCGAGAGGAAATTGCTACTGACAGAGCGGGTAATAACAGGGCTTCGTTCGTGCGCACTGACCGGGAGGAGCACGAGCTTGGCGCCGTCGGCCGCGGCGGACTCGATGGCGGCGCGGGCGCGCGCGATGTTGCGAGCCTTGTCCGCCGTCACCGAGAGCTGGCACAGCGCCACCTTGAACTGCGCCCACAGAACCCAAACCCTCTTCAGATCAAACCCCGACCCGACACAAAAGCAAAGCGATTAGCTAGAACCGGGTAGGGGGCGTGACCTTGGAGAGCGGCGGGGCCGGGGGCTCGACGGCGGGGGGCGAGCGCGCGGCCTCCGGGCGGAAGGAGGAGGCGGCGGTGGCCATCGCGGCGACGCGGGGGCGGCGGCGGTAGGGGAGGCTGGCGAGAGCGGAGGTCCGGAGGCGGGAGGGCGAGAGGAGGGAGAAGGCTGTGGATGTGGCTGCGGCTCTCATCGGAGGACGGTGGCGTGGCCTAGTGTAGTGCGGAGGCCGGCGTGAGTCGTGACGCCGACCGGATGGGAGTGGTTGGGTCTTCGGAGCGGATGGGCTTCGGCTGGCGGTGGCCGGTGGGGACGGGTGTCAACAGTTGACTGTGGTGTTACTCGTGGCACTTGTCTTTCGTTTTTACTCCACCGTCCGGAATTATTCCTCGCATGAATGTATGAAAATAAATAGGAAAACGCTTGTGGCCGACGCGGTCGCGCGCGATCCGTGCATATGTAGCTAATTAGGCATGCATTTTTTTTTCTAAATTTACTGCAATTATTGTTCAAATTTGCTACAAGCATTTTCTATTTACTACATTTGTCCACTAAAAAAGCTGCATATATATTTGGTTGTAACCCCACTTCATCGGATTTTTCGTTATAATCGGTGTTTTTTGATTCTTGCTATAACCGGTGTTGATTTTTGCTACAACCGGTATCAATTTTTGCTACAACCATTCACTAAAAAACTGCATATACGTTCGTCAGAGTTGCACCCCAAGTTCACCGGATTGTTTTGCTACAACCCCCATTTTATTTTGCTACTTCGCATTATCAGCGTGTTTTTTTTGCTACGACCATGTTGATATTTTTTTGCTACAACTATATTTTTTGTTGCATCCGTGGTCGAAATTTGTTGCATCGTGGTGGAAATTTGTTGCATCGAGATTTTTGCTCTATGGACAGATCTAAGGGTCAAACCACAGATCGAATCTAACAAATCGGCCGGCCCGCGTGCGGCCGGCCAAAAGTTTCGGCCAGCGCGCCGGCACAGAGCACTGCCCAAATAAATATATCTAGAACCAAGATACATCTAAATACATCTATTTTTATGATAAATACATCTCTACAAACTCTTTATATCGTGGACCTTTAAAGTGAGTTTATAGTTCGCGACATGTTTTGGATACGAACCGAAAACAGCCGCAGCAGAACAGAAACTTAAAATGAACGTGCAAATTTTGAAATCAAAACTTCTCACTAGAAATCAAACTACTTTGGTAGAACTAGTAACGTTCATAGTCACTTGATCATCATACAAAATCTATTTGTACAAAGTAGAACAAGCCTACTTCCAAAATTTGGCTCATCGGAGCCATCCGGGTGCGGCGGCGGACATCCTTAGTTGTCATCGTCGGAGCTGAGGTCGATGTAGATGTCGTCCTACGCCTTGGCTTCGCGATGCCACACTGCCAAGGTACTCCTTCGCCTTTGCGAGCCCGTGCTCGAGGAGGATGTTGCCAAGGTCAGCGTCCCGACGATGATGTTGCGCCGCCTCCTCCTCCTCTTGTGCACTGTGTGCGACGATGGCGGCCTACATGGCGTCTACCTCCGCGGGGGAGGGGAGGAAATCCTTCGACCCGACGACGCCACCGCCCCGTCACTCCGGCTCTGGCTTCGACTCCCTCTTCACAGTGTGGAGCAACGAAAGCTCCTCCAGCTCCCTTTTCACCGGCGTGAGCGGCATACGGGAGCTCGACCCCCCGACGGAGCTACCCGCGATGGAGTTGCCCGTGTTGGAGGACAGCTGCACCTGCCTTGGGTCGTACTCCTCCATCTCACGGCGGAGGAGCGACGACAGCAGCTCTAGGCCGCGGTTCGTGTACCTCCAGGCGGACTGCTTCCTTGCGCTATAAGCGACGACGCATCGCTACCGCTCGGGGTCATCGCCACCGCCAGCACGACGGCTCAAGTTGCACATCCCGCGGCACATGGTGGAGTGCGGTGGTGGATTGGAGTCACCGGCAGCAAGAAATCGAGAGGGGAGATGGGGAATTGCGGCGGCACGATGATAGGGTTTGGCCTTGTATATCGTCCGTGAACCCATAGTTATACTACACGTGGGGAGGGCAGTTTCCGGGCCATTGTAAAATATTTACGGGTCGGGGTGACTATACGGGCTTGTCTGGCCCAAAAAAGGGGCCAAACCCGTATAGTCGCCGGATTTTTACGAGCCGCGCATTTTTTTAAAGCCTGCTAGAGATACTCTAAGGGCATCTTCAACGGCAACCTGCAAATTTCCTCCCGCATCCGTCCGTGATCAGGGGATCAGTCCGCGAACACGGATGCGGGAGGACGACATCTAGCACTAACATGTATATGTCCGTCGGTAAATTCAAATTCAAATATACTCTGATTCGGTTCACATAGCGCGCCATGCGTCCGATCGCATGCCTGGTCACAACAAAATGAGGCAAATATGCTTAGTTTTTACGTGCCCGATTCCAAAAGAACATCAGCCCG
Organism: Hordeum marinum; assembly: GCA_022496015.1. Taxonomy (NCBI): domain Eukaryota; kingdom Viridiplantae; phylum Streptophyta; class Magnoliopsida; order Poales; family Poaceae; genus Hordeum; species Hordeum marinum. The sequence continues at coordinate 453,410,217 of CM039675.1, read as the reverse complement.
ACAATCTATGCATTTCTGCCCTGTCGGACCGGCAATCACAACCAGTTGCTCCCCGACCAAGGAGGTGTCGTCGCAGCCGCATTGGCAGCTTGTGTGGATCATCTGTTGCATGCCCGTCTGGGTGTAGGACTGATGCGGGTAGTTTGTAGGACTGGGTGGGATCTGAGTCTTACACCTACCGGTCCTCATAGCCCCCTCCCCATCCCTCGCCTTTGTTGTGGATGATGTCGAGCATCTTCATGTCCGCGTCATACGCCAGCTGCCCTGCTATAGGCATTACAGCGAACAACGTGCGGGCACCCATCTTTTCCTCGGGTTCCTGCCGCACCGGCTGTAGTTGTGGCAAAGAATACTCGGAGGAGAGCGGTGCCGCATTGACATCGACGATGTAATGCCCTGTAGCGGTTGGGGTGCCGAGCTGCTCGGTGTAATAGTAGTAGTACAGAGGCTTGTAAGACTCCGGCCACTGCGCCGCCTGTGTTGTGCGCCCGCCCGTCTTACGGCATCCTCCATGGCCGCGCTGTCCGCCAAGACCTTCGCCTATCGCCACCAGCAAGCCCACCGACGGCCAACCACTTCTTGAGCTTCTCCTCCTCTACGACCTTCGCTTTGATGCGGCCATCCTACCGCGTCGCATAGTTGATCTTCCGGACGAGTGCGATGCGCGGATCCTCTGGAAACTCCATCGGCTCCATCTCCAGCAGGTTCTCGGACGACTTCATGAATCGGCGGTAGAATGAAGGAGAGGTTGGGAGAAAAGAGCGGGAAGTGGGCGGAGAGCGACAGGGAATGAAAGAAGAGCAGTGAGGGGTTGGGCGCGAAAGTTGGGCATTGCTACAAAAGTGTGGGCTCCGCCTTCCTTTTTGGGTGAGCTAGGGGTAGATAGCGCTGTTTCTCGTGTCTGGACTCTCGCAAACCTCCCCCTTGTTTGTTGCCAGTTTGCAGGAGAAATCACGTTATACAGGACTGCGTTGGATAGCTTCCGCGGACCAGACCGTTGCGGGAAGTTTGCAGGTCCGCCTTCAAGATGCCCTGTCGGTGTAAAAACCGGCAGACCTCGGGGTAGGGGGTCCCGAGTCGTGGATCTCGGATCGGTGCTAACAGGAACAAAAGAGATAATGTTTACCCAGGTTCGGGCCCTCTTGATGGAGGTAAAACCCTACGTCATGCTCTTGTTTATATTGATGGAGTAGTATCGAATACAAAGTTGATCTACCTCGAGATCGTGAGATGTGTTCTAACCCTAGGGCTAGGTGAGTAATGTTGTGTTCGAGTCCGCTCTACGGGCTAAACCCCACGACTTGTATACACGCTGAGTTGGGAATCTAGGGTTACAAGGTCGGTATCCTAACATGGAAACGACTAGAGAAGTCTTGGAGTATACGTAAAGTCTTTGGTAGACGAAGTCTCAATCATGTTCTATCATGCAACCTCCAAAGTTCATCTTAAGAGGACAGTGTGCCCCTCGTCCCAATCCGAAGATCTTGGTCTGACTAGGTTAGGACCCCCTAGTCTAGGACATCATCAGTAGCCCCTGAACTAGTCTTCTACAACGAGGATGATTCCCTTGATGAAGATTACTTCGTATCCAAAGTCCTTGGCTTGACAGACGAGTTCCCCTCCGCCGAAGTCCCTGGCTTAACAGACGAGTCCCCCTTCATGATTTAAAAACGCTCGAACCGTCCATAAAAGAATACAGTGCCTTATAACAAGACCGAGCCGAGTTCCATTTTTCATCCGAAGAGGTAGGTCATCTTAGTCTCGAAGGCCGACCACATATGTGTGAATAGTGCCATTAATCCTGACAACTTTATCAAAACGGCACACCCCCGGTCGAGCAGCTACTGCCTCCCTCAAATCGTAGCCCGAGGCATCCTTTTTACTCGCATGCCCCATTGAGGTGGAGATCGTGCCCATTTTATCATGGATATCATCAAGGTTTTGTTTCCCCTAATATGTATAACGACATCTTCTGTGGCTGGTGGCGTTTTTATCGGTGCAGCAAGGGGGACTCGCAAGTGACCACACTCGCATCCCCCTTTGGCTACTACTTCGTCGAGCTCCAGCCCCCCAGTCCTGCTCTCCTCCCCATAACAAATCCACACTCCCCCTATAGCCATGGCCGATACACTCCAAGGGCGTTGGGCTGGTTCTCTTGTGATAAAGGGTGACATTTTGGAGCTACACGAGGCCAGATACATCCCCAACAACGTGAAGGCCCGTGCCCCTACCGCTGACCAGTAGGTAGCCGCCCCCAAAGCAGGGGAGCGGGTAGTCATCACCCCCACCTCATCAGAGGGCTTAGGGTTCTCATTGCATCCCTTTGTGCGTGGGGTAATGTTCTACTACGAGCTTGATTTCCACCATATGGCCACAAACTCCATCCTCCACCTCGCCTCTTTCATCATAGTCTTCGAAGCTTTTCTCCGCTGTGAGTCGCACTTCGGCCTTTAGCTAAAAACCTTTGGGATCAAGACGGTGTCTAGCGGCCCCAAACTGGTAGAGTATCGAGGGTCTATGGTCAACAAGAACCAAAACGCCGATTTGTTCAAGGACACCTTCATCAAGACGGTGAAGGAGTGGCGGCGCGAGTGGTTTTACATCACTGGGCCGCTCACCCAAGCCAAGCCGAAGTCCGCATATTTTCAGCCAGACCTCCCCGCAAGCTCAAGTCCTAGAGAGAGAAGCGCATCGTCTCGGAGAATGCCAGCAAGGTGAAGGCTCTGGTGGAGAAGATCCAATCGTGGTCCCTTGAGAAGGACCTCGGGCTGCTTGACATGGTAAATGTCATGCTCAACCACTTGATACTCCCACTCCAATTTCGGGCCAAGCCAATGTGAGCGTATAGTCCTGAGGAGGCGGGCCCAGTTGTCCATTTTTCCACACCATCCTTTCGGGCATGTCGATGCGACTATTTGAGCTGGATGAGGACGATGTCTTCGAGGACGTAGATGACCGTGGCTTTGAAGCTAGCTACGAAGCTTCGTCGGTAAGTGTCCTAATGCACATATTTGTATTCATTTTTCCGCATAGATCCTAAATGAAACATTTTTTGCTTGGCTAGTGCAGAAGTGGTCGGCCAAAATGCAGGCTATGCGGTGCCCAACCCCCTTTCCCGAGGAGGACATAACCCCTCAGCTTATGACGCTCTTAATTGAAGAGTCGCATGTTCTGGTCCCCAAGAGGAAGAAACCCCAGGGGACTTGCGGGTGCTCGGAAGCAGATGGCTTCAGCTTCCCGGTCCGAGGAGACCCATATTGTTGGAAATATGCCCTAGAGGCAATAAATAAAGTGTTTATTATTATATTTCCTTGTTCATGATAATCGTTTATTATCCATGCTATAATTGTATTGATTGGAAACACATTACATGTGTGGGTAAATAAACAACACTCTGTCCCTAGTATGCCTCTAATGAACTAGCTCGTTGTTCAAAGATGGTCAAGGTTTCCTAGCCATTGACATGTGATGTCATTTGATAACGGGATCACATCATTAGGAGAATGATGTGATGGACAAGACCCAAACTACAAATGTAGCATATGATCGTGTCAGTTTATTGCTACTGTTTTCTACATGTTAAGTATATGTTCCTATGGCCATAATATCATGCAACTCACGGACATCGGAGGAGTGCCTTGTGTGTATCAAACATTGCAACATAACTGGGTGACTATAAAGGTGCTCTATAGGTATCTCCAAGGGTGTCTGTTGAGTTGGCATGGATCAAGACTGGGATTTGTTAGTCCGTGTGATGGAGAAGTATCTCAGGGCCCACTCGGTAATACAACATCACAATAAGCCTTGCAAGCAATGTGACTAAGTGTTAGTCACGGGATCTTGTATTACGGAATGAGTAAAGAGACTTGCCGGTAACGAGGTTGAACTAGGTATGGAGATACCGGCGATCGAATCTCGGGCAAGTAACATACCGAAGAACAAAGGGAACATCATACGGGATTAACTGAATCCTTGACATAGAGGCTCGACCGATAAAGATCTTCGTAGAATATGTAGGAACCAATATGGACATCCAGGTCCCGCTATTGGTTATTGACCGTAGAGGTGTCTCGATCATGTCTACATAGTTCTCGAACCCGCAGGGTCTGCACACTTAAGGTTTGGTGACGTTTTGGTAGTATAGAGTTATGTATGGTGGTGAACGAAGGTTGTTCAGAGTACCGTATGAGATCCCGGATGTCACGAGGAGCTCCGGAATGGTCCGGAGGTAAAGATTCATATATAGGAAGTCCTGTTTTGGTCGCCGAAAAAGTTTCGGGCTCATTGATAGTGTACCGGGAGTGTCGGTAGTGTACCGGGAGTGCCGGTAGTGTACCGGGAGGCCTCCGGGAGGGGTATTCGACCCAAGAGGCTTCATGGGCTGTGGGAGAGTGAATATCAGCCCTTAGTGGGCTGGTGGAAACTCCCACACAGGCCCATGTGGCTGGAGAAGAAAACCCAATAGGAAAAGGTGGAAAAAAGGCAAAAAAAAGGAGCAATCCTAGTCCTACTATGATTGGAGGAGGAGTCCTCCTCTCTTAGTAGGTTCGGCCGAACCATAGGAGACTTGGCCCTTGCGCCAAGGCTCTTCTCCTCTCCTCCTATATATAATGGTGGGTTTTGGGGTTTTGCACTAGATTTTTCAGCCACGTGCTACCCGTTCCTCCAGTGCATAGTTTCTCCTCTAGATCGAATTTCTGCAGTGCTTAGGCGAAGCCCTATCAGAATTGCTCCACCACCATCGCCGGAGTGCCGTCATGCTGCCGTAGAACTCTTCTACCTCTCCACTCCTTCTTGCTGGATCAAGACGGCGGAGATCGTCATCAAGCTGTATGTGTGCTGAACGCGGAGGTGTCGTCCGTTCGGCGCTAGATCGGAAGGATCGTGATCAAGTTTGTGGGACGGATCATGATTGGATCACAGGATGGATCATGATTGGATCACGGGACGGATCGTGATTGGATCACGGGACGCACTGCGATTTGGATCGCGAAGACGTTCGACTACACCAACCACGTTTCTTAACGCTTCCCGCTTAGCGATCTACAAGGATACGTAGATCCACTCTCCCTCTCGTAGATGCTCATCACTATGGATAGATCTACGTGTGCGTAGGAAAAAATTTGTTTCCCATGCAACGTTCCCCAACAGTGGCATCATGAGCTAGGTCTATGTGTAGATGAGATCTCGAGTAGAACACAAAAGGTTTGTGGGCGTTGATGCTTAGATTGCTTCCTCCCTTGGTCGGATTTTGGTTCAGCGGTATTGTGAGATGAAGCGGCCCGGACCAACATTACTCATACGCTTACGAGAGACCGGTTCCCTCGTCCGCAACTTGTTGCATAGATGGCTTGCGGGTGCCAGTTTCTCTCACTTTAGTTGGATCGGATTCGACAAAGGAGGTCCTTGAGAAGGTTGAAAAGCAACTAGTGTATCACCGTTGTGGTTTTTGCGTAGATGAGAATTGTTCTTGCTAGATACCCCTAGCATCCACGTAAAACATGCAACAACAATTAGAGGACGTCTAACTTGTTTTTGCAGGGTATGTTGTGATGTGATATTGCCAATTACATGATGTGATATATGTGATGTATGAGATGATCATGTGATGTATAGATTATCACGACTTGCATGTCGATGAGTACGGCAACCGGCAGGAGCCATAGGGTTGTCTTTAATTATTGTATGACCTGCGTTTCAATCATTAAGCGCTATGTAATGCTTTACTTTATCGCTAAACGGTAACAATAGTAGTACAAGCATGTTGGGCGCGACAACCCCGATGGCGACACGTTGATGGAGATCATGGTGTCATGCCGGTGACGATGGAGATCATGTCGGTGCTTTCTAGATGGAGATCAAAAGCACAAGTTCATGGCCATATCATGTCACTTATGAATTGCATGCGATGTTAATCCTTTTATGCACCTTGTTTTGCTTAGGACGACGGTAGCATTATAAGGTGATCCCTCACTTAAATTTCAAGATGAATTGTGTTCTCCCAGAGTGTGCACCGTTGTGAAAGTTCGTCGTGTTGAGACACCACGTGATGATCGGGTGTGATAGACTCTACGTTCACATACAACGGGTGCAAGCCAGTGTTGCACGTGCAGAACACTCATGTTAAACTTGACGAGCCTAGCATATATAGACATGGCCTCGGAACACAAGAGACCGAAAGGTCGAACATGAGTCATATAGTAGATATGATCAACATAATGATGTTCACCATTGAAGCCACCTCAACTCACATGATGATCAGACTTGAGTTGGTGGATTTGGATCACGTGACACTCAGATAACCTGAGGGATGTCAATTTGAGTGGGAGCTTTAGTAATTTGATTAACTAAACTCATTATCTTAAACAATAGTCTAAGTAAACTTTGCATATTTACGTTGTAGATCAATGGCTCACGCAGTAGCACCCCTGAGTTTTAATGCGTTCCTAGAGAAAGCTAAGTTGAAAGATGATGGAAGTAACTTTGTTGACTGGGCCCGTAATCTGAGTATTATCCTCACGGCTTCCCAGAAATCATATGTCCTTGATGCACCGCTTGGTGACCAACCAGAAGACATGACCTCCGAAGACGTTAAGAATGCTTGGGAGGCACGTACTGGAAGATTACTCAATAGTTCAGTGTGCAATATTGTATGGCTTAGAACCGGGACTTCAAAGACGTTTTGAACGTCATGGAGCATATGAGATGTTCCAGGAGTTGAAGTTTATCTTTTAGAAGAACACCCGGATCGAGAGGTATGAAACCTCCAATAAGTTCTATGCTTGCAAGATGGAGGAGAACGGGTCTATCAGTGAACATATACTCAGAATGTCTGGGTATTCAACTTGTCTAGCGGAGTTGGGAATTGCCCTTCCGCTAGAGGCGATCACTGACAGAGTTCTTCAATCACTGCCACCTAGTTACAAGAGCTTTGTGATGAACTATAACATGCACGGGATGAAGAAGTCAGTCGCCGAGCTGTTTACGATGCTAAAAGTCGCTAAGTCTGAAATCTAGAAAGAACATCAAGTGTTGATGGTCAATAAAACCACTAGTTTCAATAAAAATGGCAAGGTCAAGGGCAAGGGCAAGAAGGGTAAAACCAAGAAGGATGGCAAAGCAGTTGCTACTCTTGTAAAGAAGCCCAAGCATGGACCCAAGCCAGAAACTGAGTGCTTTCATTGCAAGGGAACTGGTCACTGGAAGCGGAACTGCCCCAAGTACCTGGCTGACAAGAAGGCGGCCAACGACAAACAAGGTATATATGATATACATGTTATTGATGTGTACCTTACTAGCTCTCGTAGTAGTGCCTGGTATTTGATACTGGTTCGGTTGCTCACATTTGCAACTCAAAGTAGGAACTACGGAATAAACGAAGGCTGGCAAAGGACGAAGTGACGATGCGCGTGGGAAATGGTTCCAAGGTTGATGTGATCGCCATCGGCACGCTCTCTCTTCGATTACTATCGGGATTAGTGATGAACCTGAATAATTGTTATTTAGTGCCTGCGTTAAGCATGAACATTATATCTGGATCTTGTTTATTGCGAGACGGTTACTCATTTAAATCAGAGAATAAAGGTTGTTCTATTTATATGAGTAATATCTTTTATGGTCATGCACCCAATGTTAGGGGTTTATTCATATTGAATCTTGATAGTGATGATACACATGTTCATAACATTGATGCCAAAAGATGTAGAGTTGATAATGATAGTACCACTTTCTTGTGGCACTGTCGTTTAGGTCATATTGGTGTAAAACGCATGAAGAAGCTCCATGCTGATGGACTTCTGGAGTCACTTGATTTTGAATCACTTGACACATGTGAACCATGCCTCATTGGCAAGATGACTAAAACGTCGTTCTCTGGAACAATGGAACGAGCAAGTGACTTATTGGAAATCATACATACTGATGTGTGCGGTCCAATGAATGTTACAACGCGTGGTGGATATCGTTATTTTCTCACCTTCACTGATGACTTAAGTAGATATGGGTATATTTACTTGATGAAACACAAGTCTGAAACGTTTGAAAAGTTCAAGCAATTTCAGAGTGAAGTTGAGAATCATCGTAACAAGAAGATTAAATTCCTGCAATCTGATCGAGGAGGTGAATATCTGAGTTATGAGTTTGGCAGTCACTTAAGACAGTGTGGAATTGTTTCACAGTTGACACCGCCCGGAACACCACAGCATAATGGTGTGTCCGAACGTCGTAATCGAACCTTATTAGATATGGTGCGTTCTATGATGTCTCTTGCTGATTTGCCACTATCGTTTTGGGGTTATGCATTAGAGACAACTGCATTCACTTTAAATAGGGCACCATCGAAATCCGTTGAGACAATGCCATATGAACTATGGTTTGGCAAGAGGCCAAAATTGTCGTTTCTGAAAGTTTGGGGATGTGATGCTTATGTCAAAAAGCTTCAACCTGAAAAGCTGGAACCCAAAGCGGAGAAATGCGTCTTCATAGGATACCCGAAAGAGACAATCGGGTATACCTTCTATCTCAGATCCGAAGGAAAAATGTTTGTCGCTAAGAACGAAACATTTCTTGAGAAAGAGTTTCTCTCGAAAGAATTGAGTGGGTGGAAGATAGAGCTTGATGAGGTTATTGAACGTTTACTTCAACCAGAAAGTAGCGCAGCGTAGAAAGATGTTTCTGTGGAATCTACGACAGTAGAAGAGGAAGTTAATGATCATGATCATGAAGCTCCGGATCAAGCTACTATTGAACCTCGTAGGTCGACAAGGGCGCGTACTACTCCTGAGTGGTACGGCAACCCTGTCTTAGAGGTCATGTTGTTGGACAACAATGAAACTACGAGCTATGGAGGAGCAGTGATGGGCCCGGATTCCGAGAAATGGTTAGAGGCCATGAAATCCGAGATGGGATCCATGTATGAAAACAAAGTATGGACTTTGGAAGTATTACCTCAAGGGCGAAAAGCCATTCAGAACAAATGGATCTTTAAGAAGAAGACAGACACAGACGGTAATGTCACCGTCTATAAAGCTCGACTTGTGGCAAAGGGTTTTTCACAAGTTCAAGGAGTTGACTACGATGAGACTTTCTCACCCGTAGCGATGCTTAAGTCTGTCAGAATCATGTTGGCAATAGCTGCTTATTTCGACTATGAAATTTGGCAGATGGATGTCAAAATGGCGTTCCTCAACGGTTTCCTTGAGGAAGAGTTGTATATGATGCAACCCGAAGGTTTTGTCAATCCAGAGAATGATGACAAAGTTTGCAAACTCCAACGATCAATTTATGGACTGGTGCAAGCATCTCGGAGTTGGAATAAGCGCTTTGATGAGGTGATCAAGGCGTTTGAGTTTATACAAGTTTATGGAGAAGCTTGTATTTACAAGAAAGTGAGTGGGAGCTCTATAGCATTTCTAGTATTATATGTGGATGGCATATTGCTGATTGAAAACGATATAGAAATGCTAGAAAGCGTGAAGGAATATTTGAACAAGAGTTTTTCAATGAAGGACCTATGAGAAGTTGCTTTCATATTAGGCATTAAGATCTATAGAGATAGATCGAGACGCTTAATAGCACTTTCACATAACACATACCTTGATAAGGTTTTGAAGAAGTTCAAAATGGATCAGTCCAAGAAGGGGTTCTTGCCTGTGTTACAAGGTGTGAAGTTGAGTAAGACTCAATGCCCAGTGACTGCAGAAGATAGAGAAAATATGAGTGTCACCCCCTATGCTTCAGCCATAGGCTCTATCATGTATGCAATGCTGTGCACAAGACCCGATGTCAGCCTTGCCATAAGTATGGCCGGAAGGTTTCAAAGTGATCCTAGAATGGAGCACTGGGCAGCGGTCAAGAATATCCTTAAGTACCTGAAAAGGACTAAGGAAATGTTTCTCGTTTATGGAGGTGATGAAGAGCTCGTCGTAAAGGGTTACGTCGATGCAAGATTTGACACTAATCCGGATGACTCTAAGTCGCAAACCGGATACGTATTTATTCTCAACGGGGGAGCGGTAAGCTAGTGCAGTTCCAAGCAAAGCGTGGTAGCCGATTCTACGTGCGAAGCGGAGTACATCGCAGCCTCAGAGGCAACGAAGGAAGGTGTTTGGATGAAGCAGTTCATGACAGATCTTGGAGTAGTGCCCAGTGCACTGAATCCAATGAACCTATTCTATGACAACACTGGTGCCATTGCTCTGGCCAAGGAACCAAGGTTTCACAAGAGGACCAGACACATAAAGCGACGCTTCAACTCCATCCGCGATTACATCGAGGAGAAGGACATAAATATTTGCAAAGTGCACATGGATCTGAATGTTGCAGACCCATTGACTAAACCTCTTCCAAGGGCTAAACATGATCAACACCAGAACTGCATGGGTGTTCGATTCATTACAATGTAAATCACATAGTGATGTGAGCTAGATTATAGACTCTAGTGCAAGTGGGAGACTGTTGAAAATATGCCCTAGAGGCAATAAATAAAGTGTTTATTATTATATTTCCTTGTTCATGATAATCGTTTATTATCCATGCTATAATTGTATTGATTGGAAACACATTACATGTGTGGGTAAATAAACAACACTCTGTCCCTAGTATGCCTCTAGTGAACTAGCTCATTGATCAAAGATGGTCAAGGTTTCCTAGCCATTGACATGTGATGTCATTTGATAGCGGGATCACATCATTAGGAGAATGATGTGATGGACAAGACCCAAACTACAAACGTAGCATATGATCGTGTCAGTTTATTGCTACTGTTTTCTACATGTTAAGTATATGTTCCTATGACCATGAGATCATGCAACTCACGGACATCGGAGGAGTGCCTTGTGTGTATCAAAAATCGCAACATAACTAGGTGACTATAAAGGTGCTCTATAGGTATCTCCAAGGGTGTCTGTTGAGTTGGCATGGATCAAGACTGGGATTTGTTACTCCGTGTGACGGAGAAGTATCTCAGGGCCCACTCGGTAATACAACATCACAATAAGCCTTGCAAGCAATGTGACTAAGTGTTAGTCACGGGATCTTGTATTACAGAATGAGTAAAGAGACTTGCAGGTAACGAGGTTGAACTAGGTATGGAGATACCAGCGAACGAATCTCAGGTAAGTAACATACCGAAGAACAAAGGGAACATCATACGGGATTAACTGAATCCTTGACACAGAGGCTCGACCGATAAAGATCTTTGTAGAATATGTAGGAACCAATATGGACATCCAGGTCCCGCTATTGGTTATTGACCGTAGAGGTGTCTCGGTCATGTCTACATAGTTCTCGAACCCGCAGGGTCTGCACACTTAAGGTTTGGTGACGTTTTGGTAGTATAGAGTTATGTATGGTGGTGACCGAAGGTTTTTCGGAGTCCCGGATGAGATCCCGGACGTCAGGAGGAGCTCCCGAATGGTCCGGAGGTAAAGATTCATATATAGTAAGTCCTGTTTTGGTCGCCGGAAAAGTTTCGGGCTCATTGATAGTGTATCGGGAGTGCCGGTAGTGTATCGGGAGGCCTCCGGGAGGGGTATTTCGACCCAAGAGGCTTCATGGGCTGTTGGAGAGTGAATATCAGCCCTTAGTGGGCTGGTGGAAACTCCCACACAAGGCCCATGTGGCTGGAGAAGAAAACCCAATAGGAAAAGGTGGAAAAAAGGCAAAAGAAAGGAGCAATCCTAGTCCTACTAGAATTGGAGGAGGAGTCCTCCTCTCCTAGTAGGTTCGGCCGAACCATCGGAGCCTTGGACCTTGCGCCAAGGCTCTTCTCCTCTCCTCCTATATATAATGGTGGGTTTTGGGGTTTTGCACTAGATTTTTCAGCCACGTGCTACCCGTTCCTCCAGTGCATAGTTTCTCCTCTAGATCGGATTTCTGCAGTGCTTAGGCGAAGCCCTATCGGAATTGCTCCACCACCATCGCCGGAGCGCCGTCATGCTGCCGGAGAACTCTTCTACCTCTCCGCTCCTTCTTGCTGGATCAAGACGGCGGAGATCGTCATCAAGCTGTATGTGTGCTGAATGCGGAGGTGTCGTCCGTTTGGCGCTAGATCAGAAGGATCGTGATCAAGTTCGTGTGAAGGATCATGATCAAGTTTGTGGGACGGATCATGATTGGATCGCGGGATGGATCATGATTGGATCGCGGGACGGATCGTGATTGGATCGCGGGACGCACTGTGATTTGGATCGTGAAGACGTTCGACTACACCAACCGCGTTTCTTAACGCTTCCCGCTTAGCGATCTACAGGGGTACGTAGATCCACTCTCCCTCTCGTAGATGCTCATCACCATGGATAGATCTGCATGTGCGTAGGAATTTTTTTGTTTCCCATGCAATGTTCCCCAACATATACCTTTGCTATCCATGACGCAGAGGACGAAAGACCTTCCCGTAAAGGGAAGAGAGGGGCGTCAGAAGACGCCGTGGCCGATGTGCGGCCAAAAGGTCAAAAACAGGTCAAGGAAAATCTCGACCGAGGCTGTCAGAAAGTCATCGGGAAAGATCATGCTTTCTGACGACTCTGAGGATGATACGCTTGTTCTGGGGAGGAAGAAACTGGCGCCCCGGCGGTATGCTACTTCCTTACACGCTTTGTATTTTTATTAAGACTGTTTTAGGGGCAAGCTTATGCGAGCATCTTTATGAAGTCTTCCAAAGGTACGCTCGAGCGATTCTTCAAGCGGGATGGCATCCCCAAGCGGATCCCCAGTCCCCTCTCCTCCTTCACCAGCTCCCGAGGGGCCAGGGGAGGCGACATCTACTCTGGCTCTTCCTGTTGAAGCAACGAAGGCCAGATGATCAACCGTCATGGCCGAGGCTAACACCTCGGTCCCACAGAGCCTAGTGGATACAATCCTCGAGGTTGTTAAGGAAACATTGGGCCATTTAGCAGCCTAGCCAGAGTCTGCCACAATTCCCCCACCTCGCCCAAAGACCCCTCCGCCTTGCATCCATGTGCCTAGTTCCGAGGTCTTGCCACCCCCTCCTATTGTCCAAGGGAGGACCATCAAGGGGTGGACCTAGGAGGTAGAGGAGAAATGTCTCCTCCCTCCAAGAAGGGCACCATGCTTTGATAGGACGGTGTTATAGGGCTTCTAGTCCGCTGAGGCCGGAATACACGAGGTCTTCAAGGGCCTTGTTACAAGCTTTGAGGTATTCCCTTCAAATTAATTTTATTTTTGAACTTGATTTGCGAATCCTTAGATTTCTTCGGGGACATGTTTATCGTGGCCTTTCAAATGGCCGAGGCTAGTTTTAGAGAACCAGGGTTGGGATCAACTGGAGTTTGGCGCATAGCCCCCAGGACGCTGCCTAAAAAGCCCTCGTCCGAGGTGTAAAAATAAATTGTGTGGCTAATGCAGAGAACTCTTTAATGTAGGTTTCTACCTTGGCTCCAAGCTCCACATACGAGGAGATAGCAAAGATGAATCGGAATCTTGAGAGGTCTGAAAAAGACCTCGACTTGATGCATCGCAAGTTCGAGCAGTCTCAAGGTAAATGAGTAGCATTTCATACTTTTTGAATTTTACTTTGAATCTCAAAGAGCATGCGGCGTTTTGTTATGGAATTGATGGTTGATGACGAACTTATTGAATGACAACGGCCTTGGCCGAGCTTGAGAATCTCAAGGCCGAGCTCAAGGAAGCTCGGCACAAGGTGGAGAAACAAAAGGTTGTGGCCACGAAGGCAGAGAAGGCCTGAGCTTCCGAGAAGGTGGCCCGAGAGAAGGACCAGGCGCGGGTCCTAGAGGTCGAGGAGACCCTAAAGGGCGTGTGCGAAGCATGCGAAAAACTTTGGGTCGAGGGAGCGCAAGCGAAGGAGGAGCTCGAAAAGATCAAGCTCGCGCACTCGGACCTCTAGATTACGGCGCGGTCCGACTAGCAGGAGCTTCGGGAGGTGAAGCAAGTGGCCGCGGGTAAGACATATTTACCGTAATGTGTATTTGGTAGAAAAGGGTGCGTTAGGCTCTCCCTGCTATGGTGTTCCACATAGGTGCTTGTGGATCTTTCGAAGAGCATGGCAGACTCTATTCAACACTTCAGCCAACTGGAGGGCCATGAGGAGGAGAAGGTGTTCAGGCTGGAGTTCTTAGATGCTCCGGCATCACGACTATTGAATCATTAGATGAAGCAGCTGGCGGGGCTGCTTCGCGTGGCGAGGACGTCAATCCAAGACCCCTACATTAAACTGTAGCCCACGGAGGCCCTGCCCAATAGTCTCTTTGGCCTTCTTGCCCGGTTGCGCGCTGCTGGCGCACAGGTGGGTCGTTGGAAGTGAGCTGCGTGCTTCGAAGGAGCACGACGAGCTTACTGATGGTGTCTTGGACTGGGAGGTACTCACCATGTCGTCTCCTGACAGGTGGGTCGGGCCGAGGACCCCCAGGGCAGTTCATTAATGGGCCAGTTCGGACAGCCCATGATGCATACGAGGAAGATTCCACAAGACTTGGTGATCAAGACAAGGACTCCTCTCCACCGACGTAGCCAACTAGGACTCTTGTTGTCATAGGCCTTTGGTGTGTTATATAAGCCAAGGCCAGACTATCCATGAGGGACAATCAGATCATCATAGATCATATCATCAGACAAACATAGCTCTTAGGGTTTAGACCACTACATACAATCTCAAGGTAGATCAACTCTGTACTCGATACACCATCATCAATACAAACAAAGCAGTACGTAGGGTTTCACCTCCATCAAGAGGGCCCGAACCTAGGTAAATACCGTCTCCCTTGTCTCCTGTTACCCATGAATCCAAGATCCACAGATCGGGACCCCCTACCCGAGATCCACCGGTTTTGACACCGACATTGGTGCTTTCATTGAGAGTTCCGCTCTGGGATTGCTAGAAAGATCGATGGCTCATTTGCATATTGTAGTTTTTCTGGATAGTGAATTTGTGTTCGTCGTCCCCATTTCCTCAAGCGTCGCTTTGACAATTGCTTCAGTAGAATTGTGTTGAATTGTATCTACAACAATCCTACAAAATTTCGTCGCGTTCCGATGGAGGAATCTACGGCAATCTCCGATATACCGGAGCCATGTCGAATCTGGACGGGAATCTGGATGAGTTTAGGGCGAGGTGTCCAGTATCTAGCTCGGATATCCGTTGGAAAATCCCACCATTCACAGGCTGCGGAATTCCTATACAGACCACCCCTCAAAATTTTAGCTTGATCCGACCATCCAATCCCCGGGAAACATCTGATGAGTACAAGGAATTTTGGATCTATTTTTTGCGCGAAAACGAATCCGATCCGAGTTCATCTTTTTCATGAACGGGTTGTGAGACGCCCTTTTTGAAGGAAATTTTCTCATCATCTCGGTTAGCCGACCAAGTGTTCGGCATGGCGAGTGGCGAATAATCATCAAGAGAACCTCGTCATCCGCATGTTGTATGGGCCGGGCGCTTCGTTGCCCAGCATTGACCGCGTCACGAATTCCGACCTGCGTTAGAATTGCCGTGCTATCGCTTTTTCAAGCCGACGCCCACCACACCGACCTGCTTTGACACGTCGGCTGGCATGGCGCTCTAGCGTCATCTTACCGACGTGCTCCGTCACCTCGGCTAGACCGGGGGCTTTGTCATCTCCTCATCAACCTGCTCTAGGTACTTCAGCGTCACCAGCCAACCAGCTTTGACACCTCGGCTGGCATGGGACTTCGGCATCACTAGCCGACCTGCTTCGACACCTCGGTAGGTCGGAGACTTCAGCGTCACCAACCGACCTGCTTCGACACCTTGGCTGTCATGAGACTTCGGCGTCACCAGCCGACCTGCTCCATCACCTCGGCTAGACCGGCGGCTTTGTCATCTCTTCATCAACCTGCACCAGGGACTTCAGAGTCACCAGCTTACTAGCTTCGCCATGTTAGCTAGACCGGGGACTTTGCCTCGCCACATCGACTGTGCAGCGTCGCCACTTCGTCAAGCCGAACTCTTCGCTCAGCCACCTCGGCGCCCAGACCATATTCTTTTAATTATTTGTTTCACTTAAATTAATTAAGTAGAAGAATTTTTAAAAGAAAAATTATTATTACCTTTATTTGTTATTACTCTTTGCTTGTACTATATTGTGTGCATAGGTAATCGACTTCGGCTGTGTCATGCGGTCACCTTGGCGTGCCTACATTGTCGTCCTGCCTCCATCAACCAAATTGTGTCGTCGACATGGTCGACGAACGTGGGGGCTTCGCCGTCACGCTGCTGAACTACTCCATCTGCTCGACTGGACTGGGGATTTCTCCTTGGACCTTCTAAAGTGTTGTGTCGTCACTTCATCAAGACGAGCTCTTCTTCGGCTACCTCGTGACTGGCTTCGGGGCTGGGACCATGACCTACTAGAAGCTCGACACACGTCACAAGCACATTAACCAGCTAAGTCGCTTTCATGCTCAACTTTTTTCAATTTTTAACTTTTGTTCGGTTCGACCAAGCATTATATTTGTGTTAAATAAAAAAGTTAGTTTTTTAAAACACTTTCTTTTCCCATGATAATTGGGGGCTTCGTCGTCATGCTGCCAAACTACTCTCCTCGGCTGGACCAGGGGCCTCGCCGCAGCAACCGTGTTGCGTTGCCACTTCTCGATCCGACCTCTTCGCTCGATTACCTCGGGCTTGGGGTCTGGGACATTAGACAAACCGAGGACTATGTCTTCCTATTGTCACAACCCCGAACAACACCGAGCACACTAACCAGCTAAGTCGTTTTCGTGCTCAGCTCTCTTTGAAATATCACTTTTTGTTCGGTGCAACCAAACATTATATTTTTTGTTAAACAAAAAAAACTTTGTTTGTCAAATTTTTTATTTACCCGATTTAACCGGGGATCTTAAATTTGTATGAGCCATTTTATAATAATTGTGTTTTCTTCTTAGTCGTTGCAAAGTCCTTTTCTACTACTCCTTTTTCCAACACTAGCGTGTGGTCAATAGCCGGATAGCCTGGTTTCTTTCTAAAGCCGCTCGAGTTTAGTTCGCTAAACATGCCTAAGAGAAACACCCCGCCTTCGGGATATGGAGGTTGAAGCCAAAGGCTGACCCGCTTGGAGTCCGTAGATCGGATGTATCATGTTAAAGCACGACTGAGGCACAAATTAAATTTTAGACCAACTTTGGATTGGCTTAATTTCCTTTTGTCTAAACATAAAGTTGTTTTTGCATAAGTCTTTTGTTATTTCTGAGCATAACTCTTGTAGTAAAATGCCAGATGCATCTCACACATCGGCAGTATTAAAGGGGGTTTGCGGTTAGCACCGAACCCACCAAACACCGAGGTACTCCATGCAGTCCTCGGCAAAATGTCCTCGGTATTTCGCATTTATATGCAGTGATTTTGAGTTGTGTCTTTGGTCTATAGCTGGATTGCCCGACTCCTGTGCTTACCTCTTACACTTCTGCTTTGTTCGGCTAAGGGGTAAAGGGAGAACCACTGGGATTGTCACTTCCGATTTTACTGGTTAAGTGCCTCAGTTGGAGAAAGCTGAAAGCTGACTGTCACAACAAGCATAAATTAGTCAGCGAACCGAGGAGGTGTTCAACCAAATATAGCCGATCGAGGTTATCTGAGTAAAGCGAAGGGCCTTTCTTTCTTGAAAAGGCCAAGTTGTGGGTGGTTCGACCTCGAATAATCCAAGGAGTCGACGTATACCGAGGGCTATTAAGTTGCCCCCAAACATATACTCCTATGACTAAGTGAAAGTTGTAAAGCCCAGATATCTGATTGCCTTGTTTCCGCTAACACAACCACCTCCGAGCATCGAGAGGTTGGCTAAGGATTGTCTTGTTATTGCGAAAACACCATGCGTAGCATCTACAAAGGGGTAGAAGCTGATGATGGGCCACTCTCAAATGATAAACGGTCACAAAGGAGTCAAAATAGCATATAGCATAAAAGCATTTGTATTCAACATGCGAGTGCTTCCTTCCATAATCATCGTTATAAAGCCATGAATATGCACCAATTTGATTTGAGATTTAGGCCAAGCTGGGTTGCCTAGCTCTCGTGCTTATCCCCTACGTTCCCGATTGTTCGGCCAGGGGGTAAAGGGAGCACCTCTGTGATTGTTACTTCCGGGTCATCCGGGTTAGTACCTCAGACTGGGTGAAGCCGAAAGCTAGCCATCTTAAGAATATAATTGGTTGACAACAACGAAAGTGAAATTTTTTGTTCATTAAAGACCACAAAGTTCGGGAACATTCGCCGAACTAAATCCTCCATATTTTTCCTCCCGCATTGATCAGAGTTGGGGTTTCATGGTCATGGTCAACATGATATCCTGGGAAAAGGAACTTATAAATGAACTATTTCTTCCAGAAGATGTTTCTTACATAGTAATATAACATATCTCTCCGCATACCTTTGTTTATAAAACCGTATGGCCAGATTGTGTTGTTTGTCGTAAGTCTTTGCCTTTATAAAGGATTTATAACGTAGGACAAACACTCCTCAGCTACTGGCCGATGAGGTTGAAGCCGATGGTTGGCCAACAAAGTCTTGTACAATACAGATCTGAGCATTAATGATGTAAAGTATTTGGATACATAGAATCATTACACATAAATTGTGTCAAACGTAACAAAGTTTGTGTTAAACAAATATCGATCCTTAATTCGACCACCCATGCCCAAATTAAGGCTCGGGGGCTACTGCAATGCCTATTAAATGTAGCAAATTCAAAGTGCAATACGATTTCTGAGGAGATTCGATCCTTAGGTTGGTTGGCCGCACCCAACCCGAGTCTCGGAAACTACTGCGTACCGCGTTTACATCCCTAACGAATGTCGCCGAGGAAGAACTTGATCCTCAGGCCGATTTTGCAAATCGACCTAAGTCTCAGGGGCTACTAGGATTAGTGGTTTTATTTTCATTATTATTTTTTCCTTCATGGACATCTTAGGTTTTAGACCGACACGCACCTTGAGGGCTACTTGCTATATATCTTGGCAAAGAATAAATTGCACCAATCGAAAATATCCACAAAAAATCAGCCTGCGGTTGGGGTGGTGCACCACCTCGGAAATAGTCCGGCATAAAGCTCGGGCGCAAGTGGCTGGCTCCATAAAGGGCATTTTCGGCATTAAGCTCGGCTGAATTCATGCAATCTTTTAAAGACTGAGGTAATTTATGACAGCTCGGACGCTGATCATCGTTGGAGCTCAGACGCGGTCTGGCCTTGGAGCTCGGAAGCATTCCGACATAAAGCTCAAGATCGAAGACACTTCAGAAGCAGTCCGACATAAAGCTCGAATGCGAACGACTGACTCCACAAAATACTACCCCGATATTTAAGCTCAGATGAACTACTTCAAATATTTAGAGACCGAGGTATCCTATGACACCTCGGATGCTGACCAACTTTGGAGCTTGGGCTCAAAAAGACACCTTGGATACAATTCGGTGTTGGAGCTCAGACATAAGAGGATACCGCATCATGGGAAACACTTCGGACCCGAGTAGAGGCATAAAAATAATGAGGCATTAATACAGGCCAATAACTTAAAGGGGCTCTTAGGGTTTACACCACTACATACAATCTCGAGGTAGATCAACTCTGTACTCGATACACCAACATCAATACAAACAAAGCAAGACATTGGGTTTTACCTCCATCAAGAGGGCCCGAACCTGGGTAAATACCGTCTCCCTTGTCTCTTGTTACCCATCGATCCAAGACCCATAGATTGGGACCCCTTACCCGAGATCCGCCGATTTTGACACCAACACTTACGCCCGCGTGAACACTCCTTTTTGAAAGTGCGTTGGTTGTTTCTGCGGGCCCCCCTCCCAAGAAGCAGCGCACCATCATGGGCCCGAGAAGGGACGTCTAGAGGGGGGAGGTGAATAGACTACTTGACAAAATAAAACCTAACCTTTCCCCAATTTTAACGGTTGGCAAGTTTTAGCAATTCTAGCAAGTCTAGTACACCCTACACATGCAAGTCAACGAGTATGGCGGTGATGACCCACAAGTATAGGGGATAAATCATAGTATTTTTGATAAGTAAGAGTGTCGAACCCAACGAGGAGCAGAAGGAAATGACAAGTGGTTTTCAGCAAGGTTTTCTCTACAAGTGCTGTGAGTAACAATACTAGATAGTTTTGTAGCAAGATAATTCGTAACAAGTAACAAAGTGACAATAGCAACAAAGGTGCAGAAAGGTAGCCCAATCCTTTTTGTGGAAAAGGACAGGCCTTAAAGTACTCTTATATTAAGCAAGTGCTCCCGAGGACACATGGGAATTTCTATGTAGTCATGTTCATCATGTTGAGTTGATTCCCGTTTGCTACTTTGATAATTTGATATGTGGGTGGACCGGTGCTAAGGTGTTGTTCTTACTTCAACTAACAACCTACTTATGATTACCCCTCTGGAAATCATCCTCAACTACAAAAGAAGAATTAAGATAAATCTAACCATAGCATGAAACATCTAGATCCAACTCAGCCCCTTATGAAGCAACACATAAACTGGGGTTTAAGCTTCTATCACTCTCGCAACCCATCATCTACTTGTTACTCCACAATGAGTTCCCTTAGGCCCATAGAATGGTGAAGTGTTATGTAGTCGACGTTCACATGACACCACTAAGAGAAGTAACAACATACACATCATCAAAATATCGAACGAATACCAACTTCACAAGATTACTTATAACAAGACTTCTCCCATGTCCTCAGGAACAATAGTAACTACTCACACATCGTCAACATATTCAAGATCAAAGGTCTAATAATGATGATTAAGGATTTGAACATAATCTCTTCCACCAAGTAATCCAACAAGCATCAACTACACGGTGTAATCAACACAACTAGCAACCCATAGGTACCAATCTGAGGTTTTGGGAAAAGATTGAATACAAGAGATGAACCAGGGTTGGAGATGAGATGGTGCTGGTGAAGATGTTGATGAAGATTGATCCTCCCACGAAGTAGGAAGCATTGGCGATGACGATGGCTTCGATCTCCCCCTCCCGGAGAGGAATTTCCCTGGCAGAATCTGACTGCCGGAGTGCAAAAGGGCCTCTGCCTAGGTTTCTACCTCGATACGGCAGCGCTTCATCCCGAAAATTTTCTTATGATTTTTTCTAGGGTAAAACACACCATATAGGAGAAGAGGGGCGTCATAGGGCCGATATAGGGCCCACAAGCCATTAGGGCGAGCCCCCCTAGGGGGGCCATGTTGGCTTGTGCCTTGCTGGTGGCCCCCTCTAGTATATTTTGGTTCCATAAATTCTTAAATATTCCAAAAATATTCTCCGTGAAGTTTCAGGTCATTTGGAGTCTGGTGATTTTTTCGCCTTTTGCTCGGTTTTTCGGTCCAGAATTCCAGTTTCCAGATATTTCTCTCCTTGTAGTGTACCTTGCATATTCAAAGAGAAAATGCATGAGAACTGTATAATAATGTGGAATAATGGACAAGAATGAAGTAAATAGTAATAAGAATTCATGATGCAAAATGGACATATCAACCCCCCAAGCTTTGACTTCGCTTGTCCTCAAGCGAAAGCCGAACCCTAAAATAATGACCACATAATTTGAGAGAGATGTGTCGATAAAAATAGAATATGGACATCAGATCATCATGAACATCATCATAGCAACAAGCTTTTCATTATATAGCTTCTCATAAATAAGTAACAATCTATTTACAACCGAAGGAATATGAAGCACAACCTTTATTGAGAACCGACAAGCAATGCAATTAGTCCTTGAGATAATCATAGCTATCGTAATCGAGAGAAGATTCTATATAAGAGATTTGTATTTCTAGCAAGTTCACATATTCAACTCTAATGTAGCCTTCTATGATTGTCAACACACATTGCATAATTTTGGAACAAGTGATTCTGTGGGACACGTAGGAAGATGGGGGCTTTATTGTTGTTGCCACCCAACTTAGTTACCTCATGGATAATGTCAACAATAATGGAGTATGATCATCCACATTTAATTGGATATATTTGTTTGGATATTTCCTTAACACACAATGATTGCCAATAAAGAGTTGATAAATAGGAACAAGGGGAAATGTTATTGACTCTTGCATGAAACTAATATTTTGTAAGAATGTAAAAGATAGGCCCTTCGCAGAGGGAAGCAGAGGTTTCCATGAGCTCTTATTTGTTTGATATGTGCAATATCTTAATGCAAAAGAACATCACTTTATATTGCCCCTTGTGATAGTGAACTTTATTATGCACTCCGTTGCTTTTATTTCTTCACCATCACAAGATCGTACAAAGCTTACTTTCTATTACAACAAAAGATCTTACATGATTAGAGGCATTTTTATTTCCTTGTGCAACAATGACAACTTACTTGAAGGATCTTATTCAATCCATAGGTAGGTATGGTTGACTCTCATGGCAAGAAACTGGGTTTAAGGGTTATGGATGGACAAGTAGTATCTCTACTTAGTTTGAATCTTTGGGCTAGCAAAAGATCTTAAGAAAGCATGACATGTTAAGGGATACAATACCATATAACTTTTATGCAAATATAAACAACCAAGATCATTATGTTGTTTTCCATGTCCCACTTCAACACTTGGTCATTATGTAATATTTTGATGGAAGCTCACAATCATAGAAGGTGTTCAAAATAGTATATTTATATGTAAATCTCCTCTTTTCTACCCTACTTTTGCATAGATCATACCAATTACTAACATTATGATTGTTGGTTTCCAACACTTTTTTATTTCTTATACCTATTTTCTATGTGAAGTCATTACTTCTTATGAGATAAGCATATGATCCCTTTCTACTCTTTTTATTGCCATGCTAAGATGATGGGTGCAAGTGAGGGTGAGGCACACGAACTCAACTAACTTTATTATATAACTCTCACACTCTATTACAAGGATAGGTAGAATTGAAAGCAAAACAGCTAAGCAAAGAAAATCTGAAATTCTAACTCTCTAAATCATGAAAATCTAAAGATCGAACTAAGATAGATAATGATGATAAAAGTGATGGTGATACGATACCGAGGCACCTCCCCAAGCTTGGAACAAGCCAAGGGTGGTGCCCATACCCATGTACTCAAATGTTCTTCGGTGATGGCAGTGGTGTGCGGTGATCCTCCATCTTCCAAGGCATAGGTTTCCCATCAAAGAAAGAAGCTCTTGTCTCTGGAATTCTGAAATCGGCAGCGAGGCTCATCCTTTTAAACCTAGATTCATACTCACAATTTTGGAGTTGGAGTTCATAGATTTGATCTTGGAGGTGCTCGATCCACCCTTGAAGCTTGGAGAGAGCCTCCCCCATGCTCTTTGTGTCCATGTTGTCGTCACAGATGAATTCTGTGATCATAGAGATATTAGCACTCAGGTCACGTTCAACCATCCCTTAACACTTGAAGATCTCTTGCTCCACTTCTGCAAGCCTGGCCTTCTTGCTTCCCTCCTTCTTGGGGCCTTGAACATTCCGGATGTCGAGCACCCATCATGTATCTCAATGGCTTGAGGGTGCTTCATCACCACCAGCAAGCAGGGGTTGATGACCTTCTCGAAGAACTTGTCCTTGGATGGCCCCGGGAAGTCATGGCGATCTAGATCTCAGAAATAGCCTGAAACAAGAACATAGGAGAAACTCGCGATGTGGTGGTCAAAACATACATGAGTATATATAATGATTTTTTCTAGGTCAGAGTACGTGCTCTGGAAGAAATCGGAGTTCGGAGGGCACATGTGGGCCCCACAAGCCATCAGGGCGCGCCCCAGGGGGGCACCCTATTGGCTTGTGACTACCTCGTGGGTTCTCGCGACTCCGTTTTTCTTTTGTATTTTTTCTAAAATACCAAAAAATGACAAAAAATATTTTTTTGGAATTTTTGGAGTCGGTTTACTTACCGTACCACATACCTACCCCCTTTTTAGGTTTCTGGAGTGTTCCGAAAGGCCTCTTTGATGTGTTCCTCCGGTGTCATAACTTGGATGACATCTGTTTCTTCATTAAGTGGTGCACTTGAAATGTAATGCTTGATTCTTTGCCCATTCACCACTCTCGGGGTTCTTGCCTTCAAAGTTATTGATTTTTATAGCATCGAGGCGATAAACCTCCTCATCAATGTATGTGCTTTCCCATTTGGAGAGAAATTTTCCTGCAAAAAATCTGAAATGAGAGTTGTACAAAAGCACTAAGTCTCTTTCATTGAATTCTTGTTCTTGAACCTCTTGTTGTGCCATCATTTAACCTTTTCTTTAAACAACTTGGCATTTTCATAGGCTTGCGTTCTCCATTCATCAAGTGAGCTAATGTCAAATAACCTCTTTTCACCAGAAAGTTTAAATTCATAGTTAAGTTCTTTAATTAACCAATAAGCTTTATGTTCTAGCTCGAGAGAAAAATGACAAGCCTTTCCGTAGACCATTTTGTATGGAGACTTACCCATAGGATTCTTATAAGCAGTTGTATAAGCCCATAGAGCGTCATCTAGTTTCTTAGACCAATTCTTCCTTGATCTATTAACAGTCTTTTGCAAGATTAATTTTATTTCTTGATTAGTGATTACTCAATTTAACTTGACCACAAGACTGAGGATGATAAGGGGATGCAATCCTATGGTTAACATCATATTTAGCTAGAAGTTTACGGAAAGCACCATGAATAAAATGTGAACCGCCATCAGTCATTAAGTCTCTAGGGAGTGCAAACCTTGGGAAAATGATGTCTTTAAGCATTTTAATAGAGGTGTTATATCAACAGTACTAGTTGGACTAGCCTCTACCCACTTAGTAACATAATCAACAATAACTAAAATATGAATATACCCATTTGAGGAAGGAAAAGGTCCCATAGAGTCAAAACCCCAAATGTCAAAATGGTTCAATAGCAAGTGAATAGTTCATACGCATTTCATGACGCTAACTGATGTTACCAACTCTTTGTCATTCATTGCATGAAAGGACATACTTACGAGCATCTGTGAAAATAGTAGACCAATAGAAACCAGATTGTAATACCTTGTGTGCAATTCTGTCACCGACATCGTGTCCTCCATAAGCTTCGGAATGGCACTTCCGAAGAATCTGTTCCTGTTCATGCTGAGGTATACATCATCTAATAATATCATCTACCCCCTCTTTGTAAAGATGTGGGTCATCCCAAAAGTAATGTCGTAAATCATAAAATAACTTTTTATTTTGTTGATAGCTGAAGCTAGGTAGAACTTGGCAACAATATAATTAGCATAATCAACATACCAAGGAGCACTATGAGAAGTATTTATAGCAGCAAGTTGCTCATCAGGAAAGCTATCATCAATAGGAAGTGGGTCATCAAGAACATTTTCCATCCTAGACAAGTTATCTGCTACGGGGTTTTTAGCTCCTTTTCTATCAATGATATGCAAATCAAACTCTGGAAGTAAAAGTACCCACCTAATGAGTCTAGGTTTAGCATCTTGCTTTTCCATAAGGTATTTAATAGCAGCATGATCGATGTGAATAGTTACTTTGGAATCGACAATGTAAGGTCTAAACTTATCACATGCAAATACACCTGCTAAAAAATCCTTTTCAATGGTGGCATAATTTCTTTGAGCAGAGTCTAGAGTTTTACTGGCATAATGAATAACATTTAATTTTTGTCTACTATTTGCCCTAGAATAGCGCCAACAGCATAATCACTAGCATCACACATAATTTCAAATGGTAGGTTCCAATCACATGGTTGAACAATAGGTGCAGAAATTAAAGCCTTTCTTAAGTATTTTGAAAGCTTCAACACAATCATCATAAAAAAACAAAAGGGACATCTTTTTGAAGAAGATTATTTAACGGCCTTGAAATCTTTAATGAAACACCTATAAAAACCAGCATGATCAAGGAAACTTCTTATACCTTTGATATTTCTCGGGCATGGCATTTTCTCAATTGCATCAACTTTAGCTTTGTCCACCTCGATGCCCCGTTCAGAAATTTTGTGCCCAAGCACTATACCATCATTTACCATAAAGTGGAACTTATCCCAATTCAAGAAAAGACTAGTTTCTTCACATCTTTGCAAAACTCGATCAAGGTTGCTCAAGCAATCATCAAAAGAAGTCCCATAAACGGAAAAATCATCCATGAAAACCTCAACAATCTTTTCACAAAAGTCAGAGAATATAGCAGTCATACATCTTTGAAATGTAGCAGGTGCATTGCATAAACGAAAAAGCATACGCCTATAAGCATAAGTTCTGAAAGGACATGTAAAGGTACTTTTCTCTTGATCTTCTTTTGACATAGGTATTTGAGAAAAATCTAGAATATCCATCAAGAAAGCAAAATTGTTTGTGCTTAGATAATCTTTCTAGCATTTGATCAATAAAAGGCAAGGGGCAATGATCTTACTTAGTAGCTTTATTTAATTTCCTCACATCAATTACCATCCTATAGCCAGTTATGATTCTTTTTGGAATACACTCATTTTTATCATTAGGGACGACAGTAATACCACCTTTCTTGGAACAAAATGAACAAGGCTTACCCACCTGCTATCAACAATAGGATAAATTATACGTGCCTCCGGAAGCTTTAGTATTTTAGTTCTTACCACTTCCTTCATCTTGGGATTTAATTGACGTTGGTGATCAACAACATGTTTAGCATCTAGTTCCATATTAATATTGTGCTGAAATAGAGTGGGGCTTATGCCCTTTAGATCATCAAGAGTATAACCAATTGCAGCCCTGTGCTTCCTAAGAGTTTTAAGTAATCTACTTGCTTCATGGTCTGAAAGTTTAGCACTCATAATAACAGGATATATCTTTTTTGTTGGGGAACGTTGCATGGGAAACAAAAATTATCCTACGCACAAGCAAGATCTATCCATGGAGATGCATAGCTACGAGAGGGGGAGTGTGTCTACATACCCTTGTAGATCGCTCAGCGGAAGCGTTAATAAACGCGATTGATATGGTCAAACTTATTTGCGATCCAATCACGATCCGTCCCACGATCCAATCACGATCCGTTCCGATCTAGTGCTGAACAGATGACACCTCCGCGTTCAACACACATACAGCTCGATGACGTCTCCGCCTCCTCACTCCAACGAGCGAGGGCGGAGTAGTAGACGAGTTCTTCGGCAACATGATGACATGGTGGCGGCGGTGGTGGTGCTATCCCGGTAGGGCTACGCCTAGCGCTACCGAAATCGTGAACGGAGGAGAAAATGATCAAGGGAGAGAGAGGGGTGCGAAGGGCTTCGTGTGTCTTCTTGGGGTGCCCCTCCCCACTATATATAGGTGGAGGGGCGTGGAGAACAGCCCCTCCAAGCCCTAGGGCACAGCCAAGGGGGAGGAGGCGGAATCCTAGTCCCCCTCCTCTGCTTCCATAAAAAGGTGGACTTTCCACCTTTCCCAACTGCATGGGCCTTCAGCGACTTGTGCGCTTGTCCCAATAAGGCCACGATGTCTATCCCTCAGCCCATTCAAACCCTTGAGACGTGGTGGAACCCTTGGTGGACTTCCATACTCCTCCGTAAGTTTCGAGAACCTTCTAGAAGCTTCCCAATACAATACCGAAAAAACCTGAAATTTTTTCGGTAGCCAAAATATGACTTCCCATATATAAATATTTACCTCCGGACCATTCCGGAGCTCCTCGTGATGTCTGGGGTCTCATCCAGGACTCTGAACAACTTTCAGTCACCAACATATATAACTCATCAACACTATTGATACGTCTCCAACGTATCTATAATCTATGAAGTATTCATGCTGTTATGTTATAATTCTTGGATGTTTTACAATCATTTTATAGCAACTTTATACCATTTTTTTGGGACTAACCTATTGACCCAATGCCCAGTGCCAGTTGTTTTTTTCTTGTTTTTTTACATTGAAGGAAATCAATATCAAACGGGGTCCAAACACCACAAAACTTTTTTGAGAAGTTTTTTGGACTAGAAGGAACCCAATGGGCCAGAGTTGCACCTCGGGGGTGCCCCGAGGGGGGAACAACCCACTAGGGCATGCCAAGGCCCCCTGGCACGCCCAGGTGGGTTGTGCCCACCTCGGTGGCCTCCCGCGCCCCCTCTTTGCACAATAAATTCCCAAATATTCTGAAACCCTTGGGGGTTAACCAAGATCAGAAGTTCCGCCGCCGCAAGGCTCTGTAGCCACCGAAAACCAATCTAGACCCTGTTCCGACACCCTGCGGAGGGGGGAATCATCTTCGGTGGCCATCTTCATCATCCCAGCGGCCACCACGATGAGGAGGGAGTAGTCCACCCTCGGGGCTGACGGTTTGTACCAGTAGCTATGTGTTTAATCTCTCTCTCGTGATCTATATCATGGGTTTTGTTAATATAGATGGATCATATGATGTTTCTCCCCTCTATAGTCTTATTGTGATGAATTGAATCTTTACCCTTTGAAGTTTTGTTATGTCCGATTGAATGTTCATATTTGGGAACACATGATGTATGTTCTGCGGTATGAATACTTGAGGTGAATCGGGGTATCTTATTGGTTCACTTGATATACGTTTTGGCACTCAACTTGCGGATTCCCGCGGTGATATTGGGGTAATCTATGCATAGGGGTTAATGCACATTTTTATTATCTTTTCTCCGATAGAAACTTTGGGGACCCTTTGTAGTTCTTTGTGTGGATTGAGTATTATAAATATGAATTTGCTTTGGTGTTATTCTAGTACGAACTCTTGATTAGATCGATCGAAAAGAATAGCTTGCGTTATTTTAGTATGAACTCTAGGATAGATCGAACGGAAAGAATAGCTTTGAGGTGGTTTCATACCCTACAAACAATTCTATCTTATGTTCTCCGCTAATAGGAACTTGGGAGTGATTCTTTATTGCACTTTGAGGGATAATCATATGATCCAACTATGTTAGCACTATTGAGAAATTGCACCAGCGAAAGTACGGACCCTAGGCCTTGTTTTCAAGCATTGCAATACCGTTTTTGTGCCTGTTTACTATTTGCTACCTTGCTGTTTTTATTTATTTAGATTATAAAAATATATTTCTACCATCCATATTACACTTTTATCACCATCTCTTCGCCGAACTAGTGCACCTATACAATTTGCCATTGTATTGGGCGTGTTGGGGACACAAGAGATTTCTTGTATTTGGTTGCAAGGTCGTTTGAGAGAGACCATCTTCATCCTACACCTCTCATGGATTGATAAACCTTAGGTCATCCACTTGAGGGAAAATTGCTACTGTCCTACAAAACTCTGCGCTTGGAGGCCCAACACGTGTCTACAAGAATAAAGTTGCGTAGTAGACATCAAGCTCTTTTGTGGCGCCGTTTCCGGGGAGGTGAGTGCATGAAGGTATATCTTTAGATCTTGCAATCAAATCTTTTAGTTTCTTGTTTTATCACTAGTTTGGTTTATTAAAGAAAACAAAAAAAATGGAATTGAGGTTGCATCATATTATTGATCATCTTTATAATATCTTTCTTGAAAATGATGGATCGGAAAATTGTGCTCAATTGTTAGAAGAAGAACTCAATGAAATGTTTGGCACAAAATATTTGAATGATGAGCATGATTGCAATGTTGTTAGTATGAATTATTTGAATATCCAAAATGTTAATGATGATTGCACAAGTGATGACAAAAATGTTTCTTATAAGCATGTCAATTTTCGCGGAATGAATTGGGAGTGCAAATGCACACCAAAAAGGGAAGATAGATTTCGTTAGAAGCATAAATATTTAGAAACGAAAAAGTTGCAAGAGAGGCTAGATGATTGTGCCGAAAGATGTAATTTATTTTGCCATCCTTGTGAACTTTGCAATGAACATGGTCATTTAAATCTCCAATGAAAATTATTTCATGATCAAATTGTGTCCAAAAATTGTGACAACTTGATTACCCTTGAGCATCATAAAGAGCTTAGTCTTCTTTTGGGGTATGAAGAAATGAAACGTATAACTAAGGGTTTTCCAAATCCTGAGAGATTTCTTAATTTTGATCTAGAGGAATTTTATATGTTTTGTCTGGTAAATTGCATTGATAATCCTTATATTGCCAACTATCTGAAGACAAGAAAACAAATACGATATGAAGACAGTACTACTGAAAGGGAAAATATTTCCCAATACCCTCCTAGTGTTTATTATGATGAATCATGTAACGAGGAGGAGCTTCCTATCCAATCAATCTCTTCAACAAGAAGCTTGAAAAAATTAATTAAACCCACACATGATGTGGCGAAGAAGAAAAGAAGAAAGAATAGAGGTAAAAAGGTATCTCTCCCAAATAATGTTTCTCCTATCACCATTGCGCCTCATGAAAGTGAATCAAATATGTTGATGGAGGATGATGATATTGAGTATGATTTTCTGATACCTACTACTTGTTGTAATGATTACAATTGGGAAGGCAATGATGTACCTTATGATCTTGAGAATATTTTTAGCACTTGCTTGGAAAAATATGATAATAATGTTTGCTATACTATTGGTGCCATTCATGCTATTGATAAGAATGATTGTGATGATATGCAAAACCACAAGCTTGGGGATGCTATGTTTAATGAGTATGATATGTTTGAAGATTTATTTTCTGGAAACCATGCTTGTCCTTTGCTTGGGGGTGATTTCCTTAATGAATACGTTCCTTTGATTCCTTCTACTTTCGATAAGAAAATTTATTATGATGATAGCATGCCTCCTATTTATGATGATTACATTGATGAAAGTGGGTTTGGAAGAGTGTCAACTCTAGGTAGTAGTGATCCAACTATTTTGGAGGATGTTGAATCTTATTACAATATTTATGAAAGTGTATTTGGAGAGGTCATGACTTTATGTAGTCATACATCCACTATTTTGTAAGAGGCTTCAATTGACTATGACAATATAGTTGCTATCTATATATGATGATTATTATGATGAATTGTATGCCATAAAGAGTAATAAATTTTCTATGGTTGTGCATCATGAAAAGAGTGTTGCATGTGATAGTTATATTGTTTAATACATTCATGATACCTCTGAAAATTATTATGAGAGAGGAACTTATGCTCTTACATATCTCAATAATATCAAGTTTCTTCTCTATGTGTTGATTGTTTTGAAGTTGTACTTGTTTTGCCTTCCTATGCTAGTTGGTTCTTGTTTTCATGGGTTGCTTGCTCACAAAATCCCTATGCATAGTAAGTGTTTTAAACTTAAATGTGCTTGACATGTGTTTCATGATGCTCTCTTCATGTTTCAATTCTTTTCATTTATGCGAGCATCATTGAAATCATCATGCCTAACTAAAAGGCATTAAAGAAAAACGCTTGTTGGGAGACAACCCAACACTTTTACCTAGTTTTTTTGTATGTTCACATGATTAGTCTACTGTAGTAATCATGTTTTATTGCTTTTGTTTCAATAAAGTACCCAGTAAAGCCTTTGGGATCATGTGGGTGATAATTGATTTGATCTTGCTGAAAAACAGAAACTTTTACGCTCACAAAAATAATTCTATTTTTTAACATAAGAGTCATTTTGAGTTTATTATTTTTTCAGAATATTAATATACAAATTTCTCACGTGGTCCTATTTTTTACGGATTTTTAGAGTAGCAGAAGTATGGTTGGAGTACAGATTACTACAGACCGTTCTGTTTTCGACAGATTCTGTTTTCAATGCATAGTTTGCTTGTTTTCTAGTTTCTATGGCTTATATTGCCCAATATAAATTGTGGATGTTATATTATAAAGTAGTAATTGTTTTATAACAATTATGTATCTTGTCTTGACAGTACCAAAGTGAAATGGTTTTCTCTTTATCATACTAACCCATCTCACGAAGTTCCGTTAAGTTTTGTGTGATTGAAGTTTTCAAGTTTTGGGTGAGAAATCAATATGAGGAGAATTAGGAGTGACAAGGCCCTAATATTGGGGATGACCAAGGCAACCCCAAGGTAACATTTAAGGAATATCCAAGCAACAAAGCTTGGGGATGCCCCGGAAGCATCCCCTCTATCGTCACCAACATTATCGGTAGCCTTACTTGGAGCTATGTTTTCATTCGTCACATGATATGTGTTTTACTTGGAGCGTCAATTTATCTTTTTAGTATTTGTTTCATTTTATTTATAATAATGTTTTTCATCTTTTATTTCAATAAAAATGTCAAGGATAGCCCTAACCATGCTTATTTTGCATGTATACATGTTGCTGTTTCAAAACAGAAAGTTTACCGCTGTTGCAAAAATTCCCTAGAAAAGTCAGAATGTGATAAAATGTTGATTTTTTTGCATAGTAAGATATAAAAAAATTTCTACAGTGTGGTAAATGTTCATAACATTTGGAGTTTAAGAAGTTTTGGTACTCTTGCATTCTTTACAAACTGTACTATTTTGGTAGATTGCTGTTATGTTTGCATTGTTTGCATATGTTTGCTTGTTTAATGATTCTATTTGCGGATAGGAGTATTAAATATGCAGAGGCATTTAGTATGCAATGTTGAATAATAATTTTAGTTATTTGCTACAGTAGAGAATTATAAGGTTTTTGCATTGGTTTATACTAACTTATCTCATGAGTTCTTGTTGAGTTTTGTGTGGATGAAACTTTTGAGATTTAGGAAAACCGTGATATGAAAAGAATTAAAGAGACACAAAAGATCAAGCTTGGGGATGCCCAAGGAATCCCAAGATAATATTCAATAAGTCTCAAGCATCTAAGCTTGGGGATGCCCCGGTAGGCATCCCACCTTTCTTCTTCAACAATTACCGGTTAGTATCGGTTGAGCCTAAGTTATTGCTTCTTCACATGAGTTGTGATATTTTTAGAATGTCATTTTATTTTTTTTAACTTGATGTTTTAATAAAATACTTATGACTGAAATTTTTAAATAAAATAGAGTCCTCAAATAGTCGCCAAGGAGGCTAAGTAAGCGGCATTCACATCCCGTCAACGAAGCTCTTTTCTTTGGAACTGCTCTTGTGCTTCACTTATATACTATGAGTAAATTTTTGAATAAATTGAATTTCATGAAGTTGAAATCATATCATGCTTAGTGGTAGCTTCACATTGGGTTTATAAAGTGAAATCTTTTGAGGCTTGACAATCACAATATTGGTCATACAAGCAATTCACGAAGAATTAGTATAAGGAAGCGAACTTTCACATGCAAATACACTATCCTAGAAATATTTTGTGATTGTGAGCCCCCATCAAAATATTATATGCCAAAATTTTTGATGTTGGACAAGAAAGACAATGTAATGATTTATGTTTGTTCATATTCACATAGAAGTTATATTGTCATAGATCCTTTAACATGTGGTGCTTGCCCCCCATCTTTGCTAGCCAAAAACTCCGCACCAAGTAGAGATACTACTTGTGCATCCAAGAACCCTTAAACCCAAATATTATTTTCAAGAGTCCACCATACCTACCTAAGGATTGAGCAAGATCCTTCAAGTAAGTTGTCATCGGTGCAATAAGGCAATAAAAATTGCTTCTAAAATTGTTAGATCATTTAGTGTAAGAGAAAATTGAGCGTTGTACGAACTTGTGATGACAAAGTAATAAAATCAACATACTGCATAATAAAGGTTTCTATTAAGGGACAATATAATGTGACATTCTTTTGCACTAAGGGGTTGAGCATACAAACAAATAAGCGCATGGCAACCTCTGCTTCCCTCTGCGAAGGGCCTACCTTTTAATTTATGTATTTACTTTTATGCAAGAGTCAAAGTTTTTCTCTCTATTCCTTTTTATTTTTCTCCTTTGGCAAGCATCATGTGGTGAGGAAAGATCTAGGCACATATGTCCAGTTGAATATGGGTAGCATGAGCTATTATTGTTGACATCACCCTTGATGTGAATACGTTGGGAGGCAAAGAAATAAGCCCCTATCTTTCTATGTGTTCAGTTGAAACGTTTTGCCCATGTGTATGTGGTGAGTGTTAGCAATCATAGAAGACTGTATGATGTTTGAGTATGTGGAGCTCTTACTTAAACTCTGTTGAATAAGTTGAATTGCAATTCCTTAGTGACTGAGAACATAGGTTGTTGGGTTTCAAGAGAATTCTTTGTTTGAACCTTAACATGTGAATTGGTTGTTACTTTAACATGAGAAAACTTTATGAGAAAAGAATTGATGTAATGATGCTAGGAAAAGTGATTGAAATTATCATTGATCAAACTTATGCACTTTGCTAGCATTCACACCTCATAAATTATTTCTTTTATCATTTACCTACTCGAGGACGAGTAGGAATTAAGCTTGGGGATGCTGATACGTCTCCAATGTATATATAATTTATGAAGTATTCATGCTGTTATTTTATAATTCTTGGATGTTTTACAATCATTTTATAGCAACTTTATACCATTTTTTGGGACTAACCTATTCACCCAGTGCCCAGTGCCAGTTGCTATTTTTTGCTTGTTTTTGACATCACAGGAAATCAATATCAAACAGAGTCCAAACACCATGAAACTTTTTAGAGAATTTTTTGGAACAGAAGGAACCCAATGGGCCAGAGCTGCACCTGGGGGGTGCCACGAGGGGGGCACAAGCCACCAGGCGCCAGGGCCCCCTGGCACGTCCAGGTGGGTTGTGCCCACCTTGGTGGCCTCCCGCACCCCCTCTTTGCACTATAAATTCCCAAATATTCTGAAACCCTTGGGGGTTAACCTAGATCAGAAGTTCCGCCGCCACAAGGCTCTGCAGCCACCGAAAACCAATCTAGACCCCTTTCCAGCACCCTGCTGGAGGGGGAATCATCTGCGGTGGCCATCTTCATCATCCCGGTGGCCACCACGATGAGGAGGGAGTAGTCCACCCTCGGGGCTGACGGTTTGTACGAGTAGCTATGTGTTTAATCTCTCTCTCGTGATCCATATCATGGGCTTTGTTAATATAGATGGATCATATGATGTTTCTCCCCTCTATACTCTTATTGTGATGAATTGAATCTTTACCCTTTGAAGTTTTGTTACGTCGGATTGAATGTTCAGATTTGGGAACACATGATGTATGTCTTGCGGTATGAATACTTGAGGTGACATTGGGGTATCTTATTGGTTCACTTGATATACGTTATGGCATTCAACTTGCGAATTCCCACGGTGATATTGGGGTAATCTATGCATAGGGGTTGATGCACGTTTTTATTATCTTTTCTCCGATAGAAACTTTGGGGACCCTTTGTAGTTCTTTGTGTGGATTGAGTATTATGAATATGAATTTGCTTTGATGTTATTCTAGTACGAACTCTTGATTAGATCGATCGGAAAGAATAACTTTGAGGTGGTTTCGTACCCTACAAACAATTTCTATCTTATGTTCTCCGCTAATAGGAACTCGGGAGTGATTCTTTATTGCACTTTGAGGGATAATCATATGATCCAACTATGTTAGCACTGTTGAGAAATTGCAGCGAAAGTACATACCCTAGGCCTTGTTTTCAAGCATTGCAATACCGTTTTTGTGCCCGTTTACTATTTTCTACCTTGTTGTTTTTATTTATTCAGATTATAAAAATATATTTCTACCATCCATATTACACCTTTATCACCATCTCTTCGCCGAACTAGTGCACCTATACAATTTGCCATTGTATTGGGTGTGTTTGGGACACAAGAGATTTCTTTTATTTGGTTGCAAGGTCGTTTGAGAGAGACCATCTTCATCCTACACCTCTCACGGATTGATAAACCTTAGGTTATCCACTTGAGATAAAATTGCTACTGTCCTACAAAACCCTGCGCTTGGAGGCCCAACACGTGTCTACAAGAATAAAGTTGCATAGTAGACATCAACTATATCTTCACCAAACGTTAAGTGTGAAGACCCTACGGGTTTGAGAACTATGCAGACATGACCGAGACACCTCTATGGTCAATAACCAATAGCAGGACCTGGATGCCCATACCGGCTCCTACATATTCTACAAAGATCTTTATCGGTCGAACCACGATGTCAAGGATTCAATCAATCCCGTATGATCCTTAGTCACATTGCTTGCAAGCTTCTTGTGATGCTATATTACCGAGTGGGCCCAAAGATACCTTTTCGTCATACGGAGTGACAAATCCAAGTCTTGATCCACGCCAACCCAACAGACACCCTGAGAGATAACTATAGAGCACCTTTATAGTCACCCAGTTACGTTGTGATGTTTGATACACACAAGGCATTCCTCCAGTGTCAGGGAGTTGTGTGATCTCATGGTCTTAGGAACGGATACTTGACATGGATAAAGTAGTAGCAATAAACTGACACGATCATATGCTATGCTTACGGTTGGGTATTGTCCATCACATCATTCTCCTAATGATGTGATCCTGTTATCAAATGAAAACTCATGTCTATGGTCAGGAAACCTTAACCATCTTTGATCAACGAGCTACTCTAGTAGAGGCTTACTAGGGACACTTTTTTGTCTATGTATCCACACACGTATTTGAGTTTGCAATCAATAGAATTATAGCATTATTATCATGAACAAGGAAATATGGTAATATCTGTTGGAAATATGCCCTAGAGGCAATAATAAATTAGTTGTTATCATATTTCCTTGTTCATGATAATTGTTTATTATCCATGCTATAATTGTATTGATCGGAGACTTAGATACATGTGTGGATACATAGACAAAACCATGTCCCTAGTATGCCTCTAATAGACTAGCTCGTTGATCAAAAGATGGTTAAGGTTTCCTAGCCATGGACATGAGATGTCATTTGATAACGGGATCACATCATTAGGAGAATGACGTGATGGACAAGACCCAAACTACAAACGTAGCATATGATCATGTCAGTTTATTGCTACTGTTTTCTGCATGTCAAGTATATGTTCCTATGACCATGAGATCATGCAACTCACGAATATCAGAGGAGTGCCTTGTGTGTATCAAACGTCGCAATGTAACTGGGTGACTATAAAGGTGCTCTACAGGTATCTCCAATGGTGTCTGTTGAGTTGGCATGGATCGAGATTGGGATTTGTTACTCCGTGTGACGGAGAGGTATCTCGGGGCCCACTCGGTAATGCAACATCACAATAAGCCTTGCAAGCAACGTAACTAATTGTTAGTTGCGGGATCTTGTATTACGGAACGAGTAAAGAGACTTGCCGGTAACGAGGTTGAACTAGGTATGGAGATACCGATGATCGAATCTCGGGCAAGTAACATACCGAAGAACAAAGGGAACGTTATACGGGATTAACTGAATCCTTGACATAGAGGTTCAACCGATAAAGATCTTCGTAGAATATGTAGGACCAATGTGGACGTCCAGGTCTCGCCATTGGTTATTGACCGTAGAGGTGTCTCAGTCATGTCTACATAGTTCTCGAACCCGCAGAGTCTGCACACTTAAGGTTCGGTGACGTTTTGGTAGTGTAGAGTTATGTATGGTGGTGACCGAAGTTTGTTCAGAGTCCCAGATGAGACCCCGGACGTCACGAGGAGCTCCGGAATGGTCCGGAGGTAAAGATTCATATATAGGAAGTCCCAGTTTGGTTTCCGGAAAAGTTTTGGGCTCACCGGTAGTGTACCGGGAGTGCCGGTAGTGTACCGGGAGACCTCCGGGAGGGGTACTTCGACCCCAAGAGGTCCATGGGCTGTGTGATAGTATTAACCAGCCCTTAGTGGGCTGGGAAAACAGCCACAAAGGCCCATGGCGCAGGAGAGAAAGTCCTAAAGCAAAAGGTGGAAAATCAGCCAATAGGAGGCAATCCTACTCCAACTAGGATTGGAGGTGAAGTAGGATTGCTTCCCACCTCCTATTTCGGCCGACCCAAAGGCCTTGGCTGCATCTCCTCTCCTCTCCTCCTATATCTACTAGTGGATTGGGTGGTTTTTGGACAGAATTTCTGGCCACGTGCTACCCGTTTCACCGGTGCACAGTTTCTCCTCTAGATCGGTTTTCCGCAGCGCTTAGGCGAAGCCCTGCCGGAATCACTCCACCACCATCACCGGAGCGTCGTCACGCTACCGGTGAACTCTCTCTCCTCTCCACCTCCTCTTTCTGGATCAAGACGGTGGAGATCGTCATCAAGCTGCACGTGTGCTGAACGCGGAGGTGCCGTCTGTTCGGTGCTAGATCGGAAGGACCGTGATCGAGATCGCGAGATGGTTCGTGATGAGATCGCGGAACGGATCGTGATGAGTTCGCGGGACAGATCGTGATCAAGATCGTGAGATGGATCGTGATGAGATCGCGGGACGGATCGTGATGAGTTCACGGGACGGATCATGATTGGATCGCGGGACGGATCGTGATGAGATCACGGGACGCTCGGCGATTTGGATTGCAAAGATGTTCGACTACACCAACCGCGTTTCTTAGCGCTTCCCGCTTAGCGATCTACAAGGGTATGTAGATCCACTCTCCCTCTCGTAGATGCTCATCACCATGGATAGGTTTGCGTGTGCATAGGAATTTTTTTGTTTCCCATGCGACGTTCCCCAACAGTGGCATCATGAGCTAGGTTGATGGTTCGATGAGATCTTGAGTAGAACACAAAAGGTTTGTGGGCGTTGATGCTTAGATTGCTTCCTCCCTTGGTCGTATTTTGGTTCAGCGGGATTGTGAGATGAAGCGGCCCGGACCAACATTACTCGTACGCTTACGAGAGACCGGTTCCCTCGATGCAATTTGTTGCCTAGATGGCTTGCGGGTGACAGTTTCTCTCACTTTAGTTGGATCGGATTCGACAAAGGCGGTCCTTGAGAAGGTTGAAAAGCAAACTAGTGTATCACCGTTGTGGTTTATGCGTAGGTGAGAATTGTTATTGCTAGATACCCGTAGCAGCCACGTAAAACATGCAACAACAATTAGAGGACGTCTAACTTGTTTTTGGAGGGTATGTTGTGATATGATATGGACAATTACATGATGTGATATATGTGATGTATGAGATGATCATGTGATGCATAGATTATCACGACTTGCATGTCGATGAATACGGCAACCGGCAGGAGCCATAGGGTTGTCTTTAATTATTGTATGACCTGCGTGTCAATCATTAAGCGCTATGTAATGCTTTACTTTATCGCTATGGTAGCAATAGTAGTAGAAGCATGCAGGGCGTGACAACCCCGATGGAGACACGTTGATGGAGATCAAGATGATGGAGATCATGGTGTCATGCCGGTGACAATGGAGATCATGCCGGTGCTTTCATGATGGAGATCAAAAGCACAAGATCATGGCCATATCATGTCACTTATGATTTGCATGTGATGTTAATCCTTTTATGCACCTTGTTTTGCTTAGGACGACGGTAGCATTATAAGGTGATCCCTCACTTAATTTCAAGATAAATTGTGTTCTCCCCGAGTGTGCACCGTTGCGAAAGTTCGTCGTGTTGAGACACCGCGTGATGATCGGGTGTGATAGACTCTACGTTCACATACAACGAGTGCAAGCCAGATTTGCACGCGCAGAACACTCGGGTTAAACTTGACGAGCCTAGCATGTACAGACATGGCCTCGGAACACAAGAGACCGAAAGGTCGAACATGAGTCATATAGTAGATATGATCAACATAATGATGTTCACCATTGCAGCCACCTCAACTCACGTGATGATCAGACTTGAGTTGGTGAATTTGGATCATGTATCACTCGAATGATCGGAGTGATGTCAATTTGAGTGGGAGTTCTTAGGTAATATGATTAATTGAACTCATTATCATGAACATAGTCAAAGTGTCTTTGCAAATTATGTTGTAGATTACTAGCTCGCACTGTAGCTCCCTTAAATTTTTATATGTTCCTAGAGAAATAGAATTGAAAGATGTTGGTAGCATTATTGCGGACTGGGTCCGTGATCTGAGGATTGTCCTCATTGCTGCACAGAAGGCTTATGTCCTTAATGCACCGCTCGGTGCGCCACCCCCTCTAGCGTCGTCTATAGATGTTGTGAACATCTAACAGGCACGTTTCGATGACTACTTGATAGTTTAGTGCGTCATGCATTACGGCTTAGAATTGAGGCTCCGAAACGTTTTGAACGTCACGGAACATATGAGATGTTCTAGGAGCAGAGATTGTGATCTCAGGCTCGTGCCTGTGTTGCGAGATATGAGATCTCCAACAAGATTCTTTGCATGTAAGATGAAGGAGAATAGCTCAATCGTTGAGGATGTACTTAGATTGTCTGGGTAGTACAATCGCTTGAATCAAGTGGGAGTTGATCTTCCAGATAAGATAGTGATTGATATAATTCTCCAAGTCACTGTCACTAAAGCTACTATAACTTAGTGATGAACTATAATACACCAGGGATAGAAGTATTGATCCCTGAGCTGTTCGCGATGTTTGACACCACGAAGTTAGAAATCAAGAAGGAGCGTCAAGTGTTGATGGTTAATCAAACCACTAGTTTCGAAAAGGGCAAGAGCAAGGAGGGAAACTTCATGGATAGCAAGTCAGTTGCTGCTCCAGTGAAGCAACCCAAAGTTGAACTCAAACCCGAGACTAAGTGCTTCTATTATGAGGTGAG
Source organism: Hordeum marinum (assembly GCA_022496015.1). Classification (NCBI taxonomy): domain Eukaryota; kingdom Viridiplantae; phylum Streptophyta; class Magnoliopsida; order Poales; family Poaceae; genus Hordeum; species Hordeum marinum. The sequence goes on along the minus strand of CM039675.1, from coordinate 453,369,764 downwards.
AGGTCGCTGAAGCGGAACAACCCTAGATACTTGGTAGATAAGAAGGCTGGCAACATCGACAAAAGTATATTTGATATACGAGTTATTGATGTGTACCTTGCTAGTACTCCTAGTAGCACCTGGGTATTGGATACCGGTTCGGTTGCTAAATGTTAGTAACTCGAAATAAAAGCTACGGAATAAACGGAGAACTAGCTAAGGGTGAGGTGACGATATGTGTTGGAAGTGTTTCCAAGGTTGATGTGATCAACATCGCACGCTCTCTCTACCTTCTAGATTAGTGACGAACCTAAATAAATGTTATTTGGTGTTTTGCGTTGAGCATGAACATGATTAGATCATGTTTATTGCAATACGGTTATTCATTTAAGTTAGAGAATAATGGTTATTCTGTTTACATGAATAATACCTTCAATGGTCATGCACCCAGTGAGAATGGTTTGTTGAATTCTTGATCGTAGTAGTACACATGTTCATAACATTGATATCAAAAGATACAAAGTTAATAATGATAGTACCACATACTTGTGGCACTGCCGCTAAATGTCATATTGGTATAAAGCGCATGAAGAAACTCCATACTGATGGATATTTGGACTCATTCGATTTCGAATCGGTTGAGACATGCGAACCATGCCTCTTGGGCAAGATGACTAAAGGACCCCGTTGGATGGAGCGGGCAAGTGATTCATTGGAAATGATACATGTTCATGTATGCAATCTAGTGAGTCTTGTAGCGTGCAGTGGATATCGTTATTTTCTTACCTTCACTGATGATTTGAGTAGATATAGTGTATATTTACTTAATAAACACAAGTCTGAATCATTTGAAAGGTTCAAGCAAATTCAGAGTGAAGTGTAAAGATCATCGTGACAAGAAGATAAAAATGACCGCGATATGATCGTGGAGGTGAATATCTGAGTTACGAGTTTGGCATACAACTTAAGACAATGTGAAATTTGTTTCACAACTAACGCCACCTGGAACACCATAGTGTGATGGTGTGTCCGAACATCATAGTCATGCCCTATTGATATTGTGCATACTATGATGTCTCTTATTGTTTTACTACTATAATTTTTGGGGTTATGCATTAGAGACAACTACATTCACTTTAAATAGGGCATCATCTAAATCCGTTGAGATGACACCGTGTGAATTATGGTTTGATAGAAACCTAAGCTGTCATTTCTTAATATTTGGGGCTGTGACACTTGTGTGGAAAATGTTTTCACCTAATGAGGTCGAACCCAAGGCGGACAAATGCATCTTCATAGAAACCCTAACATCAGTTGGGTGAACCTTCAATCTCAGATCCTAGTGCAAAGTGTTTGTTGCTTAAATGGATCCTTTCTCGAGGAAATGTTTCTCTCGAAAGAATTGAGTGGGAGGAAGATAGAACTTGATGAGGTTGTTAAACCTTTGTTCAACCAGAGAGTAGCGCAGCGCAGAAAGATGTTTCTGTGAAGCCTACGTTAGTTGAAGAGGAAGTTAATGATGATGATCATGAAGCTTCAGGATCAAGTTACTATCGAACTTCGTAGGTCGACAAGGATGTGTACTGCTCCTAAGCGGTACGACAACCCTGTCTTGGAGGTCATGTTGTTGGACAAACGATGAACCTATGAGCTATGGAGAAGCGATGATGGGCCCGGATTCTGACAAATGGTTGGAGGCCATGAAATCCGAGATAGGATCCATGTATGAAAACAAAGTGTAGACTTTGGTAGACTTGCTCGTTGGACGGTAGGTCATTGAGTACAAATGGATCTTTAAATTGAAGATAGACACTGATGGTGAATGTAACTATTTGTAAAGCTCGACTTGTTGCAAAGATGTTTGTGACAAGTTCAAGGAGTTGACTACGATGAGACTTTCTCACTCGTAGTGGTGCTAAAGTCTGTTGGAATTATGTTAGCAGTTGCTGTGTTTTCAATTATGAATCTGGCAGATGGATATCAAAACATCGTTTCCTTAATGGTTTACTTGAGGAAAGGTTGTATGTGATACAACCAGAAGGTTTTGTCAGGCCTAAGGATGCTAAAAGGTGTGCAAGCTTCGGTGATCCTTCCATGGACTGAAGCAAGCATCTCGGAGTTGGAATATACGCTTTGATGAGGTGATCAAAGTTTTGATGTTTATACAAAGTTTACGAGAAACTTGTATTTGCAATAAAGTGAGTGGGAGCACTATAGAATTTCTGATAAGTATATGTGGATGACATATTGTTGTTCAGAAATAATGTAGAGTTTCTGGAAAGCATAAAATGGTTATTTGGAAAGTGATTTTCAAAGGAAGACCTGGATAAAGCTACCAAATTGTTGAGCATCAAGATCTATAGAGATAGATCAAGATGACTTGATGAGACTTTCAATGAGTACATACCTTGACAAAGATTTTGAAAGAGTTCAAAATGGATCAGTCAGAGAAAGAGTTCTCGCCTGATTTGTAAGGTGTGAAGTTGAGTGAGACTCAAAGCTCGACCACGGCAGAAGGAAGAGAAAGGACGAACGTCGTCCCCTATGCCTTAGCCATAGGCTCTGTATAGTATGCCATGCTGTGTACCGCAGCTGTGTGTGCCTTGCCATGAGTCTGTCAAGGGGTGCAAGTGTGGTCCAGGAGTGGATCACTGGACAGCGGTCGGAATTATCCTTAGTAACCAGAGGACTAAGGAAATGTTTCTTGATTATGGAGGTGATAAAGAGTTCATCGTAAAGAGTTACGTCGATGCAAGCTTTAACACCTATCCGGATGACTAGTAGTAGCAATCTCGATACGTATAGTGGAGCAGCCATTTGGAAATAGTACCAAGTGGAGTGTGGTAGCAGTGTTTACGGTTTGACATAGAGATTTGCAAAGTACACACGGATCTGAATATCGCAGACCCATTGACTATAAGACCTCTCTCACATGCAAAGCATGATCGAGCCCCAGAACTCATTGGGTGTTAGATTCACATGGTGATGTTAACAATGCGAATCACATGGTGATGTGAACTAGATTATTGACTCTAGTGCAAGTGGGAGACTGTTGGAAATATGCCCTAGAGGCAATAATAAATTAGCTATTATCATATTTCCTTGTTCATGATAATTGTTTATTATCCATGCTATAATTGTATTGATCGGAGACTTAGATACATGTGTGGATACATAGACAAAACCATGTCCCTAGTATGCCTCTAATAGACTAGCTCGTTGATCAAAAGATGGTTAAGGTTTCCTAGCCATGGACATGAGATGTCATTTGATAACGGGATCACATCATTAGGAGAATGACGCGATGGACAAGACCCAAACTACAAACGTAGCATATGATCGTGTCAGTTTATTGCTACTGTTTTCTGCATGTCAAGTATATGTTCCTACGACCATGAGATCATGCAACTCACGGATATCGGAGGAGTGCCTTGTGTGTATCAAACGTCGCAACGTAACTAGGTGACTATAAAGGTGCTCTACAGGTATCTCCAATGGTGTCTGTTGAGTTGGCATGGATCGAGACTGGGATTTGTTACTCCGTGTGACGGAGAGGTATCTCGGGGCCCACTCGGTAATGCAACATCACAATAAGCCTTGCAAGCAACGTGACTAATTGTTAGTTGCGGGATCTTGTATTACGTAACGATTAAAGAGACTTGCTGGTAACGAGGTTGAACTAGGTATGGAGATACCGATGATCGAATCTCGGGCAAGTAACATACCGAAGAACAAAGGGAACGTTATACGGGATTAACTGAATCCTTGACATAGAGGTTCGACCGATAAAGATCTTCGTAGAATATGTAGGAACCAATGTGGACGTCCAGGTCCCGCCATTGGTTATTGACCGTAGAGGTGTCTCGGTCATGTCTACATAGTTCTCGAACCCGCAGGGTCTACACACTTAAGGTTTGGTGACATTTCGGTAGTGTAGAGTTATGTATGGTGGTGACCGAAGTTTGTTCGGAGTCTCGGATGAGATCCCGGACGTCACGAGGAGATCTTAAATGGTCCGGAGGTAAAGATTCATATATAGGAAGTCCCAGTTTGGTTTCCGAAAAAGTTTCGGGCTCACCGGTAGTGTACCGGGAGACCTCCGGGAGGGGTACTTCGACCCCAAGAGGTCCATGGGCTGTGGGAGAGTATTAACCAGCCCTTAGTGGGCTGGGAAAACAGACACAAAGGCCCATGGCGCAGGAGAGAAAGTCCTAAAGCAAAAGGTGGAAAATCAGCCAATAGGAGGCAATCCTACTCCAACTAGGATTGGAGGTGAAGTAGGATTGCTTCCCACCTCCTATTTCGGCCGACCCAAAGGCCTTGGCTGCCTCTCCTATCCTATCCTCCTATATATACTAGTGGATTGGGTGGTTTTTGGACAGAATTTCTGGATGCGTGCTACCCATTTCACCGGTGCACAGTTTCTCCTCTAGATCGGTTTTCCGCAGCGCTTAGGCGAAGCCCTGCCAGAATCACTCCACCACCATCACCGGAGCACCGTCACGCTACCGGTGAACTCTCTCTCCTCTCCACCTCCTCTTGCTGGATCAAGAAGGTGGAGATCGTCATCAAGCTGCACGTGTGCTGAACGCGGAGGTGCCGTCTGTTCAGCGCTAGATCGGAAGGACCGTGATCGAGATCGCGAGACGGTTCGTGATGAGATCGCGGAACGGATCGTGATGAGTACGCGGGACAGATCGTGATCAAGATCGTGAGACGGATCGTGATGAGATCACGGGACGGATCGTGATGAGTACACAGGACGGATCGTGATTGGATCGCGGGACGGATCGTGATGAGATCACGGGACGCTCGGCGATTTGGATCGCGAAGATGTTCGACTACACCAACCGCGTTTCTTAACGCTTCCCGCTTAGCGATCTACAAGGGTATGTAGATCCACTCCCCCTCTCGTAGATGCTCATCACCATGGATAGGTTTGCGTGTGCGTAGGAAATTTTTTGTTTCCCATGCGACGTTCCCCAACAATATCTAACTTATTATTGCCTCTAGGGCATATTTTGACCATTCTTTTCATCAAGATAAACATATTTCAAAGTATCAGGTAAATTCTTTAGTTCAAACGCGGGATCTCCCTTGGGTGGAGGAGGATCCCCTAAAATATCAACTGGTAAGTTGTGTTTAAGAATAGGTGTTTGTTTAAGGAATATGTCATCTATTTCATTCATTTCATTGATATGCATATCATTCTCATGGTCTAGCAAATATTGTTCGAGAGGATCAGTAGGAGGCACGACAATAGAAGCAAGACCAATTATTTCATCCTTACTAGGTAACTCCTTCTCATGTGATTGATTAGTAAACTTGGAGAAATTAAATTCATGAGACACATCACCAAAACTTACTCTAACCTTCTTAGTAACACAATTGATTTCAATATTAATAGTGTTTAAGAAAGTTCTACCGAATATAATGGGGCAAAAATTTATCTTGTTTTGAACCAAGTACTAAGAAATCAGTGGGGTACTTGACTTTCCCACACAAAACCTCATCATATCTAACGATCCCGAGTGGCGTAATAGTATCTCTATTTGCAAGTTTAATAGTGACATAAATATCGTCAATAGTCGAGGGTGCTATCTCGTTCATAATTTCTTGATATAAGGTAAAAGTATAGCATTGACACTAGCACCAAGGTCACACAAGCCATGATAACAATGATCTCCAATTTTAACTGAAACAACATGCATGCCAACCACTGATTTGTTTTTGCCTAATTCATCCTATTTGTTTCTAGCAGGTTTCACAATCCTAGCAGCTTCTCCACAAAAATAAATAACCCGACCCTCAATGTTATTAACTAAAAGATCTTTAACCATGGCAAACTTAGGCTCACCATTTATTTTTTCAAAAGCTATAGGTGTCCTGACATGACTTTTATTAACCATGGTTGTAGTGTTAGCATGTTCCCTAATTCTAACAGGAAAAGGAGGTTTCTCAATGTAAGCAGTGGGAACAATTGGATCAGCATGACTAACAATTATTTCTTCCTTCTTAATATTAATAGGTTCCTCTAATGGGTTTTCAATAGGATGATGATATTTAAACCACTTCTCTTTGGGAATATAAGCCCGAGTAGCAAATGATTCTGAGAAAGTAGCTACTATTTCAGAGTCAAGACCATATTTATTGTTAAACTCATGGAAGGTAGTAGTTTCCATAAAAGATTTAACACAATCAAAATTAAGTTTTATACCCAACTCTTTACCTTCGCCGAATTCCCAATCTTCAGAGTTGCGTTTAATTCTTTCCAAAAGATCCCATTTGAATTCAATAGTTCCATTTCATATATGCCAGAAGAAGAAGAATCCAGTAGTAATCGATCATCATGAGAAAGCCGTGCATAATTTTTTGTATAATCATTTCTCTTGAAAACTCATGGTTGGGGAAGGTGTTCATCATAGATTTAATTCTCCCTCAAGATTTTGCGATGCTTTATCCTTCACGAGGCCAGAGTTCATATATGTAGTTCCGACCATGGTGAACTAGATGCACTGGGTAAATCTTCTAATGAAATTCTAGCTTTAAGCGATTCTAGTTCCATGATTCAATATTATCCAATAGCCTATAACACATTAATGCTTTTCCCTACAAAGATAAAGGGAACACTTTCTTCTTAACTTTTTCCCTAGACAAACCTGCAAGCTGAAATAATCCACAAACCTCATCGACGAATATCAAATGGTAATCAGGATGAGTCGTACCATCATATGGATTAGATAATAGTTTTTCAAGCATACCCGAAGGAATATCATAAGAAATATTTTCAGTAGTTTCAGTAGGTTGAGGAACAATTTCCTCATCTTCCATTCGGAGTGAAGATGCCCCAAACAAGCCACTCAAAGGGTGACCGTTCATAGTGACAAGATAGTAAATTTCAGCACGTATAGGAAATGTTTCATTACCAATTTCCACTTACCAAAGGCTCTTCACTCCTCGACAACGGCATCAAAAAAGAGTCTTGATGACCCAGAAGTATAGGGGATCAATCGTAGTCCTTTCAATAAGTAAGAGTGTCGAACCCAACAAGGAGCAGAAGGAAATGCCAAGCGGTTTTTAGCAAGGTTTTCCCTGCAAGTGCTTTGAGTAACAATAGTAGATAGTTTTGTAGCAAGATAATTCGTAACAAGAAACAAGTGACAATAGTAACAAAGGTGCATCAAGTTATACCAATCCTTTTTGTAGAGAAGGACATGCCTGCGAGTACTCTTATATTAAGCAAGTGCTCCTGAGGACACATGGGAATTTTTGTCTAGTGATGTTCATCATGTTGATTTGATTCGCGTTCGCTACTTTGATAATTTTATATATGGGTGAAACGGTGATAAGATGCTGTTTTTACTTGAACTAACAACCTACTTATGATTACCCCCTCTCGCAAGCATCTGCAAGTACGAAAGAAGAATTAAGATAAATCTAACCATAGCATGAAACATGTTGATCCAAATCAGCCCCTTATGAAGCAACACATAAACTGGGGTTTAAGCTTATGTCACTCTCGCAACCCATCATCACTTGTTACTCCACAATGACTTCCCTTAGGCCCATAGAATGGTGAAGTATCATGGAGTCCACGTTCACAAGACACCACTAAGAGAAGTAACAACATACATATTATCAAAATATCGAACGGATACCAACTTCACAAGATTATTTATAGCAAGACTTCTCTCATGTCCTCAGGAACAATAGTAACTACTCACACATCATCAACATGTTCAATATCAAAGGTATAATAATGATGATCAATGATCTAAACATAATCTCTTCCACCAAGTAATCCAACTAGAATCAACTACACGATGTATCAACACAACTAGCAACCCACATTTACCAATCTGAGGTTTTGGGACAAATATTGAATACAAGAGATGAACTAGGGTTGGAGATGAGATGGTTCTAGTGAAGATTTTGATGAAGATTGATCCTCCCACAAAGGAGGAAGTGTTAGTGATGACGATGGCTTCGACCTCCCCCTCCCGGAGAGGAATTTCCTCGGCAGAATCTGACTACCGGAGTGCAAAATGGCCTCTACCCAGGTTTCTGCTACAATACGGCGGCTCTTCGTCCCTAAAAGTTGCTTATGATATTTTCTAGGGTAAAACAAACCATATAGGAGAAGGGGGGTGTCGAAGGACCAGTAGGGTCCCCAAGCCATCAGGGCACGCCCTAGGGTGGGCACCCTGTTGGCTTGTGCCCTGCTTTTGCCCCCTATGGTATATTTCTGTTCCAGAAATTCTTAAATATTCCAAAAATATTCTCCGTGAAGTTTCAGGTCATTTGGAATCTCGTGATTTTTCTGCCTTTTTCTCGATTTTCCGGCCAGAATTCCAGTTTCCGAAATTCCCCTCCTTGTGATGTACCTTGCATATTGAGAGAGAAAAGGCATAATAATTGAATAATAATGTGGAATAATGGACAAGAATGAAGTAAATAGTAATAACAATTCATGATGCAAAATGGACGTATAAGGCGGCGGAAAGGAAAGACAAGCACATCAAATTAAGGAGTAGAGACACGAAGATCAAACACAATTGAGGACACGAAGATTTTTCCCGTGGTTCCGATAGCTGGTGCTATTGTACGTCCACGTTAATGGAGACTTCAACCCACAGAGGGTAATGGTCACGAGAGTCCATTGAGGGCTCCACCCATAAGGGTCCACAAAGTAGCAATCTCGTGTATTCCATCATGGCTTACGTCCACAAAGGACTAGCCTCACTTGGGGTAGATCTCCATGAAGTAGGCGATCTCCTTGCCCGTACAAACTTCTTGGTTCAACTCCACACAAAGAAGGAGACTCCCAAGAGACACCTAACCAATCTAGGAGACACCACTCTCCAAAAGGTAATAGATGTGGTAAGAATGATGAACTCCTAGATCTTGTGCTTCAAAACATAGTCTCGCCAACACTCAATCACACTCTCACGGGTTTGGCTTGGTACAAGAGGTTGATTGGGTGGAAAGCAACTTGGGGAGTCTAGAAATCCAGATTCATATGGTTGGAGTGGAAGATCTTGATCTCAACATATGAGTAGGTGGTTCTCTCTTAGGAAATGGATGGGACAAGTTTTTTTCATTCTGAGTGCTTCCTGTACGAGTAAGAGGCAGGTGGAGGGGTATATATAGGCATCTCCAAAAATCCAACCTTTACAACATTATTGCCCAACTCAATGAAACCGAAGAAAGAACTCGGTTTCAGCGACTAGTGCAAAATGTGGCAACTTTTGGCATTTTGGTGAGACCGATATGTAAATCTTGATGGGTCCGATTTTGGTTGGCCTAGGCAGTTACCAGTTTCTGTGTCAATGGTTCCTAAAGCTCAAAAATTCTGATTCTTAGGAATGGGTTAACAAAAAGTTGGCCACTGATTTCGGTTTCACCGAAATCAAACTTGGTGTCACCGAGACATTAGGGTTTGGCATGTGATATTTCTAGGGTGAAACTCAGTAGGTCCGAAATGGAAAAGTTGGTGGCACTGAATTTGAGTGTTAGGGTTTAGAAAGAGTATTTTTGTGGGAGAATTCATGAGTATTTTTGGTGGCTAATCTCTAAGCACTTGAGCAACCAGATCATCATGGACATATCATCCCCTTTTAATAGTATTGGTTTTCCTATGGACTAAAATGTGATTTCTCACAAAATTCAAAACATAGTCTTGAAGCTTGAATCTTGGCCAATCCTATTCTTCCTTCCTTGGGGCTTCTCCTCACATTTCCAGCCATTCATCTCTATGGAATTTATCTGAAATAAACTAGGTAGAACTATTAGTCCAAGAGATAATGTATGTTGTCATGAATTATCAAAACCACCAAGGGAGCATATGTGCTATCAACCACAGAATAATTTTACACCGAGTTGGAGTACAGTGCCTGCGTGATTGAGACCCAGTGTCCAAAATACACCTTGTATCAGATGTAGTACTTCATAATGCCGAAGTGTTTGGGATGTAAAAACCCATCCTTTTCTTAATGAGTGTATCATTTGATTTCCTCATATGTGCATTTCTATGTTAATGTATTTTCCTCCTTGTCGGTGTCAAAACCGGCGGATCTCGGGTAGGGGGTCCCGTGCTGTGAGACTAGGATCGATGGTAACAGGGGATGAAGGAGATGATGTTTACCCAGGTTTGGGCCCTCCTATGGAGGTAAAACCCTACGTCCTGCTTGATTATATTGATGATATGAAGGTTATAGAGTTGATGTACCTCAAGATTGAGTAGCTAAACCCTAGATGAGTTGTTCTCCCTTCTACAACCTAAAACCCTCTGGCTTATATAGACGTTGAGGGTACCTAGGGTTTACACATGGTCGATTACACATTGAAGGTAAGCACATGCCTATCCACTATTCTTGGAGGGCACACCACGATTCCCGAAGCTTCCTTCCTGGAGACAAAGCCTTCGATCAATCCAATGCTCAATAAATGGCCCATATAGTATGGTCCATGAGAAACAGGTTGGCCACCCGAGGTCCCCTTAAACCAGGACTCCCTCGGTAGCCCCCAGACTAGCCTCCAACACCAAGGGTCTTAGCTCCAGCTTCGCTTGATCAGAGTCTTCGGCTTGCAAGGCGATTTCATCTCCCCAATCAGTGATCGACCGAATTTAGTTCGGCCTCCGATGACATGTAGTTTTCCTGATTAGTGGATCGCCCGAACACCATGAATAGCTTAGCCCTAAAGGCCAAGCGTTAAGGAGAAAACAATGTTTCCTGACAACTTTTCTGATGAAAGGTCACGGCCCACCACGACCACTGAGCTAGTTGCAAAAATTCGATTCGCGGTTCGAGGCCGTGTTTTTCATCAGCACGATCCATTAGTGCATAAATCGTGCCCAGTTTCACACGGGATATGATTAATCATGCGCATATAACGGCACACACGTCTTCGGAAGCCGAGGGATTCACTGCATAGTAAAGGGAGGCTAACCGGCGACAAGCCCCATAAAAGGGAAAGAAAACCCCAAAGCCTAGCCGCGCTTCCCATTCGCATCCTCTGCTTCCCCAATCTCCTGAGCCTCCAGAGCTCAGATCCAGTTCTTCCAGAACTCCCCCTCCGAACTCGGCCATGGATGGTTCCGGCTCCAATGGCAAGTGGGATGCTTCCATGGTTACTCACTAGGATATCCAGGACCTGAAGCAGGCCGGCTACCTCCCCGCCAGGGTCTACTACCGCGCCACCGAACTCAATCAGGTGGTTCCCACTCCCAAGCCCGGCGAGAGGGTGGTGCTCGTCCCCCATGTTATCCGAGGACTGAGCTCCCGCTCCACCCCTTCGTCGAGGGCCTCATGTTCTTCTACGGGCTCGACATCCATGACCTCCCGCTAAACTCCTTCGTGCACATATCAACTTTCCTCATCGTCTGCGAGGCCTTCCTGCGAGTCAAACCGCACTTCGGACTATGGCTCAAGGTGTTCAACATCAAGCCGAAGTGTATCGCAGGCGAACACGCAGACTGCGGTGGGGCAGTCATTAGCAAGCTCCCCCGCGTCGGATGGTTGTCCCGTACCTTCATCAACACCATCAACACTTGGCAAAAAGAGTGGTTTTATATCACCGATCGAAGGGAAGAAGGTCAGGCTGCTTCGGCCGAGTTCAGATCCGCCCCCCACAAGATTAACCTCATGGCTCCGAAAGGGCCTCGACTGGGGGTCAGATGCGGAGGTGGATAACCTGTAGAAGCGCATCGCCTCAATGATCAAAGGCAAGATCGAGATGGCCAACATGGCCCAGAAGTGGTCCGACCATATTTAGCCCACAGACCGGAAAGGGCCAGGTAATCAGAATAGTATGAAGAGCTATTGGGGGCATGTTACTTCGATTTGCAAAAAGTTGACACCCCACACAATGTTTGACAAGTGACTGGGCGTCCGCTCGAGCTGTGGGCCAGAAGAAACCAGTCTGAAAGGCCTTGCTAACTAAGGCTCTTGCTGGGCAGCATGGCCGCCCATCCCTGCGTGGACTTCGGCTAAGAGCTGTTGTCTTTCTTCCTCAGATATGCACTGTTGTGGTATTCCGGTGGTGATTTTCTTGTATAACTCACCCTCGTGGACTTTATAGGCCTTGGATCGCCTAATTATGTGTCGTGCCTCCGTCTGATCGTCGGGGAGTTCTTTGCGACGAAGGTAGGCGAGGAAGGGCTCGGTCCATGGCGTGATTACCGCCATGACCTCATGAGCCGAAGGCATTTCGTCCATTACGGAGCCATTGATGATTTTGTTGTCTGGTTTCTTTATAGGGGGAAGAACCTCTTCCGCGCTGGTGAGACCGACACCCTTATGATCGTCTTGCCAAACCACTAATGACTTAAAGAGCCGTTCCAGGAAAGTGTTTTTTTGGTATAGGGTCGCGTTTGGCACCCATGCGGGCCAGTACGTAGGCGCCTTGGTTGTTGTCTCTAGCGACATGGTGAAATTCTAGCCCCTCAAACCGTGCGGATACCTTGAGGACAAAGTCTCTATATGCCGCCATCTTCAGGTTTTTTGCATCGAATTTGCCATTGATTTGGGAGATGGCCAAGTTGGAGTCTCCTCATACTTCCAGCTGTTGTATGCCCATTGGTGCTGCCATCCGAAGACCGTGCAAAAGTGCTTCGTATTTGGCTGCATTGTTGGAATCGGCATACATGATCTGCAACATGTATCTAATGTTGTCGCCTATGGGGGATGTGTGAATAACTCCAGCCCCCCAGTCCGACCAAAGTTTTAGATCCATTGAAGTATCATCCAATGGGAGTATGTACTATATTCCCTGGGGAGCTCAGCCTCTGTCCATTCGGCGAGGAAATCTGTCAGCACCCGAGATCTGCCAGCAGTCGAGATTCGAAGGGAAGGAGTTCAATAACCCATTTGGCTATGTGGCCGGTGGCGTCCCTGTTGTTGATTATATCGTTCAGGGGTACATCGGATTCCATCATAACTAAACACTCACAATTCCTATTAGTAAGGGTTGCTGGTTTGTTCTGGGTGTCATGGATTTGGCACGGTTGATCCAATATCGTGGCAAGCTTGCTAGATAAATTTTTATTCCCTTTAAAGGGATTTCTCTTTGGTCCAAATTTGGGTCTGGTGAACCCTCCATTTACTGCGGTATCTTTTTTGTTGCTTCTGCCATTTTTATGCCTGCACTTGTTTTTGTTTCGAGGCTTGCTGTTGGTGGTGCATGCTACCGAGGTGCCCACCTCACCGTCGTGACCACTTCACACGAGCCAACTGTCTTCTCTTGTGCAAAAAAAGCGTCATCAAGGAAGTAACGACTGACATGGTCCTCCACCTATCCTGGCTGAGCTGACAGGCAAGCCATTCATCTTGGATATATTTTTGAATGAGGCTATGGCCTCGGCGTCGGAGCAATCGATGATCTGGTTCTTTTTGGTAAGGGACCTATCCCAGAACTTTGTGCAGATTCACCCGGCTACTGGACGACATGCCTGAGGTCGCCGGCGTCCGGAGGTCTGACATAAGTGCCTTGGAAATTTTCCCTAAAGGCATCTTCATGGTCGTCGGCGTCCGGCAGTCTGATGGACCGAGGAGGCAAGCTGTTAAGCCAATTCCTAGCCGACCACTTTAATTTGAGCGGCATATATTTGATGGCATGGAGGTAATCTTTGTTAGACATGTGTATATGCAGAAGGAAGTCCTTGATCCATACCTCCTGGTTTGTCGTGCCATCATAGGGTTCTATATTGATGGGCTTAAACCCGTCTGGGAATTGAAGTTCCATTACCCATGTCTGTGAAATAGATCGGGTGGGCTGGACCTCGGGACTAGGTAGTATCTCATTGGAGGTCGGGGGAGAATTGCTCGTAACCTGATATCGTGTTTGGCCGTTCCTGTCTAACCAGGTGTCTAGCTGTCGAGCTGGGCCGATGCGCGTCCTCTCGAACCGTAAATGGATCGAGGAGGTGCTTGGATTTCCTCGATGTGACGTTGGACATCGTGAGGGTCTAGGTGGCCCATAGGGTCTTTGCCATAATAGCGTGGTGCTAGTCAGGGGTTGATGTTTTGCTGCACTAGCCTATCCCGACCTCTAGGGGATTGGTCAAGCTCGTAGATGGCTAGTTCTTTGTCAAACTCTAGTAGCAGATGCCAGTGTGCGTATGATTTCAGTGCGCTGTAGCGTCGGTCTTCGAGGTCTTGTTCGGTCGAGAGCACGTTGATCCACTTGTCATTCAATGCACCTGTGTTTGCTTGCAGCTGTTGTCGCTTGCATTTCATGCTTTGGGCGGTGGCGATGAGGTACCGCCTAAGGCGCTCTTGCTCTAGGGGCTTTTCTAGGACGATAAAGTCCTCCGTGTCGAGGCTCTCATCCTGCTCGGACTCCGACATGTAATTATTGTCGGCGCCTTCGAAGAGGTCGTCAGAATCTAGGTCCTCGACACTTACATTAGGGTTGCCATTTTGTACTAGGAAGGCTTGAGGATCATCTCCCGTGTTATCAACATCACCGGTCTTTGCCTCGCCGCCCTTAGCGGTGGCATTTTATTCCCTATTGTTTCCATTTTGGCGTCTATGTCGGCGCTTAGGAGGAGATTTGGGAGTGTCTACCATGTAGACGTCATATGTGGATGTCTGATACTTGTGATCTGTGTTGGGGTTTCCTTGAAGAGGAACAAGTGATGGATCACAATATAGGTAGGTATTTCCCTCCGTATATAAGCAAGGTTTATCGGACCAATAGGAGTAACAACCAACCCCCGTCTTCAGCAGCTACACACAAAAGAGCAAACACTTGCACCCAATGCGATCAAGAGGGTTGTCAATGCCCTTGGACTCGTTATTTTGCAAGCTTGTAAGTAGTGTGGTTGGTAGTAGATAATTATAACTTACAATTAGAAATTAGAAAATAAAATAAAAAGTAAATATCGGCAACAAGGTATTGTATCGTTTGTAAACTTATAAATGAATAGACCAGGGGGCCATAGTTTTCCCTAGTGGCATCTCTCATGAAAGTAAGCATACGATGGGTAAAAAATTACTGTTGGGCAATTGATAGGAAAGCGCATAGTTATGTCATATTCACGGCAATGATCATGTGTATATCGGCATCACATCCATAAGCAAGTAGGTGGACTCCTGCCTACACCTATTACTATCACTCCAACCATTCGACCGCTATCCAGCATGCATCTAGAGTATTAAGTAAAACGGAGTAATACTTGGAGAACAATGACATGATATAGAGAAAGAGAATTCAATTAATATGAACTAACCCCATCGTTTTATCCTTAGTGGCAACAATACAAAGACGTATCTAGTCCCGCTCTATCACTGACATATGGGAAAATATTTGTGTATTTAAGAAAACAAAAATGAAAAGAAAGAAAACATAAAAAAGAAAAAAGAAAAAGAAAACAATGTGAATAGAAATGAGCAAACTAGGAAACCAAGGAACTCAGCTCAATATTACTCAGCGCACTTTTCTTATGGATTGTTTGGCCTTAGCTTTGGTTGCTGCCACAAGGGATATTTCAGCTTCTAGCATTCCTTGGAATATTAGAAAGTCTTTGGCTAGCTTTTTCAATTGCACATCTAATTTGAATCATGGCGTGTTTCATATTTTTAGAAAAATTAATGCAATTACTCATGACCTTGCGCAGCAGGTACTTCGTTCAATTGGACACACCTATATCTCTTGTTTTGATGTTCGTCATTCTCAGGCTTCTTGCTCTCGACTACCTCTTCTCTCAAATTTTCAGGTGGAGGGTATTCGAATACATGTTGTGCATTGCTACTAGTAGCCTTGTTGATTTGCATCAAGCTTTGACTTTTGTTCACTCTGTTGGTTTTGTTGCTCCCTTTTCTCTTTGTCTTTCTGCTACAACTTTGCAATTCTGCTTTACTCGGTTATCGAGGATTTTCTAGCAAATTTATTTCTATTTTTAATCCTTTGTCACACCAAGGACTCTCTTCTTTTAACTTGCTAGTTTCTATCTCATATCTCTTAAGGAGAAGAAAGTCCCTTCTTTTTGTGCATTTTACAGGTTCGGCTAAGTTGATACGAATTGAGTGTGACACTGTAGGGCTCCCTCTTAGTTAAGCGTTCCATCAGACATAGTAGGTGTCGATGTCTGGTCCATTGGGAAGCTGCCCCCGCTTGATAGCAAGCTTCATCAGTCAAGGAAACCAATGTTAAAAATGTATATCTTCAGATTGTTCTGCTATTCGCTTTGGCGTCTTCATCTATCTATGTACCCATCTTGGTTTGTTCTCTTGCTATGGGTTGTTTGGGGCGTGTTTGGTTACCTACATCGTTTTTTCCCATTTGCATACTTGTCCCAGTTGGGCCTGGCTGAGCAAATGCAAGCCAAAAACCAACATTTGCACTTAGTTTGGTTGCCTGCACATCCTCTCCCTGCATCGTAACGATGCCTCTATGCACCGCATTTGGTTGATCGCATTGTATGTTCTCACATGGGTGCATGTTGTTTGGTTACATACGAGCATAGAGTTTTGCTCACCTTGTACCCTACTTGGTGAGCTTACCAATACTACTACACCTTACACACGATCATACCGACAACACCAACGCCACAACACTACTATGATGATGAACTGGAAGAAGATGATGAAGTTCTTCAGCCCTAACGGCCGATCCACCTTCTTGCCAACCTCTACCTTGCTGCATGAATGCTCTCGCACATACTTGGAGGAAGCATCTTCTGCCGCCTGCCTAGTCTTAAACCCTCCCGTGTGGTTGTTGTCGTTGTACCCTGAAACTTGTTTGTTGCAAGCTTCCCATGAATTGTGAACCCCTGGAACCCTACCTTCAAACACCACATACCACTTGCCCTACCAGTGAAAATGAGCAATAATTTCAAGCAACAAGCATTGGAACACACAAACAACAAGCAATGGAGCAGAAGAGCATTAGTAAGCATGCGTGATCATAGCAAGTTCAACCTAGCACTACTTTGGTCTCATCCTACCACCGCAAGTTCGTGATCACCACGAGGATCACCGTGAGGGGTCAGTATATACCACCTCACAAAAATATACAGACCATAAGATTGTTTTCAAGCCCTAACTACACAAAATATACGTCGTCATCGTCGTCCTTGTCACCATCGCCGTCGAGGATCATGCATGTTGTCGCCACCAGTAGAAGCATCACTAGTAGTAGTGCTTTACCAGCCAGGTCCTTAGCTAGAGCACTTCGTGGGCTGCTCCCATGGCAACAAATCCAACACCCTGGGCTTTTTTGTCTAGCAGGTGGCGTAGAGCCACCATGAGAGCCTCTGGGCTGAAGCCAATCCGCTCCATGGCAGCGCCGTTGAGCTCAGGGTGGACGTCCACACTCTTGCTCTATCTAATGGAGGTGGCCACCTCCTTGACTGCCTCAGTCATGCTGCTGAAGTCGCTCAGCTCCTCCTCCATGAAGCCTGTCCGCTTCCTCTTCCTATCAAGCACAGGGACGTGCTCACCATCCTTCTCACGAGCATCAACGTTGATGGTGTCTGACTCCTGGGGTGTCTGGATACTACGGCATCGACGAGCCCAATGGCTGACTAGAGCCCATGGCATGCTTGCCGGTTGCCAGCCCGAAGGAGAAGATCTGCTGCATCTGGTGGTATTTCTGGATAGGGGTGTTGAGTAACTCTGCGTCCTTGGGGTGAGCCTAAGAACAAACAAGGCAGAGAGTATAGTTAGTATGGCAATGGTGTTGAGGAACATTCCATGGGAAACAAAAACTTTCCTACGCACAAGCAAGATCTATCCATGGTGATGTGCATCTACGAGAGGGAGAGTGGATCTACATACCCTTGTAGATCACTAAGTGGAAGCGTTAAGAAATGCGGTTGATGTAATCGAATGTCTTCGTGATCCAAATCGCAAGCCGTCCCGCGATACAATCACGATTTAGCGCCGAACGGACGGCACCTCCGCATTAAACACACGAACAACTTGATGACGCCTTCACCTCCTCGGTCCAGCGAGTGATGGTGAAGTACTAGATGATTTCCGGCAGCACGACGACATGGTGACGGTGGTGGTGAAGAACAATCTCCGCAGGGCTTCGCCAAGCACAACGGAAACTATGACGGAGGATAAACTAGAGGGGACGGGGTTGCCGGCACATGGCTTGGGGAATTCTTGATGTGTTCCAGGTGCTAGCCCTGTCCCTCTATTTATATAATGAGACCTAGGCTCAAAACTTGGATAAAGAGCCTCCTCAAAGTCCGTTTGGCCCGCAAGGCAAGAGTCCTCCTCGGACTCCAGGACCAGATGCCAGGATCCTCACCGTATGGCCCCAGACGCCAGGGTCCCTAGCGTCTGTCCTCTGGCCTCTGCAAAACTCCTTTTGCACCTTCCTTAAAAGCCTCATGGGCTTTACCCCTTGCCCCAAATAAAGTGTTCTTGTACCCCGAACATTTCGGGAAACATCCAAAACCCCTTCCGGTGAATGTCGGAACCATTCCAAAGGCCAAACATTATTATCCCATATATCAATCTTTACCTCCACACTATTCCGGAGCTCCTCGTCATGTCCGGGATCTCATCTGGGACTCCGAACAACTTTCAGTCACCAACATAATAACTCAACTGTACTTATATCGTCACCAAACATTAAATGTGTAGACCCTGCGGGTTCGAGAACTATGCAGACATGACCAAGACACCTCTACGGTCAATAACCAATAGCAGGACCTGGATCCTCATATTGGTTCCTACACATTATACGAAGATCTTTATCGGTTGAACATCTATGTCAAGGATTTAGTTAATCTTGTATGTTGTTCCCTTTGTTTATCGGTATGTTACTTGTCCAAGATTCGATCATCGGTATGTCTATACTTAGTTCAATCTCGTTACCAGCAAGTCTCTTTACTCGTTCCGTAATACAAGATCTCATGGCTAACACTTTAGTCACACTGCTTGCATGGCTTGTTGTGATGTTGTATTACCGAGTGGGCCCTAAGATACCTCTTCGTCACACGGAGTAACAAATCCCAATCTTGATCCATGCCCACTCAACAGACACCTTCGGAGATACCTGTAGAGCATCTTTATAGTCACCCACTTATGTTGCGACGTCTGATACACACAAGGTATTCCTTCGGTGTGAGTGAGTTGCATGATCTCATGGTCATAAGAACAGATACTTGACATGTAGAAAACTATAGCAATAAACTGACACGGTCATATGCTATGTTTATAGTTTGGGTCTTGTCCATCACATCATTCTCCTAATGTTGTGACCCCGTTATCAAATGACATCTCATGTCCATGTCTAGGAAACCTTGTCCATCTTTGATCAATGATCTAGTCTATTAGAGGCATACTAGGGACATGGTGTTGTCTATGTATCCACACATGTATCTGAGTTTCCGATCAATACAATTCTAACATAAATAATAAATGATTATCATGAACAAGGAAATATGATAATAACTAATTTATTATTGCCTCTAGGGCATATTTCCAACAGTCTCCCACTAGCATTAGAGTCAATAATCTTGCTCACATTGTTATGAATCTCACACCCAATGAGTTCTGGGGATCGATCATGTTTTGCATGTGAGAGAGGTTTTAGTCAACGGGTCTGCGATGTTTTAGATACGTGTGTACTTTGCAAATCTCTATGTCACACTATAGATACTGCTACCACGCTCCACATGGAGCTATTCCAAATGGCTTATCCACTATACGTATTCGGATTACTACTAAGAGTCATCCGGATTGGTGTTAAAGCTTGCATCGACGTAACCTTTTACGACAAACTATTAATCACCTCCATAATCGAGAAATATTTCCTTAGTCCTTTTGTTACTAAGGATAATTTTGACCCATGTCCATTGATTCACTCTTGGATCACTCTTGTACCCCTTGACAGACTCATGGCAAGGCACACACAGGTGCGGTACATAGCATGGCATACTATATAGAGCCTATTGCCGAGGCATAGGGGACGACCTTTGTCCTTTCTCTTTCTTCTGCGGTGGTCGAGCTTTGAGTCTTACTCAACTTCACACCTTAAAAATCAGGTAAGAATTCCTTCTTTGACTGATCCATTTTGAACTCTTTCAAAATCTTGTCAAGGTATGTACTCATTGCAAGTCTTATCAAGCGTCTTGATCTATCTCTATAGATCTCGATGCCCAACAATTAAGTAGCTTTATCCAGGTCTTCCTTTGAAAAACTCTTTTCAAACAACCGTTTAAGCTTTCCAAAAATTCTACATTATTTCCGATCAACAATATGTCAACCACATATACTTCTCAGAAATTCTATAGTGCTCCCAATCACTTTCTTGTAAATACAAGTTTCTCATAAACTTTATATAAACCCAAAATTTTTGATCACCTCACCAAAGCGTATATTCCAACTCCGAGATGCTTGCTCCATCCCATAGAAGGATCGCTGGAGCTTGCATACCATTTAGCTTCCTTAGGACTCACAAAGCCTTCTGGTTGTATCATATACAACCTTTCCTCAAGGGAACCGTTAAGGAAATAATGTTTTGACATCCATCTACCAGATTTCATAATTGAAAAATGCAACAACTGCTAACATAATTACAACAGACTTTAGCATCGCTACGGGTGAGAAAGTCCCATCGTAGTCAACTGCTTCAACTTCGTCAGAAACTTCTTTGCGACAAGTAGAGCTTTTATAAATGGTGACATTTACCATCATCATCCATCTTCTTCTTAAAGGTCCATTTGTACTCAACGACCTTTCGTTCAACGGGCAACTCTACCAAAGTCCATACTCGGTTTTCATACGTGGATCCTTTCTCGGATTCATGGCTCCTAGCCATTTTTCGGAATCTGAGCCCACCATCGCTTCTTCATAGCTCATAGGTTCACTGTTGTTTAACAACATGACCTCCAAGACAGGATTGACGTACCACTCAAGGGCGACACGAGTCCTTGTCGACCTACAAGGTTTGGTAGTAACTTGATCCGAAGCTTCATGATCATCATCATTTGCTTCCTCTTCACTTGGTGTAGGTGTCACAGGAACATCTTTATGTGTTGTAGTACTATCCAACTGAAGTGACGGTTCAACAACCTCATCAAGTTCTACTTTCCTCCCACTCAATTCTTTCGAGAGAAACTCTTTCTCGATAAAGGGCCCATTTTGAGCAGCAAACACCTTCCCCTCGGATTTGAGATAGAAGGTATATCCAACGGTTTACCTAGGGTATCCTATGAAGATGTACTTTTCCACTTTGGGTTCGAGCTTATCAGACATAAGCGTCATATTCCCAAACTCTGAGAAAACACAGCTTAGATTTCTGCCAAACCATAATTCATACTATGTCATCTCAAAAGATTTAGATGGTGCCCTATTTAAAGTGAATGTAGTTGTCTCTAATGCATAACCCCAAAACGATAGTGGAAAAACGATAAGTGACATTATAGTGTACACCATATCCAATATAGCATGACTATGATGTTCGGACACACCATTACACTATGGTGTTCCAGGTGGCGTGAGTCGTGAAACAACTTCCACATTGTCTTAAGTTCTATACCAAACTTGTAACTCAGATATTCAGCTCCACGATTATATCATATACATTTTATCTTCTTGTCACGATGATCTCAAACTTCACTCTGAATTTGCTTGAACTTTTGAAACATTTCAGACTTGTGTTTCATTAAGTAAATATACCCATATCTATTCAAATCATAAGTGAAGGTAAGAAAATAACGACATCCACCACACGCTACAACAGTCATTGGACCGCATACATCAACATGTATTATTTCCAATAAGTCACTTGCCCGCTCCATCGTACCGAAAAACGGGGACTTAGTCATCTTGCCCATGAGGCATGGTCCCCATGTCTCAACCGATTCGAAATCGAATGAGTCCAAAGATCCATCGACATGGAGTTTCTTCATGCGCTTTACACCAATATGACATTTAGCGGCAGTGCCACAAGTATGTGGTACTATCATTATTAACTTTGCATCTTTTGGCATCAATATTATGAACATGTGTATCACTACGATCAAGATTCAATAAGCCATTCTCATTGGGTGTATGACCATTGAAGGTATTATTTATGTAAATAGAATAACCATTATTCACTAACTTAAATGAATAACCATATTGCAATAAACACGATCGAATCACGTTCATGCTCAACGCAAACACCAAATAACATTTATTTGGGTTCACCGCTAATCCTGAAGGTAGAGAGAGCGTGTGATGGTGATCACATCAACCTTGGAAACACTTCGAACACACATCGTCACCTCACCCTTAGCTAGTCTCCGTTTATTTCGTAGCTTTTACTTTGAGTTACTAACATTTAGCAACTGAACCGGTATCTAATACCCAAGTGCTACTAGGAATACTAGTAAGGTACACATCAATACCACGTATATAAAATATACTTCTGTTGATGTTGCCGACCTTCTTATCTACCATGTATCTGGGTTGTTCCGCTTTAATGACCCTTCTCCTCATAATAGAAGCACTTAGTCTCGGATTTGGGTTCAACATTGGGTTTCTTCACTGGAGTAGCAACTGGCTTGCCATTCATGAAGTTTCCCTTCTTTCCCTTGCCCTTCATGAAAACTAGTGGTTTTACTAACAATTTACACTTGATGTCCTTATTGATTTCTACCTTCGCGGTGTCAAACATCGCGAACAGCTCAGGGATCATCTTCTCCATCCTTGGCATGTTATAGTTCATCACAAAGCTCTAGCAGCTTGATGGCAGTGACTTGGAGAACTATATCAATCATTATCTTATCTCGAAGATCAAGTCCCACTCGATTCAAGCGATTGTAGCACCGAGACAATCTTAGTACATGCTCACTGATTGAGCTATTCTCCTTCCTCTTGCAAGCAAAGAATCTTGTTCGAGGTCTCATACCTCTCAACACGGGCATGACCCTGAAATCTCAATTCCAGCTCTTCGAACATCTCATATGCTTCGCGATGTTCAAAACGTCTTTGGAGCCCCAATTCTAAGCCGTAATTGTGGGGACCCCGACTCATAAGTCGTGATCACCGAATGCACGTGCACAGTGATCCCAGAGATCAATGCTCACTGAACACACAGAAGCTAAATAACAAGAGTCTTACATCCACATTTAGCGTCTTACACAAATAAAGACCATGAAGGTCTAGTCTTACATAGATAGGGCCACAAGGGCCAAACACTTAAATAGAAGAAACAACGGAAATCTTGATCGATAGCGTGAACCCATGCCATCAGCCTTAAACCTAAAGGCATTCTGACTGGGAAGCATCCTAGTTCCCATGTTCGACACCAACGAACTCTTCAACATACTCCTGTTCTTCCATGCCTGGCCAATTAAATAACTAGTGGCAAGCCAATGAGTAGTTTGAATGTACTCGCAAGTAACCCAAGTTGTGGAACAAGGTAATAATGATGCATGATATAGCACCAAGTAGGTAATTTGAGGAAAGCTAATTTTAAGTGCAATGACATGATCAAGTAACTAGTAAGCATGCATCAACAATAGGAAGATATCCATATGAACAAACTACAGATATCATCATAAGTGGGGGTTGAACACCTCATGTTCATTCATCATGCTAAGTCATCGGACCTAGACCATGTGATCTCTTTGACTCCATCACACCCACACTTACACCAAGTTTTACGAAAATATCCGGACATAGTTTAAGAAGGACCTCCAACTGTCCATGACCGCGGACACGGCTATTCGGATAGTTTTACACTCTGCAGAGGTTGCACACTTTACCCACAAGACTCAGGGAACTTCCATGTCATCCACGACTCGTGGTATATAACATACCCGAGGTAAGCACCCGAACAATGCCTTTCCCCTGGCGGGATCTAGACTGGCCTCACAGATCAATACTAGTATTTTTTGCGTACTTTGTCCTCACTCATGCGCACCCGGGACCAACTTCCCGGTCGGTCACCCATCCTAGAACTACTCCAAGCCAAGCATGCTTAACCTGGGGGTTCTATTTGAATGGCTATGATACCAACTTGTAACGCCCCGGACACACCCGCCGGTGGTTGTTACTCCTGGCGGGATCTAGACTAGCCTCACAAATCAATACTAGTCTTTTCTGCGTACTTTGTCCTGACTCATGCGCACCCGGGACCAACTTCCCGGTCGGTCACCCATCGTAGAACTACTCCAAGCCAAGCACGCTTAACCTGGGGGTTCTATTTGAATGGGCTCCCAGAAAAGAAGGAATTCCTTATTTGGTATGAGTAGTCTATCATCCCTAATAAGCCAAGCTATCACATTAATCTAATCCATTTTCGAAAACACATACTCACTTGCTCCGATACACCACTTCTTTCTCAAGTGGTCACTCATCTCATCAATATCTCCCTCGGGCATCAGTGGCTACCGACGGGGTTTTCGAAAAGTCTTTGAAATCATTTCTTCCTTCCCATCACTATGCATAAATCCCATCCCTCTTGCATAGCATCTATTAGCATCCTATCTACACCCACCCGCACAACCCTCATAAGGTGGTGGGGTCATGCACAATGCAAGTGCCAACGGAAAAGTATGGGAGGCATCCCACCGAAGGGGGGATACCACATCATGATCAAACATTGAAACATCAAGTGCTATATGTCATGCATGAAAAAGTTTCTTAACATGGTCAAAGGGCTGCTTGCCTGGCTCAACAAAGTCTCCGGGGTCTTCGAAGTCTTCGGGTCCAACTTCCTCGTCAACCGCGCAATCTATCGTCGCGAATAAAAGCGATGAAAATAAGCATCAGACAAAAACGGAGCACACAAGCCATTATTAAAAATGCTAACCTATTCTGATAAATACTAAATGCCATACTAAAAATATTCTCCTAGGGTTTTGTTGTGAATTTTTTTTGGAAATTAATTAACAAAGGCAAAAAGATGCCTAAATATAGGTTTTAAAATAAAACAGTATATAAAATATTTTCAAACATTTTTACAAATGGCACTAATAAATTCTACGGATTATTTCAAGATTTTTGGTGGAAGAAATATTTTCATTGGAATTATTTAGGGTTCTGTGGGACATTTGGAAGTTTGCACAAAAAAAGGGAAAGAGCTATTGTGCCCTTTGGGACAAAACACAACAACCGAACCGGCCCACAAGGGGGAACCGGCCCAGGTGAGGCGCAATATCCCGCGAGGCAAGGCGCAATTACCCTTCTTCAAAAGTTGGGTCATGGGTCGAGCAATGCTCGAGAACCCTTCTACGAACTTGCGGTAATATCCCGTGAGTCCGAGGAAGCTCCTGAGTTCCTTCATAGTGGTAGGAGTTTGCCATTCAGTCACAGCTTCAATCTTGGCAGGATCCACTATTAATCCTTCTGCAGTTAACACATGACCCAATAATCCAACTTCATGCAGCCAGAATTCACACTTGCTGAACTTGGCATAAAGCTGGTGCTCTCGAAGCTTCTCTAGGATCAATCTCAAGTGTTCCTTATCCTCTTCTTCAGACTTGGAGAAGACGAGTATGTCATCAATGAATACGACAACGAACTTGTCCAAGTACTCCATGAAGACTTTATTCATGAGGTACATGAAGTAGGCGGGGGCATTAGTTAACCCGAATGACATGACCGTGTATTCATACAGGCCATACCGGGTTACAAACGCTGCCTTCGGGATGTCTTGGGTCTGATCTTCAGCTGATAGTACCCATACCTGAGGTTGATCTTGGAAAACACCTTGGCTCCATTCAATTGATCAAACAGGTCTTCAATCTTGGGGAAGGGATACTTGTTCTTTATTGTGACTTCATTGAGAGAACGGTAATCGACACAGAGTCTGATAGTTTCGTCCCTCTTTGACACAAATAGAACAGGCGATCCCCAAGGAGAGGCACTAGGGCGGATAAATCCTTTTCTGAGTTGCTTTGCCAGTTGCTTCTTCAACTCAGCCAACTCTTTGGATCCCATCCTGTAGGCCCTCTTATAGATGGGCCTTGATCCGGGCATAATCTCAATGATGAACTCAATGTCGCGGTCAGGAGGCATCTTGGGCAGCTCATTAGGAAACACATCCAGGTATCCACATACCACTGGCACTTGCTCCAACTCAAATCCCGATAGACAGTTAGCCCGAGGGGATTGAGTCGAGGCAGGGTTGGGAACATACTTGACTTCCACTCCTTGGCTATTGGTCATGGTGACCATCCTCTTGGCACAGTCTAGCAAGCCTTGGTGCTTAGTTAGCCAATCCATGCCTAGGATCACATCCAAGCCTTCTGACTTCAGGATGATAAGGTCTGCTAAAAAATCTACCCTGTTGATGTTAATCTCAACTCCCTTACAACCTATCCCAGACTTCATAACTGATACCGGGGTTTGTATCAACATACGACTACCCAAGGGTGTAGGCTTCATGCCAATCTCTAGCGCAAACTTTTGGGTGACAAAAGAATGCAAAGCTCCACGATCAAACAATACTATTGTTGGGGTTGAGTTGACGAGGAACGTACCCAGTATGACGTCTGGGTCTTCCTGGGCTTCCTTTGTGGTGACGTGATTCACACGGCCCTTGCCATTGTTGGGCTGGTTGCGGGGAGTGGGGTTCCTTGGGGGTGCTCCACGGGCTTGACCTTGGTTTGGCGCATTGGGGCGCGGTGCATCTAGCTTCTTGTTGGGACACAGCCTAGAGATGTGTCCTGGCTGACCACATCCAAAGCAAGCGACTTGTCCAGGGTTGTTGTTGAAGTTTCTGCCACCGTTGTTGTTATTAGGGTTGTTGTAAGCTGGCCTGGGATTGGCATACTGCTGAGGCTAGTAGCTTGGACGAGGCATAGGAGGTCTAGCTTGTTGTGGCTAATAAGTTGGCTTGGCCGAGGTTGGCTGCCAGGGGCGAGGCTTCTGGTTGCTTGAGCTACCCTTGTTGATCATCTTGCGCTTGCGAGTGTCGTCTATGGCATGATGCTTGTCTTCCAGCATGAGGGCCTTGTTCATCAGGTCGAAGAAGGTACGATAGTCGCAGACGATGAGCTGATATTGTAGGGTTTGTTGAAGTCCTTCCATGAAGTGTTCTTTCTTGGCAGCTTTTGTGTTGACATCTTTAGGTGCATACCTTGACAGCAGGTTGAACTTCTACAGGTACTCCTTGACAGAGCCACTTCCTTGCTTTAGCGCTCGTAATTCTCTCTTCTTGATAGCCATGACCCCAGAAGGAATGTGGGTGGTGCGGAATGCTTCCTTGAAGTCATTCCAAGTGATCACACACTCACCTTGCATGACCTTGAATCCATCCCACCAAGCTCGGGCGGTACCTCCGAGGCAGTGAGAGGCATACAACACCTTCTCACGGTCCTCATTGCAATTGACTAGTGCAAGGAGGTCCTCGATGGTGCGGATCCAGTCATCAGCATCCAATGGTTCAACAGTCTCGGTGAAGGTTGGGGGTGAATTCCTCATGAACTCAGACAGAGTGGAGCGGCCATTGCCGTTCCTGCCTTGCTGCTGGTTGTTCACAAGGGCCTGAGCCATCTGCTGGATAGCAGCATTGTTAGCTTGGCATTCCTCCCGGAGAACTTGGACAAACTTAGCTATGGTCATGTTCTTCGGTGGAGGTGGTGGCGGGGGAATGTCGCCTTGTGGCTGCTCCTGGTGTCCTCCAGCGTGAGCAGCCCCACCAGCTCCCTGTTACTGGCTAGAGTTGCCGGCTTCAGGGTTGGTGAAGGAGCTATTGCGGGTAGCAGTCACCATCCTGTTTGGAGCAGCCAAGTCAAACAACCGGGATAGACGAGAGGAAAAGCAACAATGGAAAAGCGCGCCTAAAAGGGGGGTTGGTCGAGTGTAAGTGTATTAAAACCAAGGTCAAAATACTAACATATATTAAGATAGACGATGGAGTCGCTTACACATTGCTTAAGGCAAAAGCGCGACTTGCATTGGAACACAAACAACAAAATAAACAACAAGCACACATGGTTTCATATGAACCATTACACGGACTCGACTTCGCATGAGGGGTACATGACTGATCCTACCCTAGGGGTTCTCAGACTCAAGTGGTGGAGTGCTCGGTCTCGTAGTCATTCTCCATTGGGTCTTCCTCCTATTCATCATCTGAACGGGCATCATTTCCGGTCAAAGGGTTCGGGGAACAAGGAGGTCCATCCCGACGACGCTTTGCTGGCATGTCGGTGAAGAGCTCACGGAACTCCTTTGCACTCATGCGATGACGACATGTGGGTGCATCACTAGCTGGGGGTACTCCTCCTCGATAAGCGACAGTTGGTCATCCCTCGAGGGCTCCATCCTTCTTGATCTTGTCTGGCTTCGTCTTGTCTTGCTGAAGTAGCTCTCGGGTGTGGTGAAGTTCCTCGTGGAACTTCACGGACTCCTTCATCAGGTTATGAAGCAGACTATCGGCGGAGAGGCTGAAGTAGGTCTGGAACCTGAGTGGCGTGCCATCCTCCTTGGTCGGAATCAGCATCCAACTCTTTCCAAGATCATCCTTCCTGAAGGGAAGGTAGCGAGTAGCCGGCTCGTCAGCCAACTCTGGAATGATGTCTCGAAGGTGTAGGAGTGCCTTGCGTGCACCTGTCTTGATCGAAAGTATCATGATCTCCATCCAAGGTCCTTCAAAGAACCAACTAGTCGGGGAGTCGTTTGCCTTCACGATCACATCTACGTGGTACTCCTTCGTGACGGCATCGACCAGTGCTCCTGGTAGAGGAAAATGGGTGGTTGGCGAAACTGAAACTTCTCCAGGCTATCCCCAAGTTGTAAGGGAAAGCCAGATGTTAGGAAGGCTTCGGGTACGACGGCCATATACAAAGGTCTGAAAGGAGGAGAGTCAGCAGAGTGTTGTGTGAAGAATATAAGAGGTAAATAGTGCAAAATTCCTAAGTATAGATGCTAGGTGTAGTTTTGAAAACGGTTTTATCCTGATTAATGTCCATGCTAACTAAGGGCTTCCTACAGTTAGGATGGCTCTGATACCAGCTCTGTGGGGACCCCGACTCATAAGTCGTGATCACTGAATGCACGTGCACAGTGATCCCAGAGATCAATGCTCACTGAACACACAGAAGCTGAATAACAAGAGTCTTACATCCACATTTAGCGTCTTACACAAATAAAGACCATGAAGGTCTAGTCTTACATAGATAGGGCCACAAGGGCCAAGCACTTAAATAGAACAAACAACGGAAATCTTGATCGATAGCATGAACCCATGCCATCATCCTTAAACCTACATGCATTCTGATTGGAAGCGTCCTAGTTCGCATGTTCGTCACCAACGAACTCTTCAACAAACTCCTCTTCTTCCATGCCTGGCCAATTAAATAACTAGTGGCAAGCCAATGAGTAGTTTGAATTTACTCGCAAGCAATCCAAGTTGTGTAACAAGGTAATAATGATGCATGATATAGCACTAAGTAGGTAATTTGCGGAAAGCTAATCTTAAGTGCAATGACATGATCAAGTAACTAGTAAGCATGCATCAACAATAGGATGATATCCATATGAACAAATTATAAATATCATCATAAGTGGGGGTTGAACACCTCATGTTCATTCATCATGCTAAGTCATCGGACTTAGTTCAATTCCCATGCTAAGTCATCGGACTTAGTTCAATTCCCATGCTAAGTCATCGGACTTAGTTCAATTCCCATGCTAAGTCATCGAACCTAGCCCATGTGATCTCTTTGACTCCATCACACCCACACTCACACCAAGTTTTACGAAAACATCCGGATGTAGTTTAAGAAGGACCTCCAACTATCCATGACCGCGGACACGGCTATTCGAATAGTTTTACACTCTGCAGAGGTTGCACACTTTACCCACATGACTCGGGAACTTCCGTGTCATCCACGACTCGCGGTATATAACATACCGAAGGTAAGCACCCGAACAATGCCTTTCCCCTAGCGATACTAGACAAAGAGTCCACTCGATTAGTACCCAGCCCTCACGATGTACATCACACGAGCCTCGCTCTAATTGTACCATTCATGAGGGGACCAACGGTGTGCCCGGTGCCTGTGAAGACAGCGCATGATCGTACATACTGGTACGGCCCCTTATCAAGAGTGACCACGCCACTCCCGCCACTAGTAATGCGGGCTCCTTGACAACACCCACCAAGGTAATCAACAAAGCCTCGTCCCATAAGGGGTATCATTGTTGCGCATGTAAGGTTGGGACAGTTAGCAGACCTTAAATCTAATCCGTTTTCAAAAACACATACTCACTTGCTCCGGTACACCACTTCTTTCTCAAGTGGTCACCCATCTCATCAATATCTCCCTCGGGCATCAGTGGCTCCTGACGGGTTTTTCGAAAAGTCTTTGAAATCATTTCTTCCTTCCCATCACTATGCATAAATCCCATCCCTCTTGCGTAGCATCTATTAGCATCCTATCTACACCCACCCACACAACCCTCATAAGGTGGTAGGGTAATGCACGATGCAAGTGCCAACGGAAAAGTACCGGAGGCATCCCACGAAGGGGGGGATACCACATCATGATCAAACATCGAAACGTCAAGTGCTATATGTCATGCATGAAAAAGTTTCATAACATGGTCAAAGGCTGCTTGCCTAGCTCAACAAAGTCTCCGGGGTCTTCGAAGTCTTCGGGTCCAACTTCCTCATGAACCGCACAATCTATCGTCGCGAATAAAAGCGATGAAAATAAGCATCACACAAAAACAGAGCACACAAGCCATTATTAAAAATGCTAACATATTCTGATAAATACTAAATTTCATACTAAAAATATTCACCTAGGGATTTGTTGTGAAAACTATTTTGGAAATTAATTAACAGAGGCAAAAAGATGCCTAAATATAGGTTTTAAAATAAAATAGTATATAAAATATTTTCAAACATTTTTACAAATGGCACTAATAAATTCTATGGATTATTTCAAGATTTTTGGTGGAAGAAATATTGTCATTGGAATTATTTTGGGTTCTGTGGGACTTTTGGAAGTTTGCAGAAAAAGAAAAAGGAAAAGAGACACTATGCCCTTTGGGCCAAAACACTACAACCGAACCGGCCCATAGGGGGGAACCGGCCCAGGCGAGGCGCCACGCATGGTAGGTTTATTTTTAAACCTGCCCGCGGGCCCTACTAGGAAGAGAGAGAGGAGGGGGATGAGGGGATGACAGGTGGGCCCCACCTGTCATCCCTCTCCTTGCGACAGGAGCGGAGGGGGTCACCGACGGCGTCTCCGGCCACGACGGTCCAAGCGGAGGGCACTGGCGCGTCGGTGGGTGGTCGAGGGGAGCATCAGGGCAGAGGGGAACGCCGGAGAGGGGAGGGGAGCCCGACGGCGGCGAGGGTTTGGTTCGGGAGTGGGCTCGCGACCACGGGGGCGAGCGGGCTGAGCACGGGGGAGTTGCGGAGGGAAGGAGAGAGCGAGGAGAGAGGGGAGGAGCTCGAGGAGGCCTTCTTTATAGGCGGGCGCCGGCTCACCATGGATGCGGTGTGCCGGTGAGCATGGGGTGCTCGCTACATGCCGCGGGGGAGGGATGTAGCGTGTCCAGGGTGGTTGTGGGTGTGGTCTAGGCCAGGGGGAGATAAGAGAGAGGCAGGGGCGCGTGCGCGTGTGAGCCCTCTGGTTGGCCGAGCTGTGCGGCGCCAGGCACGCGCGTGGGGGTCACCGGAGAGAGAGGTAGGAGGGGGCCGACCACGTGGAGCCTTGCAGACGTCGAGGGGGACAGGGGGACACGTTTGGGAGGCCCAAGGCTGTCGGGAGCACTCATTGGGCAGCGGCTACAGTGCGGGTGTGCACTGTAGCGCGCTCCAGAGTGCGAGCTCTGCATGCGAGGGCATCCTCTTGGCACAATGGTCGCGTCCACTTGTGTCCTGGGGATCTAGGGGAGTTTAACAATGGTGGATAGGGCATTGGATGCTCTGGGGTTCCTTAGGAGATAAGGACAGTTGAGAGAGAGAGAGAGAGAGAGGGAAAACTCCTGTCCAGGGGGTAAAATGAGGATTTTTACCCAACTTACCTAAGGAGTCTTGGCCAGGGAGAGTTACTGGAGGTGCAAGGTACTTACCAGAGGTTGTGGTAAAAATTTGGGGGCAAGGGTAAAAGAGGAAGGGGTGAAACTAGAGACTTTACCAATTTACCAGATGTTTGGTAGTGATTTGGTCAAGATAAGTTTACCAACTTACTGAGATATACAACAGGGTCAAGGGCTAGGTAAAAATGATATGATTCACCAAGTTTGAGCTCAAGTGAGCAAAATTGATAATGGAAACTTTGTGAACCCTAGAAATTAATAGAATCAGGTTTATGTAGATCTAGATGTGCTAAGCTTTTACCCTTGATGCACCACTTAGTGTAGCATCATTATTTGGTGATTAGAGCATGCTCACAAAGTTTGAGGTCAAGGGGAGAAACTTCACAATGTAAAGTTTCTCAAATTTGAACCTGGACATGAAGGGTTTTGGGATGGTTTGATGAACCAAATGAACTTGGATTGAGGTTAAACTTTGCGAGATCATCACCTATGACAGTGTTGACTTGCTAAAATTTTCCTGGAATTTATTGACAATATTTCTTATAGAAATATTCCAAAAGTTTGATTTGAACAGAAAGGGTTTTGAGGGGTTTTGCCCATGATTTGAACATGACCTTGTGTGGAAACTCATATATATGGAAAATATATGTCCATTGAGTTTCCCTAAATTTTCTCAAATATTTTGAAAGCATTCAAATAATTTTTCCCTAAGAAAAACCATTTCTGGTCTTAAGAAAAAGCCTTTAAATAAAATATAAGAATAATCTTTAAAATTAATATTTGGTGGTTTTGAGAAGTCTTGTATATAGTAGGTTTGAAGTAAAGCTTTTGGGGAAGAATAATCCACCCAATTTGAGGACGTGAAGTGCAAACCTCATTTCAGGGTTTTTTGAAACCTAATTTGAATAAATCATTTTTTTAAACAAAAATTGATAAAAATAGTTTTGGGCACTAATCACATGGGATGATAATTGTGCAAGAGGTTTGGGACAAGGAAGATGAATATGAAGTGGAATATAATCTAGGAGTGCCATACACCACAATCATCAAGCAAGCAAACATCATTGCAAACAAGCACAATCACTTAGAAAAAGTTTTAGTTGGCTCCAAATTTTATAAACCCAAACACAAGAAGGTGATACAAACACAGGGTGATTGCTATCAAGTAGTCATCACAACGTGCCTGTCAAATGTTCACAACATCCACAG
Organism: Hordeum marinum; assembly: GCA_022496015.1. Classification (NCBI taxonomy): domain Eukaryota; kingdom Viridiplantae; phylum Streptophyta; class Magnoliopsida; order Poales; family Poaceae; genus Hordeum; species Hordeum marinum. The sequence goes on along the minus strand of CM039675.1, from coordinate 453,336,618 downwards.
ACAACGCTAGAGGGGGTGGCGCACCGAGCGGTGCATCAAAGACATAAGCCTTCTGTGAAGCAATGAGGATAATCCTCAGTTTAGGACCCAGTCCGCATAATTGCTACCATCATCTTTCAACTCTATTTTCTCTAGGAATGTATAAAAACACAGGGTAGCTACATCGCGAGCTATCTATCTACAACATAATTTTGCAATGACAACTTTAGACTATGTTCATGATAAGGAGTTTAGTTAACCATATTACTTAGGAAATTCCCACTCAAATTGACATCCCTCTAGTCATCTGAGTGATACATGATCCAAATTCACCAACCCAAGTCCAATCATCATGTGAGATGAGGTGGTTTCAATGGTGAACATTGATGTCTACTACACAACCTTCTTCTTGTAGACTCGTGTTGGTCCTCCAAGCGTAGAGTTTTGCAGGACAATGGCAATTTTACCTCAAGTGGATGACCTAAGGTTTATCAATCCGCAGGAGGTGTAGGATGAAGATTGTCTCTCTCAAACAACCCTGCAACCAAATACCAAAGAGTCTCTTGTGTCCCCAAGACACCCAATACAATGGTAAATTGTATAGGTGCACTAGTTCGGCAAAGAGATGGTGATACAAGTGTAATATGGATGGTAGATATAGGTTTTTGTAATCTGAAAAAATATAAAACATCAAGGTAACAAGTAATAAAAGTGAGCACAAATGGTATTGCAATTCTTGAAAACAAGGCCTAGGGTCCATACTTTCACTAGTGCAATTTCTCTCAACATTATTGACATTGTTGAATCATATGTAAGTACCTCTCGTGCGACAAAGAGTTCACTCCAAAGTCACAAATAGCGGAGAACTAAAGAAGAAATTATTGTAGGGTACGAAACCACATCAAAGTTATCTTTTCCGATCAATCTTATGAGCTATCCCTATAAGTGTCACGAACAGCCCTAGAGTTTGTACTAAAATAACACCTTAAGATACACATCAACCAAAACCATAATGTCACCTAGATACTCCAATGTCACCACAAGTACCCGTGGGCTTGATTATACGATATGCATCACATAATTTCAGATTCATCATGTTCAATCCAACACAAAGAACTTCAAAGAGTGCCCCAAAGTTTCTACCGGAACATCAAGATAAGAATGTCTGCTAACCCCTATGCATAGATTCCCAAGGTCACGGAACCCACAAGTTGATCACCAAAACATACATCAAGTGTATCAATAGAACATCCCATTGTCATCACTGATATCCCATCCAAGACATACATCAAGTGTTCTCAAATCCTTAAAGACTTAATCCGATAAGAAAACTCCAAAGGGAAAACTCAATTCATCACAACTAGATAGAGAGGGGAAAACTCCATATGATTCAATCTATATCAACAAAGCTCACGGTACATCAAGATCGTGCCATCTCAAGAACACGACAGAGAGAGATTAAACACATAGCTACTGGTACATATCCTCAGCCCCAAGGGTGAACTACTCCCTCCTCGTCATGGAGAGCGCCGAGATGATGAATATAGCCTCCGGTGATGGTTTCCCCCTCCGACAGGGTGCCGAAACGGGCTCCCGATTGGTTTTTCGTGGCTCTGGAGGTTTGTAGTGGCGGAACTCCCGATCTAGGTTCTGCATTGGGGTTTTTGGTATTTATAGGAATTTATGGCGGTGGAAATAAGTCAGGATGAGCCACGAGGTAGTCACAAGCCTTTAGGGCGCAGCAAGGGGTGGTGGTGGCCGCGCCCCTGAGGCTTGTGACTGCCTCGTGGGTCTTCTGGCCTAACTCCGATGCTCCATGGGTCTCTTCTGGTCCAAAAAAATCACCATAAATTTTTATTCCGCTTGGACTCCGTTTGATATTCCTTTTCTGTAAAACTCAAGAACAAGGAAAAACAGAAAGTGGCACTAGGCTCTGGGTTAATAGGTTAGTCCCAAAAATAATATAAAGTTGTGGTAAAATGATTGAAAAACATCCAAGAATGATAATATAACAGCATGGAGCAAGCAAAAATTATAGATACGTTGGAGACGTATCAAACATCTCCATGTTGATCATATCTACCATATGACTCATGTTTGACCTTTCAGTCTCTTGTGTTCCGAGGCCATGTCTGTACATGCTAGGCTCTTCAAGTTTAACCCGAGTGTTTTGCACGTGCAACACTGGCTTGCACCCATTGTATGTGAACGTAGAGTCTATCACACCTGATCAGCACGTGGTGTCTCGACACGACGAACTTTCGCAACGATGCACACTCAGGGAGAACACAATTTTTATCTTGAAATTTTAGTGAGGGATCACCTTATAATGATATCGTCATCCTAAGCAAAATAAGATGCATACAAGGATTAACATCACATGCAAATCATAAGTGACATGATATGGCCATGAACTTGTGCTTTTGATCTCCATCTTCAAACCACCGACATGATCTTCATAGTCCCCGGCATGACATCATTATCTCCATCATCTTGATCTCCATCAACGTGTCGCCATTGGGGTTGTCGCGCCCACCATGCTTCTACTACTATTGCTACCGCTTAGCGATAAAGTAAAGCATTACATAACGCTTAATGATTGACACATAGGTCATACAATAATTAAAGACAACCCTATGGCTCCTGCCGGTTGCCGTACTCATCGACATGCAAGTCGTGATATTCTATACAAAACATGATCATCTCATACATCACATATATCTCATTATGTAATTGGACATATCATATCACAACATACCGTGCAAAAACAAGTTATACGTCCTCTAATTGTTGTTGCATGTTTTACGTGGCTGCTACGGATATCTAGCAAGAACGATTCTTACCTATGCAAAAACCACAATGGTGATACACAAATTGCTATTCAACCTTCTGAAGGACCGCCTTTGTCTAATCCGAGCCAACCAGAGTAGGAGAGACAAACATCCACCAGCAATCTTTATGCAACAAAGTCACATGTTAGTCAATGGAACCGGTCTCTCGTAAGCGTACGATTAAGGTTGGTCTGGGCCGCTTCATCCCACAATACCGCTGAATCAAGAAAAGACCAAGGAAGGAAGCAATCTGAGCATCAACGCCCACAAACTCCTTTGTATTCTACTCGTGATCTCATCTACGCATAGACCTAGCTCATGATGCCATTGTTGGGGAACATTGCATGCGAGACAAAAAATTCCTACGCACACGCAAGATCTATCCATGCCGATGAGCATCTACGAGAGGGAGAGTGGATCTACATACCCTTGTAGATCGCTACATGGAAGCGTTAAGAAACGCGGTTGATGTAGTCGAATGTCTTCGCGATCCAAATCACAAGCCGTCCTGTGATCCAATCACGATCTAGCGCCGAATGGACGACATCTCCGCGTTCAACACATGTACAGCTTGATGACGCCTTCACCTCCTTGATCCAGCGAGCGATTGTGAAGTAGTATATGAGTTCCGGCAGCACGATGACATGGTGACGGTGGTGGTGAAGAACAATCTCCACAGGGCTTCGCCAAGCACAACGAAAACTATGACGGAGGATAAACTAGAGGGGACAGGGTTTCCGGCACATGGCTTGGGGAATTCTTGATTTGTTCAGGGTGCTACCCCTGCCCCTCTATTTATATGTTGAGCCATGGGGTCGAAACTTGGAGAAAGAGCCTCTTCAAAGTCGGTTTTGGCCCGCAAGGCAAGAGCCCTCCTTGGACTCTAGGACCAGACGCCAGGGTCCTCGGCGTCTAGCCCCAGACGGCAGGGTCCGTGGCGTCTGGACCCTGGCCTCCGCAAAACTCCTTGTGCACCTTCCTTAAAGCCTCGTGGACTTTACCCCTTGGCCCAAATAAAATGTTCTTGTACCCGAACATTTTGGGGAACATCCGAAACCCCTTCCGATGAATTCCGGAACCATTCCAAAGACCAAACACTATTATTCCATATATCAATATTTACCTTCGCACTATTCCGGAGCTCCTCGTCATGTCCGGGATCTCATCCGAGACTCCAATAAACTTTCGGTCACCAACATAATAAGTCAACTATACTTATATCGTCACCAAACGTTAAGTGTGTAGACCATGCGGTTTCAAGAACTATGCGGACATGAACGAGAAACCTCTACGGTCAATAACCAATAGCGGGACCTGTATGCCCATATTGGTTCCTACACATTCTACGAAGATCTTTATCGGCTGAACCTCTATGTCAAGGATTCAGTTAATCCTGTGTGTTGTTCCCTTTGTTTATCGGTATGTTACTTGCCCGAGATTCGATTGTCGGTATCTCTATACTTAGTTCAATCTCGTTACCGGCAAGTCTCTTTACTCGTTCTGTATAACAAGATACCATGGCTAACACTTTAGTCACACTGCTTGCTTGGCTTGTTGTGATGTTGTATTACAGAGTGGGCCCTAAGATACCTCTCCGTCACACAGAGTAACAAATCCCAATCTTGATCCATGCCCACTCAACAAACACCTTTGGAGATACCTGTAGAGCATCTTTATAGTCACCCAGTTATGTTGTGACGTTTGATACACACAAGGTATTCCTTTGGTGTCAGTGAGTTGCATGATCTCATGGTCATAGGAACAAATACTTGACATGCAGAAAACTATAGCAATAAATTGATACGATCATATGCTATGTTTATAGTTTGGGTCTTGTCCATCACATCATTCTCCTAATGACGTAAAATCCCGTTATCAAATGACATCTCATGTCCATGGTTAACGAGCTAGTCTATTAGAGGCATACTAGGGACATGGTGTTGTCTACGTATCCACACATGTATCTGAGTTTCCGATCAATACAATTCTAGCATGGATAATAAACGATTATCATGAATAAGGAAATATGATAATAACTAATTTATTATTGCCTCTAGGGAATATTTCCAACAAATGATTCATAGGCTTGAACTACTGGTTTGCTACAATGGCATGGTTTGTGAGCTAACCGCGATGTGGCCTTGGTAGTGCTCTGCCTCTAGAAGGATTGAGCAGGTGTCCTCATCCCATGAAGCACCACTGAGGTCTCTAAGCTTGGACACGGTGATCCACCTTGCTCTTCACTTCCTTGGGTGGTTGTACACCTGGGTCGAGGTGACCTCGTGTCCACAGAAGTCGAACACATGCTTTGCAACAAGGTTCAAGTGCACCTCCTTGAAGCCCTTGTCAGTCCTCACCCCACTAGCTATGATCTCGCACATATTGTTAAGCACAAAAGTGGAGAGGAACGACTGCCATTTCATGCTGTTCCCCTCTTCCATCCTTCTTCTCCTTTGCTGCTGCCTATTGAGAAGTAGCATGAGCAACAACATTGGGCTCAGCTAGCACAAATGGAGGAACTGTAGGAGACACCTCGAAAACCTCTCAATCAAGAGGAAAGTTGGGAGTCCTTGACGTAGGATGGCAGGAACTCGCTCTCGAACAACACGAGGGCCTGACTAAACTCTTGCGTGGTCATGTCGTACAAACGCAAGTGTCATCAACACCACAAGACACTACATGGACAATATGAACTAGCAGTACAACATGGACAACTCGGAGTAGCAATATGGACAGATCGAACTAGTAGTAACACATGCACAAGTATACCATATCTAAATCATACCACAACATAACAGAGCACTAATCAAAAGAGAACAGAGCACTAATCATGGACACATGAATGATCTTGTTCAACACTTGCACACTAGAAGCATACCACTGATTCATCCATGACCACTAACTAGCAACACCTGCCCACATGGAAACAACCCCTAGCATGCTCCAAATCCATCACAACTAGCTACTACAACATCACAGTCAAACAGATCAGACGACCTAACCTTAGCACATGAACAGATCTAGCTAGAACTACAAGAGAGGAGGTGGTGATTGAACTTACAACCGCAATCGAAATGGCCGCAGAGGAGGTGCCTGGCACATCAGAGAGGAGGAGGAGTCGACTCGCCGCCGCAATCAACCGGTCACCGGAGTACATGAGCCACTTACCTCGTCATTGAAGTGGATCCATGCCGGAGGGAAAGCTCGAGAGGGGGAAAATGGTGGCGGGAGTTTTACCGCGACGGTGACCCTCGATATATAGGGCGACGGAATCGGCGGGCGGTGACTCGAATTCCTTTGGAGATGCGCCATCGCTCCCGCCATCTCCCTCCCCTGCGCGGCGTGATGTTCTCCTCCATTGCATCACTCGAGCCTGGCTCGCTGGAAACGGTCGATTCGACCATTCCTAGCGGGCCTGGCTGTGGGGTGCTTTGAGATTCGTGCTATGCGGGCCAAATAGTCAACACATGCATCCAAACAGCCTATTTTCATCACGCGTGGGCCTGGCCTGACCTAATGCAGGCTACTAAACGCATTCTTATAGTTTGCCTTTCTGCTCTTCTGATCCTGTTGTTCATCAGTTGGGGGTTTGTTCCCTCTCTTTCTTCTAGGACTGCTTTTCAGCTCAACCTCTTAGATTCTTTTGCTCCTTTCTTTCCATCTCTTGGCAGGTCTATGTAATACTTAGGGCCTGTTCTGAAGTCCTCCAGCTCCACACTTCACAAACATCTCAGATGAAAAAGTCCCGAACGGTTAGGCACTAAGAAGCCAGATGTTCGAAGTTATGCTCGATGGCAGTGCAAAATCCTGGAGGAGCGCCAGCCCACCTCCACAGATACAAAAAGCTGAAGTTAGTCAATATTACACTCGAACTACCACCGCCAAGTGAAAGTAATCGAACCGGTACACTGATTGAATAGGTACGAGGGCTCGTTCCCTCTGTGTCCAGTCCAAATTGGGCTGCCTCTTAGCTACCCAAACTCGTGCCCAACCATCCCAACAACTGCCTAGCTGGGCTTTAGCGCTGGAAGAAGCTACCCAGGGCGCCGAACGCTTGGAAATCGCTACGTGAAGCAAGAAGCTAGCTAGGAAAGCTGGATTTGTGAAGTTTTCTGAAGGTGAAAGACTTCATAACAGGCCTTTAATGTAGTGTGTTAACAAGCTGAATGAAATGAGAACCTGTTGGTCCCTTCCCGTGTTCATCAAAAAAGGAAGACAAAGTATTCGTGCACGAAGTGGAGTAGCTAGCCTACTGGTTACTGTTGTTGTGTTGGAACACGGGATTTTGAGTTCGATCCGCATCGCCCGTACCTTATTTAGGAGGTTTTAAACAGAAAAAACGTATATGGGCCGACTCCAGCTTGGAGGGCTTCAGGCCCGTTTCCAAAATGGACATTAACGAGTGCCTTAAGCGCCAAACCAAATAGGAAACGCCCGGAGGGAGATCCTAGTCGCCGCTCGCTCCGGCAACCAGTCGGGGCTTTGCACAGTGGGACCCCTGACTGGGCCGTCTCAATAGGCGCACGACAACTGTAGCTTCTTTTTTCCCTTTTTTGCTTACTTTTTTCTTTTCTTTTTTGGGTCGTTTTTCTTCCTGTTTTCCTTTTTTTACTTTTATCAAAATGAACAAACGTTGAATTTCTCAATCATCTTTTGAAAACATGAACATTTTTTAAAACAAGGAACAAAATTGAAAACGCGAACAATTTTTTAAAGGACGAACATTTTTTGAATCTTGAGAATAAATTTTAAACCAACAACAATTTTGAAAAATCCTGAACAAATTTGGGACCGCGAACAAATTTTTAAAGCACAAACATTTTTTGAATTTCAAGAAAAAAATTATGAAATGGAAAACAATTTTGAAAAACCCCAAACAAATTTGTAAGCATGAACAATTTTTTAAAAGCACAAACATTTTTAAATCTTGAGAACAAAATTTTAATATGAGAACAATTTTGAAAAATCCTGAACAAATTCATAAACATGAACAATTTTTGGAAATATAAACGTTTGTTGAATTTTGAGAACAAATTTCTAAAAACAAGAACATTTTCTAAAAAGTATTTTCAAAAATCTAGAACGTTTTTTGAAAATCCAGAACATTTTTCTAAAAAGAAAAAACATTTTTCAAATTTGAAGAACAACGTTTGAAAATCCAGAACATTTTTAAAAATCTATGACTTTTTTTGAAAAAAGGCTGAAACAATTTCCGAATTTGAAGAACAGTTTTTGGAAACCCAACACATTTTTTGAAAATCCATAACATTTTTCTAAAAACAAAAAACATTTTTCGAATTTGAAACAGAAACGGAAAAAAGAAACAGAAAAGAATAAAGGAAAAACAAACGAGAAAAGAAAAACCGGTTCAAGGAACCTTCTAGAAACTTCCGAAAACCAGGAAAAACCATCTGGGAAAGTCTAGAAGGTTCCCAAAACCAGGATCCCCCGCAACCGGTAATGGGCCTGCCCAGATCGTGTCACTCCATCTTCATCGTGTGCGAAGCACCGACATCTTGACGTAATGCGCATCGTATAGGATTTTCCTTCCCGGAGTGCGTTGCAGGAGACGGACGAGAGTGGGCGTCGCGACAACCGTGACGGACTGTATGTGCTTTGACGGGTAAATGGGCTGCCCGGCCCAGTTTATCAAAGGACTTGATTTTTTCTTCCGGAGCAGCAACACCTTAGGACAGCAAATCCTATGGTCAAAAACATCCAAATCATTTTAACAGAAGTCCAAAAATACAAAACGCCAAGAGGGCACGCTTTAGGCTCAATTTTACTATAATAAATGTTGTGTTTGTTTTTTCCATCATAACGACTAAGTAGACGGTTGAATGGTAGAGCAAGTGTAGCCAGAACAACCTTGTCCCTAGGGAACCCACACTGGGTGAGGGGCAACATAGATCTTGGGAAGTATCTTGATGCTATTGCTGGCGAACATTCCACTACCTCCCCGATAACCGACAACGATGTGCACTACAACAAGACCCCCTCTAGCAACGCTTTTTTCTGTATCTAAAGCTTATATATGCGTTGCGAGTGTCTTTACCAACGGTTTGAGATGCGTTGCCTTATCCAGTGTTGCTAGCGTATAATACAACGCTTATATTGCCGTTGATAAATTGAACCGTTGCAAGACTACAACGGACTTCTACAACAGTTTTATATGTTGGTGGTTAATGTACAAGAATCAAATTCTCATTACTTGCAACGGAGAATTTCCAACGCCTTCAAGTGTTGGCATAGATATTATTATTATCATCATCATCATCATCATCATCATCATTATTATTATTAACAATATATTTATTATTATATTTATATAGATATGTATTTATGTAATAAATGCTCAATGTAATTACGTATTTCAAGTGAAGCAAAAACAAGAGAATATACTGATAAGAGGAAGAAATCATATATGAGATAAAATTGCTGGATTACAATAGTGGATATTACAATAGGAACATCATCAAATGTGATGCATAATCTAACTATTTTCTTGACAATGAAACTTTAACCGAAAGCATCCATCAACATCCCTAGAACTTCACTAAAACTTAATTGAGGAACAACATCCAACATGAACGTCATCCGCACAACATAACTAAAACTGAAAGAATCCATCATCATCTCATGATGAAAGAGAACATCAACATCATCATTGCAGTATACTTGCTACGCATCCATATACTCATCCATTTATCTTTTTAATCTACAAACAAGAAAACAAAATAAATTGTTAACAGATAATGCATTGACATGATGCAAGTAGTAATAGAGGCAAGATATTAGTGACGTACAAAGGTTGAGGGCCATGCAATCTTTGTTTTTTCCGCATTACCGAGAGTATTGCAGTTTTTGCGACTCCGTACCAAATTTTCAGTTTTCACAAGTGCCATATCAACATGCACCGCCCAAAATTCACTTCCAATTTCAGCACCATCAAGTTTAAATTTAGGATCACAACTTACAATTGTAGCAAGAGCTACGTCCTTGTTATGTTTTTTCAGGCTCTTCAAGAATACTTTAGTTCCTACCTGTTCAGGAAAATAAAAGTAACCATATAAAAAAACAGAAACAAAACATAGGAACATATGAAATGAATGAGCACTCTTACAGGTAATTCAGTGGCACCCAACCAGCCCAACGAACTACTCTGAGCACTCTTACTGCTTGCATTAGCACCTTTTGTTGTTTTTTTGGTTTGGACAAGAGTTTGATAGCAAAGAAGTAATAAGCAAATTCAAAAGCTAGCACTATAGTTTTAACATAAATGTGTATGCGATTATGAAAGGATACCGGTTTGTTTGCAGCAAACGTTTTTTCTCCCTGCCGTGTATTGAAATTCTCAAGCAAAGTTTATTTGTTCTGAACAACATTCTGATAGCAAGATGCCCAATAGATACAAAACCATGGGAGCAATATATTTTGAAAATTTTGTGTATGGTAATGGAAACATACCTTATGTGCAGCTGAATTTATCTCCCCTTGCTGAGCACAGTAACTATGATCCAAAGTTTCTTGGTTTTGCACAACATTCTGATAGCAACAAGTAAACACATTAACATGGGAGCACTGTAGTTTGATCATGATTTTGTATATGGGACTATGATGATACCTTCTGTCCAGCAAAACATTTTTCTAGTTGTCGTGCACTGACACCATTATGAACCATAGTTTCTTTGTTCTAGGATAAAAAGACACACATCAAGTTTTGGGTATTATATATCCACTTTGCAAAAAGTGCAAGCACAACAACTTAAAACTCAACAATGACATGTTCTAAAGATTATTTAAGACTTTAAGTAGATAAACCTTATCTGAAACAGAATTCTTGTTTGATGCTTGCAAATCTGAATCATTTGACACACTTGTCTTGTTGTGTAAATTAGATGTTTTTTTAACATGTTGGAGTCCATCAACCAGAGGAGCAAGCACTCTCTACAGATAGCATAACATAAATATTAATTGACAAATAATTTCTGGAGTGAAATTTGAGGAATTTTATTGTGTACTTTGACAAGATACAAACTTTTCTGTTTGAGTTGTGTCCATCAACCGAAGGTTCAAGCCCAATTGTAGCCATTGGATCTGAAATTTCCTATGAGAGGAATACATAAAGGTCAGTCCACAAAATAAATGAAGGTTATAGTTGTTAGAAATTTACCTGATTGTGTTGTCTTTCCATTCTTCTCATCTGCTCCTCGAGTTCCATAATTTTAGCATCTTGATTTTTATTTACTTGTTGTAATTTTTCCATTTGAACTCTAAAAGCTAGCATATCTTCATTTGGTGTATCCTCCACCGAAGTAAAATGTGTATTCTGGAATGCACACGAAGTAGAAACATCAAAAAGTTTTTTTGGATTTGGAACTTGTCCCAAACCATGTACATGGCCAGGCTTGTCATCCCCTAATACTTTGTTCAACGCATCTCCTTTCCATGCAGTCTTTCCATCGCTGTTATTTGCTAATTCAGGGTTCTTATCCATAATATCCTTCAAGTCCTCCTAAATACAAGAAGAATGTAAATAATAAGAATATATATAATATCAAATTCAAATACGAGTGGTTGAGAGTTGTAAATGTACCACATGAGCATTAATGATTTTGTTCTTGCAAGTTTTCGGCTTGTGCGTATGGATGAACAGGTGAGCCCTATGAGGGTACTTCTTTTCAGGACCTGCATCTTTCTATTGATAAGTAATGTAAACAGGAATTACATTACAAGACATGAATGGAAGAGAGGCGCATGAAGTTAGTTTAATTTACCATTTCTTCCCTCATATGAGGGAAACTTTTTGTCCCACTAGTATGTGTAGACTTCCTCATTGAACAATTGTTTCTATTTGTAGCACTAACCCCCTACTAAAGAATGAATCAACACAATTATGTGCATATTTTTTATGGTATCTACACAACAATATATAAAGTCCAACAAGGAAAGCTGAAAATGGAATTCTTTTAAGTACCTTCGCTTTCTCGGTTGTCCAATGATTAACTAGAGATCTCCACTGATCCGGAGTCACCGATTTTGGTTTATTGTTGTAATTAGCTTCGGTGTTTTTTTCCTCATCAAAATACACAGCTTTCAGATCGGACTTAATGTTGCCTCCATCTGTCTCCAATTGTCTTCAATATATATTTTTCCATGCGAGGAGGGTAAAGGAACCTCATCTACAAAACAATTACAACATAAATAGGGTGAATGCAACATAAGGCAACATAGAAGAAGCTAGTAAAGGATACTCAATGGACTAAATTTTACCTTCACTTGATCTAGTATAGCCGTTACATTCGGTTTAGTTTTGAGCAATCTCCAATCCTTGTAGCTCAAGCAACACAATGATCCATTCCTTGCAACTGAGCCAAGAAAGTCCCCAAGGTGTTTAGCCTCTTTTCCAGTTGGCTGATCTATTTTATTGCAGTGAACCATTATCCTTTTCCCTTTTGGAAGGTTCCAAATATATTTCAGCTTCCTCTTCTTACGCTCTTTTGTTTCTGCATTTTCAGCTGAATAAATAGAACCATGAATTATATGTTACGATGATGAATAATCATATATTGCAGACGATAAGTAATGAGCAACAAACTTACCATCTTCATTTTCATCCACATCAGCATCATCACAATCGGTGAAGCATTCTTCATCATTAGTGGTTCTTTCATGGACATAGGATGATTTGAGATCTTTTTCAGCAGAATTCTGATGTTCAATCGGTTTTTCCATCATATATTCATCATTGGATTCAAAAAGGTTAACTCTTGTCCGTGACATATCTGCATAGTAAATAACCTGATATTCCTTAAAAAAGCTGATACGGTATAGATTGTATACTAATGGAAAATGTGACAAAACGATTCACAAAATGTAGACTCTCGAGGCTATAAAAACAGAACATATATACTCAGGTGTAGGTTCTTCAAAATAACTTCAATTTGTTGCACCTTTAGTCGGATCAAATACAAAGTATTATAGCTGCATTTATTCAGAACAAAGAATGAAACACTCGTACATTAGCTGTCCTTTGGTTCAGTTAAATAATACGTGCGAGCTTGCTTGTTGGATGTGCCCAAAAAATTTAGAGTGAACGAATCTGAACATGACTCTGGCTAAAAGAACAAAATCATTGTCTTGGTTTAACTTATGTGTTCTGTATTATGGACAATGTGACATGAGTGGCAACTTGAGTAAAGCTTTCCTGAAAGAATAACATCACAGAGGCCTCTCACCATGGGCTCGAGAAACACGTGTAAAGTAAAATTGATGCTCCTTTCTGTATGAGAAATATAAGTGAACTGACAATCAACTATTCTAGTCATCCATGCTTATATATGTGCTAAAAACTGTACTACCCTACTGTACTGCCCAACAAGAACAGGATAGTCAGAATTGGAGTTCCATAAAGTAAGTCTATGAAGAGATTGAACTCACCAACGATGTAGTGGTGCATAACTAGATTGAGATATTGCACGCGTCCACACCTGACAGCCCAACAGTTACCAGATTTAAGCTACCTATTATGTTCCGCTAAATCTGCAGACACCAAAACAAATAAGCGTGAGGATAGTAATGAATAAAACCTAGAAAGCTAATTTCAATCGAGTATAGGAAAGGTGTAATCTTATAGATGAAAAGGTAGCAAGAATCAGAAACAGATCCCTCTATCTGAAGGGCCCCCAAAATTCTAAACCAATAACAGAGGACAACTATCAAACACTTGGTGTGCACTATCAAATTCACTCAAGAGAAGAGTAATTAGAAAGCATAGAAGGGACAGATCTGAACCAAGAAGGGAGGAGGAGGTAAAATCTTCAAGTCGTACCAGTATTTACCTTGTGTTTCTATGAATCGGGATGGGGATGATCTGCTTTCCGTCCCGGTTGCTGAACAAGACACGCGTCTTGTGCCCTCAACCACAATGGTGGAATCGGCGGGGCAGCTATGCTGTTTAGGAGGGAGGGCAGACCATGCTCGATCTGCTCAAGGTAAGGTAGAATGATGGATCCTTCGTACAAGATGAGGAAGGGAACTGTGTTGATATGGGGGAGGGGCGGGAGGTTTCCGATTTTGCTGGCGCACTAACCTCGTGAGACCTGATGTTAGTCTCCGCTCTTGAGTCGAATGACAGATGGGGCCATGGTAATTAAGCGTGCGCACCTGTTTTCTTTTGATAAGAATTAGTCCCTATTGGCGGGAGAGAACAGAGAGAACACAGGGAAAGAAAAAATTGGAGCAAAACAAAAAGAGGAATATGAGTGAGTAAAAATTTAAAGTGAAATAAATTAACATAATTTTTATTATTATCAGCTGGCCATGACACGCACTTGTACATATATTTGTAATTTGTCCGAAGCACACAAGATGTTTCTTTTACGTTTGTACAAATTTAATACCAGATGGGGTGAAGTAAAAAATGATTTCTATTTCTATAACCGACGATGTATATTTGTACATATATTTGTAGGGCAGCGACGACCGGGCACCGACAGGCCAGCGATGTCAGTAGTGAGGCAATGGGGGTGGCGCCAAACTGCAGTCACAAACGGAGCTCAATCTGTCGATGGAACTCCTCTTCGTCATTTGAGGAGAGCACGCCCTCCTCCTTCGACAATGTAAAAGAGGACGACATGCCAAAAGACCACGAGCCGTCGCACTTGGCAAATCCAACCCCACAAACGCCCGCATATGTGCCCAGCTGCGTCTACGGACAACGAGTCAAGCCTCAAATAATCCTTCTACAACATGATACATCAAATTCAAACTATTACATGCAATGTAAAATGATCTTTAAGCGACTATCATCTGCCTTTGCCATGCCCATGTCCGACAACCGGCTGCAGTCCCCAGAGTGTTGGTCCACTCATCGGCGTTGTACAGTAGGACATGAGACATGGACCGGCTCATGGGACTCGAGGTGACACCAACAGAGGGGTTGCGTGTTCGCCATTGCGTTAGTATGCTAGACGAACCGCACCGCCTCCGGTGAGGCGGCTATTGCACCCCTACTGGCGGATCCATGTGCTAGTTGTGCATCCGCGATGGATTGCCGATGGAAGGAGTCTGAGCGTCATCGTTGGGTGGCCTTCTCCCAGGAGTGACAGAGCACAAACTGGACGGTAATCTCCTCATCGGGTCGCGTGTATGAACTCATGGTTGATGGATCTGGAGGTGTAGGACTTGGATCCGCTGCATGCCATGTCGGCTTGGGTGGTGGAGTGGAGCGGAGAGGACTGGAGTGGAGTCGAGGGGAGTGAAGTGGGTAGGATTTGATCCGGGGAGGGGATCAGAACGAATATATGTGGGGTCGGGTAGGCTAGCGTGGATCGGATCCGGCGTGACGGACGCGTCCGGACGCACCCGGGGTTCCCCATATTCGCCTCATATCAAGGCTGGATATGAGGGGTGTCAGTTAGCCCGAGCATTTGAGGACGGTTTAAGGAGTCTGTCTGGGCCACGTTTTTTGTGACCGGTCACTGACCGGACTGTCCGCCCGGGCGTTTGTGGCGGGCTTGGTCGTCCGGCTGTGGATGCTCTTAGCTCTGGCAGACGAACCGACATCGCTTCAATGAGGCGTAGTGTCTGAAGTAGGCTTCTCGGTTGCCACTCCCGCATACACGAGGTGTCGCCCTCCCGTCCTATCTTGTCGCTTTGACCGCCATGAAGGTTGTTGAGTCACGTCCGCTCTGGAGTGGTTAATTGACATCCATGCACTGGCGCAATTTCGAGAACGGTTTGGTGGGACCGCATACATTAGCATGAGAACGGACGTCCGCAAACTTTCCCAGATTTGATGACGTAATCATAATTCCTTCGTTTCTATATATAAGTCTTTCTAGAGATTTACTATGTATTACATACGGATGTATATAGACATATTTTAAAATGTAGATTCACTCATTTTGCTTTGTCTACAGTTTATAGTAAAAAAACAAAAAAAAACTTATATTTGGAAAAGGAGGATATGTATGTACATTTATGGTCGCAACATTTATTTATTTTCTCTTGGATCGACGGGAGAAAAGAAAATAAGGAACCAGGGAGGTCACGCCTCCAACCAGACACATAACAGCGAGGCTGTCTGGTCTCGTGCGTGAAATCTCCAGCCTCCCTCTTGGTCGCGCGTGACACCAGACACAGGAGGCAGAGGTGTCTGATCCACCGCGCGAGGCCTCTTCTCCACCACACAAGGAGATCGTGAGGTCTGATCCCCTGCGAAGCTCCATTGTTGAGACATAGTGGTGTGCTGGATTATCCACTGCTGGGGCCATTTTTTCACATTTATGTAACTATATGCTTCTAATTTCTTACTCTTTTCCTCTTTCTCAGTCTCAGCCTCGTGGAAGCAACCTATTTAACACTACTATGTTGTTTAAGAGACAAGAATGAACTCATATGTTGGTACATATTACATTTGTAACAATAATGTGTAATTATCAATAGCGTACAAAACTTTAGGCGTGTCACACCTACAAATCGTCTTGTTCTAATTAGGAAGTACATACACATCAAAGAAAAAATAACACTAAGGAATTCGTCACTTTAACTAGGCTCCACACTTTCAGATAGGTGACTTCTACGTTATCCATCAAACCTGCATTCAGAAGCAATACATTAGTAAGTTTCTTGTCCAAAATGGCATAAGTTACATCAATGATACTACGAATGTAAATAATAAAATCAGATTGTAACCTGACCTTTATTCAGGTACTGTGTCATCACTTGACACTATAGGAGCATCTACAGTTTCTCCCTCTATATCTCTTCTCATCCAATTTTGTTTCTGATGGGCAGTATCAAAAAGCTGAAAGAATTTACTGACATGATAAGGTTCTGTTTCCACATCATTCCATTCTTCACCCATATCAAAATTATCTTGAGGCATCATCTTCAAAACAATTGACCATCCTGGATAAAGATGGTCATCCACATAGAATACTTGGTCAACTTGATTGGCAAATACAAAAGGTTCATCCTCTGCCTCTTTACCAGTGTGAGTTAGACTAGAGAAATTCACAAGTTTACACACATACTTATCTATCTACATACCTTTTCCTTCGGTAACATCAACCCATTCACATTTAAATAGCACCACTGAAATTTTTCGGAAATAGTCTAACTCAATTATGTCCACAATCCTTCCAAAGTACATGACATCTCCAAGAATAGGTTTTCTATCACGTCCAGAAGAGTAGCTTGCTGTTTTTGCTGTCACAACAACTCCACTATTTTGAGTTACCTTGTCATACCGCTTCGGTCTAAATCTGTATCCTTGAATATTGAATGCTCTATATTTCGTTGCAACCTCAAGTGGACCACGTGCCAACCATCTAATTTCCTCACCAATGCTATCACTACCTTTCTCCCTCTCCAACTGCATCACCTATAGGAACACAAAATAATAGAGTGCATAAGATACATTCTAATCCTAAATAAATTGAATCATTGTACTTACATGATCCTTGAACCATTCAGGAAGTTGCTCATGTTGCATCTTCTCAAAGGTCCTTGGATCTATGCGTTTCTTGCGATTCTTCCTTCTCAAATAAGTGCCATGTTCTCTACAAAATAGAAACAACCACTATTTCAGTTCAAAACTTATTAACTAACAAATGCAGAGGTACTGGCGTGACATTTACTCCAAATATGGCTTCACAGCATCACAATTGAACAACACATATCTATGGGCTTGTGCTGCCTCCTTATCCATTAAAGTGTATACCATTGGTCTTCCCAATGGTTTCCCTCCTAGAGGAAACAACATAGATTGTTGTAAAGATAGTGAAGATTCAGAGTCCTCTGAGTTGTCATCATTCCTTGATGGTTGGTTATGTTTGGTGGAGAAACCCTGTAGGTATCTTGAACAAAAGGTCATGCACTCATCCACTAAAAAAGGTTCTGCTATTGAACCCTCTGGACGAGCTTTGTTCCGAACAAAGGACTTTAGCTCACCAAGATACCTATGCACATATATATCCAATAAGTTATAAATGTATGTGCAAAAAAATATTTTAATAAGTTTAGGAGTGAATATTGTAATAGGTTATATTTGTATAAGCAATAAATTACCTTTCAATGAAGTACATCCAACGATATGCAACTGGTCCTCCTATTTTACATTCACTTGCTAAATGGACAACTAAGTGCACCATAACTGTGAAAAAACCAAGAGGAAATATCATCTCCATTTTGCAGAGTGTAAGTTTGATTCTTTCTTCCAAACGGTCAAGCTCATCAACATGAAGAACTTTTGAACATATGCCTCGAAAATACGACGACAGTTCAAATAGTACTGTTGTAACGTCATCTGGAAGAATACCTATCGCAGCAATTGGCAAAAATTGATGCAATAGGACATGACAAACATGTGTTTTGAGGCCACTAATTTTTCCTTCAATAAAATTCACACATTTCGATATATTTCGACAATATCCATCAGGAACTTTAATACTATAAATAATCTTGCAGAATAATTGCTTTTCTTTCTTAGACATGGTAAAGATAGCTGGTGGCAAGTAATACTTGCCTGAAGGTTTTTTCTGTGGATGGAGCTCCCCTCTAATATTCATATCTTCAAGATCTTGACGAGCCTGTACATTATCTTCTGACTTTCCATCCAAATTGAGAAGTGTGCCTAAAATATTATCACACACATTCTTCTCTATATGCATCACATCTAGATTATGTCGAAGGAGATTACTGTCCCAATATGGTAATGTGAATAGACTACTTTTTCCTTTGTAAGTTTTTGAGGTACAAAAATCTTCACATGCAGCTATGTCATCTAATACGGGACGACCATAATATGTTATAGGCTCTGTTCTATTCTCAGTTGTTCCATCAAAAGCAGAAGCATCATTACGAAATTCATGATCAGGTGGCAGAAATCGCCGGTGACCCATAAAACAAGCTTTCTTGCCATATTTCAAGCGCTTGGTCCATACATTTGCATCGCAAGGTGGACATGCATAATCTCCATGCACCACATGTGAAGCAAGCATTCCTAATGCTGGGAAGTCATTTATGGTCCACAAGACAGCCGCCCTGAGTTTAAATGTTCTCTGTTCGGATGCATCATAGGTTGTCATCCCATTCACGAAAAGATCTCTCAGATCTTCCAAAAGAGGCTGCATAAAAACATGAATCTTATCTCCAGGGCTCTTAGGTCCAGGAATAATTAAAGGCAATGACAGATAAGATTTCTTCATGCATAGCCATGGAGGCAGGTTATACATGACTAGCACAACTGGCCAACAACTATATTTATTGCTCAGCATCCCATATGGATTAAATCCATCTGTTGCTAGGCCAAAATGGATATTATGACAATCATCTGCAAATCCATGCTTCTCATCAAATTTCTTCCATGCCTCGGAATCTGCTGGATGTCGTACCACTCCATGTTGCTTGGTACGCCCCTCATCGTGCCATCGAGCTAGAGTTGTTGTTTCTTTGCACATGAATATCCTTTTCAGGCACTCTTTGATTGGAAAGTATCTGAGAACTTTCATTGGTGTAGCTCTCTTTCTTTCCTTTTCAGTTAACTTGGTTTCAGGCATTTTATCTTTTCACCTAGAAGCCTTGCATTTAGCGCATAAATCATCATTTTCCGTCTCTTTCCAGAACAACTGATAGTTATTTGGGCAGACATGAATTTTTTGATATCCTAATCCAAACTTCGATATGATCTTCTTGGCCTCGTAAATTTTTTGGGGCAGAGCTTTTCCATTTGGAATAGCCATGTGCAGAATATTGAGTAGATCTCCAAATGATTTATCAGACCATTTGTTCATGGATTTTGTATTGAACAAAAGAGCAAGTAAGGAAAGCTGAGATAATTCACATCCTGGCCACAAAGGCTTCTCTGAATCATGAATTAATTTGTACAATGCTTCTGCTTCTTTAGTTGCTCCATCCGGAAGTGGATTTGAAAAATCTGTACTATCACTCATAGGCACATCACCATCATATATTTTCCTAATTGAATCCATAATCATTTCATGCATATTAGCATTTCCTTCAGTTTCAGATTGTAGTTGTTGATCATCATTGCGATCGGGTGAAGACTTGCCATGAAAAACCCATTTGTCATAGCTCTGAAGCATTCCGTTCCACATCAAATGCCCGCGAACATCATCCCTTAATAGTACCGAAGTGTGAACACAATCTTCACATGGACATCGGATCATTGCATCTGGTGGTATATCTTTATATGCAAACTCTAGAAATTCATCTACACCAGCTGAGTACTGTGTACTTTCTCTTGGAAATCGCAATAGTAATTTGGTGGATTCTAAATCCATTGCACACTTCATAAAAATAATAAATATTAGGACCCATTTGGACATAAAGTATAATCAGAATAATATGGTTTCTAGAAAATCTTTTAAATACTGTGAGGTGTTTTGCTAAACCAACAACTGTAGTTTCATAACCAGTTGCGTTATTCCTGATATAGTGTTTTTTTATGTTTTATAAAAAGAGGTCCAGACCTCTTTCTTCTCAGACTGAGAAAAACAACACTCGTGACATCCTGTCCTTGACTACCAAGCAGCTTGATTTATAACTTGTAAGCACAATTAACAAATGGCAGTATCTCTTTTGTATTAGTGATCGATTCCTCTACACAGCATGCTCCACACTAGTTAAACATGGTATTGATTCCTATTCTTTGTCCGATTAATCGCGTCCTCAAGTTCGTAGGTCAGCGTCGCATGCACTTATTGATCTGGTCGCGTAGCTCCTTAGGTATAGCTAGCTAATTCAGATTCAGATGGGTAAGAAGTCAAAAACTACTGTAATTAAAACAGTACCAGCCAAACATATCGGTTGTTTCACTAAAACCGAGAAAATTGATGTTTTCAAAAACTATATAGTATTCACTGACCATACATTATAATACCAAAGTTTTGGAATACTGCCGTATTTCAAAAACTATACTGCCAAACTAGGCGATCTCTGAATCTCTCTGCCAAACTAGGTCATTACTGCACATATGATTCAGAGTTCAGGGGACGATAGGATGTTGTACCTCTCTGAGCTGAGCAGGGGATGGGGATTGGGTAGGACCGGATGATCAGCAGTTGAGGAGGCTACCGTCGAGCGCACTGGGCGACTTCGGCAGTCCGGTCAGCAGGGCGCGATCCTGTGCGGTGGTGCCTCGTGCGTGCCTGCGCGGACAGTAGCCGGCCGGCGCCAAGCGGGGTAGGTAGCGGCATGTCGCGGGAGTCAGCCTTCGCGCCGGTCAGGGTCACAGGGCGGTCTACCGGTGGCTCTGGGCGGCCGGGCAGGGACGGCGAGGCGGGCGGCTCGGCTTACTCCAGGCGACGGGTCGAGTATTCGCGAGATTGGAGAAAGAGAGTTGACCGACGGTGCATGTTTTTTTCTTTTGATCTGAGTCTATCGAGCGTTCGCTTCGCACGATGAGCAGAGTAGGCTGTTACTGGGCTGATTCTTTTCTCCAAGGTCATCTCCTATTACCTACGTAGTATACAGGCCAGGCCGAATTCTTAGCATGGAACATTGCCCATCCCGTGCCAGCTTCGCCAATGTTATGGATTGAGAATATACACGATTTGGTTTTTGCTCTAGTACAGTTTTTTGCGCCACATTTCTTATATGCACCGACGTGTATAATAAATATTAATTTTTAATAGTAGAGGTATTTGCAGTCTTATAACAAATATAATTTACAACACATACATAGCAAGATCTGTTGCGGTCCGTGTAGGACATTATGGTCACGAGTTGTATCTCTACAACGCATGTGCTACAATACTTATATGCGTATCTCTTGTGAATTGTACAACATATAGTCAAACCATTGTAGAATATGTATTGCTTTATAGGGGGTATCCTTATAGTGGTGCAAGTATTTTGATTACAACACCTTCATATACATGGACAATATGCTGCTACCAAAACGTCGGGTCTCCTGATGAACACCCCATATGTTATACTCATGCTTATGTGGTGGTTGAGTTTTCGATTTATCCGTTTATGTAAATGGGATAAATATATGTTAGAGCATTTACAGCCGTGCGCCTCAAACTCCGCTCAAACGTCCGGGCTGACGGCCCAGCCATCGAGCAGTAAAAAGATCAATCCAGACGGACACCTCACACCGGGATCAAACACACTGACCGATACCCCTCATATCCAACCCAAATATGAAACATATATAGGGTGTCCAAGGCATAATCGGACGTGTCCGCCATGTCGGACCCGCCCCACCCGACTCCACATATAACCATCACCATTCACTCTCCGGACCAAACCCTAATTACTCACTTTACTCCCCTCACCCACTACACTCTGCAACCCATGCTCTCGTCCGGCGATCTTTGGCCTTCTCTGGCATGGCGGGCAGCGGATCAGAGTCGTATACCTTCATATCCTTTGACTCCGAGCTCATTCCACGAGGCCAAGAGGAGGAGATGGTCGTCCGACTTACGCCCTGCCGCTCCCGGTAGGAGGCCACCCGATGGCAGCGCGAAGACTCCTTCTGTTGGGAATCCATTGCATCCGCCCGAATGGCGCATGGATCCGCCACTGCTTCACTGGAGGCGGTGCGGTTCGTCTGGCGTCCGAACACGACAGCGAATACACAACCGCTTCGTTGGCCCGCTGAGCCAGAGGTGAACGCATGGGCATCGGTCGATGCAAATATGGCATGGCGTGCCCGCCGTGCTGGGGAGAGGGCGCAGGAGATGACGGAAGTCCTCGTGGCGGTGGACGTTGGCGAGCCGGAGTTGCATTCTCCCAGGCCCCATATGGTGCACCAGTATGAACGCCGCAAATGCGTCATGATGGACATCGCCTGCTCCTGAGGATGGATCCATCATCGATCTCACGTTCATCGACACCGTGAAGGTTCATGACTCCGACGAGGAAGAGTAGGAAATGGGAGACGATGATATGCCTCGAGTCCCAAGCCGGTGTGTGTCCCATGTCTTACTCTACCTTGTCGGCGAGCGGAGAAGCACTTCAAAGGGCACATCCAGCCGTCGGACATGGACACGACAGAGTCAGACGAGCTCCGCTTAGTCTAGGTTTCATGTTGTATGTAATAATATGGACTTGAGATTTCTTAATTGAGGTGTCCGGTTGTGAAAAAGGTAATTTGAGTCCTAATCGGTCATTATCCGTGGATGCGTCCGGACACGTTTGCGGACGTTTGAGGTGTCGAATTTGTTGTATATTGCTATAGATGTTCTTAGTTTTCCATCAGTAATATATTGAATGTCTAGCTTGCTTATGTTTATTGATTTGTCCGGTTAAATTATTTCGGAAATTTTCGGTGTTATTAACAGTTTATACAATTGGTAGCCACAAACTTTAGCAAACATTATTTCTTGTAGTTAGTACCTCTCTGTCCGAGCATTAATGTTTTCGGGTCGTCCGTGCTATCTAGTGTTTATGACGATGTGTAAATTTCTGTTGTGAATGCTAGGGCGTCTGGGTTCCCCTCAACCAACAGAAAGTCAGAAATGCAGTGCTTAATTGCCCACGAAGTAACAAACACATGCATAACAGCGATAGCTCTTGGTATCGAATCTATATAGAGTTGCAGAACACCCTCAAGTGGAGACGGTGAGATGAAATTACAATATACCTACTGTGTGTATAGAAAGGATATAGACTTGGTCATGTACTTATCATTATATTCTCACTCTGTTCTATGCTTGTGTCTGTACTGTTGGCATAAGAGGATTAAGACTAACATCATTTCTCATCATATTTCATAGTTTTAAATAACTTGCTATGGCATTCAATGTTTTGTACTAAATCAACGATATAGCACGCTAAATGGCGCTAAATTGTCCATGCTGCGTTTAGCGCGAGGTCCTTCCAAATGCTATAGGGATAGCGACAAGTTGAGAGTGAGATCCCTTAAAACTCTATAGTGGTGCTATATCGTCGAGATAACACAGTATTTAAAACTATGCTATATATGTTTTGACGGTAGTGACTAAAGCACGGTTACCAACAGGGGATGGTTATTGTCTCTATTTTTTTTATTACAACACAAATTGGTTCTTAATTGATTCAGTTTGAGACTTTAAACAACGGAGCTAAAGAAACAACAAGAGTAATCAGACCACGACAGGTATGGCTGTAAACACGAGTCATTCTATTCTACATTTTTCAGATGATGAAATTATTTCAAATGCAAACAAACTAGGAGTGTCTTTGGGTAGTAATGCTAAGGAAATTTCCAGATTTGTTAATAACCTTTTAGACTTAGAGGCCGAGAGAGCTATGGTTATGTTGCGTAATATTGCCGCGGTAAAGCCTATGAATGATGATGAGATTAATGAACTGGGGATGGGAGCTATAGAACGTCTATGTGAGGATCTTGTGCCATCATCCCTCGTAATTGAGGAGGAGGATAACATTGGCAAGGAGGGATATGTGGTCCCAACGCAACTGAATGAGAGCTCACAGATAGTGACCGGTTATGTGGACCGTGTTGCTGATCAGGATAAGCCAAAGCAAGCTTGGAAAAGAAAAGTGTATTCAGTATCGGCAGTGCGCCGGAGTGCTCGATTTAAGACTGCAAAGAAATTCCATGATGAACGATGAAAGGAATATTCTGGAATAGCAGAGGTCTTGCTGACTTGGCTAAAATGAGTTTTCTAGCAGAAACAACTATTAAGCACATGCTCGATTTTATTGCTCTAATGGAAACTGACAAGGATAATTTTACCTCTCAGTTCCTAAACACCATATATGCTGGAATTGACTTTGATTGGCATTGCTTACCTCCAAAAGGAAGGTCCAGAGGGATCTTACTTGGGGTGAGGTGTGAGACACTAGAGGTCAGAAATGTAGTGTTGGGTTCCAATGGGCTCTAGTGACGGTATATAGTGTAGCTCAACCGGAATTAAAGATGGACTTTCTGACGGTCCTCGTTCGGGTTTGCGGAAATGAGAGGTTACCCATCCTAGTGGGAGGGGACTTCAATATTATAGGCGAAGGGATGAGAAGAATAATGATAACTTTGATGGCAGGTGGTCATTTATGTTCAATACAATCATCCAAAGCCTAGACCCGCAAGAGATAGAATTCATAGGCAGAAAGTTTACGTGGGCCAACACGTTGCTGAATCCAACATATGAGAAGCTGGATCGGGTACTGACTAGTGTGGAATGGGAGCAGAAATTCTCACGTGTGACAGTACGAGCGCTGCCTAGGGTTATTTCAGACCATACCCCATTGTTTGTTGACTCCGGAGAAGCAACTCATGTGGTTAACAAGAATGCTTTCTCTTTCGAGGTGGCTTGGTTCGAAAACGAAGGATTCATTGACCTTATAGCCAGAGAGTGGAATAGGGCTACAGGAGGATGATCTAATATCGATAAATGGCAAAATAAAATTAGACACTTGAGATAGTTTCTTCGGGGTTGGGCGAAGCATGAGACCGGCATCTATAAGCTCAAGAAACAACGCCTTATTGAGTTTATAAATGAGCTTGACATAAAAGCTGAATCCCTGCTGTTAGACGCTCATGAGAGAGCATCTAAAGCGGAGGCAAAACACGATCTCAAATAACTTCTTAGAGAAGAGGAGTTGAAATGGGCACTTAGAGCAAAAGTGCGTCGGGTGATTGAAGGGGATGACAATACACAATTTTTTCATTTGATTGCGAATGGAAAACATAGGAAGAAGAAAATTTATCAACTAGAGCAAGATGAGGGTACAATTGTTGGGCATGAGAACCTAAAGTTGTACATCTCGAAATATTACAAGAAACTTTTCGGTGCTCCTGATGACAATACTGTGTCTATGGATGAACACTCGGTCGGTGATATACCTCAACTCGGGAGGGACGAGAACGATATATTAACTGCACCGTTCTCGAAGAAAGAGGTGTTTGATGCAATATCGCAAATGAAGAATAATAAGGCACTAGGGCCAGACGGGTTCCCGGCTGAATTCTATAAGCGATGTTGGTACATTATTAAAGGAGACTTAATACCAATGTTCCAGGACCTGTTCGATGGGCACTTGCAATTATACCACCTAAACTTCGAAACTATTCGTTGTTGTCAAAGAAGGAAGGGGCGGTGCGTATTGAACAGTTCAGACCTATATGTCTACTTGATGTGTCATTCAATTTTTTTACCAAGGTTGGAACCAATAGATTGACGCAGATTGCACATGCAGTGGTGCAACCTAGTCAACCGGCATTCATGCCTGGTAGAAATATTTTGGAGGGTGTGGTTGTACTACACGAGACCCTTCATGAAATTCATTCGAAGAAACTAGACAGGGTTATCTTCAAAGTGGATTTCGAGAAAGCATATGATAAAGTTAAATGGCGATTTCTACAACAAGCATTGCGAATGAAATGTTTCGACGCGCTATGGAGGAAGCAAGTTAAATCTTTTGTACAACAAGGGAGTGTTAGAATTAAAGTTAATGATGACATCGGTCATTTTTTCCAAACTCAAAAGGGTCTCTGACAGGGAGATCCAATGTCCCCAATCCTATTTAATGTCGTTGCGGATATGCTTGCAATACTAATAGGAAGGGGAAAACAGGAAGGCCTGGTAGGTGGGCTAGTGCCGCATCTAGTTGATGATGGTGTGTCTATCCTACAATATGCTGATGACACTATCCTCTTTATGGAACATGACACAGCGAAAGCAAGAAACATGAAACTCATCCTGTGCTTGTTTGAACAGTTATCGGGATTAAAAATTAATTTTCACAAGAGTGAGCTATTCTGTTTTGGACAAGCCAAAGAAGCACATGAAGATTATAAACAGTTGTTCGGCTGTGAGTTGGGTAGCCTGCCGTTCAGTTACTTGGGTATACCAATTCATCATCGAAAGTTATCGAACCAAGAGTGGAAGTGTATAGAGGATCGATTTGAGAAGAAGCTGAGTTGCTGTAAAGGGAAGCTTTTGTCTTATGGAGGAAGGCTAATGCTGATTAACTCGGTGCTCACGAGTATGCCTATGTTTCTCCTCTCCTTCTTTGAGATACCAGTAGGGGTACGCCAAAGATTGGATTTTTATCGATCCCGGTTCTTTTGGCAGAGTGATGAAGTGAAGAAAAAGTATAAACTTACTAAATGGGACATAATTTGCAGACCCAAAGACCAAGGAGGTTTGGGGATTGAAAACTTAGAGGTTAAGAATAGATGTTTGCTTAGTAAGTGGCTGTATAGATTATCATTAGAGCCTGACGGGATGTGGGCATAGATTTTACGTAATAAGTACCTCCATTATAAAACATTGGCTCAAGTCACGGTTCGACCGACCGACTCTCCATTCTCGAAGGGATTGATGAAGTTCAAGGCTCAATTCTTCCATAGAACTAGGTTCATTATTGGGAATGGTGGTGCTACGAGATTTTGGGAGGATACGTGGTTGGGAAAGACACCCTTAGCTTTACAGTATCCCGCCCTCTATAATATTGTGCAACGTAAAGATGTGTATGTTGACACAATATTCTAGTCCATTCCTCTCAACATTAAGTTTCGGAGAACTCTGATAGGACATCGTTGGGTGGAGTGGTTGCACTTAGTCTGATGACTCATGGATGTTCAGTTATAAGACGAGCCCGATAGGATTACGTGGAAGCTCACAGCTTCAGGCATATTTACAGTCAAATCAATGTACCTTGACCTTATTGATACGACGAAGGTTTCCAAGTCGATTCACATTTGGAAGGTCAAGGTTCCTTTGAGAATCAAAGTCTTCATGTGGTTTGTTCACAAGAAGGTGATCCTCACTAAGGACAATTAGCAAAGCGCAATTGGCCAGGCAATACAAGATGTAGTTTTTGTAATCATCAGGAAACCATCAGACACCTTTTCTCCACTGCCCACTAGCAAAACTATTATGGCAAATTGTTCGGGTAACTTTTAATATTGATCCTCCCGATATCATTGACACGTTATTTCATACATGGCTAGATGAAGTTGATATAAACATTGCTAGACATATACACATAGGAGTATGTGCACTTCTCTAGGCTATATGGAACTGCATGAATGACATGGTTTTTAACAGGTAAATACATACACATTTTTTGCAGGTACTACACAAGGCGTCGGCATTGATCCATGCGTGGTCGTTACTCGCTCCTGCGGAAACCAGGGAGTCTTTGGTTACTCGATGTGCCCGGTGGGAGATGGTAGCACAGGATATATTCAATCGGTTTGGATGGCGGTCCACTAATAGGATAGATGGTTAGTCATCTAGGTCTATTGTCGCCGGTTGTGGCTTCTATTGATTTGTTTCTCATTTTGTAATTTCGCTCCTTCAGATCTTGATTGGAACCTCAGACTTTTTGTTATCGCACTTTTAATAAAATGACCGTATGCATCATGCTGATGCAGAGGCCGGAGGTCACACTCCTTTTCTAAAAAAACAAAAGTAATAATATTATATATGATACATAAGAGTTCTAAAGAAACAACAAGAGTAATCATATTATATATGATACATAAGAGTTATATATGTACTGTATGTAGCAAAAATTCTTTTATTTCCACTTTTACCAATAAACTATACTTAAAAAAAGATTTAACTCAAATAACAAAACTATTCCAGTTTGAATGGTACCTAAGTTTTTTTTTCAGGAAATCTTTAAGAAATAATCACAGTTAATGCAAGATGGGACATCTTGGATACGGTCTTGAAGGAGTTTGAGCAAGATTTCCAAATGGAGACATATGGATAGAGCTCCTAATTAACATGAAAAGACAGATGACCCAATCGATAGCGTCAAATGGGCACATCACGTGTTTTCAGTGCAGTTGGTTGTTAGAGACGTACTCTCTCTCTATCTTTATTTATTACGCATATTAGGTTTGTCTAAAACTAAATTTTATATAGTTTCAATAAGTTTATAGAAAAATATATTAATATATACACCATCAAATCACTACCATTTGACTCATCATTGCATATATTTTAACATCATATATTTTTACTGTAAATGCTCATATTGTTTTCTACAAACTTGATCAAATTCTATAAAGTTTGACTTCAATCAAAGCTACTATGCGGAATAAGTAAAAATGGAGGAAGCACTACCCAAAAATACACAACACCATGCAATCATATATATACAACGCAATGGCAGCTCAGACCCGAACGACGGCAGTCCCCACCGATGCCCAGCCTTCAATTTATGCAATTGGTTGCCACAGACTTTGCCAAACATTATTGGTAGTAGTTAGTACCTACATGATGAAACTTTGCAAGCATTGAAAACATTTGTCAAAAATCGTGTTTTCAAGTAACTCTCTGTCCGATCATTAATGTTTTCAGGTCGTCTAGTATTTATGACTATGCCTGTGGATTATGTTATGAAAGCTAGGCGTTTGGGTTCCCCTCAACCAACTTAATTTCCCTCAAAGTAACAAACACATGTGTAACAGCGAGAGGTCTTGGTACCAAATCTATATAGAGTTGGAGAACGCCCTCAAGTGGAGATGGTCAGATGAAATAACCGTAAAAGAATAGATATTCTTTGTATAGAAATGATGTAGAGTTGGTCATATAATTGCGATTATATTCAGAAGCGGATAAATTGAGCTCGAGCTCATATGAGCTGGATGAACAGTAAAATTCGAAAAAAATCAAACCGTTCTGAATTTCTTGTGTGGCAACATTTGATAAATTATTTACGTACTTGCAAAAATTCGTAACAAAATAACATTCGTGGAAGTCGTGGCAAAATAAAATAAAATTGATGCTTCGAAAAAGTTGTTTCTGGAGTGCTGATATTTTCCACGAAGTCATGGCAAAAAAAGATTGATGCTTCAAAAAAGTTATTTCTGAAGTGTTGATTTTTTCCATGACTTTTACGAATGTTATTTCATGATGAAACTTTGGAAGCATTGAAAACATTTGTCAAAAGTTACCAATTTTTTTATAGAATATTTTTATTTTGTTATATTTTACTGTTCACTCGAGGTCATATGAGCTCGAGCTCAAAAGGGCACGTTCGGTTATATTCTCACTATATTCTATGCAGGAGTCATCGTTACTGATGGCATTAGAGGATTAATGAGGCTAACAACATTTCTCACCATATGTCATAGTTCTAAATAACTTGCTATGACATTGTAGGTTCGGCGCTAAATTGACACAATGTCGCTCTAAATTGTACCTGATGCGTTTAGTGTGAGGTCCCTTCAAACACTATAGCGGCGCACTATTTAAAACTAAGCCATATGTTTTGATGTTATCGGCCCAACGGGGTTACCAACAAGAGATGGGTTACTGTATTGATATTCTTTTATTGTATGAGTTTAAATCTGTTCTTAATTGATTCAGTTTGAGTATTTAACCGTGCATATCCAAAGAAACAACAAGAATATTATATTATATATGATACATAAGAGTTATATATGTACCAAAATTTTCTTTTGTTTTCATCTTTACAAATAAAACTATATTTCAAAATAGATTTAACTCAAGTAACAAAACTATTCAATTTGAATGGTACATATAAATCTTTAGGAAGTCCTAAAAAATATCGCAGTAAATGTTGGGTGGGACATTTGAGATACGTTGGGACATCTTGGATACGGTCTTGAAGGAGGTTGAGCAAGATTTCCAAATGGAGACATATGAATAGAGCTCCTAATTAAAACGATAAGACAGATGAACCAATCGATAGCGTCAAAATAGCAACCACATGTTTTCAATGAGGTTGGTTGCTAGAGACGTACTACCTAAAAATAGTAAATGCATGGTGTGTATATATATTGGTGCTCCATCTCAAGAAGCACACAACACCACAGATATACAACGCAATGGCAGCTCAAGCCCCAACCATGGCAGACCCCACCGATGCCCAATTGATTCAGACGCATGCTGACCTATGGCGCCACATCTTGAGCCACCTCACGGCCATAGCACTTAGGTGTGCCGTCCAGCTCGGCATCCCTACTACAATTCACCGACTCGGCGGCACAACATCAGTGTCCGATCTTGTCACCGCATTGTTCCTCCCACAATCTAAGACGCCATACCTTGGTCGTGTCTTGCAGTTGTTGGCCACATCAGGTGCCTTACCGTCCCCTAAGGAGGGTACCTACTCCCTCGTCCCACTATCATACCTCCTAGTGGATGGTGTATTCATTGATGGTGAGGCTAGCCAGAAGGCCATTGTGCTTGCCAGGACCTCAAGACATTACATAGAGGCGGCCTTGGGGCTAGCTGACTGGTTTAAGAAGGACATCGCACCACCACCATCACCATTTGAGGATGTTCATGGTGCCACACTCTTCGAGGAGAGTATGGAGCTCCTCGACCCAGAGTCAGAAAAATTGTTCCATGAAGCTTTGGCCGCCCATGACCATTTGGGGATAGGCACTATATTGCGGGAATGCCATGAATTATTCAAGGGGGTGCAGTCACTCATGGACTGTTGTGGTGGTGATGGAACGACGGCTAGGGCCATTGTCAAGGCCTTCCCGCGTATCAAGTGCAATGTGTTGGACCTTCCGAAGGTGATCGAGAAAGTCCCAAGTGACGGTATCGTTAAATATGTCGCTGGTGACCTATTCCATACCATTCCACCTGCTCAAGTTGTCATGCTTAAGGTATGAAGTGTAGTCTTTCTAGACTATTCCGAACCATTTTTCCACTCTTGGGGAACTAAATGTAGGACTAGTCTCATTTTCTCATTATTTTGAGAGTAACTTCGTTCAACATATAATAACTACTAATTAAGATGTATGCACAAATACTTTAACGTCCAGAATTATTAATTATTGTTTGACCATATGTATGTTTTTTCATGCTAGCTTGTTCTGCACTTCTGAGCGACGAAGATTGCATCAATATCCTGGCTCAATGCACGAAGGCCATTCCGTCCCGCGAAATGGGGGGAAAGGTTATTGTCATCGATATAGTAGTCGGCTCATCATCCAAAGAAATGTTAGAAACCCAATTGTTGGTGGATATGCTCATGTTGGTATGTACAAGAGGACGACAACGAGATGAAAATGACTGGAACACAATCTTTACAAATGCAGGATTTAGTGACTATAAAATCGTCAAGAAAATGGGACCTCGAGGTGTCATCGAGGTCTATCGATAAGATTGTGTGCGAAGTGCCTCGATGCTGTGGGTTGTGTCTAATGACGTGAGTTTGCTATTGATGGTGTGCTATAAGTAAATAAGGGCAATGCCTAAGTTTGTAACAAAAAAATCTAAGGGAGTATAAGTAGCTAAGTGATATGCCGACTTGACCATATCAGGACCTGTGTATGTAACTTTTGTTTCAATAAAGTGTTGAAGTCAATTGGTGTGAGTTGTATGGGTTTATGTATGTGGCATGGTTGTATATGCTCCGACAAGCTAAAAATATTATGTTTCGTTATCTTCTATCATGTGTGTAAATTCAATTAACCTGAATAGCCGCTTGATGAAAAAAGTGCATAATGTGGTGGGCTAGTGTCATCGACGTCACAACATGTTTACGCTTAGGATTGCGAGAGCAAGTTCCATCAACATCAGAGACGACAAGGTTCCCTCCGTGCAACCGTCTTGGTCCCCCTCTTATCTCCTGTCCGACAACCTTGTCAACAGCTAGGGAAGGGGGGAACCTACTTTATTGCAAATTTTAGTCCTTGCATTTCCTCGTGTTTCTCTTAAACTTTGTTCCTGCAGTGGTATCAACTAGAGAGTGGCGACAATGGCTTGTTGGACCAAAGACTCCCCGACTTCTTCCTACATTAACGATGTTCGATCTGCCTCGCCAAAGAGCAAGTGTAGGTAGGTGCTGCCAGCTTTATTGGTTTTATTTGAATCTTGACAGTTGGTGTGCCCATTAGGAAAAGTAGTCGGCTAGATTTTGGTGTTGTGACTTCAACCTTTTCTCTTGTTTTGTTCAGCGGCAAGATTCGGTTTCTCCAACCCTTTGGATTAATAGTGAAGAATTGCAAGCATGTGTTGCTTGGGGTGCTTGTTCAACTGATGTTCGTTCAGCGGTTACTAGGTCTCGTTATTTGCAGTGAGTGGCTATAGCGTCTTCAAAGTCTTATATGGTGGGAGTGCAACAAGTGTCCCTTTTCCTTACTTGTTCAATAAGTTTCATGCTTCGATAGGCGGATAACCGTCAAAAGAAGGCGGTAAATTTGATTTTTGAGGTAACATTTTCCTTGACAAATAAGTATCGGGTAAAAGATATATATCAGCGCTTCGGACATCTTCTCTAAAATAAAATAAAAATCGGAGACCATAGAGATGCATATTTTTTTCAACACATGTGTCTAAAACACACATACTTCTCTTTATTTCATTTTGTCCCATGGATGTCATCGGCTCAAATTCAGTATACTCACTCGATGCATGCTTCAGACATGCATCATACTTCCTTCGTCCTAAAATAAATGACTCAAAAGTGACACTACTTTGTACTAATTTTTATATAAAGTTGTCTCACTCAATCAAAAGTGACACTACTTTGTACTAATTTTTGTATAAAGTTGTGTCACTTTTAAGTCTAGTATAAAGTTGTGTTACTTTTGAGTCATTTATTTTGGTACGAAGGGAGTATATAGTAATTAAACACGTCGAAGCTGCACGTACACATCGATCCCCACGATCCCTCCGTTGGCGACGTCGTAGTCGTAGCTCCTGCTCAGCGCGTAGCCCGTCGCGAAGCGGAAGCGGCCGGTGCCGCCGACGATTATGGACTCCACCACGGCGCCCGTGTCCACCCTGCCCTTCACCGCCAGCGAGCTTCCACCATACTCACCGGCCTCGAACACCAGGTGCAGGCTTAGGTCATTCACTGCACCGTGCTCCGCGACGCGCACGGTGAACCCCTGCGCCGTGCCAACCCGTGCGCTGCCGCGCTCGGGCCCCTCCGTGAGCGCGTTGTTCATCACGGCGATGTCGCCGAACCTCCGCGGGGAGGAGGTAGTTGCCTCCCCGCCGGTGCCGCTGTCGTCAGACATTAGTGGGAGCGGCTTCCTTCCGGTGACGATGAGCGCGGCCGTGGGGCGCGGGCCGCCGTAGGCGTCGTGCATGTAGAAGTGGAGGTGTGTGTCGGCGAAGCTTCCGTCCGCGTGGCCTGGCTCATGGCGGATATAGGCAGCTGCGGCTAGCAGAACCGATGAGATCAGAAGGATCAACTGTCGAACGATGAACTGAGCTGAGTTGCTTAGTACGAAAAACTGGGAGGGGTTATATAGGACGCAGCCGGTGCTACAGTTACAGTGCATCTGGTAATTGCAATTCATTAGCCATGACGATATATTTCCATTCGGAATTGCTAACTCACATCTAGATGATATTTAAGGATGTTAAATCTAAGTTCAGGGCCGTCAAATCTTGTTTGTCTTTAAAACTCTCGCCAGGTGATCGTCCGCCGCGAGCTCCTGGGACGCGCGTTGACGCACACGTGGGCCTGTGTCCACTTCCACACAAGATGGGCGAGCCGTGTTTTTTTTCACGAACATGGACTGGTCTGTGCTGCTCCATGTGTTTGTCGGGTTTTTTCTCGTTGTCTCAGTTGTAGAGAGAATAGTCAGAGAGTTGATTGAGTACCGTGACAGGTGAGCAGGCAGTGTCCATTGGAGTGAGTACGTATTTTGTAAAGATTTCTATGGTTGCTATTTTTTTTTAATTTTCCTACAGTCCTTCACGCGACGAGTCGATTGGAAGTGAGAAGGGAGCAGTGAAACTAAGTGATTTTCCGCTCCCATTTTTCTTTGTTTTTCTTTTATTTATATTTTTTCTTTTCTATTTCTTTTCTTTTTTTCCTTTTACTTTTTTTAATTCATGATTTTTCCATTATGACATCTAGTATTTAAATGACGTGCAAATCTTGACTGCGGGGTTGTTTTATCGTGCACAACCTGTGTCGCGTCGTGTATCTGATGTCTACTTCTCAGTCTGATCACGTGTGCATCTTTTATTGGGACATTTTCGCAACGTGATCTAGGGTTGTGTTTCAGATTGGTTTTGATAATTCTCATTTAGATGAGAGTTAACAATGTCTTATTTACCACGTGGTCCATGTGGTAAGCAATCTGAAAACAAATAAACAAACAATGTCTTATTTAACTCCTGTACTGTTAGATATATGTGCTTTTGAGTTGTACTTATTGTTGTTGTGTCGTGTTTTTTGTTTGTCCCTCGTAAAACAGCGAGGTCCGGTATGACTACTTTTTAATGGGCCATTATTATGTTTTGTGTATTATTATTTTTCCTTTTGCTTTAGCTTTTTTGTGGAGGCCATGTGTCTTTATATTTCTTGTTGTCTTGGTTCGATTGTGTAGCTAGAGAAGAGCGTAACTATATTTTTTTCTTTTGGATTCGCTAAATCTTATCTCCGTGATGTCTTATCAAAGTCTATAATTGTTTGATTTGTTTGCTTTAATGTTTGCATAAACTGGATCATGTGCGTCCGTGTCAGCTTGCTCTTTTTTGTCGTGTCCTCTTTTGTTTTGTGTCGGTTTGTTCTCGCGTTACTTTTCACATGGCCTCATATATATTGTCGTTTGAGACATGACACATTTCTCTTTTGTGCGTTTCCACGATATCTTTTTGTGGTCTAGTCGAGAATTTGTAGAGTCCATCCTCGACTCGCAACGGTTTTATAGTTTTACAATTTGCAAGTCAACCCTCGACTAACAACTGGTTTATTTTTCATTCCAGTTGCAAATACGCGCTTGACTCGTAACTGGGCTCGTAACTTATTATTGACCCACGTTCAAGTTTACTCTCAACTCGCAAATGGTATTGTAGTTTTGTGTAGTTGTTCCAGTTGTGAGTCCATTCTTGACTCGCAATTAGGCTTGTAATTTGTTTTGTACCAATCGCAAATCCATCCTCGACTCGCAAGTCATATCGTAGTTTTGTGTAGTTGTCCCAGTTGCAACTTGCTAGTCCACCCTCAACTCATAACTCGTATCGTAGTTTAGTGTAGTTGTAGCAGGTGCAAGTCTACCTCCACTCACATCTAGGTCCGTAGTTTGTTTCATCCTAATGTTTTATGGCTTGGTGGAGAAATTGTAGAGTCCATCCTCGACTCTCAAACGGCCCCATACTTGTCCAATTTGCAAGTCCACCCTCGACTAGCAACTGGACATGTGTTTTGTTTTTCATTCCAGTCGCAAATACGTGCTCTACTCGCAACTGGGCTTGTAGTTTGTTATTGTGCTAGTTGC
Organism: Hordeum marinum; assembly: GCA_022496015.1. Lineage (NCBI taxonomy): Eukaryota > Viridiplantae > Streptophyta > Magnoliopsida > Poales > Poaceae > Hordeum > Hordeum marinum. Next base: position 453,300,645 of record CM039675.1, on the reverse strand, counting down.
AAGTTAATACTCGACTTGCAAATGGTTCGTAGTTTTGTGTAGTTATCCCGGTTGCAAGTCCACCCATGACTCGCAACGCATATTGTAGTTTTGTGTAATTGTCCTAGTTCCAACTTGCATATCCACCCTGACTCACAACTCGTATCATAGTTTAGTGTAATTGTCCTAGTTGTAAGTCCACCCTCCATTCGCAACTAGGCCCCTAGTTTGTTTCATCCCGGTTGCGAGTTCACCCCCAACTCGTAAATGGTATCGTATTTTTGTTTAGTTGTCCTAGTTATAAGTCCACTCTTGACTCGCAACTAGGCTCGTAATTAGTTTTGTCCCGGTCGCAAGTCTATCCTCGACTCGTAACTCGTATCGTAGCTTTCTGTAGTTGTTCCAGACTCCCAGTTGCAAGTTCACCCTAGACTCGCAACTCCTATCGTACTTTAGAATAGTTGTCCCAATTGCGAGTACATCCTCGGCTCGCAGCTAGGACCATATTTTGTTTTTCATCACAACTGTAAGTCCAACATTGATTCACAATTAGGTACATAGTTTGTTTCATCTTACTTGCAAGTCAATCCTTGATCGCAACTAGCTTGGAGTTTCCTAGTTTTCCCAGTTCCAAGTCCACTCTTGACTCGCAAATGTGCTCGTAACTGTTCGAGTTGCAAGTCCACCCTCAACTCGCAACTGGGCATGTGTTTTGTGTTCATCCCTAATGCAAATCCACGCTCGGCTCGCAACCAGGCTTGTAGTTTATTATTGTCCAAGTTGCAAGTCCGCCCTCGACTCGCAACTCGTGTTGTAGTTTTGTGTAGTTGTGCCAGTTGCAGGTCGGCCATCGATTCATAACTTGTATGGTAGTTTTGTGTGGTTGTCCCAATCGTGGATCCACCCTTGACTCGCAAGTAGGCTCATAGGTTTGTTTCACAATTCAACCTATGTTTTATTTTTCTTCCCGGTTGCAGGTCCACCCTTGACTCACAATTGGACCCATACTTTGTTTCATCCGAGTTGCAAGTCGATCCTTGACTCGCAACCTGGCTAGGATCTTTGTAGTTGTCCCAGTTGCAAGTCCACACTCGACGTGCAACTGAGCTCATAGTTGTCCTAGTTGCATGCCCATCCTTGTCTCGCAACTCAAGATTTCATCATAGTTGCAAGTCCACCCTTGACTTGCAACTACCACCATCATTTTGTTTCATACTACTTGCATGTAATTGTTTTTTCTCGGTTGCAAGCTCACCCTCGACTCGCAACTGGGCATGTAGTTTGTTTTCATCTCTGTTACAAGTACACATTGAACTTGCAACTAGGCCCGCAATTTTTATGTTGTCCCAGTTGCAAGCCTAACCTTCACTTGCAACTGGGTCCATAGTTGTTTCCCCCAGTTGCATGTACACCCTCGACCCGCAACTGTGGCTTTTTCATAGGTTCTAGTTGCCCTAGTTGGAAGTAAACCATTAACTCACAAATGCGTGTTTTTTATTCTTTTCTAGGTGCCCCAATTGCAAGTCTACCCTCGACTCGCAACTAAAACTTTTTTTTGTAGGTTGTAACTGACCCTAGTTTCGTGTCACCCATTGACTCGAAATTGTGCCTTTTGTAGTTTTTGTAGGTGTCTCAGTTGCAAGTCAACCATCAACTCGCAATTGGGGCTTTTCAAAAGTTGTAGCTGCCTCTAGTTGCAAGTCAACCCTCGACTAACTGTGCTTTTCATAAGTTTTTTGATTTTTGGTAGTTTTATGTTGGTTTCCAAGTTTGCAATCAACCCTTGACTCACAACTAGGACTTTTTTTATAGGTTTGTAGATTTCCTAGTTTTAAGTCAACCATCGATTCAGAATTCCATCTTTTTCGTAGGTTTTTGTAGCTACCCCAGTTGCAAGTTAATCACTCACAATTGTACAATTTTTGTAGTTTTTGTAGGTGCCCCAATTTGCAAGTCAAATTTTGGCTCGTAACTGGGCCTTTTGTAGCTTGTAGCTACCCCAGTTGCAAGCCAACCCTCATAACTACACTTCTTGTAGATTTTTGCCCAACCCCCCGACCTAGTTACATGTCCACCACCAACACACAACTTGCTAAACCCCTGACCTATTTCCATGTTCACCATCGACACTCAACTTGCTGCCCTCGACATAGCTACGGGTCCACCATCGAGACGTAACTCGTTCTTTTTCGTAGCTGTCCCATTTCCAAGTTCCTCGACTCACAACTATTTTTTGTAGGTTGTAATTGCCCTAGTTGCAAGTCAATGCTTAACTCGCAACTGTACCTTTTTCGTATATTTGTAGGTGTCACAGTTTGCAGTCAACCCTTGACTTGCAGCTAGAGCTTTTTCATTGGGTCATAGCTGGCCCAAGTGCAAGTTAACTATCGACTCACAATTGCGCTTTTTTCATAATTTTCTGTAGCTGCCCGGTTGCACGTCAACCCTTGACTCGCAATTGGGGCTTTTTTCTAGGTTGTACCTGCCCCAGTTGTAAGTCAATCATGGACTCGGAATTGGGACTTTTTTGTAGGTTGTACCTGCCCCAGTTGTAAGTCAATCCTGGACTCGGAACTACGGCTTTTCCGTAGGTTTTGTGACTACCGCAGTTGCAAGTCAACCATCGACTCGCAATTGGGGATATTTTTATAGTCTGTAGTACCTCAGTTTCAAGTAAACCACCGCCGTGCAAACTAGGACTTTTTTATAGTTTATTGAACCCCACTTTGCAAATCAACTACCTCGACTCATAACTTGGTGCTTGTTTTGTACTTTGTACATGTAGTTACCTAGTTGCAAGTAAACACTCGACTCGCAACTAGGCTTTTGCGTTGGTTGTAGATTCCCTGGTTGCAAATCAACCATCGACTCACAACTAGGCCTTTTTGCAGTTGTAGTTATCTGAGTTGAAAGTCAACACTCGACCCAATTGCATGTCCATCATCGACACACAACTTGCCCTAACCAATCCCAACCGCACCCGAGTTGAATGTCCACCATGAATGCGCAACTTGCCCCCAGCCCTAACCCAGTTGCATGTCCACCACTCACATGCAAATTTGATGTTTTCCTCTTTATTTTATTTTTGTTTTTTCAAAGTTTCGTTTTTCTCTTTTTTAGTTTTTTCTCCATCGTGTGACTTTTAAAAGGTTCACCGCATTTCAAAAATATCACCATGTATTTATAAATTTTTCATCTTGTGTTTATGAAATGTCTGTATATTGTAAATAAGATTCACGTATCTCGAAAACTTTTTTCTTATAAAAAAGCATGACTATTTTTTAATTAGTAAATATTATATATATATATATTCAATATTTAAAAAAAATCATGAACATATACTAAATTCATTTTTTTAATTTAGAGCATTTTTAAGTATCAAATATTTTTCCAAAATCATGGAAAAAATTATATCCTGCATAGCTTTTCAAATTCATGACCATTTTAATTATGACTATTTTTAAATTCGTGATTTTTTAATTCATGGACGTTATCTCAAGGATATTTTTTCAATTTTTTTAAATCCATGAATATTTTGAAATTTGTAAACATGTTTATAAATTCAGGTATATTTTCCAAAATTCATGAAAAATTGTTTATAAATTTGATTTTTTACCCAAAATAATAAGTCTATTTTATACTCCAAATACACTGTTTGGTTGAAAACCGTTTCTATGGGCCCATGTGCACGTCATTATTACGTGATGTTTGTAGCTCCCTTTGTCATCCAATTTGTTGCATGACGTGATCGTTTGTTATCCTTTGCACAAGGGCCAGGCCCACGGACAGGGGTGAGGGGCTATTGGTGGGGGAAGGTGCTGATTAGGCTGATCGTTTTTAATTAGGCTTAGCGCTAGTGGTGACGAGAAACACACAACATAAAATCGAGACAAACAAACAAATAATGAGATGATGTCATGATTAGATGTGAAATAACTATCTCACATCTAGATGAGTTTTAGACAGACCCATTTTCATTATCTAGGAAAAAGATTGTAATCAGGTACGTGGAGTAATAGACAGTGTCGGTGGTGATGGTAATCGTTCACTAGTACATAAAGCCGAACACCAGTAAGGAGATGGACCATGGTGTCACTGTGGAAGCATATGTAGGAAAACAATATATCCAACAAGAGCATCTACAGCCCAACTTGATAAATCCGACCGTCTAAACGCCGGCGGAGAGGCCTATCGGTTTGATGAATTTGATGTAATTTAAGATGGAATAGGTCTGTCGAATATGAGAGATGACGGTCAGCTCGAACGTTTGAGGTCTATTTGAAGAGCCCGTCTGGATCGTATTTTCGTGATCGGACACTAACCACCCGAATGTTTAAAATGGATTTAAAACATCCGGCTGTAGATGCTCTAATATCCAATATCACTATTGTTTTGATAAAATATAAGGTGTCATAATGTGTGAGTATGCGCGTCTAGGTTTAGCCGTAAGTGCTTGCCATTAATTTAAATTTCCTAATTCATGAGGCTAAAGTTGTCACATCTGTATTGTACTCAGGATGTTATTTGAGGTCTCGATTACTCCATTAATTTCTCTCATTCTTTGTTCATTATCACTTCATCTTCACACACTAATATTTTTCACTTTCCTCCTTCAAAACTTGATAAGCAACATAATGTTAAACAAGCTTTGGATCCGCGCTTTATAAATGGAGCCTAAACAGTTGAATCGATACAAGATAATGAGAAAATCCTCTTACGAAGCTGCTTAACATAAAACCAGCATCCAAGAGAGAAGCAAAGACACCACCAACCTAAAATCGAGCAAGAAAACGAGAGAAGTCACCCAACAAGAAGTATCCAAGACTATCAATTAGGAGAAAAAAGTGCTTCCACTTCATAAACGACTAGATAGTTACACTCCGCACAACAAGCTATTGCGAGAGTGGGCCACCTTCCCCGTCGCTTCGGGGCGTGGAGTGCCAATCCTGCCAGTGGATGGCGGGAAACGAGAACGGGACAATGATGAAACATGTAAAAGGTACGATGCCAATGGGACCGCCTCATGTCAGAGTCGAAGATGCTTCATGCAGGATCCATGCCCGAAGACATTGGCGCTGCGACCAAAAGGTTCATGAGCTCCAAAATGACCCAAAGTGGGTGACGACGCAATGTGCCGCCATCGCGGAGAGCACAAAGATGGACACGGGTTTTCACATAGAGCTTTGGCATCAGGTGGGAAACCACTATGATACCCCCCCCCCCAAAAAAAGAAATTTACACTCGCATGCATCGCTGCCGCTAGTGCCATAGCACGGATATTTCGCTCGGAGTATCACCGGTGCCACAATGCTCCGAGGGAAGGACATCACCAACGCAACAAGGCCTCCAAGTCAAGATTAGGTAGCCGCCACCGCCTAAGTACTGGCAACAAAAAGAACAATAACAACAACAACAACAACAACAACAACAACAACAACAACAACAAACGCCTCGCCCCTTCCATGCACATAACCAGGAGGGATACCACCACTGTTGGAGCATGCTCGCCGTAGAGTGAACCTCCTAGCCATACGTTCCGGGGCGTCACCTTGGCATCCAAGACTGACTCTCCACAACCACCGGGACACCGGGCCATCAAAAAAGCAAACACACCCTGGCATTGATAAGGCTAGCACGAGGCCACCATGACGCAACACACCATCGGCAATGGTCAGTCATCACCGATGCCGCCCCAGGCGTAGAAGAACTCCCCACCTTGGAAGCCATATCCCACCTGGATCCAACCCTCCCACCTAAATTGGCCAAGGATGGGATCACCGGCGGTAGCCAACACCACGTCTCGTGCCATCTTCTCCCACAAGGCGATGCCGAGGCACCACCAACATATGGCATGCTAACGGGGCAAGCACACCACCATGCACCCAAAGATCCCTCATTATCACTCGAGATGCCAGCCACTAGAGCCTCACATGCTTAGAGCATGTACAACCAGATCCCTGATATCCATCTCATACGTCCGGGCAGGCCGTCCGGTCACTGCCTGCTCACGAAAAATCAACCCAAACGCACTCCCTAAACGGGCCTCAAACGCTCGGACTGACCGGCACCCCTCATGTCCAGCCCAAATATGGGGCAGATATGGGGGAACCCGGACACGCCCAGGCACGCCCGCTTGACACGTCCGGCCCACCGTCGACCCCATGGTTGTCCCACAGAAAGGTGCATCCGGATCATCGCTCCGAAACCCTAGCTCACTCACTCTCCTCTCTCGCTCCGTCCTCTCCTCTCCCCACACCAATTTCAATCGAATCCGGTGGAATGTCGAGCTCCGGCAGCCGCTCCGACGACGTCCTAGATCCGGAGTATGAGCTTGCCCTCCGCATCGCCTTGGAGCGGTCCAAGGTGGAGACCTAGGGCAGCTCCGGATCTGTAGCCTCGTCGCTTCCCCTCCGGCGCAGATCGGACGCCGACGTTGGCTCCTCCCGGCCCCTGCGTAGCTCCGGTAGACGGCCTGCACAATCTGTGCCTCCCCTGTGCCGTCCCCTGGCCCCGCCGGCTGCTCCCCTAAGTGGGCAGCGGTGGGTGCTTGTGCCCGCCGCGCCGGCCCGGACGCGCACGCTGGAATTAGAGACGTGCGCCGCCCGCCGCGAGCGTCAATGACAAAGGGAGAGGTTGGAGGTGGATCAATCCGTGCATCGTCGCCGCAGGATGGAGGCGGAGCCTGACGAGGATGTGCGACTCCTCGAATGGGTCTACCGCCGATCGCTTACGACCGCGGAGACGGACGCGCGGTGGCTCTGGCGGAAGAACGCGAAGCGCTCCGGATTGCCATTGAGCAGTCCGAGCATGAGGCGGCGGAGGCAGCGGCGGAGGCGGCTCGGCTTGCCAAGCTCAAGCGGCAGCAGGACAGGGAGGTTCGGCGGCTACAAGGGCTGGTCATCCTCTCCGAGGACGATGATGACAACCACGACTCCTCATCGGACGACTCCGATGATTCCCCACCAACCGCCAACTCCTACAGCTGTGCCGACGACCGGAAGGGCAAAGGGCCGGCGAGGAAGTAGTGACTGTCCCCCGTCTTCATTTGTATATTAATTATGTTTAGCTAGTTTCTAGTTAGGATTTGCCGATGAACTCCGATGAACTATGCTACTTTTGTTCGGCATTTGCAATTCGATCCGACGAATCGGTGTGTTGATCTAATTTTACGTAGCGTTGCATGGGTTGTATAGTTTTAAGGGTTCCGATATGAGGGACGCGGATGTGGAAGCCAACAAATAAGACGCGCCCGGTCAGTGTCCGCGGACGCGCCCGGTCGCATCCGTGGGCGTTTGAGGGGCCGAATTTGCATGGTCGGGCTGTAGATGCTCTTACAATCGTGCACTATGGCCCAGCGGGACCAACCTCGCCGACATATCATTATCTTTTACTAGTACACCTCGACATTTGGAAATGTTGTAATACCAAGTTGACAATTTGTAAGTCAGATAAATCAGGATGTTCGGTATATCGTGGTTCGGTATTTTTTCTTTTCTTTTTAAGACTTAAAATGACAGAAATATCTAACCATGGTATGCATAAGTTACAACTTAGCTATATGATAAACTGCAGTTTGCATCTGCATTAAATATAGTTAGGTTGCCTACTACATCCACGAGAAACACCACTCGATCCTAATATGTGCATTCTGCGGCCGCATGTTTTTGTTACATCAACGGGCTGCATGATGGTTGCCATGGATCTCGTTTCTAACATGGTCATATGTAGCCATTGTTTGCAATGGAATTGGCAGACACATGATTTATTGTAATTTAGTCTGCATTGTGAAGTTAAATTGTTTCTTTAAACAAGTTGCCAATTTAGGTGACACAACACAAAAGGCTTGGTTACATATATGATGTCTCTTCATGAGGCTTTTGCCATATGCACAAGATCAACGTAACCAAAGATGTTGATTTGTTCATACTCAAAAAGAACTAATATGCTGTTTATTTATGCTACAAATATGCCTCCAAAAGAATGTATCGTGTCGTGTAACGGAAATATCAAAGCAGTGACGTTGCAGTTTCAGTACCATTGCACAGAAGGATCTTATTCGAAGGCGGAGCTGATAAAGCTCCAATGATAAGAACATCATAGCGAGGATGATGTGTGTCCGTCTGTTTTTTATTTTTCTAATCAAATGTAATTCTAGAAAATCTATGTACCCCACAGACAATCAAGACATACTCATAGGATATGTTTCATGTGAGTTTTCTTCTATACGCGATTAAGGTTACTATTGCATGAATAGCGATGATCTAACTAGACCAGTCCAACAACGCACATATCCTGAGGTCTTAATTAAAAATTTGTTAGTTGAAAAGAAGTGACCAAACTTCCTACGTGAACATGAGCAGCAAAATATTGATGTTATTGATGGGACAACATTTTGTGTTTCTTGCATCTTTTGGTGCCTAACTGTGTATCCGCGTGCAAACTAAACACGAAATTCATCAAAATTGTACCATGCTTTTTATTGCGAAAGCATCATATTAACAACTATAGCCATCCACGTGGGTAGGAAAATATGAGTGGAGAGCGTATTAGGTCGAGAATATAATGGAAGCCATATCACACTAATCTAGTTGGCTAAACCAAAGGAAAAATGTCATGTCGATGTCAAGTTGTAGGAGCAATAGAGTTATCATGGAGTACCTAGGAGTGGTTGCTCGATCGACAATGTGCAAGTAATGCTCGAGCTTTTCTTATAGAATTCTAACCTTATTCTTTGTACCGTATAGGTTGGTACCAGAGTCAGTCATGAGAATCTGCAAAATAAAATGGTTAGCAATACTAACCGTAGGCTGTGGATCTTGTCGACGAAGCAAATTCATGTACATACAAACCACAAAGATATAACATGCTATTGTATGTTGTATTTTGATTGGTTAAGTAGTTCTTTAAGTAAAGATTACTCCATTGGTATGTTGTTTAGTTTATACATGGCATACTCCCTCCGTCTTGTGATGTGCTGGACATTGGTTTTCTCAAAAGTCATCATCAACTAGGAACGCAAAACGCTTGTAGGAGAGTCAAAGAAGCTTCATGCTAGTATCCCTACCCGAAGACATCGACGTGGTGCGACCAGAAGGTACACGAGCTCCACAATGGCCCAAAAGAGGGCGACGACGCAATGTGTCGCTACTGTAGAGACCACAAAGACAAACTAGGGTTTTCACTCGGATCCCTGGTGCAAGGGGGAAAATCCCGATGAAAAACCCAGGAGGGGATTCACGCCTCATCAGTGGTGACGCCATAGCACAGAGCTTTTGCTCGGACTCTCATCCGCTCAACAACAACATGTGGGAAATACCATCACCACCGGAACAAGGTCTCCAGATCAAGATCAGGTAGCCTCCACCACCGAAGCACTGAGAAAATGAAAGCCACCCTCCATCTACTCCTTCCCATCCACATAACCAAAGAGAGATGCGACCACCGTTATAGCACTACTTGTCCTAGAGTCAACCACATAGCATACGAGACCGAGTCTCCACCACCACCGGGACACCAGGTCGTCGAAAAAGCAGACATGCTTGGCAGAGACAATGCTAACACATCACCGCTATGGCACAACACAACATTAGGTAGGACCGACCATCACCGACATCAACCCACGCGCAGAGGAATCCCCAATCCCAAGAGCCAGATCACACCTGGATCCAGCCCCACACCTAATTTGCATGGGATGAGGATCATCGGCGGCAACTAACAACACATTGCATGCCACCTTCCTACAATGCGACATCGGGGTACCACTAGCACATGTCGTATCACCGGAGCAACACTTGTCCAATGGCCATATCTGGCCCTTCGGATCCAGTCAAAGGCAGACCCTGAGACACACCATTTACCACCCTGAGATCCTCCACTAGCACCCGAGACACTGACCATCAGAGCCTCGCATGCCGACAAATGAACGTCACTGTTCAGCATGACCAACCTAGCCGACATATCACTATCTTTTAATGTACTTTCTCATTTGCTAATGTAATAGCAAGTTAAAAGTTTATATGTCAGGTAAATCTTGACGTTTTACACATTATAGTTCAGTTTTTTTTTCTTGTTTTCCTTTTCTTTTTAAGACATTAAAAAGAAAAAAAATAGGTAACCATGGTATGCATAAGTTACGATCTATCTATTTGATAAACTGCCTAAATATAGTTAGATTCCTTAATACATTCACGAGATACACCACCCGATTCTAACATGTGTTATTCGCATGTTTTTGTTACATCAGTGAAGGCATTGAGGTGCGGACATGGCATTAACATGAAGGATTTCATTTCTAACATGGTCATATGTAGCCATTTCTTGCAATTTTGGAATTGGCTAATTAATTATTGGTTGGAATGAGTCTTTATTGCGAAGTTAAATTGTTTCTTTAAACAGGTAGCCAATTTTGGTGACTCTAAGCAAAGACTTGGTTACATATATGATGTTTTCATGTAATATTTGCCATATGCAAAGCGTCAACATAACCAAAGTTGTTCGTTTGCTCATACACAAGAAAAACTGCCATTCTATTTATTTACGGTACAAATATGTTCTCAAAAGAATATCTTGTGTCATGTAACCGAAAAATCAGAATGGTGATGCTACAGTTTCAGTATCACCGCATAGAAAGATCAGATTTGAAGGCCGAGCTGGCAAGGCTCCAATGATAACAACCTCATAGCGAGACTGATGTGTGCCCATCTGTCCTTTTTCTTCCCTAAAAAATATAGTACTTGTTTAAATCTATCTACGTCAGCAATAGCCTCTGTGTGATTTGGATTTTTCTTGTCCGTATGCGATTAGGGTTTCTATGAATGTTACACGAATAGCAACGCTCTAAGTCTGTCCAAAAATGCATGTCACCAAATTCTACCTTAAATTCGGTTAGTTGAAAAAGAAGAAGCGGACACATTTTCTCCTGGAACACGAGAAGCAAACTGCTGATGCTACCGACCGACGGGACAACATTCTGTGTTTTCTTGCATCTTTTGACACCTAACCATTCGTCCGCGTGTTTGGCATGCAAATAAACTACTGTACATCTAAAGACGTCAAAGTATACCATGCTTTCGTTGCGCCAGCATCGGATTTGTTGATGTGAGGAGAATAGCAACTTATGTTAGTAGAAGGTCAAAGCCATCATATATATGAGGAACCCAAAAGGCAACAAGAAAATATCAAGACTAGAATGCAAAAGGCTAAAAGACACCACTAATATAACTCTAACATCCCCTTCCTCAAACTCATGGTGAATCCATAACACTGAGTTTGGAGAGGTGAAATATATATGCGCTCTAGTTCGAGCCTTCGTGAAGAAGTCTGCTAGCTGTAACTCAGAAGGCACAAGCAATAACATGATCCTTCACAACAACACGCATATAAGGCGCATCGACACCAATATGCTTGGTAAGCTCATGCTTCATGGGTCCCGTGCAATACTGATAGCACATGTGCTGTCCGACAAGAGGATGGTAGGTGCAGTAATAGAAACACCAAAATCCTCCAGTAACAATTGTAACCAAGTCACCTCTGCTGTTAGAAGAGCCATAGCTCGTAACTCTGCCTCTGCACTCGAATGAGAAACTGCGATCTGTTTCCTTGTTTTCAGAAAATAAGAGGACCACCAAGAAAAATACAGTAGGCAGAAAGTGAACGGCGATCCGTAGGATCACTAGCCCACGTAGCATCCGAATAGGCCTGGAGCTGTAACGAGTTGGAACGGGGAAAAAAGACGATGAGAGATTGTGCCACGAAGATATCGTAGAACACGAAAAAGATGACTATAGTGAATTGAAGTGGGAGCAGAAACAAACTGACTCAGAATATGAACAAGATAGGAGATATCCGGACGAGTGATAACAAGACACACAAGACTCCCAACAAGATGACGATAACGCGTCGGATCAGATAATGGCTCACCATCAGAACCACAAAGGTGAACATCGAGCTCCATAGGAGTCTCAGCAGTGCGTTCATCACTTAGAGCCGCACGAGTAAGAAGATCCTGGATATACTTTTCTTGGGAAATAAAAAAGCCATCAGAGGTGGAGGATACCTCAATACCAAGAAAGTAATGAAGAGGACCGAGATCAGACATAAGGAACTACTCATTAAGACGAGCCTTGACAAAGGCAATATACTCAGAATCGTCGCCGGTGATGATCATGTCATCAACATATAGAAGAAGAAGAGTGTGACCACGAACAGAAAGGTGGAAAAACAATGTTGTATCATGATCACTAGGCAAAAAACCAACAGCAGTGACCGCAGAGGCAAAATGCTCAAACCAAGCACGAGGGGCTTGCTTAAGTCCATAAAGAGAGCGACGAAGACGATAAACCATGCCGTTGGGAACGGAATACCCAGGTGGTGGCTACATATAAATCTCTTCATGCAACTCACCATTATTAAAGGCATTTTTAGCATCAAGCTGGGACACAGACCAGTGGCAAACAGAGGCCACTGCAAGAAGTGTGCGGATAGTGGTCATATGAGCCACATGAGCAAAAGTCTCATCATAATCATGACCATGCTCCTGCTGAAAACCACGAGCCACAAGATGAGCTTTATAACGCTCAAGAGAACCATCAGCGCGAGTCTTAATCTTATAGATCCACTTACAAGTGATGGGGCGGACATGGGGAGGAAGAGAAACCAGATCCCATGTGCCCTTGCGCTCAAGAGCGGCGAGCTCTTCTGCCATCGCAAGCTGCCATTCAGGATGAACAACAGCATCACGATAAGAGGTAGGCTCAAGCACAACCGAAAGGCCATATCGTCTAGGAGAATAGCGGTCAGGAGGAGGACAAGGCCGAGCCCGAAGACCGTAAGTCGGCTGGGACGAGGAAGGTGGTGCACCAGAAGTAGATGGCACGTCAGTAGATTCATCCATAACACGTCGACGACGAGTATAATGAAAAGTAAAAGTGGGATGAGAAGGAACCACCGGAGGTGATGGAGATGGAGAATACATCGGTGACGAAGGTTGAGTGTCATTAAATAAGAGAGTTGAAGAAACCATAGGAGAAGACAGTGTCGGGTCTAAAATAGTGGGACGCGAAGGAGGAGTAGGAATATGAGGCACAGAGAGAGGTGTATCAGGAAATGTGAGAAACGAGATACCCACTACTGAGAAGGTCAAAGAGGATTGTCGTGGGTAGAATGGACGAGACTCATCAAAATTCACATCCCTAGAAATACGCATCCGACAACCAACGAGATCCCAACACCAATAACCCTTATGCTCATCACTATAGCCCAAAAAAACACTTGACAGACTGAGCAGTGAGTTTGGTGCGTTCTCGGGGGGAAAGGAGAACAAAACAAACAGAACCAAACAACCGAAGAGTAGAATAGTCAGGAGAATGATGAAAAAGACGATATAGAGGAATACCTCCCTTTAGAGCAGATGAGGGTTGCATGTTTATGAGATATGTGGCAGTGGAGACAGCCTCAACCCAAAAATGAGGCGGGAGAGAGGCGGCAATCATCATCGCATGAGTTGTCTCAAGAAGGTGACAATGCTTACGCTTGGCCATACCATTCTGAGCGTGAGCACCGACACAAGAGAATTGAGCAAGAGTACCCTTCTAAGCAAGAAAACCACGCAACATTTTGGAGATATACTCGCCAGCAGAATCATCACGAAATACACGAATAGGTGTAGATAACTGAGTGTGGACCATGCCGGCAAAACGCTTATAAATAGAGAGAACCTCGCTACGAAAAGACATAAAGTAAAGCCAAGTGTAGCGAGAGAAATCATCTATAAAAATAATGTAGTATCGATGCCCCCCTTTGGAAGCAAAGGGAGCCGGTCCCCACACATCAGAATGAACTAAATCAAAAGGGCGTTGAGACACTGACTCACTAGTAGGATAAGGTAACTAAACCTGTTTACCAAGCCTACAACCCTAACACTTGACACTGCAAAGAGACATCTGTTGAGGCAGTCCCTAGAAGACCACGACGAACTAAAGATGATAGTCGAGAACCACAAAGGTGACTAAGTTGATGATGCCACTGCTGGAAGGAGCTGGTAGCTAAAGCGGCGAAGGCAGGTGTACTGGCGAGTGTGGTGGTAGCGGAAGAAAAATGAAGCCAGTCTAACTCCTAGAGTCCCTGGGAGTTAAGGCGGCTAGGGCCAGCCCCAACCAGAGCCTTCGTGTGACGATCCTCGACAGTACAAGAATCAACATCAAGAATGACGCGACAACCAGAATCAGTAAGATGACTTGCACAAAATAGGTTCATGATAAGGCGCATAACATGAGAAAAATCTGGAACATAAAATGAAGAAGTGGAAAGAGTGCCTCGACTAGCAACATGAAGATGAGTACCATGAGCAGTAAGAACATTAATAGGATGATCGAGAGGTTTAAGGGAGGACAGGACAGAAGAATCGGAAGACATATGGAATGAAGCTCCAGAATCTAGAACCCATGAGGATGTACCTGATTGTGTAGACGGTGGTTGCTCAAAGTACCTACCGAAGAACCTGAAGCGGCAAGTAGACGCTTAAGTTTCACAATATCCTGCTTAGTCAAGGAGATAGTTGACGATGTCAAGGAAGAAGCACGAGTCCCGGAAGAAGAATTGCGCTCCCTATTACGCATATCACGCTTATTCTTGAAGGAATCAGACTCGGGGTGACCATCCCTGTTGCAGTAGTAATAATGGGCACACATAGATCTTGGGAAGTATCTCAAGGCTACTGCTAGCAAACATTCCACTATGTTCCCGATGACCGACAACGATGTGCAACCATTTTGGCTACAATAACTTTATATACTTGTATTCTGCCACCAAAACGTTGACCTCTGCGGGTCTCCTGATGCTTATGTGGTGGTTGAGTTTTTGATTTACCTTTTCGGTAAATGGGATAAATATACGTTCGAGCATTTACAGCCGGACACGTCAAACTCCACTCAAACGTTCGAACGGACGGTCTAGCCACTATCCAGTCAAAAAAATCTGACCTAGACGGATGCCTCGAAGTCCCAAACGCGCTGACCGGTATCCCTCGTATCTTGCCAAATATATGACAGATAGAGGGGGGCCAGGATGTGACTGGGCGAGTCCGCCACGTTGGATTCGCCCCACCTGGCTCCACATATATTCGTCCCCATTCACTCCCCGGACCAACCCTAACCGCTTCACTTTACTCCCCTTCACTACACTCCTCCACCCATGCTCTCGTCCGGCCTTCTCTAACATGGCGGGCAACGGATCCGAGTCGTACACCTCCAGGTCCGTTGATTACTAGCTAATTCCACGCGGCCCTGAGGAGGACATGGTCGTCTCACTCGCACCCCGCCGCTCCCGGTAGGACGCTACCCCATGGCAACACTAAGACTCCTCCCGTATGAAACCCATTGCATTTTCCCAAATGGAGAATGAATCCGCCTCTGCCTCACTCAAGGCGGTGCGGCTCTTCTGGTGTTTGAACACGAGACTGAATACGCAACCACTTCATTGGCGCGCCGATGCGGAGGTGAACGCATGGGCATTGGCTGATGCAAATACGGCATGTCGTGCCCACCGTGCAAGGCAGTGGGCGTGGGACACGATAGAAGCCCTCGTGGTGGTGGACGTTAGCGAGTCAGAGTCGCATTATCCCGACCCCCATATGGTGCACCAGTTCAGGCGCTGCAACTATGTTGTGGTGGGCGTCGCCTGCTCCTCCTAGGATGGATTCATCATCGATCTGACGCCCACGGGCACCTTGAAGGTTCTGAACTCCGACGAGGAAGAGTAGGGCATGGGAGACGGTGATGCCTCGAGCCCCAAGCTGGTGCGTGTCCCATGTCCTACTTTACCTTGCCGTCGATCATAGTAACACTTCGAAGGGCGCAACCAACCGTCGGACATGGACACCATAGAGCCGTACGAGCTCCGCTTAGTTTAGGTTTCACGTTGTATGTAATAGTATGGATATGATGTTTCTTAAATGAGGTGTCCGGTTGTGAAAGAGATTATCCGAGTCATGACCGATCATTGTCCTTCGACATGTTTGGGCACGTTTGAGGGGATGAATTTTTTGTATCCTTCTATAGATATTCTTAGTTTTCCATGGGTAATATATTGAATGTCTAGCTTTCTTATGTTTATTGGTTTGTCCGGTTAAATTATTTTGGAATTTTCCGGTGTTATCAACAGTTTATACAATTGGTAGGCACCGACTTTTCGAAACATTATTTCTTGTAGTTACTACCTCTCTGTCCGAGCATTAATGTTTTGGGGTCGTCTATGCTATCTAGTGTTTATGACGATGTCTGTGGATTTCTATTGTGAATGCTGATTTTTTTAAGAACCAGTACAAATTTTGTATCAAATTTGAAAACAGGAGTATGAGTTCAAAAAATATCGAAAGTAGTACCCTGTCGGCCAGTACCAGGCCGAACGGGTACCTGTCGGCTTGCACCAGGAGGAAGAGGGGCCTGTCGGCCAACAGTAGGCCGAAGAGCCCCCTGTCAGCCAATCAGAGGCCAGGGTGTGTCCTGTCGGCCAGAGGGGGGCCGAAAAGCCACCTGTCGGCCAGTGGGTGGCCGATGGGCCCCTGGATAAGCCCCGTGATTTTTTTCAGAACTAGTACAAATTTTGTATCAAATTTGAAAACATGAGTATGAGTTCAAAAAATATCGAAAGTAGTACCCCGTCGGCCAGTACCAGGCCGAACGGGTACCTGTCGGCCTGCACCAGGCCAAAGACGGGCCTGTCGGCCAACAGTAGGCCGAAGAGCCCCCTATCGGCCAATCAGAGGCCAGGGTGTGTCCTGTCGGCCAGAGGGGGGCCAAAGAGCCACCTGTCGGCCAGTGGGTGGCCGATGGGCCCCTGGATAAGCCCCGGGGCTTCTTTGTTCCTCCTCTGCCCACTCGTTTCACCCTCCCTCGACTATTATCCTGCCCCTCTTCACCTCTCACTCCCGTTGCTCTTCGATGCTTCCACCGCCTCGCCGATCTCTTTGCTGGACCACCCATTTTGTTGTCCTACCCGCAGAAAATATAGATCAGGGCATTCTCCACCGGCCTACGGTATTAATTTTTTTGCTTCCAACTCAATCGAATGAGAACTCTCAAGTAGGTAGTGGATTTAGTTCTTATTTGCCACCGTCCGTCTGCAGGTAATGGCTTGCCCATTTTGCCGAGCTCCAGGTGGCCCTTGTGCTGCCGTTGATTCCAGTGCGTCTGTATTTACTATGGTGCTAGATCGTCGATGTGCAAGACATGCTATAAGATTTTATGTCTTGATTATCTAACGGTGGCATATTCGAATGCCTTTGTTTATAAGTTTATGATCCTTGCTTCCATTCTTGTTGTAGTATGTTCCGTGCAGTGTTAGATCACATCTTGCTCGGTACATTGAGGAGTGCAGAGCTTTAGCTATTCGGAGAGGTGACACAGATATTGATCTTGCTCTGCACAACACTGAGGGTAACTTATACCATGTTATATTTACACATGGTAGGATGAGCAGTAAATTCCATGGTCCTTCGTGGGAGGAACTCGTGAATGATTATGGTCTCCGCCACAGTGACATGATGACTGTTATGCTTGAGCAATATGGAACTTATATTAGTGTCGAATTCCACCGGGATGGTGTTATGTTGTTTCCTTTACCCCATGTTGGTAAGGTAATTGTTTGACTGATTTTTAGATTTGATTCAGCTTATACGTATTGATGTTCATCTCAGTTAGTGAAATCATTTTTTGTAGCTCTTGAGGATCTGAGTGAAACTAAGAGGGAACTTGTTGACAGCTGTTTTTATAGTCGTGGTGTCACTCTGAATTATCATCAAATGTATGTCATGTCGCGCCAGCTCTTCGATGACAACTACATACCGTGTACTCCTTTTGTTCATAGGATGGATCGCATGAATGTTATTTCTCAACATATGGTAAGATTTGATTTATGTTTTTTATTATTATTTTGTTCTTTGCTGGTTCATAGGATGGATCATATAACTTGCTTGTTTTTGTCAGGTTATTCCTACCATGGTTGTGAGGAGTTTGATGGAATTTGTGGCTATTCCTAGGACTAGTTCTTTAACTCTTGAAATTACATTGGATTCAGAAGATGATGAAATATTTGTGAGCATTCCTTGTTCCTACTTCATTGTCTTGGAAGATCGAATGGTGTTGAAGAAGGAAGGTTTTGGTAATTTTCTGCTGGCATCGTCTATCGACGTTAAAAATTTGGTGCTCATAACATTCAAACAGCGTGAACAGGAGCTAGCTGTTGTTTTCAGCTATCTGCCACAGTGAGAAAGAAAGAAAGGGCTCGTGCATCCCAGGCAGCAAAAGAAGCTGGAGATGGAGAAGGAAAATATCCACGTTGGACTCAGTAGATTTATATTCTTGTAACTCAATTTCAGCAAGTTGTATCTTAATTTCAGCAGGTTGTATCTTAATTTCAGCAAGATGTATCTTAATTTCAGCAAGCCGTACTATTCCCATTTTTATTTGCTGCAATACTGTGGCGCCACCTTTGTCCCACCAATCTCTGCCGCCACTTTCCTTCCCGCCATTCTCTCCCGCCATTATCTTTCCCGCCATTCTCTCCCGCCATTCTCTCCCGCCTTTCTCTCCCGCCATTTCCTACCGCCATTCTCTCCCACCATTCTCTGTCCCGCCATTCTCTCCCGCCCGATTTCCCGTCATTGCGGTTGTCATCTGCCTATAAAAGGAGGCATTGTATCTGCCTTCCTCCATCGGCCACCAACACTCGAAAAAACCAGCGCGGTAGTCATTATGAGTTTGCCTTCTTCGGATCAAGGCAATAGGCCTAGCAAATGGAAGAGTGCGAAGTTGCCTCACGGGGTGGAAGCAGTTCGTTGTTGGTGCGGGGATCTCTGCAAGGTGAAGGAGGTGATGGATTTTTCAGATTGGTTGGGCATGAAGTTTTTTCATGTGCGCTAATTATGAGGAAGATCCACCCGTTGGTCCTTCACCGTACGTCAGGCTCTTGGCACAGACCGAACTGTCTCATCACCCTATTAATAGTCATCTCCTCGACCGTCACGTCGAAGACCAACTTGGCCTTGGTCACCTAGTAATGCTGATCTCTAGTGCAGTATCCAGAAATCCCACCTGGGTACCTTTTTAAAATAGCCGTACGGGTGTATGGTTCCCATATAACCTGATCCTTGTGCAGACTATCGAACTGCACTGTGAAGGAGGGGTAGCAGCCCCTCACCTGGCTAGGCGTAAACTGTCTCTGTGCATGGAAACAAACATTAGTACATAATATCGAATACCGAGAAATAAACATTACTAATTCATCTTGTTAATAATGAAAATACCTCTCTCCGTGCCCAAACAGATCCCATAGTAGGCAAGTCGCCGATAGAAGGCACGTAATGTCCAGCCATGTCCTCATTACCAAAAGGTTTGTCAACACTGACGTACGGTCGACCAATAGGAAACCTCTCATATGACCAAAGCTGCAGCAATAGTGGACATCCGAGAAGACCAGATTTTCTTGACCTCAACTGGCAAGCTTTGCAGAGGCTTCTATACGTAGCTGCTAACACGGCAGAACCAAAACTCCTCTGCACAATGTCCTTAGGGGAACGTGCCTCAGCTATCTCGTGCAAGACCGATCAATCGTGCATCTACAGTGGTCATGTGGTTCTCTGTGAACATCGTCTTGCCAAACAACCACATAATATATGCCTCTAGGGACCGGTCAATCTGTGCCTCTGACAACTGAAAAGTGGGATATCCTAAGGCGACAATCTGAAACTGGCACAATCACCTAAAAAGAGGCCCGTGTCGATCGTTGTCTAGCGTCTTGGTAGTTGGCACCATAGCCAGAAAACAGGCATGCATAGATGCTAGCCAACCAGTTTCCACCTCTAAAGGTCCTATGGCAGCACCGGCCAGAGGCAATCCCAACAAGTAAGACACGTCTTGTAAAGTAGGAGCCATCTCTCCCCAGGGAAAGTGAAACGTATGTGTCTCTGGTCTCCATCTATCTACTAAGCAGCTAAGGAGTGACCTGTCGTAAGAGAAGCGTGATACTTGCCTCTTGTGCAACTGCATTGGTTCACCAGCGTCATCCAAGTCCGGGTGATCGACCCACTCATCCAATGTACCCTCAACCAGTCATGCTAAGGGTAGAAGTCCAGCCCAATTCAGCCTACAAAATAAACAGAATGTAGAGTACAATTAGCTTCTATCAAAACGATGTCGAACGTACTAAGTGATTGTACCGACACATACCTATCAATCCATGCAGGGTGTATCATCCAGTTAGACTTAGGGGTGCGAGTGATCAACACGTCTAAGTTCGTGCCCGATTCCGTAAGTGCGCCTCGGTGCCCTCTGTCGATATTACTATTAAGCATCAGATACGAAGCCATATCTGCAATTAGAAAATACTACACACATATTACAAAATAAAACATAGATGTCTGCATATTACAAATAAAAACTTTAGTCTCACATATAACAAATAAAAAATTAGTCTCACATATTAGACATTAAAACATAGTCTCACATATTACAAATGAACACATAGTGCACACATATTACAAAAAAAACGTAGTCCGACATATTACAAATTAAAAACATAGTCGCACAGATTATGTAGGTTCTGAGTTATTCATTCCTCGTCCGTCCTTCGGCCTCGAGAGCCACGTCCACCACGACTGCCAGGACCTCCTCTTGCAACTGTTGTTGCAGGCGTCGATGTGGAAGCACTCGTCGATGAGGAAGCACCGTCTTTCTTTAGGTCGGGGCAATATTTCATCCTATGCCCATACGCCACACAGAGCAAACATTGCCTGGTTTGTTGCATGTACACTCACAAGTTGGATAAAATTCTACTCCAATTGTAACCTCATGTGTCTTCACCTCATTTGCAGAACCAAAACCATCAGTAGGAAGCTGAGCCTCATACCTCCTTTCCTGATTACCTATGAGTGTGACGGTGTGCTTTTTTGCTTTCTTTATCTTCTTATCCATGTACTCCATGACACGGCTACAATAAGGAGTGTTCTGATTATCTGCAATATGCTTTCTTGCTAATTCGTACCTTTCTCTCAAATACCTCACAGTACCATGGAATACACCCTCCACAATAGCTGTCAGTGGCAATGCTCTATTCCCTCCGAGAACAAAGTTATAGATCTCTGCAAGATTGGTTGTCATGTGGCCATACCTAGATCCATGGGTGTGATGCAGCAAGGACCAATTTACTGGAGGCTCTTTCTCTATCCACTCAGAAAAATTCTTTATTGCCCTGCCCTTCTTTCTCTTCGTATTAGGAGGGTCAATTGTTGCCAAGTCACAAAGAGCAACTGGCCCCTCCATCTCCGCAATGAGTGCTGTTAATTTAACCTGGTCTTTTTCCATTTTCTTCCTAGCAACCATCTGCTTCTTAGTGAACTCATCTAGTTTTGACTAAATAAAATCGTATTTGCGCCGCTGGTCCTGCTTGCATAACTTCTTGAACAAGTTCATCAACCGTTTGTTCTTGAACTGTGAGAAAAATTTAGCACCCAGATGGCGCATGCACCACCGGCTTTGCAAGTCCTTCCAAGGTGTTGGCTCGTCAACAGTTGGATTACTCAGTGTCTTCACGGCCTTCAATATACTGGGATGTCTGTCATGAATGATACACACATTTGATCGGCCCTTCACGATCGCAATTTTAACTTGCCGGAAGAACCATACCCAGCTCGGAAAGTTCTCACCCTCCACAAATGCCATGACTAGTGGGATGATTTGGTTGTTCCCGTCCACACCAATAGCAGTCAGGATTTGCCCTTTGTATTGACCAGTAAGGAACGTACCATCCACAAACATCACAGGAGGACAATGCCTGAAAGCTTCGATGCACATACCGAAAGAGAAGAATACTCGTTTCAACACCTTGTAATCTGGTATGCTTTCCAACCTCGTGTGCTGAATGTTAACATAAGTGCCGGGATTCCTCTCCTTTAGTATGTCAAGGAGACGGACAACATTATCATAGGAGTCGAAGAACGTCGCAAACCTCTCCTCCATAGCCTTCTGCTTAGCCCTCCAAGCCTTCCCATATGGAATGTCATACTTCCATCTGACCTTCATTGCTGTCTGGATGTGCTTTGCTTCCATATCCTTCTTCGTTACTATCTCAGTATACATGAGTTGTGCTATGAGAGTTGAAGTAAGGTTTGGATGACGAACCAGCATGTTTTTCCTCACACAATTATGCGGGACAACATTTGTCACAACCCAGTGGATGTTATACTTTGGCACATGGGCGTGCACCTTCGCAGGACAACCTGATCCAACACACTTCACGGTATATTTTTTCTCAAGCTGCTTTATATAATCATCACCGCATACTTCATTTTCTTCTTTGTGTCAAACATAGCACCGATCTGGACTTGGTTCAGATTATATTGACATGGAGTCTCATGGCCATCGTTGACAGTAAAGTCGGCGGATATGTCTTGCTCCCATGCAGCAGGAATTGGTACCTCCTCTTCATCCTCGGAATTTTCAGAATCAAGATCCTCTGCAATCCCATCCTCTTCCTCTTCCCCCATCACCCTCTGCATTTCCTCACCTTCCTCGTCCCCATCAGCAACACATGAGGCAGCTAATACTACCGATTGAATACTCTGACCCGCAGCATGACCACTAACATAATCTGACTCATTGTCGGCTTGGGTAGCATTGAGATCCGGTGGCTGTGACCCGGATACATAATTCTCGTTAGCCACTTGACTACTCTGGCCTGGATCATACCCACGGTGGGTGGTACGATGTCCTCCTTTGCCATTGGTTGCACTAGGGCATAAGGATGGATTCTTCGGTCTCTGCAACGACTTAACAGAGACAATCAATGCTGGCTTCTATCTATCAGAATCAAATCCCACTTGACATTTTTACAGGATTTGGTCCACAAGGCATGAATACTGACGGAACAAATTTCAGAATCGAGGCCAAAACTAGTAGTCAACCAGTGTTTCAACTGCCTAATGTCCAGTCTGTCCGGGTCTGAAAGTATCATCTCGCCTGTTTTAAACTCGCTAAGATCAACCCCCAACTCATTATATCGAACAGTACCAGGCCCGTAATACACAGTCAGATTTACGGATTCAGACATTTTAACCTGTCAGACATTGCCAGCTTCTGATTATTCGCAATGAATATATCGACACTAAAATAAAACGTACACTATAATGTACCTACATATTCTAACTAAACCTAGACTAAAATGAATTACACAAAATTTAACCGACACTACTATGACTACACTAACTAAACCTATAGTCGGAAAACATAAACTAAAACATACACTAAAATGTACCTTCGTATTCTAAAAAAAACTACACTAAAATTAACTTCACAAAAATAAACCGACGCTAAAATGACTACACTAACTAAACCTACACTCCCAAAACATACACTAAAATAACTACACTACTAAAAATAACATAAACTAATTTTACGTACATTAAAAAAACTAGCACAAAAAAAAACCATAACTAACAGCAAAAATTTATACCTTTGACGCGTGATTCCCCTTCTTCTTTCTCTCCACCACTCCACCTTCTCACCATTGACACATCCATCACCACACCATTTTCTCCTCCACACAAACAAACCAATACCCCGTTGCAAAAAATAAAACCGTAGGGCGGGGGAGAAGAAGCCGATCTACCGTTTCATCGGATTGAAACGTAAAATGGATGGAGGGAATGGAAGATCAAGAGCGGTGATTTTCGGCCGAATAGAGAGGAAGAGAAAGCTGGAGGAGGAAGAAAGGAGGTCGGCCGCGTCGGGCTTATCCTGGGACCGGTCGGCCTCCTGGCAGCCGACGGGTGGGGCTCGGCCAGGAGCGGGCCGACGGCCGGCCGGTTCGGCCAGGCTAAGGCCGATGGGCCTGTTTCGGCCTTGTTTAGGCTGACGGGAGACTGGTCGGCCCAATACCAGCCGACAGGGTAACATTTTTGAAAAAATTTCAAGTGACAACATTTTTTTCAATATTGCTGCATAAATAGTGGTAGTTTTGAAAAAAATTCGTGAATGCTAGGGTGTTTGTGTTCCCCTCAACTAACAGAAAGTCAGGAACGAGTGCTTAATTGCCTACAAAGTAACAGGCACATGCGTAACAGCGATAGCTCTTGGTATGGAATCTATATAGAGTTGCAGAACACCCTCAAGTGGAGATGGTGAGATGAAATAACAATATACTATGTGCATAGATAGGATATAGAGTTGGTCATATAATTATCATTATATCCTCACTCTGTTCTATGCTGGTGTCTTTACTGTCGGCATAAGAGGATTAACCATACTAACATCATTTCTCGCCATATTTCATAGTCTTAAATAACTTGCTAAGGCATTCAATGTTTGGTACTAAATCAACAATATAGCGCTCTAAATGACGCTGAATTGTACATAACACGTTGAGCGCGAGGTCCTTCCAAACACTATAGTGGCGCTAAAATCATCAATATAGCATACTAAATTATTGAGCTTCAAAATGTTCACGATTTTTGAGGGAAAATCTGTGTATTTAAGAAAATAAAAAATAAAAAGAAATAAACCAATAAAACTATATTTAAAAAGAGATTTAACTCAAATAACAAAACTATTTCAGTTTGAATGGTACCTAAGTTTTTTTAGGAAATCCCTAAGAAATAATCACAGTAAATGCAGGACGGGACATCTTGGATACAGTCTTGAAGGAGTTTGAGCAAGATTTCCAAATGGAGACATATGGACAGAGCTCCTAATTAAAACGACAAGACATATGACCCAATTGATAGCGTCAAATGGGCACACCACGTGTTTTCAATGCAGTTGGTTGTTAGACATACTCCCTCTGTTTTCATTTACTTCACGTATTAGGTTTGTCTAAAATTAAATATTATATAATTTGAACGAGTTTATAGAAAAAATATATTAATACACACACCATCAAATCACTATCATTGAACTCGTCATTGCATATATTTTAACATTATATACGGAGTACTTTTTAACTGTAAATACTCATATTATTTTTTATAAACTTAGTCAAATTTTACAAAGTTTGACTCCAAGCAAAGCTAATATACGGAATAAGTAAAAACGGAGGAAGTACTACCCAAAAATAGTAAATCATATATATATTGGTGCTCTAGCTCAAGCACTTAACAAACACCCAACACCGTGCAATCACAGATATACAAGGCAATGGCAGCTCAGGCCCGAACGATGGCAGTCCTCACCGATGCCCAGCCTTCAATTTATACAATCAAACATTATTTGTAGTAGTTAGTAACTCTTTGTCCGATCATTAATATTTTCAGGTCGTCTAGTGTTTCTGACTATGCCTGTGGATTCTGTTGTGACAGCTAGGCGTTTGGGTTCCCCTCAACCAGCTTAATTTCCCTCAAAGTAACAAACACATGTGTAACAGTGAGAGCTCTTGGTACCAAATCTATATAGAGTTGGATAACACCCTCAAGTGGAGATGGTGAGATGAAATAACCATAAAAGAATATATATTCTCTGTATAGAAAGGATATAGAGTTGGTCATATAATTGCGATTATATTCAGAAACGGATAAATTAAGCTTGAGCTCATACGAGCTTGGTGAACAGTAAAATCTGGAAAAAAGATCAAACCATTCTGAATTTATTTTATGTCAACATTTGATATGTTATTTACATATTTGCAAAATTTCATCGCAAAATAACATTCGTGGAAGTCGTGACGAAATAAAATAAAATAAATGCTCCAAAATAGTTATTTCTGGAGTGCTGATATTTTCCACAAAGTCATGGCAAACGAAGTCGATGCTCCAAAAAAGTTACTTCTGGAGTGTTGATTTTTTTCCACGACTTCCACAAATGTTATTTCATGATGAAACTTTACAAGCATTGAAGACATTTGTCAAAAGTTACCAGAAATCAGATTTTATTTTCATATTTTACTCACTTGAGGTCATATGATCTCAAGCCGAGAAGGACACGTTCGGTTATATTCTCACTATATTCTATGCTGGAGTCTTTAACATTGGCATTGGAGGATTAATCAGGCTAACATCATTTCTCACCATTTGTCATAGTTCTAAGTAACGTGCTACGACATTGTAGGTTTGGCACTAAATTAACTTTGTGTCGCCCTAAATGGCGCTAAATTGTACCTAACACGATTAGCATGCGGTCCCTTCAAACACTATAGCGATGCACTATTTAAAATTATGCCATATGTTTTGACGTCAGCAGCCCAACGGGGTTACCAACAAGGGGCATGTTACTGTATCGATATTCTTTTATTGGATGAGTTCAAATTTCTTCTTAGTTGATTCAGTTTGAGAATTTAACACTGCATATCCAAAGAAACAACAAGAATATTCATATTGTATATGATACATAAGAGTTATATATGTACCAAAATTTTCTTTTGTTTTCATTTTTACAAACAAAACTATATTTCAAAATAGATTCAACTCAAGTAAAAACATTGCTTAATTTGAATGGTACCTGCGTTTTTATAGGAAATCCATAAGAAATAATTGCAGTAGATGCTGGGTGGGATACCTGAGATACGTTGGGACATCTTCGATACGGACTTGAAAGAGTTTGAGCAAGATTTCCGAATGGAGACATATGGATAGAGCTCCTAATTAAAATGACAAGACAAATGACCTAATCGATAGAGTCAAAATAGCAACCACGTGTTTTCAATGAGGTGGTTGGTTGCTAGAGACGTTCTACCTAAAAATAGTGAATGCATGGTGTGGGTGTGTATATATATACTGGTGCTCCAGCTCAAGAAGTTAACAAACACACAACACCGCAATCAGAGATATACAACGCAATGGCAGCTCAAGCCCCAATAATGGCAGTCCCCACCGATGCCCAACTGATTCAGGCGCAGGCTGACCTATGGCGCCACAGCTTGTGCCACCTCACGGCAATAGCACTCAGGTGTGCCGTCCAGCTTGGCATCCCTACTGCGATTTACCGACTCGGCGGCACAACATCGGTGTCTGATCTCGTCACCGCATTGTCCCTCCCACAATCTAAGACGCCATACCTTGGCCGTGTCTTGCGGTTGTTGGCCACATCAGGCGCCTTAGCGTCCCCTGAGGAGGGGACCTATTCCCTTGTCCCACTATCATACCTCCTGGTGGATGGTGTATTCATTGATGGTGAGGCTAGCCAGAAGGCCATTGTGCTTGCCACGACCTCAAGATATTACATAGAGGCGGCCTTGGGGCTAGCTGATTGGTTCAAGAAGGACATCGCACCACCACCATCACCATTTGAAGATGTTCATGGCGCCACACTCTTCGAGGAGAGTATGGCGCTCCTTGACCCAAAGTCAGACAAGGTGTTCCATGAAGCTTTGGCTGCGCATGACCATTTGGGGATAGGCACTATACTGAGGGAATGCCATGACTTATTCAAGGGGGTGCAGTCACTCACCGACTGTTGTGGTGGTGATGGAACGACAGCTAGGGCCATTGTCAAGGCCTTCCCGCATATCAAGTGCAATGTGTTGGACCTTCCGAAGGTGATCGAGAAAGTCCCAAGTGATGGTATTGTTAACTATGTCGCTGGTGACCTATTCCATACCATTCCACCTGCTCAAGTTGTCATGCTTAAGGTATGAAGTGTTGTCTTCCTAACTATTCCAAACCAATTTTTCACTCTTGAGAACTAATTGTAGGACTAGTCCCATTTTCTCATTATTTTGAGAGTAACTTAGTTCATCTATATAATAACTACTAATTAAGATGTATGCACAAATACTTTAACGTCCAGTATTATTAATAATTGCTTGACTATATGTAAGTTTTTTCATGCTAGCTTGTTCTGCACTTCTGGAGCGACGAAGATTGCATCAATATCCTGGATCAATGCAAGAAGGCCATTTCGTCCCGCGAAATGGGGGGAAAGGTTATTGTCATAGATATAGTAGTCGGCTCATCATCCAAAGAAATGTTAGAAACCCAACTGTTGGTGGATATGCTCATGTTGGTATGTACAAGAGGGCGGCAACGAGATGAAAATGACTGGAGCACAATCTTTACAAAATCAGGATTTAGCGACTATAAAATCGTTAAGAAACTGGGACCTCGAGGTGTCATCGAGGTCTATCCATAAGATTGTGTGCCAAGTGCCTCGATGATGTGGGTTATGTTTAATTTCGTGAGTTTGATATTGATAGTTTGCTATAAGTAAATAAGGGCAATGCCTAAATTTGTAACGGAAAAACTAAGGAGGCATAAGTAGCTAAGTGATATGTTGGCTTGGCGACATCATGACCTGTGTATGTAACTTCAGTTTCAATAAAGTGTTGTAGTCACTTGGTGTGAGTTGTATGGGTTTATGTATGTGGCGTGATTGTGTATGCTCCGACAAGCTAAAAATGTTATGTTTTGTTTTCTTGTAGCATGTGTATAACTTCATTTAACCTGAATAGCCGCTCGATGAAAAACGACGATGGATAATGTGGTGGGCTAGAGTCATCCATGTCACAACATATTTACGCTTAGGATTGCGTGTGCAAGTTCCATCAACATCGAAGACCACAAGGTTCCCTCCATGCCACCGCCTTGGCCAGCCTCTTATCTCCTGTCTAGCCGCCTTGTCAACAACTAGGGATGTGGGAATCTGCTTTTTCACAGATTCTAGTCCTTGCTTTTCCTCGTGTTTCTCTTAAACTTTGTTCCTGCGGTGGCATCAACTAGATGGTAGCGATGGTGGCTTGTTGGACTAAAGACTCTCCGGCTTCTTCCTACATCAACAATGTTTGATCCGTCACCGTCAAAGGGCAAGTATGGGTAGATGTGCCAGATTTATTGGCTCTATTTGAATCTTGGCAGTTGGTGTGCCCATCGGGAGAAGTAGTTGGCTAGATTTTGTTATTGTGACTTCGACCTCTTCTCTTCGTTTTGTTCAGCGGCAAGATTTGGTTTCTCCAACCCGTTGGATTGACGGTGAAGAATTGCAAGCATGTGTTGCTTGGAGTGCTTGTCCGATATTCGTTCAGCGGTTACTAGATCTCGTTATTCGCAGTCAGTGGCTATAGCGTCTTCAAAGCCTTGTATGATGGGAGTGTAGCAGGTGTCCCTTTCCCTTATTTTTTTCACTAAGTTTCATGTTCCGGTAGGCGGATAACAGTCGAAAGAAGATGACAAATGTGATTTTCAAGGCAAAATTTTCCTTGACAAATATGGGGTATAAGAGATATATCAGCGCTTTGGATGTCTTTTTGAATGTCTTCTCTAATAAATAAGTAAATAAAAGCGCTTTGGGTGTCTTCTCTAAAAAAAGAAAAATAGGACACCATAATGATGCATATATTTTTCAACACATGTGTCTAAAACACACATACTAGAAATTGTGAGGTTGCCCACGCAATTATCTCTTTATTTCATTTTG
Organism: Hordeum marinum; assembly: GCA_022496015.1. Lineage (NCBI taxonomy): Eukaryota > Viridiplantae > Streptophyta > Magnoliopsida > Poales > Poaceae > Hordeum > Hordeum marinum. The sequence goes on along the minus strand of CM039675.1, from coordinate 453,271,279 downwards.
TCCCCTGGATGTCATCGGTTCAAATTCAGTATGCTCACTCGACGCATGCGTCAGACATGCAGCATATATACAGTTAAACACGTCGAAGCTGCACGTACACATCGATCTCCACGATCCCTCCGTTGGCGACGTCGTAGTCGTAGCTCCTGCTCAGAGCGTAGCCCGTCGCGAAGCGGAAGCGGCCGGTGCCGCCGACGATTATGGACTCGCGCACAACGGCGCCCGTGTCCACCCTGCCCTTCACCGCCAGCGAGCTTCCACCGTACTCGCCGGCCTCGAACACCAGGTGCAGGCTTAGGTCATTCACTGCACCGTGCTCCGCGACGCGGACGGTGAACCCCTGCGCCGTGCCAACCCGTCCGCTGCCGCGCTCGGGCCCCTTCGTGAGCGCGTTGTTCATCACGGCGATGTCGCCGAACCTCCGCGGGGAGGAGGTAGTTGCCTCCCCGCCGGTGCCGCTGTCGTCAGACAGTAGTGGGAGCGGCTCCCTTCCGGTGACGATGAGCGCGGCCGTGGGGCGCGGGCCGCCGTAGGCGTCGTGCATGTAGAAGTGGAGGTGTGTGTCGGCGAAGCTTCCGTCCGCTGGCTCATGGCGGATATAGGCAGCTGCAGCTAGCAGAACCGATGAGATTAGAAGGATCAAGGCTGCCGAGCTAGCCATCACGCCCCGAGTACTTGTATATGTTAAGTATTCGACCTGTCGAACGACGAACTGTGCTGAGTTGCTTAGTAGGAAAAACTGGGAGGGGTTATATAGGACGCAGCCGGTGCTACAGTACAGCTGGTAATTGCAATTCGTTAACTATGACGATTCATTTCCATTATCTAGGAAAGAGGCACGTGGAGTAATAGGCAGGGTCGGTGGTGATGGTAATCGTTCACTAGTATATAAAACCGAACAACAGTATGGAGACGGGCCATGGCGTCACTGTGGTAGCATATGTACGAAAACAATATAACCAACAAGCGCATTTACAGCCGAACACTATTAGAAAACAGACCTTTCGTCCTAAGCATTAGTACCGGTCTGGTTACGAGCCGGTACTAAAGATGATATTAGTCTCGGTTCGTGCCGGCTTAGCAGGGCGACTTTTAGTACCGGCTCGTGAGCGATCTTTAGTACCGGTTTGTGTCACGAGCTGATACTAAAGGGGACGTGGTAGGCTTTTGGTCAGACTTGGACCCCGCGTGCATCTTTAGTACCGGTTGGTGTCACCAACCGGTACTAAAAACTTTCTACATATACGCTTCGTCCGCAGCCGATCGAAGGGGCTCTCATTTCGCTGTTTTCTCCCCTGTTCTTCTTCTTGTTCGAAGCCCATCCTCCATTTTGCCAAGGATTTGTCAAGATTTAAAGACATCCCATTTATCCAAGTGTTTATAAAGGTTAGCAACTTTGCTCCTTCATCTCTCATAGCTAGATTAGCTTGTGGTATGCTCAAAGATATGCGATCTGTGGGTTTTAGCTAGGTTTTGGAGGAATGATCATTATGTGGAAGTTTATTTGATTTATATGCAATTTGAGATCAAATTAACTTGTTAGGTTGCATATGTATAGGTGTGGTTTATTTGGTGCCTTCTCATCCCTGTCCTAACCACCGTCGATCGTCCGCACTGTCTCGTCGCGGCACCGGCCACCTTGGTGAGCCTCTTGTTCTTCTTAAAACCTCTTTGTTAACTTTATTTACTTGTATGATTTAGATAGCTGCGTGTACGATTTACTTACTTGTATTATTGTTAGTTATTCTATAGTGTCATGGTTATGGTATCCGCCCACATCGGCCCTCGTCCAGTCTATGATTCAGATGTGGTATGTCGTTATCTTTTATAACTATTTCACACATCATCTAATGTCTATGGCAATTAATTATGCCACCAAATTGATGTAGATGTTTTTATCTATAGGAAGTAGTTGAACCAGAAATTTCAACCGACTATGCAATTCTGCTCGAGAAATTAACATAAGCTGAAAAAGAAATTGATCATTTGAAAGAAAATTTGAAAAGAACTGAAGATGAGAAGATGAGATTGGAGTTGCATGTTGCCAATATCGTCGGTGATCACAAGAACAAGATGGCTGGAATGCGCTTGAAGCTTAGAAAGATTAGAAAATATGCCATTGATAAAGAGGCTTGGTATCATTATGCGGTTGGCTCAATTGTTACCTTAGTTGCGATTATGATCGCATTTGTTGTTGCATTTACATGTTTTAGATAGTTGTATGTTGTTTTATGAGATGTATGTATGAACTATAAGTATCTATTATTTGCAGTAATAACATTTGGTCACTGCTAGTTCTACTTTGGTTGTAATGTGATGATGAAGTTGTATTAATTTGGTCACTTCGATGTTGTGTAGTGAACATGAGCCGACAATGGATGTACGATGACCGACTAAGTCCAGCGTTTCTTAATGGCCTGCATGATTTTATTCGTGTGACTGAGGCAAACAAGCAGAATGGTTTCATGTGTTGTCCATGTCATGACTGTAAGAATGATAGGAATTACTCTACCTCAAAAACCCTTCACTACCACCTGCTGAAGTCCGGTTTCATGTCCGGCTATAGCTGTTGGACCAAGCACGGAGAAAGAGGGGTTATAATGGAAGACAATGAAGAAGAAGAGGATGATGACAACTATCCTTTCGCCGATACAACAATGAGAGAAGCTGAAGAAGAGGCATCAATGGGGAAAGCTGAAGAAGAGGCATCAGATGAGCCCGCTGATGATTTGGGTCGGGTCATTGCTGATGCAAAGAGAAACTGCAAAAGTGACAAGGAGAGGTTGAAGTTGAAACACATGCTAGAGGATCACAACAAATTATTGTATCCAAATTATGAAGATGACCAGAAAAAGCTGGGTACCACGCTGGAATCACTGCAATGGAAGGCGAAGAATGGTGTAACTGACAAGGGATTTCAAGAATTGCTGATAATGATAAAGAAGATGCTTCCAAAGGATAACGAATTGCCTGAAAGTACGTACGAAGCAAAGAAGGTCGTCTGCCCAATAGGATTAGAGGTGCAGAAGATACATGCATGCCCTAATGACTGCATCCTCTACCGTGGTGAGGAGTACGAGAATTTGGATGCATGCCCGGTATGCGGTGCACTGCCCTATAAGATCCACCGCGATGACCCTGGTGATGTGGAGGGCGAACGCCATAGGAAGAGGGTTCCTGCCAAGGTGATGTGGTATGCTTCTATAATACCACGGTTCAAACGTTTGTTCCAAAACAAAGAGCATGCCAAGTTGTTGCGATGGCACAAATAAGAACGTAAGAAAGACAGGATGTTGAGAGCACCCGCTGATGGGTTGCAATGGAGAAAAATTGAGAGGGAGTTCGAGGACTTTGCAGCTGACGCAACGAACTTATGGTTTGGTCTTAGTACAGATGGCATGAATCCTTTTGGAGAGTGGAGCTCTAGTCATAGCACCTGGCCCGTGACTCTATGTATCTACAACCTTCCTCCTTGTTTGTGCATCAAGCGGAAGTTCACTATGATGCCAGTGCACATTCAAGGCCCTAAGCAACCCGGCAACGACATTGCTGTATACCTAGGGCCACTAGTTAATGAACTTCTATAGTTGTGGAAAAACCAGGTGTATGTGTGTGGGATGCGCACACACAGAAGGAAATTAACCTACGAGCGTTCCTGTTTGTAACCATCAATGATTGGCCTGCTCTTAGTAACCTTTCAGGACATACAAACAAGGGATACAATGAATGCACACACTGTTTAGATGATATTGAAAGTATATATTTGGATAAATGTAAGAAGAATGTGTACCTGGGACATCGTCGATTTCTACCAATCAAGCATATCTTAAGAAAGGCAGGCAACCATTTCAAAGGTGAGCCAGATAACCGGAAGAAGCCTGGCCTCCGTACTGGTGAATATATTTGATATGGTCAAGGATTTACAGGTAATCTTTGGAAAGGGTCCTGGCGGACAATCTGTTCCGAATGACGCCAACGGACACGCACCCATGTGGAAGAAGAAATCTATATTTTGGGAACTTGAATATTGGAAAGACCTAGAGGTCTGCAATGCAATCGACGTGATGCCCGTGACGAAGAATCTTTGTGTGAACCTACTAGGCTTCTTAGGCGTGTATGAAAAGACAAAAGACACACCGGAGGCACGGGAGGACAAGCAAAGAATTAACAAAAAAGACGACATGCCTCCAAAGCAGTATCAAGGTCGTGCCAGCTATGCTCTTACGAAAGAAGAGAAGGAAATCTTTTTTGAATGCCTTCTCAGTATCAAGGTCCCGTCTGACTTCTCGTCGAATATAAAGGGAATAATAAATATGGCAGAGAATTTTTTTTAAAATCTAAAGTCTCATGACTGCCACGTGATTATGACGCAATTACTTCCGGTTGCACTTAGGGGGCTTCTACCGGAAAATGTTCGATTAGCCATTGTGAAGCTACGCGCATTCCTCAATGCAATTTCTCAGAAGGTAATCGATCTAGAAATCCTACCAAGATTACACAATGACCTGGTCCAATGTCTTGTCAGTTTCGAGTTGGTGTTCCCTCCATCCTTCTTCAATATTATGACGCATGTTCTAGTTCACCTAGTTGAAGAGATTAATATTCTGGGTCATGTATTTCTACACAATATGTTCTCCTTCGAGAGGTTCATGGGAGTCTTAAAGAAATATGTTCATAACCGTGCTAGGCCAGAAGGAAGCATCGCCAAGGGATATGGAACAAAGGAGGTTATTGAGTTTTGTGTTGACTTTGTTCCTGACATTAAGCCGATTGGTCTTTTTGAATCACGGCATGAGGGGAGACTGGGTGGAAAAGGCACACTAGGAAAGAAAGAAGCAATAAATATGGACGAACATTCTTTCACTCAAGCACACTACATGGTTCTACAAAATTCCACCTTGGTGACTCCATATATCGAGGAACACAAGGATATTGTATGGTCCAAGAACCCGGAGCTTTCTGACCCCTGGATTGAATGTAAACACATGGAGACTTTTGCCGGTTGGTTGCAAACAAAGCTCATCAATGACAATGATGTTCCAGATGAACTGTACTGGTTGGCCAAGACACCAAGTTCGATTGCAACGACTTTCAAAGGGTACGAGATAAATGGGAATACATTCTACACGATCGCCCAAGATAAAAAGGGCACCAACCAAAATAGTGGTGTCCGCTATGATGCAACCAACTTTCAAGACACATATTATGGTTACATGGAGGAGATATGGGAACTTGACTATGGACCTGATCTTAAGGTCCCTTTGCTTCGGTGCAAATGGGTCAAATATACTGGAGGCGGGGTACAGGTAGACCCGCAGTACGGAATGACAATAGTGGTTATCAACAATCTTGGATACACAGACGACTCATTCGTCCTAGCCAATGATGTGGCTCAGGTTTTCTATGTGAAGGACATGTCTAGCAAATCGAGGAGAAAAAAAGATAAGTAAGCGAATACATCATACGATGAGCCAAAGCGCCACATAGTTCTTTCAGGGAAAACAAACATTGTGGGAGTGGAGGACAAGACAGACATGTCAGAAGATTATGAAAAGTTTCATGAAATCCCTTCCTTCAGAGTGAAGACTGACCCAAGCATCCTGTTAAATGATGAAGATTCTCCATGGTTACGGCGCAATCATAAGCAAGGGACAAACACGCAGAAAAAGTCTTACACCGCGAGATCCCACTCTGGGATGTGACCGGCTTCACCGTCATCACTTTCTATGTGAAGGACATGCATGCATTTTCTAGCATGGTATCTTTGTAACAGTTTGTACACGAAGTGCATCCAGTTTTTGCCGTAATCCTCTCAACTCTTTAGAAGTTTCTATGTGGGTGAAATTATGATGTCATGCCAAGTTACAACCTTTTCAGAGTTCATTTGTACTCCTTTTCAAATTTAGGGTCATTTAGCTCAAAATAAATCATTAAATGCATGAAAAATATCAAATGAAGTCTGAAAGGGTTGAAAATTTATGATGTACCTTTGCATGGTGCATATTGAACACACAAAAAGTATGGAGTTAAAATAACTTATTAAAAATGAAATCCCTTTGTAATAGATGAGTTTTCGTCCGAAACCCTCATATTTCGAAAGAGATTGTCCAATTTGTACACGAAGTGCATCCATTTTTTGCCGTAACCCTCTCAACTCTTTAGAAGTTGCTATGTGGGTGGAATTATGACGTCATGCCAAGTTACAACCTTTTCAGAGTTCATTTGTACCGCTTTTCAAATTTAGGATCATTTAGCTCAAAATAAATCATTAAATGCATGAAAAATATCAAATGAAATCAGAAAGGGTTGAAAATTGATGATGTGCCTTTGAATGCATATTGAACACACAAAAAGTATGGAGTTAAAAAAGTTATTAAAAATGAAATCCCTTTGTAATAGATGAGTTTTCGTCCGAAACCCTCATACTTCGAAAGAGATTGTCCAATTTATACACGAAGTGCATCCAGTTTTTGCCGTAACCCTCTTAACTCTTTAGAAGTTGCTATGTGGGTGAAATTATGATGTCATGCCAAGTTACAACCTTTCCAGAGTTCATTTGTACTGCTTTTCAAATTTAGGATCATTAAGCTCAAAATAAATCATTAAATGCATGAAAAATATCAAATGAAGTCAAAAAGGGTTGAAAATTGATGATGTGCCTTTGAATGGTGCATATTGAACAGACAAAAAGTATGGAGTTAAAATAAGTTATTAAATGAAATCCCTTTGTAATAGATGAGTTTTCGTCCGAAACCCTCATACTTCGAAAGAGATTGTCCAATTTGTACACGAAATGCATCCAGTTTTTGCCGTAACCCTCTCAATTCTTTAGAAGTTAGTATGTGGGTGAAATTATGATGTCATGCCAAGTTACAACCTTTTCGGAGTTCATTTATACTGCTTTCCAAACTCGAGATATGACATTTCAAACACCATTTAATAAAATTGTCTTATACAGCAGTTTAAGTTGTTCAAACATGCATGGAAATGCCATAAACAGATTCTTTATATTTTTCTGATATTTTTCATACATTATTTATTTCCATTGGATTTATAGATTTTTTTCTATGATTTTCTAAAGTTTAGGGGTTTTCTGAAAATAATAATTAATAATGAATGAAAAAACCTTTAGTACCGGTGCGAGCCACGCACCGGTACTAAAGGTCCACCCCCTGCGCATTTCTGGGGGTGGACCTTTAGTACCGGTGCGTGGCTCGCACCGGTACTAAAGGGTCTTTAGTACCGGTGCGAACCACACACTGGTACTAAAGGTACTCCACATACAAATAGTGGAGGCCTCGTCCCGGTGCGAGCCACACACCGGAAGAAGATTATATTGCGCCGCCAGGCTGCCGGAATCCGTCGTCGCCGCCGCCCGCCACCCCGACGCCGTGCACCGCCCTGAGCCCGCCGCCCCGACGCCGTGTGCCACCCCGATGCCGCATGCCGCCCCGACGCCGCGCACTGCCCCGCCGCCCGCCACCCCGCCGCCGCCGGCCGCCACGCCGGCCGCCCCGGCAGCCCCCACCCAACTCCGGCTCCGGTGAGTGCCCGGCCGCCCCCATCTTTTTTCCCGTTTTTAGTTAATTAGGTTAATTAGGTTAGTTTATTAGGTTAGTTTATTAGTTAATTAGGTTAGTTTAGGTTAGTTTATTAGGTTAGTTTAGGTTAGTTTCTTAGGTTCTTAATTAGGTTAGTTTAGGTTAGTTTAGGTTAATTAGTTAGGTTCTTAGGTTAGTTTAGATTAGTTTAGGTTAATTAGTTAGGTCCTTAGGTTAGTTTAGGTTAATTAGTTAGGTTCTTAGGTTAGTTTAGGTTAGTTTATTAGGTTAGTTTAGGTTAGTTTATTAGGTTCTTAGGTTAGTTTAGGTTAGTTTAGATTAATTAGTTAGGTTAGTTAATTAGTTAATTAGTTAGTTTAGTTTAGTTAGTTAGTTAGTTAGGTTTTTAGGTTATTTTAGTTAGTTAGGTTAGTTTAGTTAGTTAGTTAGGTTATCAGGTTAGTTTAGTTAGTTTAGTTAGTTAGGTTAGTTTAGTTAGTTAGTTAGTTAGGTTCTTAGGTTATTAGGGTATGTGTTAATTTTGTTAATTTTGTTAGATGCTAAGTGTTATTTAATTTGTTAAGTGTTATTTAATTTGTTAGATGCTAAGTGTTAATTTTGCTAAGTTTTATTTAATTTGTTTTCATAATTAAGTGTTTCTTCTCGACGTCGACGATGTCGATCCCGCATCCTCGTCGTCGAGTCGGCGGAGGAGGTCACTTGCTTGAGCCGAGGGGCCCTGCCAGGGACTAGGCTCCGCCGGGCTGGTACTGGGAGGTGTTGCCTTCTTGGCGACGCAGCTTGGTGAGGAGCCAACCCGTCGTCGACCCGGAGGTTCTGTGGTGGCGGCCGCATGGGCCACGGACGATTCGGAGGCTTGAGTCCCCCGCGGAGGTGGTACAGTACCATGTCAGCAAGGAGAATGAGCACATCCGTCGCTACATGGCAGCTTTGGAGGCCAGGTCCGACAATACCTGGCAGATTCTTCAGGGATCTCACTAGAGCTATGTTCCCGTGAGGGTTCCTTCTCTTTGGGTGTCCACCGCCCACCCTGATACCCGCTGGGCGCTAGGGTTCTAGCTAGATCGATATATTAGCTACTATATATGTACTATTATGATGTATTAGCTAGATCGATGGATTAGCCGATGTATTAACAATTATCCGAGATTATGAGATGAGATCTTTTCTAAGAACTACTATATATGTATTCGATGATGCATTATTAATTAACTATTAGCTATTTTGCTTCTTGAATGCATGCTAATTTGAATACTAATTTGTTTTATCTATATTATTATGGATTAGTTATTAAGCTATGGACAATACGGGTAGAGCTCATGAAGAGGACATCATCGACATGATACGCTCCTCCGAAAATCACATGATGATGACGGCTCGCAATATCTGAACGATTACGATGATGGATGTGAGGCCGAGGAAGAACAACTTATGTTCCAAAATCCGGAACAACTAACAATGTCCGGCGAGGTATATACACATATTAACCTCTGATGATCATTACATGTGTATTACTTGATTTGTATATATATATATTAACAAATATTTTTTCTTTTAATTATCAGCCCTCCGGATCGAGCCAATCTAGTAGAAAGCTACGAGGCGGTGCCAAAATATTGGACGGCAACGTAAAGCTCAATCTTGATGCTTTAAAACTTGATGGCGCACTGACTCACCATGAAGCCAATGCCAAGACATTTGTGCGTCAATGCGGAGTGGTTGTTAGGGATGGAGTCCCGATCACAATGCAAGAATGGATTCAACCAAGCAACCCAAAACCAGGAGTGAATTATGTCGATACAAGAATTAAAGATGCCCTTTGGCGAGATCTCATGGAGCATTTCATCCTACCAGATTATCTCTCGGAGCGCCAAAGGGACAAAGTCAAGGAGTTTGCTCTCCATAAGATGGCCGGCGTGTTCCAGACTTGGAAGAAAATATTATGGACCGAGTACAATGCTAGAGGCCAGAAGGCGCCCGGATTCATAGGAATATACGAGAAGGTAAGGAATCACTAGGATGCATTTATCGAGTACAAGACATCGGAAGCTGCTATGGAGAAGTCGGCAAAGAATAAGATAAATGCGGAGAGAAAAAAGTATCACCATAAACTAGGGACAGGTGGATACAAGTCAGCCATTCCTAAGTGGGATGCATTAGAGAATAAGATGCATGCTGGAGGGATCACTCCGGTAACCTTCAACTGGCCCTGGAGGTGCAGGAATTGGTTTTTTGTGCATGGGGGAAAGTTGGACCCATTAACAGGAAAGATTATTGCACTGGCCAGTCTGAAGCATGCATCAGATGAGTTGATTGAAGCAGTAAAAGCTGCCCAAGAAGTACGGTTTGACCGCGATAGAGAGAACGACAAGCTTACACACGCCCTCGGGAATCCTGAACACGGAGGACGAACACGAGGCGTGGGCATTGTTTCGTGGTACGAGGGTTTGCGGGATGGAAGGACAGTTATAAAAGCCGTTCGAGAAAAAACAAGGTGGAAGCAGACCGACTTTCAAAATTGGAATAGAAGTACGAGCAGCAGCTGCTGCAGATACAGGTACTGACCTAGCAAAGGGAAACTCCGCAGCAGGAGGCATCAAAACCCGTCCCATCTACACTGCCGAAAAGCAACGTGGGTTCCACGGGGGCACCGCTGGGTCACACCCCCGTGGATGATATCACCGAGAAGACATCTTGTGAGCTAATCCAGAAAATGAAGAACATACCTATGCGGGTCGCGACGGGCTATGCTTTACCAAATACACCTGATGTTCTCTAGCATTTCATCCAGTTCTAGCTGGGTATGCTCGTGTCGCGGTGGACGCAATAGAGCCAGGATATGATGAACTATTGCTTGACATCCCTGGAGGTGAGGGGGAGTCCACACCGGCAGAAGCCGGCCGTGGTCTCATTCTATGGAGTAAGGACTGCATCGTCTTTCCACACTCGGCGCTAAGGCCACCGGCTCCTCCGAGTATCGATGCCCAGCGCGAGGGATCCCAACTAGAGGCATCGCAGCACCAGCAGTCCTCCCCACCTCACCAGTAGTCCTCCCCACCTCACCAGCAGTCTTCCCCACCTCGCCAGTAGTCCTTCCCACCTCGAGAGGCGTCCCACTTCGATATGGATCCCAACGCGAGGCAACCCAACCTTGGGACGGAGCACGATGCGAGTTCATATCGTCGATATCAATCTCCGCCGCGTGAGGTGACTCCACCCTGACAGCGGTCTCGCCAACAGGGCTCGCAAAAGAGGAAGGCCATCAGCAGTCCTCTTCGGAAGAAAGCAAAGAAGAAATCCGAGCCTTCGGCCAAAAGGAAGTTGCCTTACGACATGACACCAGAGGAAACCAAAATTTAAAGCGACCGCCTAGTGAAAGCCTTTTTTGCGAAGAAGACCATGCCGCCAAAGGAGGTAATACCCAAGGAAGTCCAAGAGCACTTTATGGAACAATTTATTGATCAACCCCCGGCATATGTCGAGTGTATGCCGACAAACTATGAGAAACAGATTCAGAAGGCAAGTGAGCAGAGCAGTTGGCCCAGCCCAAGGAAGAAGTCGGGAAGTACGGCATCAACGACAGGTGGTACTACTAGCGGGAAAACAGTTCCCCAGCTTGGAGAACAATCCAAGCAATCGATCTCTCCGCTCAAGGTGAGTACCAATCCAAGCAAGCAATCGATCCAAGCAGTCGGCGTGCAAGGCAACCCAATCGACCTCGAAGAAGTAGAGGCTGCAGGTCTCAATCTTGGCCAAATCCTTGGCACCGAGGAAATCCGTGGGTACGATGCAGATGAGTACGCAATGCAATATGCCATCAAAAAACCACTTGCCACACCCGAGCAGTATAAGGAACTAGCAACTGCGATGCGACGGTTGCATGATTGGTACCTGCGTGAAGCAAAGCGAGGGGAGACTGTGGTCATGGTCAAAGTAAGGAAAGAGCATTACGTCAATGGATGTGACATATGTCTTGAATTCTCAGAACTTTTCCAGTTATACCACATGGACTCTATCGGCAAAACTCTCATCAGTTGCTATTGTCTGTAAGTGATTTATATCTTTAATAATTTAAGTCTCTAGCTAAGATATCATTCATTGGATTATCCTTACTATATATGTTTTTTTCTATACTATTATGCAGATTGAAGATGTGGGAATTGAAACAAGAGGGAATCGATGATATTGGGTTCATCGACCCAAGTACCGTTCATGGTCATGTGGTAAAACATTATGCCAAGGACACAGAAGATATCTTGGAAAATTTTCTAGAGGCATTAATGAATACCAAATCTATTATAATATTTCCTTACAACATGGGATGAGTGTTTACTCTCTTGTATACTATAAATTCTATTTTTGCTTACTAGCTCGCTGTCAAGTGTAGTTGATGAGTTATATGCATATCTGCTTAATTATATAAACTTCTACGCAGAGACCACTATATCCTCCTAAATATTATCCTCGCGGATGGACTTGTTTAACTGTACGGCTCACTAGATACTAGAACAATCATACATGAACTTGTATTTTATGATAGAACGGTAATTTCAATCTTTATCGACCTCACTTTCTTTCATTATTTCCCTTTATCAAAAGTAATTGTAATAACTCTTTCGTTCTTTTTCCTTGCCGCGTAGTGTTTGGAAAAAAATGATAGAAAAACCCATCACGGTCGTCAACGGATATCGAAGCTGAAGTGGAAAAAGATACAGATAATTAAGTAGTACTACTAGGTCCGCGCATCTCTTTAATTCTAGTTTCAATACCATTATCATGCTTGATTATTAATTTTTTTTGAATTCTATTCTTTTGCAAAGTGCGTGAAGCAGCCACATGAGACAAATTTATGTGGATACTTCCTCTACGAAAACATTCGCATCCAGACCGAAAGCCGTATACGTCGCACAGGAGCACGTGAAAGACAACTCCAGGTTTGGCAGATGATGTCGAAGCTCTCACCCGAGAAACACTTTGTAGCACTTCAAGAGGAATCTGCGGCATTTTTTCTTCGACATGTCATTGATGTAAACGGAGAACACCATTACTTGCCGCCACCTCAATAATGCCAGCAAATCAGTAATAGAAAACTGAGATTTCATCCGGAGCACTAGCTAGCTAGTTCCGGCCGGGTTTTGGGCCTTAAGTTATAAGTCCAGAATATATATAGATGTGTTATTCCATTTGTATATATACTGTGTATGGAATATTGTATATTATATTACACACACACACACAAATATATATATATATATATATATATGCATCAACTTGTGTAATGTTTACAGTATGTAGCACCATAAAATAAATTTGAAATAAATGAAAAACACAATAAATAAAGAGAAAAACTAAAACCTAATTAAAAGCGAAAACAATAAAAAACAAAACACTTAGTATCGGTTGGTATCACCAACCAGTACTAAAGTTCCTCCACCATCAGTCCACGCAGGTAGCAACGTCACACGTGGTGGGCCTTTAGTATCGGTCCATGGTCCAACCGGTACTAAATGTCTGGACCTTTAATCCCGACTCTTTAGTGCTGGTTGGGGAACCGGTACTAGCCCATCCCGACCGGAACTATAAATCGACATTCTACTAGTGAAACTTGACAAATCAAATCATCTATACGCCAACGGGTTGCCTATCAATTCGATAAATTTGATATAATTTGAGACGTGATAAGTCTGTTGAATATCAGAGATACTAGTCAGTCTGGACGTTTTAAAAACCCGGTCTGAATTGTATTTTTAAGAACAAGCAGAGGACCACCCGAACATTTAAGAAGGATTTAGAGCGTCTAGATGATCTAATATCCAGTGTCGGTACTGGTTTGCTAAAATATACGATGTTGTAATGTGTGCGTGCGCGCGTCTAACTTTAGCCGTAAGTGCTGGCCATTAATTTATATTTCTTAATTCATGAGCCTAAAGTTGTCACACCATCTGTATTGTACACAGTATGACATTTGCGGTCTAGAATAGTCCAGTTAATTTTTCTCATTCTTTGATCACTATCACTTTATGTTCACGAACTAATATTCTTCCCTTCCCTCCTTCAAAACCTGATAAGTAACATAATGTTGAAACAAGCTTTGGATCCGCTTTATAAATAGAGCCTAAACAAACCAACTAATACATGGTGATGAGAAAATCAAAATCCTCTTACGAAGCAGCTTAACATAAAACAAGCATCCGAGAGAGAATCGAAGACGCCACCAACTCAAAATCGAGCAAAAAAAAAAAAGAGAAGTCACCCAACAAGAAGTACCCAAGACTATCAACTAGGAAAAAAGAGCTCCTCCTTCAGAAATCACAAGATGGTTACACCCCGCACAACAAGCTATTGGCAGAGAGGGCCACCTTCCCTCTCGCTCCGGGCCGCGGAGCACCACTCTTGCACGTGGATAGCGAGGAACAAGAATGGGACAGGGATGAAACATGTAAAAGGTACGAGACCAATGGAACCGCCTCACGCCATAGTCGAGGATGCTTCACGCCAGGATCCATGCCCAAAGATATCGGCGCTGCGACCAAAAGGTACATGAGCTACAAAAGGATCCAAAGTGGGTAACGACACAATGTGCTGCCATCACGGATGCCACAAATATGGACTAGGGTTTTCACCCGAAGCTCTGGCATTAGGTGGGAAACCACTATGACACCCCCAAGAAGGAATTGTCGCTCTCATGCATCGCTGCCGATGGCGCCATAGGGCGGAGATTTCTCTCGGAGTCACGCCTCGCCACAATGCTCCGAGGGAAGGACATCATCAATGCAACAAGACCTCTAGATCAAGATTAGGTAGCCGCCTCCACCTAAGAACTGACAACAACAACATCACCCACCGCCTCGCCCCTTTCCACATAACCCAAGAAGAATGCCACCAGCCTTGCAGCATGCTCGCCCTAAAGTCATCCGCCTAACCTCACGTTTTGGGGCGTCACCCTGGCATCCAAGAATGAGTCTCCATAACCAGCCGGACACCAAGCCACCAAAAAGGAATACACACCTTGCCATGGACAAGGCTAGCATGGGGCCACCGTGACGCATCACAACACCAACAATGGTCGGACATCACCGATGTCGCCCCATGCGTAGAGGAATTCCCCACCTTGGAGCCATATCCCACCTGGATCAAACCCTCTCACCAGATTTGGCCAAGGATGGGGATCACCGGCGGCAGCCAACACCACGTCGTGTGCCACCTGCCCGCACCGCGATGCCGAGGCACCACGAGCATATTTCATACCAACGGGGCAACAAGAACACTGCCATTCTGTTGGAAATATGCCCTAGAGGCAATAATAAATTGGTTATTATCATGTTTCCTTGTTCATGATAATCGTTTATTATCCATGATATAATTGTGTTGATCGAAAACTCAGATACATGTGTGGATATATAGACAACACCATGTCCCTAGTATGTCTCTAATACACTAGCTCGTTGATCAAAGATGGCTATGGTTTCCTAGTCATGGACATGAGATGTCATTTGATAACGGGGTCACGTCATTAGGAGAATGATGTGATGGACAAGACCCAAACTACAAACGTAACATATGATCGTGTCAGTTTATTGCTACTGTTTTCTGCATGTCAAGTATTTGTTCCTATGACCATGAGATCATGCAACTCACTGACACCGGAGGAGTACCTTGTGTGTATCAAACGTCGCAACGTAACTAGGTGACTATGAAGGTGCTCTACAGGTATCTCCAAGGGTGTCTGTTGGGTTGGCATGGATCAAGACCGGGATTTGTTACTCCGTGTGACGGAGAGGTATCTCATGGTCCACTCGGTAATACAACATCACAATAAGCCTTGCAAGCAATGTGACTAAGTGTTAGTCACGGGATCTTGTATTACGGAACGAGTAAAGAGACTTGCCGGTAATGAGGTTGAACTAGGTATGGAGATACCAACGATCGAATCTTGGGCAAGTAACATACCAAAGAACAAAGGGAACATCATACGGGATTAACTAAACCCTTAACATAGAGGTTCGACCGATAAAGATCTTCGTAGAATATGTAGGAACCAATATGGGCATCCAGGTCCCGCTATTGGTTATTGACCATAGAGGTGTCTCGGTCATGTCTACATAGTTCTCGAACCCGCAGGGTCTGCACACTTAAGGTTCAGTGACATTTCGGTAGTATAGAGTTATGTATGGTGGTGACCGAAGGTTGTTCGGAGTCCCATATGAGAGCCCGGACATCAAGAGGAGCTCCGAAATGGTCCGGAGGTAAAGATTGATATATAGGAAGTCCTGTTTTGGTCGCCGGAAAAGTTTCGGGCTCATCGGTAGTGAACCGGGAGTGCCGGTAGTGTACCAGGAGACCATCGGGAGAGGTATTTCGACCCAAGAGGCTACATGGGATATGGGTGGAGGTAAACCAGCCCCTGGTGGGCTGGCCGAATCCTCCTCTAAGGGCCCATGCGGCTGGAGTGGTTTGAGAAGGAAAAAAATCCAAAGGTGGAGAGGTGGAAAGAGTTTTCAAGTGGAAAGAAGGAATCCTACTCCTAATGGGATTGGAGTAGGACTCCTCCACCTTCAATTTCGACCAAACCTTGAGGGTTTGAGGCTGCCTCCTCCCCTCCCTCCCTCCTATATATGCTAGAGGGTTTAGAGGAAAAACTAACCCTAATAGTCACGTGCTACCTCTCCTCTAGATCACAGTTTCTCCTCTAGATTGGTTTTCAACGGTGCTTAGGCGAAGCCCTGCTGGAATAGCTCCACCACCATCACCGCAACGCCGTCGCGTAGCCGAAGAACTCATCTACCTCTCCGCTCCCTCTTGCTGGATCAAGAAGGCGGAGATCGTCATCAAGCTGTACGTGTGCTGAACGCGGAGGTGTTGTCCGCTTGACGCTAGATCGGAAGGACCGTGATCAAGATTACGAGACGGATCGTGATGAGATCGTGGGACGGATCGTGATGAGTTCACGGGACGGATCGTGATTGGATCGCGGGACGGATCGTGATGAGTTCGCGGGATGCTCGGCGATTCGGATCGCGAAGACGTTCGACTACACCAACCGCGTTTCTTAACGCTTCCCGCTTAGCGATCTACAAGGGTATGTAGATCCACTCTCCCTCTCCTAGATGCTCATCACCATGGATAGATCTTGCGTGTGCGTAGGAATTTTTTTGTTTCCCATGCAACGTTCCCCAACACATGCACCCAAAGACCCCCCACTACCACCCGAGATGCCAACCACCAGAGCCTCGCACGCCTACAATCGTACAATGTGGCCCAACAGGACCAACCTCGCCGACATATCATTATGTTTTACTAGGACACCCTTTTGTTTGCTAATGCTGTAATACCAAGTTAACAATTTATAAGTTAAATAATCAAGGCGTTTTGCATATCGTGGTTCAGTATTTTTCTTTTCTTTAAGGAACCAAGAGAGAAATAGCTAACCATGGTATGCATAAGTTACAACTTATCTATCTGATAAATTGCAGTTTGCATCTGCACTAAATATAATTAGGTTACCGACTACGTCCATGAGAAACACCACTCGATCCTAATGTGTGTTATTCTGTCACCACATGTTTTTGTTATATCAACGGGTTGCCTGATGGTGGCCATGGATTTCGTATGTAACATGGTCATATGTAGCCATTGTTTGCAATGGAATTGGCAGACAAATGATTTGTGAAAATTTAGTTTGCATTGTCAAGTTAAATTGTTTCTTTAAAGAAATAGCCAATTTTTGTGACAGCGCACAAAGACTTGGTTACATATATGATGTCTCTTCATGAGGTTTCTGCCATAGGCACAACATCAACGAAACAAAAGGTATTGATTTGTTCATAAACAAAAAGAACTAATATGATGTGTATGTATGCTACAAATATGTCTCCAAAAGTGTATTTTGTGTAACAGAAATATCAGAGCAGTGACGCTGCAGTTTCAGTACCATTGCATACATGGATCTTATTCGAAGGCCTAGCTGACAAGGCTCCAATTGTAAGGACATCATAGCGAGCATGATGTGTGCCCATCTGTTTTTATTTTTCTAACCAAATATAATTATATAAACCTATGTACGTCACTGACGATCAAGACATACTCATAGGCTATGTGTCATGTGGGTTTTCTTGTGTATGTGATTAGGGTTAATATCACATGAATAACGACAATCTAACTTGACCAGTCCAACAATTTACATCTCCCGAGGTCTTAATACAGATTTCGTTAGTTGAAAAGAAGAAGTGGCCAAAATTTCTACTAGAACATGAGAAGCAAAATGTTGATGCTATTGACGGGACAACATTTTGTGTTTCTTGCATCTTTTGGTGCCTAACCGCGTATCCGCGTTCTTGTCGTGCAAACTGAAAGCGAAATCCATCAAAGTTGTACCATGCTTTTATTGCCAAAGCATCATATTAACAACTATTGTCATTCACATGGATAGAAAAATATGAGCGGAGAGTTTATTATTTTGAGAATAGAATGGTAGCCATGTCACACTAATCTAGTTGGCCAAAGTAAAGGAAAATGTCTTGTCGATATCAAGCTGCAGGAGAAATAGAGCTATCATGGAGTACCTATGAGTGGTTGCTCGACCGACAACATGCAAGTAATGCTCGAGCTTTTCTTATAGAACTCGTAATATTTGACCTTATTTTCAGTACCGTGCATGTTGGTACGGGAGTCAGTCATGAGGATCTGCAACAACATAAAATGGTTAGCAATACTAACCGTAGGGTGTGGATCTTGTCAACGAAGCGAATTAATGTACATACAAACCACAAAGATATAACATGCTACCTTATGGTGTATTTCGATTGCTTAAGTAGTTCTCTGAATAATGATTATTCCATTGATATGTTGTTTTGTCTTTACATGGCATACTCCCTCCATCTTATGATGTATTGCACATTGATTTTCTCAAAAGTCACCATCAACTAGGAACACAAAACGCTCGCCGGAGAGTTAATGAAGCTTCATGTCAGTATCCTTGCCCGAACACATCGGCGATAGGACCAGAAGGTACATGAGCTCCACAATGGCCCAAAAGAGGGTAACGACAACGTGTCGCTACTGCAAAGACCGTAAAGACAGACTACGGTTTTCACTCGGATCCCTGGTGCAAGGTAGGAAATCCTTGTGACACACCCAGGAGGGAGTTGACACCTACACCCCTCATCATCCCTGGCGCCATAGCATGGAGCTTTTGCTCGAAGTATCGCCCGCTCAACAATGACCCGAGGGAAGGACCATTGCCACCGAAACAAGGTCTGCAGATCTAGATCAGGTAGCCTCCACCCATGAAGCACCAAGAACATCAACACCAACCTTCATCCACTCCTTTCCATCCACACAACCAAGGAGAGACACCACCACCGATGTACTTTCTTGTTTTCTAATGTAATAGCAAGTTAAATTTTTATTTGTCAAATCGTGACGTTTTGCACATTATGGTTCAGTTTTTTTGTTTTTCTTTTCTTTTTAAGACATTAAGAAGACAGAAAATATGTAACCGTGGTATGCGTAAGTTACAATTTATCTATATGATAAACCGCAGTTTGCATCAGCACTAAATATAGTTGGGTTCCTTAATACGTCCACAAGATACACCACCCGATCCTAATAGGTGTTATTCTGTTACCGCATGTTTTTGTTACATCAATGAAGGCATCGAGGTGTGTACATGACATTAACATGAAGGATATCATTTCTAACATGGTCATATGTAGCCATGCTAGCAATTTTGGAATTGGACAATGAATTATTGAAATTGAGTCTTTATTGCAAAGTTAAAATGTTTCTTTAAACATACGGTGACACTAAACAAAGATTCAAAAAGACTAAAGAAAGACTTAGTTACGGATATGATGCTTGAATGCAGTGATTGCCATATGCAAAGCGTCGACATAACCAAAGTTGTTCATTTGTTCATACACAAGAAAAACAACTATGCTATTTATTTATGGTACAAATATGTTTTCAACAGAATATTTCGTGTCATGTAACCGAAATATCAGAATGGTGATGCTGCAGTTTCAGCAACCACTCCACAGAAGGATCAGATTTGAAGGCCGAGCTGACAAGGCTCCAATGATAACAGCTTCATAGCGAGAGTGATGTGTGCCCAACTGCCCATCTGCGAAAGTCCCTTTCTATACCCGATCTCAAATGAGCTATTTGAGCTTGAGATAAACAGTAACTCAAAAAACATTTAAAATATGTTAAAAAAATCTGAATTTTTTAATGAAAAACTTTGACAAATCCTTTAAGAGCTTGCAAATTTCTATCACGAAATCACATTTGTGAAAGTTGTGGCAAAAAATGAGCGCTTCAAAATGCTTTCGAAAGTAGCATTTCCAGAGTATCAATATTTTTGGCACGACATCCACAAATGTGATTTCATGATGAAACTTCGCAAGCTCTTAGAACATTTGCCAAAGTTTATCATAAAAACAATTCTGATTTGTTGAACATTTTTAAAATAAATTTTGATTTTACTGTTCACCTAAGCTCATTTGAGCTCAGGTGCAAAAACTTCATATCCGCCCGTCATTTCTTTTTCTTTTCTAACCAAATATAATTGTATATATCTATCTACCTCGGCAATAGCCTCTGTGTGATGTGGACTTTTTGTTTGTATTCGATTAGGATTTGTATTACTAGCAAAGAATATTACACCAATAGCAACGCTCTAACTAATTAAACCAGTCCACCACATGTCATATGTGAAAAGCAACCTAAATTATTCAAAAAAAAAACTAAACCAGTCCAAAAATGCATGTCACCAATCCTACCTTAAATTCGGTTAGTTGAAAAAGAAGAATCGGACACATTTTCTCGTGGAACACGAGAACCAAAATGCTGATGCTACCGACCGACGGGACACCATTATGTGTTTCTTGCATCGTCTTTTGATACCTAACCGTTCGTCCGCGTGTTTGGCGTGCAAATAAGCTACTGTGCATGTAAAGGCGTCAAAGTCTACCATGCTTTTGTTGCGCCAGCATCAGATCAACAGCTACAGCCGGCCGGACGGAAAGGAAAGTATTAGCAGAGAGCGGATTAGCTTGAGAGAACGTGTAATGTCATGTGGATGTCAAGCTGCAGCAGCAATAGAGCTACAGTACCATGAAATAGTTGGAGTGGTTGCTCGGTCGATGGCATGCATTTAATTCTCAAGCTTTTCATACTGAACTCTACTAAGTCGTGGTTAGTCTTCTTCACATTTAGGGTCAGTATGTGAACTCTATTAAGTCGTGGTTTATAAATCTTTTTCACATTTAGGGCCAGTATGCGCGTGTACCTATGTAAAAACTTAAATAAAAAAAGTTTACCCATGCATGAAGGAGTTTAGTTGTCAAACAATTAAATGAAAGAAATTGGCAACAACAGACTAAGCATCTACGCATTGAAAACTTTAGATGACGTATATATGGCATGAATATGCTTATATCTAGAGCGTTGATTGTGTTGCTTGTTGGCCGTGTCGTTAGCCACTAGGTGGCCCTTTTTAATTATTTCTCTTCTGTTTGTTGGTCATGATTGTGTTATTGCCCCAGCCATTGATGTGATTTGGATTGTGGATGTTGATTGTATGAACCGTTGCTTTATTTTTAAAGTGGAGGAAAAACCGATTTTGAGAATTTAGATATAATAAAGTTTAGTAGAAGGTTTACTTAAAAACATGAATATAATTTATCAAAAGATTGAATAATGGCACTAAGCATGATTACACAAGGTTTAACAAATATATGTTGACATTTAAGCATATCATCCAAGGAAAAAGATCCTTAGCACGGTATAAGTTAGTTATTGCACGTTTCCATCATCTTTTGAACATAGTAGCATAGAGAAGATCACAATTTGTCAACCTCAATTGAAAGAGGATACATGCTCGCTAACATTACGTTTCTCATTATACTTTTGGCTCGATCATTTCTATAGATAAGAGCATACTTCTATTCAAGGGTTTGACTCAAACATTATGCAATATACTTATGGTATAAGGTCAAGTACAATGTGCATGAAAGTTTGACACATAAACGAATTCAAGATGATGAATAATATTCGTCAAGTCAGAGTTTGTTAAATTATGTCAAATATTATGTATAAAATAGGTTAGAATTAAACTCTGGGTTGTACTGTGATCTAGATAAGGTAGGACTTATGTCCTAACATGACACTTGTATCATAAGCCTACAATATACTATGAGGTCGATACATGATGTAATCTATGCCAACATAATAGCACATGCATGCAAGGGGAGGCAGCAGCGTGTGCCAGCGTTCGGGTGGTGGTTTGCGGTATTTTAGCAGTATCATATGGAGGAGTGTCCACAGTGTAAAGCTCCGGGATGTAGCCATGTTGGTGAATGGCGAACCTCGCTCGCAAATCTCGATATGGTGTCTCGTGTGATTATGTTGACATTATATAGGAGGCCTAGAATATAAATATTCTATTAAAACACCTTTTATTTTATCTAGACACAATACGACACAGAGTTTAATTGTAATCTATCTTATACACAATTCCAACAAGGAAGATGCTAGGGTTCCCCGCCTTAGAGAGAGACGTCGGTTTCTGGGGAGTAACAGAGTTCTTTTTGCCATCGTGTGAATCGTGTTAATTAGTTATGCAGCTTCCTTCAAGCAGATAGATACTTCAGTGACGTCTGTTCCTTTTCCATATAAACTTCGAGTCCACAACACCCAACCTCAAGGCTTCACCATAATTCCCTATGGCTTACTCCCTTCTCCTCGGGCCAGTACTTGCTTTGCTTGTAGCTGCACTTGTCCAACTCCTTTACAACACCTTCTACACACTCAACTTCGCAGCCTACAACCTGCCTCCGGGTAATCTCGGCGTGCCGTTCATCGGCAGCACTTTCTCCCTGCTCCGCGCCTTCCGCAGCAACACCGACGACCAATGGTTTCGAGACCGGATCAAGAAGTACGGCCCGGTCTCTACCATGTCGTTGCTGGGGTCGCCGACGGTGCCACTGGCTGGGCCGGCGGCGAACCATTTCATATTCAGCAACGACGGCCTCATCTTGACGCAAACAGGTGCGTTGAGAGCCCTCGTCGGCCGGTCGGTACTGACGCTCACGGGCAACGAGCTGAAACTGGTCCGCGGCGCACTGCAGGGCTACTTGAAGCCAGAGATGGTGAGAAGATACGTCTGCAAGATAGATCACGAGGTCCGGAGCCACATCGAGCTAAACTGGGTCGGCCGTGACTCTGTCACGGTATGGAGAGACGCTTACTGCTCGACTATATATGTTTTATTCACATGCAGAAGTTATAGGTTCACTGTCTGAATTATCATGCCCCTCAACGGAAGTGGTAGTGTGGTACTAACAAGAAGAAACCTATATCAACTGAAGTACCGCCTCTGTTCACATATATAATAGTTTTTGAATATCATTCATGCATTTATTGCTTTGTATTGTTTAAAATTCCATGATGATATATTTGTTAAGGCTAGAGGGTCAATATGATAATATATCAAGGGGCACCACCATAAGATAATTTTATATCTCACAAAGGTGATGCAATGCACTTCTAAATTTTGGTATTCACAAGAATATTTGAAGAAAGAAATACGATTTTTTTGAAGGTTAAAATACAACAATCTAGAAATGCTGAAATAGATTTGAGAAATCACTAGTAGAAAACAAAGCATTCGTCACAGCTCGTTCTACACATTAGTCCCGGTTGCCTTACGAACCGGGACTAATGTGAGCATTAGTCCCGGTTCGAACAACTAGATTGCCGGTCGGGCATTAGTCCCGGTTCGAGTGGGACCTTTAGTCCCGGTTGGAGACACCAACCGGGACTAAAGGGGATGATACCCTTTAGTCCCGGTTCGTGTCTCCAACCGGGACTAAAGGTGAAGGGGTTGGGGCTTTAGTCCCGGTTCATATCTCCAACCGGGACTAAAGGCTAAACCTTTAGTCCCGGTTAGAGATACCAACCGGTACTAAAAGGTTTTGAAAGTTTTTTTTTGTTTTTTCTATTTGTTTTCTGTTTTAAATTGCTTATATCTTTTAGGATATTTGATGTTTTTGAGTGATTCTTTTTGCATTAGATTCAAAATTTTGTCTAGTTTGTGTTTGCGCAATTAGTTTTCAAATTTGAATTTGTTCAAATTTGCTTCAAACCCTAGATTGTAAATAACCTGAGTTTAAAAATAGTTTTAAATTTAATTCTTTTTGCTCCTAGGCACATGTTAGATGGTGCATGTTGAACACACAAAAAATGAAATGCCTTTGTAACAGATGAGTTTTCGTCCAAAACCCTGATACTTCGAAAGGGATTGTCCAGTTTGTACACAAAGTGTATCTAGTTTTTATCGTAAGCCTCTCAACTTTTTAGCACATGCTATGTGGGTGAAATAATAATACCATGTGAAGTTTCAACCTTTTCAGAGTTCATTTGTAGTGCTTTTCAATTTCAGAGTCATTTAGCTCAAAAAAATCATTAAATGTATGAAAAATAACAAATGAAGTTAGAAATGGGTTAACTCTGGTTTGGTTAACCTTATTTGTGACTCTGGCTGGGACGATGCTAACATATGTAGTCGACGGTATGATTCGATGGACACCAACCCGGACTAAAGGGGTTCTGAAATTTACAAACTCTACCTCCCCCTGTGGACCGCCTTTTTGAGTTTTCCAGAAAATAAACAAAAATGATAAAATCTTCAAAAAATAAAATCCTTTGAGATGTAGTTAGGTTTTAGTGTCTAGTTGGTATAGAAATTTTAAAATATGAATTTTGACCGTTTTCGCAAAAAAAAAATGTAAAATGGCCATAACTTTTGCATACGACGTCGAAAAAAGTTTCATAAATCAAAAAAAACTAGAAAAAAATTGGGACTTGATTTTACCGGGGTTTACCCGGTGATGTTTTCTGAGATTCTCAAAATTCCAAAAGTAAAAAAAGTTATTTCAAAATAAAGATTTTTTCCTACAAAATCAAAAAAATAATTTTAAAAAATAGTTTTATTTAAAAATAAATAAATGATGTCATATTTGGATTCCTCACATTTTTCTGATAATAATGGATCTATTATTTGTTGAATTTCGATTTACAGATTTAAAGATATTAATTATGCCATATGAATTCAATATATGGCAAAAAATGAATAAAATAATAATATTACTTATTTTATTTTCATAGAAATTCAATATTATTATTACTTATTTTGTTTATTTTAATAATTATTTGAAATTCAAAAAATTAAATAATATGACATCAAGACCTAAGGGTTAATATGATTGATAGCTTACGTTCTGGAACCGAGACTAAAGCCTCCACCCTTTAGTCCCGGTTGTGTTACGAATCGGGACTAAAGGCCCTCCACGTGGCAGCTTTTTGGAGCGGGACCTTTAGTCCCGGTTGGTGTTACAAACCGGGATTAAAGGTATTTTTTTTAAATAATTTTTTTATTTTTTTTCAATTTTTTTTATTTTCAAATCTATGAATTATGTGACAATTTAATCTCTAATCACCCCTTCGCACTGCTCTAGATTTATTTAACAATTTAATCTCTAATCACCTCTCGTTTCAAATTTGAAATGAGTGGTTGATGATTTTACAGGTCCTGCCAACGGTGAGGAGACTTTCTCTTGCTATCATATGTTCGGTTGTCTTAGGCCAAGAGTCGGCTACCATCAAAGAAGGTCTTTGCACTGATTTTGTTACTCTTGGGAAGGCTATATTGTCATTTCCACTGAATATACCATTCACCCGGTTCAACAAAGGTATGGCTGCAAGTGCCAAGATACGGAAGGTTATCACTAATATTGCCCACAAAAGGGAAGAGTCGCTGCTGCAGGAAGCAAATGCCACTTCTGATGATGACTTCATCGGCTACATGCTCATTCTCCGGTCTCAAGGTGCGCACTCCCTCACTCTGGAAGACATTGTGGACAACGCGATGGGTCTCATTGTTGGGGCGCACGAGACGACTTCTGCTCTTATCACCTTCATGATCCGGTACCTCTCTAGTGAGGATGATATCCTTGACAAAGTTACTAGAGGTATGTATATTATTAAGCTGCTATCTGTTTTGCTTCCATATTTGTTTAAAACAACAATACTTTCTTGTACACCATGGAAATCAATCTGATATTTATGCCTTTTGATCTTCTACAGAGCAAGATGAGATTGCACGGAATAAAAACCCAGAGGATGCTCTGACTTGGGATGATGTTGCAAAGATGAAGTATACGTGGAAAGTGGCAATGGAGACACTAAGAACAATTCCTCCGGTTTTTGGGAGCTTCCGAACAACTACCAAAGACATTGAATATCAAGGCTACCATATCCCTAAAGGCTGGAAAGTAAGTACATAGATGTTCCATAATAAACGGTTTCTTTAATACTTCCCGAGGACTCTATCACACACTAGTAACATGAAAACATGCAGGTCTTCGCCGCGCAAAGTATCACGCATATGGATTCACAATTCTTCCATGAGCCTACAAAATTCAATCCTTCTCGGTTTGAGAAATCTGCTCCTCCATACAGCTACATGCCATTTGGAGGGGGTCCAAGAATGTGCCCTGGAAATGTGTTTGCAAGGGTAGAAACTATGGTGGCCATGCACTATCTGGTAAGGCAGTTCAGGTGGAAAATAACCTATCAAAAGGAAACCTATAAGAGAGATCCAAAGCCAACGCCCATCCTTGGACTTCCAATTAAACTCAACTTGAGACCCCTTGCCCAAAACAGCTAAGCCAACACTATATGCCTAGACAGGTTAACCCCATGGCAAATAAAATTATCGTGCTACATGCATGGTCTACGTTATGAAGACTATTGTAAGAGTTCCCAATGTAAATATGTGTATATCATAAATGTACGCTCTTCCATGCTGGGCTTGTAAGATACTCTTGTAGTTACAATGATTGTAGTATAATGTAAACATGTACTCCCTCCGTTCCAAAATTCTTGTCTTAATTTGTCTAAATATAAATGTATCTAGTCATGTCTTAGTGTTAGATACATCCGTTTCTAGACAAATTTTAAACAAGAATTTTAAAACGGAAATAGTACTTCCTACCTATCGAAAATTCAATACGGGTCATGGTGTCGTACTACCATATGGGTACCATTATCAGACCCGTTGGTCCACATAGGGATCGGTACACACACTACCATATGGGTACCCTTATCAGACAATGTTTAAGCTTTTTGCCTAAAACTTTGCAGATGACATTTAAATGTGACTACAAATACGTAAAAATTTTGTTGGGATTTTTTTAACATTTGAAAAATTATTTTTTGCGTAAGAGCACGTGCTCCTGAAAGTTGAATTGGATTTCCCGTTGTATTGTCTTCAGGTGACGACACAGACGCTGTTGACTGGAGTTGTTACCGATGAGTTGCTATAGACGTAGGCATTAATGTCGATGTCGAGGTAGCCAATCATGGTGATATAACCGTGGTCGATGTGTGATTGTCGTGGATGATAAGCCCGCACAAAGCCGGAGGCGCAAAAAATGCGCTATGACGGAGCTGCAGACGTGGACGATGCACCTTGCGGATGTCAGAGGGTGTCGTCGGCGATGAGTCCGCCGGTTTTGCCAAGACCGGAGGAAGCCCATCGAGCACACATCGGTTTTTCCCGGACCGTGTGGCCATATAGGGTCGTCACTGAAGTGATGTCGTGTCGATGCAGTCGTACTGTCGTGGATGACGCGGTCGATGCCGTCATCGTGACGCGATCATTGCCGTCGTCGAGGTCGCATCTTGCAGAAAGTCTATCAGAGGACGCTAGGTGTCCATCTTGTGGACGAGGCGGCGAAGATGTGTTGATGATGATGATGATGAAGACCACAGTGATGAAGACCTTGGCGATGAAGTATCGACGATGTCGTTACATCAGCATGTCTACTATGATGCGTCGCTTGAAAGCGTCCCTTTGACGACAAAATGTCGATGTCGTGTCGTGCCGCAGAAGTCGATGAAGAATTGCATTTCTTTCCATACCGGCCTTGCATGTGGATGGAGCGTGTTGATGCCGCTTCTCGAAAATATGCTCGACGAAGATTATTTTAGACGATGTAGTCGTACAACTCGGTGTCGCGGCGGCGCAGGGTCGATGGAGATCGCTCGGTGCAGGTGACACTAGTAGAAAATGGCCCATTTGTCCCGGTTCCAGAGGCCCATTTGTCCCGGTTCTGGAACCGGGACTAAAGGGTCGGGACTAAAGCCCTAAACCTTTAGTCCCGGTTTGCTTACGAACCGGGACCAAAAAGGATCCACGTGGCCGCTACGGGAGCCCAGGCAGGAGGACCTTTAGTCCCGGTTTGTAACACCAACCGGGACCAAAAGGCATCCACGCGTCAGCATCTGACAGGAGCTGGGTTTTTTTTAAAAGGGGGGCTTTAGGGGGTTTTGAAGGGTTAATTTAGTGGTTTCATATTGTGTTAGCTAGCTAATAGAGAGAAGTGTTCTCTCTTTTTCTGTGCTTGGTCGACGCTAGCTACTATACCATATAGAGAACTCGACGCTAGCTAGTAAGCAAATGACGGAAAACCATTAATGACACAAGATCTAACAGCTCATCATCATCTTAAGCATACAAAGTTAAAGTCTCATAAAACAAAACAAAAAAGATAAATAACATAGTCCTCCCTCATAGGACCTACTCCTCCCTCTTAGGTAAAATGGCATAAAAAAGAATCACACTAATGTCTCCATGATGAAGCAAAGAGATCCAACGGTCTCCAACTTGTGGCTTGCGATCCTTCTTTATTTGTCCCCATGCTTCAATTTGGAGCCTTCTTGATGGTTTGCGCTAAGTCGAGTATGCAAAAGATAATTCGGGATGGAAGGAGTTTTTATTGTCATATTACCTTCGGGTTGCATCAACGGTGGCACAACTTCATTTGACAATTTCTGTTGAAGAACATAATATATAGTAGCCTAGTTAGCAATGTAATCAATACCATTTATGCAACAATACTGGTATACTTAATTAGCAACTCTTACCAAGATATTTCGTCGAATGTCATCCGCCCTCAACCTATGCACTAGTGTCATGTACAATGTATAATTTGGGCCAGTTCCCAAATTATACGGGAAGATGTCTCTACCAGCTATGGCACCAATAACAAAGTAGATAAGATCATCCTTCTCCTCCCAAGTTAGATGTGATCCATAAGTGTAGTGTGTCGTGTCGATTATGTTCTGTATTTCACTCGAAGAAACAAAATAAGCTGTAAATTAAAAATTAACAAATTTAGTACGCATGAAAACCTAATATTTATATATATATATATATAATGCAAATTACTTGACAAATATGCATGGTTGACAAACTCACATGAAGGTAAAACAGGAAACATATCGACATCCACCCAAATGTCGATGTTTCCTTCAATATGATCTTCGGGACGAAGATCGAAGGTTATTTCCATATCTTCCTGAAATCCATATGCCTTGCAAAGAGCTTCTCAATTTGAGCACCCTATTTCTGTGTTATTAGGTGCATTCATTACTTTCACAAGAAACGTGTGACCATGTTTAGTCCTTAGGTTGGCTGTCCTCGTCTCAAAACTCTCGTGCTCTTCGAAACCGAGCCTCTCCAAGAAATACCGTCTTGCATGATAGGGGCTGAACTAGTCGAATTGTATAAAACGGAAATTACGCGTTGAAGGAAAGAAACAGAAGTCATGCTTAATTACGAAAAAACAGTTGTCGTCGTTGCGTACCATAGAAATATCAAAGTCCTCATAAAGCTTCATGGTGAAGAACCTGCCGTTTCGCAGCCAAGTATGGTCACAAAGACCTTTATTTTCACCGCAAAATTCACACGCTTGGATCCCATCGTCGTCTGATGACGACGACATTTCCTGTGTTTATGATTCAAGAATTACGGCACGGGCTCATAGTTGAAACATTGAAAATCGATCGAAGGAAACTACGAGAAAACTGATCAACACACAGATCACTATTACTCAATATGCAACGGGTTGACTTTAGGTCTGTCGAGTCTTTCCTTCCTAAACTCTCATCTCACGTATATGGTGGGCACTCCCTCTGATATTGCGATCGTCGGTGATGGTGGCTCCTCCATTCGTCCCCGAGTGCATTACACCAAAATGTCTAGCACATGGGAACGAAGGAGAAGCGACCCCCATGACAACAGTCGGGATTCTTCCTCTCTCATATATATATATATGTATATATATATATATATATATACATACATACATATGGTGGACACTCTCCCTCACTGAAAGACACACAATGAGCCGAAACAGACCTAAAGTCAACCCGTTTCATATATCGAGCAATGACATAGAAAAATACCGAAATGACTTGCAAATCACAAATACATTTATAATAAACTTGAATATAATATCACTAATACATCATCCCAAATAATCCAGTTCAAGAATTACGACACGCTTCGGATCTTAATTATTGCGTGTGTGACTTTCGGTACGTTGAGGCTTTCCTTAAATAACTCTCATATCTCATGGTGTGTTGGTGCACACTCTCTCACATTGATACGGTGGTGTATATATGTTGGTGGACACTCTCTCACAGTAATAGTTTGACCGTCCGTGATGGACGCCTCCCCTCTCCTCTTCTTGCGCAATATATCGACGAGTATATCGCGAGGAAGAGAAGAAAGAAGAGGCCCCCCATGACAATAGTAGGGATTCCTCCATCAAGAACACACATGAAAGTTATCTAAGGAAAGCCTCGACGTACCGAAAGTCACACACACATTATACCGATAAAATATCACTAATACATTAATATTTATAATGACCTCGAATATAATATCACTAATACAGATCGAATATCCTAGAATCCAAAATGGAGGACGGTGAACTCGGTTCACTAGCGGTCTCTGAGTCGCCGGCGGTGGACACCCAGAGATAAGGAACCATCACGGGATCATAACTCAAGTGATATCCCTGAAGGATCTACCAGGTATTGTCAAACCGGGCGTCCAACGCCGCCATGTAGCAACGGACGTGCTCGTCCTCCTCCCTGCACGACGACGTACCACCTCCGCGGGTGCCGGCTCCCTCCGCATCGAAAGTGGCCCGCGTGACCGCCACCACAGAAGGTCCGGGTCGACGATGATACCTGCATTCGTCACCAACCTTCGAGCCCGAGAAGGTAGCACCTCCCAGTGCCAGCCCGACGGAGCCCAGTCCTAGACATGGCGCCTATCAAGCAGGCTCTCGCGGACTACTCGACGACGAGGATGCGGGCCGGGCATCGTCGACTAATTTTTCATAAAACCCAAAATCAACATACACATACTAATCTAACATAAACATACTAATCTACTTTAAAAAAGCATAAACATACTAATCTGACATACACATACTAATCTAGCTAACATAAACATACTAATCTACTTTAAAAAAAGCGTAAACATACTAACCTGACATACACATACTAATCTAGCTAACATAAACATATTAATCTACTTTAAAAAAAAGCATAAACATACTAATCTGACATACACATACTAATCTAGCTAACATAAACATACTAATCAAACATGCATACAAATACTAAAAAAGCATAAAAATCAACATATATTTTAAAAAAATTACAATGAGCCGGGGCGACGGTGGCTCCCAGCGGAGGCGGCGACGGGGCGGCGACAGGGCGGCGAAGGGGCGGGGTGGCGACGGGGTGGGGCGGCGACGAGGGCGGCGGGGGAGGCGACGGAGGAGGGGCGGCGACGGGAGCGAGGCACCGATGGGGGAGGCGACGGGGCGGCGAGCGAGGCGACGGAGGTGGCGGGGAAGGCGACGGGGCGGCAATGGGGGCAATGACGGGACGGGAACGGCGATGGCGACGACGGACTCGGGGCGGCCACGAGGGCGAAGTGGAATGAAAACTGCGAATTTTGTTAAGTGCTTGTTATATAGAAGGAGCATTGGTCCTGGTTGGTGGCCCCAACCGGGACAAATTCTACCTTTAGTTCCGGTTTGTCGCACCAACCGAGACCAATGCCCCCCTTTCGTCCCGGTTGGTGTCACCAACCGGAACCAAAGGGCCTGGGTTGGGACCAATGGCCTTGCACAGCGGTGTGTGATGGGAGTTTAGTCCCACCTCGCCAAGCGAACGTTGCCTGAACCTGCTTATAAGTCCCGCCACGCCTGTTACGTTGAGCTCCTCTGATAGTGATAATAGATGTGTTGATACTGAAATTTGGTCTAAATTCAAAAGGCTAGTTAGGTGCCTAACTAGCACTTCGATTTTAGATTGAATTTCAGTGTAAACGCATATATTTTCACTTTTTCTATTTTTTATGTTCTTTCTTTGCATATTAAAAGTTGTTACCAAAAAATACTTTATGAATATTTTTTTTGCTATTAAATTTTTTAACAAAAATAACTTTGATAATTTTAGTTGCATGAATTATATATAATATCAAGTTTCTTTCGAAGTATCGTGTACAAAACGGACAGTCTCTTTCGAAGTATCGGGGTTTCGAACGAAAACTCATCGGTTACAAAAGGCATTTCATTTTCTTCAACTTATTTGAACTCCAGACTTTTCGTGTGTTCAAAATGTATCATTCTAAGCCACATCATCAATTTTTCAACCCTTTCTGACCTCATTTGATTTTTTTCATGCATTTACTGTTTTTTTGAGCTAAATGATCCTGAAATTGAAAAACACTTCAAATGAACTCTGAAAAGGTTGAAAGTTGGCATGGTATCATCATTTCACCCACATAGCATGCGCTAAAAAGTTGAGAGGGTTACGGCAAAAGCAGGATGCACTTCGCGTACAAAACGGACAGACTATTTCGAAGTATCGGGGTTTCGGACAGAAACTCATCGGTTAGAAAAGACATTTCATTTTCTTGAACTTATTTGAACTCCAGCCTTTTTGTGTGTTCAAAATGCACCATTCAAAGTCACATCATCAATTTTTAACCCTTTCTGACTTCATTTGATATTTTTCATGCATTTACTGATTTTTTGAGCTAAATGACCCTGAAATTGAAAAGCACTTCAAATGAACTCTGAAAAGGTTGAAAGTTGGCATGGTATCAACATTGCACCCACATAGCATGTGCTAAAAAGTTGGAAGGTTATGGCAAAAACACGATGCACTTCGCGTACAAAACGGACAGTCTCTTTCGAAGTATCGGGGTTTCGCACAGAAACTCATCGGTTACAAAAGGCATTTCATTTTCTTGAACTTATTTGAACTCCAGTTTTTTCGTGTGTTCAAAATGCACCATTCAAATACACATCATCAATTTTGAACCCTTTCTAACTTCATTTGATATTTTTCATGCATTTACTTTTTTTGAGCTAAATGACCCTGAAATTGAAAAACACTTTAAATGAAGTATGAAAAGGTTGAAAGTTGGCATGGTATCATCATTTCACCCACATAGCATGTGCTAAAGAGTTGAGAGGGTTACGGCAAAATCAGGATGCACTTCGCGTACAAAACGGACAGACTCTTTCGAAGTATTGGGGTTTCGAACGGAAACTCATCGGTTAGAAAAGGCATTTCATTTTCTTGAACTTATTTGAACTCCAAGCTTTTTGTGTGTTCAAAATGCACCATTCAAAGCCACATCATCATTTTTAACCCTTTCTGATTTCATTTAATATTTTTCATGCATTTACTGATTTTTTTGAGCTAAATGACCCTGAAATTGAAAAGCACTTCAAATAAAGTCTGAAAAGGTTTAAAGTTGGCATGGTATCAACATTTCACCCACATAGCATGTGCTAAAAAGTTGGGAGGGTTATGACAAAAGCAGGATGCACTTCGTGTACAAAACAGACAGTCTCTTTCGAAGTATTGGGGTTTCGGACGGAAACTCATCGGTTACAAAAAGCATTTCATTTTCTTGAACTTATTTGAACTCCAGGATTTTCGTGTGTTCAAAATGCACCATTCAAAGCCACATCATCAATTTTCAACCTTTTCTGACTTCATTTGATACTTTTCATGCATTTACTTTTTTGAGCTAAATGAATCTGAAATTGAAAAGCACTTCAAAAGAAGTCTGAAAAGGTTGAAAGTTGGCATGGTATCATCATTTCACCCACATAGCATGTGCTAAAAGGTTGAGAGGGTTACGGCAAAAGCAGGATGCACTTCGCGTACAAAACGGACAGACTCTTTCGAAATATCAGGGTTTCGGACGGAAACTCATCGGTTACAAAAGGCATTTCATTTTCTTGAACTTATTTGAACACCAAGCTTTTTATATGTTCAAAATGCACCATTCAAAGCCACATCATCAATTTTCAACCCTTTCTGACTTCATTTGATATTTTTCATGCATTCACTAATTTTTTGAGCTAAATGACCCTGAAATTGAAAATCACTTTAAATGAAGTCTGAAAAGGTTGAAAGTTGGCATGGTATCAACATTGCACCCACATAGCATGTGCTAAAAAGCTGGGAGGGTTACGGCAAAAGCAGGATGCACTTCGCGTACAAAACGGACAGTCTCTTTTGAAGTATCGGGGTTTCGAACGGAAACTCGTCGGTTAGAAAAGGTATTTTTTTTCTTCAACTTATTTGAACTCCAGGCTTTTTGTGTGTTCAAAATGCACCATTCAAAGCCACATTATCAATTTTCAACCCTTTCTGACTTCATTTGATATTTTTCATGCATTTACTGATTTTTTTGAGCTAAATAGCCCTGAAATTAAAAAGCACTTCAAATGATGTCTGAAAAGGTTGAAAGTTGGCATGGTATCAACATTTCACCCACATAGCATGTGCTAAAAAGTTGGGAGAGTTACGGCAAAAGAAGGATGCACTTCGCGTACAAAACGGCAATCTCTTTCAAACTATAGGGGTTTCGGACGGAAACTCATCGGTTAGAAAAGGCATTTTCATTTTCTTGAACTTATTTGAACTCCAGGCTTTTTGTGTGTTCAAAATGCACCATTCAAAGCCACATCATCAATTTTCAACCATTTCTAACTCCATTTGATATTTTTCATGCATTTACTGATTTTTTGAGCTAAATGACCCTGAAATTGAAAAGCACTTCAAATGAAGTCTGAAAAGGTTGAAAGTTGGCATGGTGTGTGCGTGCTTGTTGCCAATGATGACAACCCACTTTTTTGTTGCATATTGTTCTCGGCCACAATCGGAATTTATGAAAACCTGAATTGAAAAGCACTACAAATATATAATAGCTAGAGAGATATGTAATATATAATAGTTCAGATATCCATTACAGAAAGTACTCGTCCAAGCGAACACTACTATCTAGTCTGAATCAGAAGAATATCCGCCCCATGGTGGTGGTGGTGCGAGGTGACTCTGTCCGTAGTTCACGGTTCGAATCTTGCGGTACAATTCATATGCAACATATGCATTTTTTGCTGCATACTCAATGTTCATAGGCTGAAGTGGGGTCCTCTCCCACTCTTTGTGTTGCGCCGGGGGAAATTTGGTCTTCATATCTCCGTAATAGTCGTCGATCAAGGCGACTGCCATAGAAGCCATCGAAGTCCTCTTATACCGAAGCCTGAATATGTCTTGAATATCAATAAGGCAGTCAGCTGATATCTCAATACCGAAGTTGCGCCTCATCTTCAGCTTGTCATTCCTTACATCAACGCTAGCAAAATGTATGCCGCTGCATAGGAAGTTCATGAGTGCTGGGCAGTGCTTGTCGCTACTGCAACATCAACAAATTAAAATGGAACAAATGTTAAATAGTGTTGCAACAAGTATATTTCGGCAGAATTATAATATGCAACTATATAAAGGAAAATTATTTCGCTGCAACAAAAGAGGAAGACGCAGAGTTTTTGCTCCCGGGCTCATTGAGCCCGATGAACAGTAATTAATATCATAAAAAAATCGAAAGTTATTTCACTACAACTTAAGACAAATTGATCTTTGCCATAGGATTCAAAATAGAACATATATATTGCTATATCCTATATATATATATATATGTAATTTTCATATCCTATGAATTGATTAAGAAAGCCTAAATTAACTATATGACATATATGTTCTCCCACGTTTTGCAACAAGGAAAATTGTTATTCACTACAAACTTAAAAAAAATATTGATCTTTCCAATAGGATTCAAAATGCAACATATTTCTATCCTATGTAATTTTCATAATAATCTATAAATTATTAATTGATCAAAGAAAACCCTCAAAACTCACCTTGCCCATTGGAAGATAATCACATGTTTCTTGAAACATAGCTGGATGACGGCAACATTGTCTTGCTTGACCGTGTACTCGAGATCAAGCCCTATGAACTTGTCTTTCTCATCCGCCACTTCAAGTCATTTGTATAAAAGGGAAAGAAAACGCGGTACCATGATGTTGTCGTTCGTGTAGACGACATCGAGATTGGTCGTGCCATGTGCGAGCACCTTCCCGTAGCGAGTGATTGGATTCATGGTAGAAGATATGGGAAAAAAGAGAGGAGAATGGAGGAAAAGAAGAGAGGAGAATGGAGGAGAAGAAGAGAGGAGAAGAAGAGAAATGGGCGAAGCGATCGGAACAGTTGCCTCTTCCTCGAACCGCGAAATGTCGTGGGATGCGAACCGTTTGAACCTTTAGTCCCGGTTTGAGCCACCAACCAGGACTAAAGAGGCTCGCACCAGGCGAAAGGTCACCCTCTTTGGTCCCGGTTCTAGCCACGAACTGGGACCAATGGTTATGGGCCAGGAACGAGACACATTGGTCCCGGTTCATGTATGAAACCGGATCCAAAGGTGTCATACGAACCGGGACCAATGCCCCACGTGGCCCGCCTGACCCCCTGGCCTCCCAAACCGGGATTGTTGCTCCCATTAGTCCCGATTCATGATTGAACCGGGATTAATGGGCTGGTCGGCCCGAACCGATGCCCTGTTTTCTACTAGTGTGATGTCATGCTGATGCGATGCAAGTAGATGGATGTAGTCCTTCGGCTAGATGTCGGATGTCGTTCGTGGTAGTACGAGGCGCTGAACTCGAGGGAATCCAGGAGTCCACCCTCCCATGATACACGCCCCTCCCATGATACACGTCGTGCAACTCGGCTGACACGTATGGACGCGCAGAGTGTCCAAGCCATGAACGGAGATATTTTACGCCACATCCACATATATATGAACGTGCAATGGATCTCCATGGATCCATCCAACGCATGCACGGCTGCTGCGTGTATGGCCGTAGGTGCCGATCTGGCAGGCCGCACGAGTGCAGATCATACACCCGCTGGAGGGCTTCAGATGATCGTGCGTCTCGCGGTGACTGCAGCGTATGATGTAGAGCCCATGCACGCACAGCTGGGCAGATTGTCGATGTAGAGCCCATGCGCGCATGCTGTTGGTTGTCGTTGCGGGCCAGAATTCTTCCCCGTCGATGTAGATCCGATCACATCCCTGTTGGAGAAGCCGGCGGCTTCTCTTCTGGAATGCGCTCGCGCGATGCCTGCTGGTGCGCGACGTATGCGGACAGCTGCTTGGCGTTGTAGCTAAATCTGAGAACGGTTTCATAATTGAACCATGCTTAAACCATATATCCCTATATGTATCTCTCAAAATCAAACTTAAACCATACCCGTTTAATGTCATTTTCGGCCCAACCAAACCGAACACATTATTTTTCCCACCCAAACCTATTTAAACCCAATACATAACCGTGGGTTTAAACCGCATACATAACTATGGGTTTACTTCAATGTACATATAATTGCACAAGTTGACATGTTAAGAAGCAAATAAAATAGAAAATACATAAATGCATCTACAACAGTTTGGGAACAAAGTTATCCTTAAGATACAATCAACACACAACATGAGAGAAAAAGACAATGCCCATGGCTGAAAAGCTCAATGGTAAGTGTATTAAAGCCAATTGCTTAGCCAAAGCACACGCAAACACTTCCTAATTGCATATGGTGTTTCCCCATAATACAGAATTAAATAGTGCATGCGGATCAAAGATACTCGTTGTCGGTGGGTCGTTGGTTATTGCACATAACCAATGTTCAAAAACCGGTTTGGACCCATAGTTTATAACCGCTAATAACCAAACTGATTAAACCCATAACCAACTATACACAAACTGGTTTCTCCACATACCCAAACCAAAACCAAACTAAAAAAAGGCTCAACACAATAAAACCTAAACCAATCAAACCCAGCGTAAGAACTGAACCGTTTCACCCGGTTTTTTAATAACCATTCTCAGGTTTAGTTGTAGCATCGAGTCCCCTGGCGAGGCCGCTGCTTCGACGATGAACGTCGTGTGCACCGGCTGAACAGGGATCTGTAGATGGATGCAATCTGGTTGCATGGGGCTCGTCGTGCACTCGACGTGCATCCAGCCTTGTGTGCGACGCGGTGCTGCTGTCATGGTCGTCTGCGGCGCCGACGGAAAACCGATCTAGGAGCAGACGCAGGGTAGAAGATTTTTGCCAAACTAATAACTGCTAATTTTCTCACCGGAGGGATTGGTTTATTTGTGGCTAATGAAAAAAAAAATCTAATCGAACACGTAGAACTATGATCTAATCTAATCTATGGGAGTCGATCTCATCTTTGATTTTGATCGGATGTCGTGCCCCCGGGGAGAGAAGATTAATCTCTTCGGGGGCGGCGTGCTGCGGAAGTGGTAAAGGAATCTAGGATCGGCGTCGTGAGACTAACCGCTCTAATACCATGTGAAAATTGCAGGATGGCTAATATTGTGTTCTGTTGTTGTATTGATCTAACCCTTATAGGGGTATATATAGTACATGCGAGAGGAGAGAGACTTGGAATACAAGACAAGTCATAGTAGTTTAACCTATTCTATCTCTATCTCCTTATCTCTATCTTAAACACATTGATATTCTAACAGAAAATAGAGATTACAAGATGATGCACTGGGGCTGTTCCAGGATGGTATGGCAATAGCGAAATATAATCCTTAAACAGTGTACATCCTTGTTTGGGAAAACGCAAATGTAGCTCAAACTGAATGTAGCAGCTGGAAGTGCAACGAAATGTTGACAGGAAGTTCAGTTAGTACCTAGAAGTT
Source organism: Hordeum marinum (assembly GCA_022496015.1). NCBI lineage: Eukaryota > Viridiplantae > Streptophyta > Magnoliopsida > Poales > Poaceae > Hordeum > Hordeum marinum. Next base: position 453,232,704 of record CM039675.1, on the reverse strand, counting down.
GTTCATTTTGGTGTTATCTGATTTTCGCAAAAAATAATAATCCTTTAATCAGTTGGAAACCTCAAGGTTTATAACTCATGTAATTGTATCAGAGAAACAACTTTACAAACAACCCGAGTAATGATCGATGCACACATCTTTAGCTGGTTCCATGGAAATACATCAAATCTTTACGTATGGGAACATCACAAGCATTTCATAGTCCAAAATCACATAAACTGTACAGAAACTACATATCTGAACTACAAAAACCTGCAGAAAATCACATAAACTGTACAGAAACTACATATGTAATCTACGAACTACACTTTGAAGAGATTGTAGTAAAACAGAGGGCAAAGGAAGAGAGACGAGCTAGATGCTTTCAGAAAATTCCCAATCATGCACATCTTCACGTGACGATGCACAGCAAAACATGAGTTAATCCTCAATTACTTTAAACCTGCAGAAAATATAAAATGAGGAACAAAAACTGGTAATGTTCTTAGAAAGTTCCGTCAGATACTTAAGTGCCCTTTTATTTGAGTTAGTTTATTACAAATGGAGGATTTGAGGGACTATATAAAGTGCAGTTCATTCAACATATGATGCTCACACAATCACACTAATTCCATGCAATGTGGCGCGACAGAGCTTCACAATGTTATACTGGCATGGTCGAACATCAGCCCTTTGAGGAACTCATGGTAGGCGGTTCTCACGGTACTGTAGCTAGAGGAACCTGCGAATCTCCTAAGACCCTCTCCTTTAACCTCCTTATTTTCTGAATTTTTTAAACAAATCACAAAAATGAAACAAAACTCAATGTAATTGATAGCAACTACTCCCACAAGCTTCTGGTGCCTAAATCATGCAGCAAAACTATTTAGAACCAAATAAATTTGACATGCAAACTCATTTTTATGGTGAGCTACATCAGAAAAACAAGAAAATTATAGACCCCTAGAGGAAATACTAATTATACCAATGGAAGAGTCACATACTGATGAGGATATGTACCTAGGATAGGGTCCTAGGCAAGGCCTACATACCCTACCTAAGGACACTACATTGGAGGACTTGAAGATCAAGCATAAGCTTCCGACTGGATTCCATGAGACGTTCAAGTCACTCGACATTCAATCCACTCGGAGTCTTCTTCCTTCACTCGACAGTCGCCTGTCACTCGGTAGACCTCATTCTCAGTCGACACCAGAAGACCACGAGCCACCATCAGCAGGCCAACGGACAATCATTAGTCCTTCGTCATTAGTAGCATTTATTATGTACGTTACGAGTAACGCCAGTCCTTAAACCCACGATCGGACCCTTAGATGCCGGGCACTTATAAGGGGCATCGAACTCTATATAAGCCGCCCCTTCCCTCTGGCACAAGGGTTCACAACCATTGTAATCTTAACACTCCACACGACATAAGCTCCCGAGCACTGAGACGTAGGGCTGTTACCTCCACGAGAGGGGCCTGAACTCATATATCCATGTGTACATCCTCGCCGTAGCTAGGACTCTGCCCTCTCCCTTCGTGCCCCTACCTTCTACTGTCAGGCTCATTCCCACGACAGTTGGCGCCCACCGTGGGGCAGGCGTCTAAGCGACTTCCGGTGAGGTTGCATTTTTCATCCTTCGACATGTCTCCCGGCGGTGTTTTCGCTCTGGGACACGAGATCTGTTTCGGTGCGCTCACCTTTGTTACTAACGATTCGGCATGGCTTCAGGAAGCGTCTCTCGATGTTGAGGCGCTCCCAGTCCGCGGGGCCACGCACTTCCACGCGAGTTCCTGCGGCATGTTGTTGCATCAGCCGTCGACTCCCTATACGTCGGCTCCCCTCGCTGTTCGCAATCGCTAGCGGTCCGACCGCTCACGGCTCCAGTGCTGGGTCAAGCTAGTAGTGGCGCGTCAAATTTCTTCTCCACAGATCACAGCGCTCGAGCCTGCCGAGTCTCTTCACGGCATGTTCGAGTCGGATTCCGATCCGTCCGATATCCCTTCTGAGTGCGAGAGATGCGATCCAGCATCAGAGGTCCTTATGGCAGGCTCTCATCAGAGCCCGCCGCCGGGCTTTGGCCATGGCAAGCGTGATGATGGTCGTGCGTCGAGTGAACATCCACGTCGCTAGGGGGAGGTTCTTCATACCCCCATCGTTGGCACGACCGTTGAGGCCCAGGCCTTGGAGGCCATGCGCATTCGGCTGGAAGAGCTCCAGTGAGAACTCGACGAGCTTGCTCGCCAGCGTCCACCTGTTGCCGGTCGACGGCAGCGACAGCTGTTCCTGACTGGCTCCCGCAACGATGTTGAGGTATATCGAACTCCTATGTTAAATGTTGCCGCTACTGCTGGGATAGCAGATTTCATTCAGCCGTCGTGGTCAGAGGCTGGAAGAGGGTTGATGCAGATTAAAGCACTGTTAGATGCAGCACAGCATCATAATTCTCTAGTTTCACAGTCCCGCAACAGGATACATAGCAACTCACCCAGGGCCGAAACCGTTCAGTCGGCACACAACCCTGGACCGCGCCTGCGTCATAGGGGTGGGGGCTTTCGCGAGGATCAGGTCAGAGATCAGTTTCACCGTGAAGACCACCGTCGAGTTCCCGCTCCTCCGCAGGGCAGTCCGCACATGCCCCAGCACCCGGACAATAGGCGCTCGTTCGGTGATGAGCGGAATGCGGAGTTTGATGCTTGAGATCTCCTCACCCAGAAGCGGATCGACAAGGGCAGAGCCTAGAGAGAAGGCTAAGATAGAGACTTTCCGAGTGGTAGCTCAGCCGTGATTTCTGGTCCTGAGTGTTTTAGCAGAGCCATCCGTTCTATGGAGATTTCCCCCAACTTCAGGTTGGCGGCTGGGATCGGAAAATTTTCTAGTGAGTCCAAACCAGAGACTTGGTTAGATGATTACCGAGTGGCTGTACAGATTGGTGGCGGCAACGACAACGTCGCAATGAATCACTTGTCCTTGATGCTAGATGGTTCAGCTCGAGCTTGTTGAATCGCTTGGCTCCTTCTAGTATATATTGCTGGGAGGATTTTGCCCGAGTGTTTATCCGAACCTTTGAGGGTACTTGCAAGCGTCCTGTAGGTCTGTTCAACTTACATCATTGTGTCCAGAAACCCGATGAAACTTTGAGAGACTATATTCAATGGTGGTCCACTTTGCATCATAGAGTGGAGAATGTGTCAGAGCACCAGGTTGTGTGTGCTTTCAAGGCCGGTGTGAAATACAGGGAGCTGTACCTGAAGTTCGGGCGCACGGGTGATATTTCACTCGGCAAGATGATGGAAATCGCCACTCGGTACGCCAATGGCGAGGAAGAAGACCGCCTCCATATCGACAAAGGAAAGGCAGTCGCCAATGAGGCTGGTGGCAATAACAATCGGAAACAGAACCGAAAAGCTGAAGGTCCGGTGCAAGCAGAAGCAGCAGCACTGGCGACCCAATCAAGAAACAAGGGCAAGGCTAAAGCATAGTATGCCCCCAAGAAAGTAAAAAATTAGTCAGGAACTGATATCATGGATCAGCCGTGTGTAGTTCACACGAGGAAAGATGGGGAAGGCAATGTGATTTTGCCCAAGCACACCACTCGACAGTGTCAGACCCTTATCCAGCAATTCAAGGGGGACCTGCCGAGTGATAAATCTCCTGAGAAGGGTGATGAAGATAAAGATAAAGAAACATTCCCGGATGTCACTGCTACCCTTGTGATTTTTGCTGATGTCGAGAGCAAGAGTCGTCTGAAAGTCATCAACAGAGAAGTCAACATGGTTGTACCTGCTACTCTCACCTACCTCAAGTGGTCCCAGTATGCCATCACATTCGACCAAACAGACCATCCTGCTCATGTGGCCACTCCTGGTTGACAGGCTCTCGTAGTTGATCCGGTGGTGGGGGCACTCGACTCAGAAAGGTCCTCATGGATGGTGGCAGCGGCCTGGACATTCTTTATGCAGATACCCTGAAGGGGATGGGCATTTTGATGTCCCGACTGAGTGAAAGCAACATGCAATTTCACGGGGTCATCCTAGGGAAGAAGGCCAAGTCACTCGGCCAGATAGCATTGGATGTGACATTCGGGAACGACAAAAATTTCCAAAAAGAAAAGATGACGTTTGAAGTCGTGGATTTCCAGAGTGCCTACCATGCCATTTTGGGTCGACCCGCGTATGCACGTTTCATGGCCCAACCATGTTACGTGTATCTCAAGTTGAAGATGCCAGGCCCTAAGGGCGTGATCACAGTCACTGGCAATCGACAGCGGGCCGAAGAATGCCTCCAACAAGGCTCCAAGATCGCCGATCACCAGATGGCCAAGGTTGAGATGGAAGAGTACAAGAAAACCGCTAACCCTGCTGATTTTCTCCGTGCAAAGAAGCCGGCTTCTGAGTCGGCATTTCAGTCGGTAGGGGAAGTGAAGAAAGTGCACATCCACCCGACAGATCCTACTGCTACCCCGACGAATATCTCATCAACACTCGACAGCAAATAGGAAGCCGAGCTCATCCAGTTCCTCCGTGAGAACTGGGATATCTTCGCATGGAAGCCTGCTGGCATGCTGGGGGTTCCCAGGGAGCTGGTTGAGCACCATCTGAGAGTGAATCCGAAAGCCAAACCCGTTAGGGAGCATTTGCGTTGTTCAGCGGCGGAGAAGCTCAAGGCAATCGGCGAAGAAGTGGCCCGTCTCTTGCAAGCCAAGTTCATTCGGGAGATTTACCCCTCCGAGTGGCTCTCGAATGTTGTGATGGTGCCAAAGAACGATAAGTATTTGCGCCGCATAGATCAAATTGTTGACTCGACTGCGGCGTGCGAGCGTTTATCGTTTCTGGATGCTTACTCTAGGTACCATCAGATCTGTCTGTATGGCCCAGAGAAAATAAAGACAGCTTTCATCACCCCATTAGTGTGTCTCAGCTAAATCACTATGACATTCGGTCTCAAAAATGCTGGCGCAACTTTTATGCGCATGATTTAGAAATGTTTACTCAACCAGATCCCTCGGAATGTCAAGGCATACATGGATGATATAGTGGTCAAGTCTCGCAAAGGTTCCGACCTGCTGGCCGACTTGGCCGAAACATTCACCAATCTAAAGAGATTCGACATAAAGCTGAATCCGGCCAAGTGTACTTTCGGCGTCCCTGGCGGCAAATTACTCGGTTTTCTCATTTCTAAATGGGGGATCGATGTCAACCCTGAGAAAATCAGCGCCATTACCCAAATGAAGACTCCCATGCGAGTGCATGACGTTCAGAAGCTCACAGGTTGCTTGGCAGCATTGAGTCGATTCATTTCTCGTCTTGGTGAGAAGGCTCTGCCTTTATATCAATTGATCAAGAAGTCCGACACGATCGAGTGGACTCCCGAAGTCGAAGCAGCGTTTGTTGAGCTCAAAGCCCTGCTCTCCACCCAGGCGGTGCTTGCCGCTCCTGGCAGCAAAGAGCCCTTGCTCCAGTACAGTGTGGCCACAAATCAGGTCGTCAGTACAGTGCTAACTGTTGAGCGGGAAGAGGAGGGTAAAGCTTATAAAGTCCAGCGGCCAGACTATTATGTCTCAGAAGTTTTGTCCCCCTCAAAGCAAAGATATCCACACTATCAGAAGCTGGTTTATGGTATTTACCTATCAGCGAAGAAGGTGGCGCATTATTTCCAAGACCACTTGATTTCAGTCGTAAGTGATGCTCCTTTGTCCGAGATTTTCAATAATCGAGACGCATCAGGTCGAGTGGCTAAATGGGCAATTGAGCTTGGACACTTTGACATCTGTTTCGAAGCCAAAAAAGCAATCAAGCCCCAAGCATTGGTAGATTTCATGACCGAGTGGATTGAACAGCAACAGCCAATCCAAGTTCACTCGACGCATTGGACCATGTTCTTTGACGGCTCTAAAATGTTGAATGGGTCCGGTGCTGGTGTTGTCTTGATATCTCCTAGGGGTGACAAGCTCAGCTATGTCTTGCAAATTCACTTCGTTTCCTCCAACAATGAGGCCGAATATGAAGCACTTTTGTATGGGTTGCGCATGGCTATCTCACTCGGCGTCAAGCGCCTGATGGTTTATGGCGACTCGGATCTGGTGGTGAATCAAGTGATGAAAGAATGGGATGTTCGAAACCTCGCTATGATTGGGCACTGCAATGCAGACCGAAAGTTGGAGAAGAAATTCGAAGGCCTGGAACTTCATCATGTTCCCCGACTGAAAAATCAGGCGGCCGACGAGCTATCCAAGATTGGGTACACTCGACGACCTGTCCCTAGTGGTGTGTTCTTAGAGCACTTGCACACTCCTTTGGTACAAGAAGATCCTTTCACCAAAGATCCCCCACAAGCTTTGAGTTCCACTGACCCGACAGAAGTCGATGTCCCTTTAGTGATTGATTTGGTCATGGAGATTCTAGTTGTCACTCCCGATTGGACTGTGCCTTACATTGCCTATATCCTCATACAAGAGCTCCCTGAAGATGAAACAGAGGCTCGACAGATTGTGCGCAGGTCCAAGGCTTTTACTATGATGGGAGATCAATTGTTCAGGGAGAGTGCGACTGGCATTACGTAGCGCTGCACTTCCCCCGAGGAAGGTCGAATGATTCTGGATGAGATCCACACGGGAACTTGCGGTCATCATGCGTCCTCACGGACGATTGTCGCCAAAGCGTACAAAGCTGGTTTCTTCTAGCCCCGGGCTAATGAGATGGCAAAAGACATCGTCGATCACTGTGATGGATGCCAGTTCTATGCAAACTTGTCACACAAGCCAGCCTCTGCTCTGAAGACAATTCCCCTGGCCTGACAATTTGTTGTTTGGGGACTCGACATGGTTGGTCCCTTTCGAACGGGAAAAGGTGGTTTCACTCATTTGCTGGTTGCAGTCAACAAGTTTACCAAATGGATAGAAGCCAAGCCCATCAAGAAATTGAAATCCCGTACGGCTGTTACATTCATGAGAGAGATAATTTTCTGATACGGCGTTCCTCACAGCATTATCACAGATAACGGCACCAACTTTGACTTGGAAGAGTTCAGAAACTTCTGCACATCTGAGGGCACTCGGGTAGATTATGCATCTGTCTCTCACACGCAAACCAATGGGCAAGTCGAGCGAGCCAATGGCCTCATCTTGCAAGGTCTTAAGCCTCGTCTCATGCGCGACCTGGATCATGCCGTTGGTGCCTGGGTAACTGAGCTATCGTCTGTGTGATGGGGCCTAAGAACTACACCAAATCGGTCGACTGGACGGACTCCCTTAGTCCTGGTCTATGGTGCTAAAGCTGTCTTGCCGAGTGACTTGTTTCACAATTCTCTTCGAGTGGAACTGTATTCTGAGGCTGAAGCCGAACAGGCTAGGCAGGATGGTGTAGATCTCCTGGAGGAAGAACGAGAGATGGCTTTGATCCGGACTACTGCCTATCAGCAGGATCTGCGGTGCTTCCATGCGAAGAATGTCAAGAGTCGATCGTTTCATGAGGGAGACTTGGTGCTCCGAGTGAATCAACACCGACCTCACAAGCTTGCTCCTGCATGGGAAGGTCCTTTCGGCATCACTAAAGTGCTGAACAACGGAGCTTATCATCTGTATAATCTCATGAAGCGAATAGATGAGCCACGAGCTTGGAATGCAGATCTGCTTCGACGTTTTTATACTTAAGAGACAGAAGAATCTTCCGGTGTAATAAGAATACTTCATCAATGCAATTCAAATTTCTGCAATACATATTGTCGACTCCAATCGTATAGTTTCACTCTTGGGAATACTCCGAGTGTTGAGCAGTCCTCTCACTCGGGGGCTTAGCTGTGATCATGCTTTCGCCTAAGTTGAAAACCTTGTCGGGTGGATAGCAGTCCATTCACTTCACGTCTTAGCTGTGAATCGACATTCGCCTAAGTTCGAAAAAACTTTGAGCGATGAGGAATCCTCACACTCGGGGGCTTAGCTGCGAACATGCTTTCGCCTAAGTTGAAAACCCTATCGGGTGGATAGCAGTCCATTCACTCGACGTCTTAGCTGCGAATGGACATTCGCCTAAGTTCGAAAAAACTCCGAGTGATGAGTAATCCTCACACTCGGGGGCTTAGCTGCGAACATGTTTCGCCTAAGTTAAAAACCCTGTCGGGTGGATAGCAATCCATTCACTCGACGGCCTATTTGTGAATCCATCTTCACTTAGGATCAAAAATATTCCGAGTGTTGAGCAGTCCTCACACTAGGGGGCTTAGCTATGAACATGTTTTCGCCTAAGCCTAAAAACAAACTCAGTCGAACAAACGATTGAAAACCAAATACAGATAAAATCCAAAGGATAAATCACGGATAAATGTTTCGTAAAGAAGCAAATGTGCTCAGGACTAAGGCCTGAATCAAGTTTTAAGGGACACAGTTTCACTCGGCATACCAAGGCGAATAAAAGTGTTTCTTATTAAGGTCAAGTTTTTCAGTCATCCGATGGACTGGCTGGCTCGACAAAAGTGTCCAAGTCGATGCCATCTGCGATTTTGGTAGCTGTGTCGATGAAGGTATCCATGAAGTCCTCAAACTGAAGCTTCTTTGTGTTAACCACTCGGTGCTCCTTTAGCTTTTCCTCCCTCACGTCTCTACAATGGACCCTAACGAGTGATAGCGCCACGTCGGCACGCAGCAAGCAGTAGACTTCTTCCATGCCTGCACTCGACTTGGAAGGTCATTCAAATGGGCCATCATGGAGTTGAGGTCGAGCCGAGGAGTGTCCTCAAGCCACAACTCCTTATCAATCCTCTCCATCATAGATTTCAGTTGGACAAGATATGCATGAGCGCCCTGGAGCTGGAAATTGAGTCTGAGCATGTTCATGGCCACCGCGTCTGCGATAGGAGACTTGGTGGGGTCCAGGTTGGGCTCAATCTCTTCTATCTCCTTTTCGAAGTCTTGGCAGGATTCTGTTAAAGAGAAGGAATGGGAGGAGAGTCGGTGAGGTACGATCTTCATGAATTTTACAAAGTTTAGTCGACAAGAGACACTCACCGTCGAGCATGATGTACATCTTCCTCGAGAATTCGCCCAGATGCCCCTCCAGGTCGTTGCTCCTTTTGTTCAGCTGCTCAGCCCTTTTGACGAGGTCCACGCGCTCTTGCTTCAGCTTTGCATTCTCCTCCTCCAGCTTCTAGGCAGCCGCCAGCTTTCGATCTGCAGTCTCGGTTTTGTCCTTGGCCACCCGTTGGGTGTCGGCGAGTGCTTTGTCCTTGTCCTCCAGCGCCTTCTTCATGGAATCTAAAGAAACAACATTGTGAGTCGCTCTTGGAGTCGACGATTTTCATTGTACACGTCTGTTCGAGTGAGAGAACTCGGTTCAAAGCATGAAAAGTGAAGATAGGAATGCAGAGAGTCAACAGTAGTTACCTCCGAGAGATTTCAGCTCAGCCCGCGCTCGCTCCAGAGCATTGTTGGAGGCTTCCAGATCCACGCGCAGTCGGTTCCTATGATCCTCAAGATCCTTGTACTGCATTCCAAGTTTGCAAGTCCTCTGAAACCAACAAAAGAAAGAAATTCAATCGACAAAGTAATACCAAGGACGGTCGACTGGGTTATGAATACCGTCGAACGCCTATCTTACTATCCTGGAACAGCGTCATATAATGGTTGACCTATGATGTCCATGAAGCCCATGTTTAGGGGAAGAAGAATTCAAGCAAAAAGTCCACCCGACATGTCGAGTGGCTCTGGCGCTATGCGTGCCGTAAACAAATTCAAAACAGTCTCTATTAAGACCCCCGCCGGTGCAAGCACTCGACGGCGGTCTCGGGGACTACACCCAGTGGGTGCACTCAGAGTGTCCCCACTGAGATGGTTAACACTCGACCTGTCGAGTAACTCGTCAAAAAAAATATGCACTCGACATGTCGAGTGCCTCCAGTACTACGCGTACGACGGAAATCCCAATTTCAAGTTTTCAAGACTATGGCTTATCATCTGCGATTAGCAGTAGGCTCGGGGACTACACCCAGTGGGTGCACTTAGCGTGCCCCCACTGGTTACTGAAACGTTCGACATGGTCAGCCCTGTCAGAACATTCATTCGTCACTCGACCCGTCGAGTGACGCGCCTCCCTGTTCTGTGAAGTTCAATCTATCCTTATGTAGCGTCATATCATGGTTTATCAATAATATCCATGAAACCTACAAGGTAGCTTCGGAGTGGTGTGATCAAAGGAAAAATGTATCCCGTATACAACAAACTCTAAGACCCCGGCCAGTGCAAGCACTCGACAATGGTCTCGGGGACTACACCCAGTGGGTGCACTTAGCGTGCTCCCACTGGATCTGCCAATTCTCAATCAGTCGAGTGGGAGGAAACATCCGTCATTGGAATATCCGTCACTCGATCCGTCGAGTGACACGCCCCTCCCCACTCTGTGAACTGCAGTCTATCCTTATGTAGCGTCATATCATGGTTTATCAACGATATCCATGGAACCTACAAAGTAGCTGCGAAGTGGTGCGACCAAGGGCAAACGTATCAAGCATACGACAAGCTCTAAGACCTGCCGATGCAAGCACTCGACAGTGGTCTCGGGGACTACACCCACTGGGTGCACTCAGAGTGCTCCCACTAAGACGGTTACCACTCAATCCGTCGAGCGGCCCGTCAGAAAAAAAAAATGCACTCGACATGTTGAGTGACTCTAGTACTACGCGTACTATCCATCCAAAACCTACTAGACTAAGACCTGACCTATTCGATTGGAGAAATTTCAAACATTCTACAAGTGGAAAATAAGCACCCACTGGGTGTATACTCAAGAAAACACAGGAATTCAATCGGAAATGTACTTACAATCGAACTTACTCGGACATTGGTGCGGAGGGCCGCGCTGACATCGTAAGCCAGCTTGCTGGCCTCGTATGCCTCTTTGGTTCGCAACATTATCTGCTCTGCCTGGATCATAGCCTCCTTCGCAGGTCCAATCTGATCTTCCGGGACGCGATGCATAGAGAAAGCCGTCATGGGCGGGATCATCATAGTTGCTGGAGCAGCCGAAGCAGTCTGAGCAGGTCTGGTTGGAGTTGATGTCATGACGGTCGAGACAGCTGGAGGGGCACTCGACAAAGGTACTGCAGGGTCAGCTCTGATTTGTGTCGAGTTGCCCATCCCCTGGGAGGACTCTGCAGTCGACCACTGAAGCGTCTGCACTGATGAAGCTCTTCGGGTGCGGTTGCGCAAGGTGTCTAGGTGTTCCTCGTCGTCTTCCAGCTGGATGACCTCTGCAACGTCAACCGAGAGTGTTAACTTTTGCAAGTGATGAATCTCATTCGGATGAATCAAGAACTTATTAACCTCTATGAGAAGTGGCAGCGTCAGCAGTGTCAATGTACATTGCTTATCCTCCATCTCGAGGAGGTGATGTTACAGACGTAGCATCTCTGACAGATCAAACAACACTCGGTTGGCAACAACGCAAAGTCACAATCGATAGAAAGAATTTGAGAGTAAAACACTCACGTGGATACAACAGGCACGACCATCTTCATGCGAGGCAAGGCTTTGTGAGGTTTGGCCACGGTCACTTTGGGTTGCTTTGCCGATCATTCGCTCGACTCAACAGTCGAGGGGTGGCTCCGCTTCGGGTTCTTCTTGCTTGGGCCCGGAGCCGTGTCCTCAGCAGCCGCAGGATCTTGGCGAGCCTTGGTGCAGCATTCGGTGCGAAGAGATGGCTCAACTTCTGGCTCGTTTCCGTCCGAGTTTTCGTCCTCGTCCTCGAAGTCTTCTGAACTGTCGCCGTCCACGCTGTCACCTTCACTCACAACTCCATCGTCAACGTGGTTCCCGTTAGGAACGGGCGAGTGCATGTGTGTCCACTCCAGCATGATTCAAGTAAAGAAGTCAGTTCATAAGTCAATATATCACTCGATAGTACAAGTACATCAGTCGACACCACGCAAATCAGTCGACACCGCGCAACTCACCAGATTCTTTGGCTGGTTTTTGGTCGATTAAGGTCGGATCCTATTGGCTCCCAAAGGGTTGTCGGATGCTCCAGTGATGCTGCGAAGCCGCTGCTCAACAGTTTTTTGCGGAATCTCTTCTGGGTGCGCCCTGGTCGAGTCCTCGGGGCCCACATAGTGCCACATGGTGTGATCTCTGGCTTGGAGCGGCTGAATACGTCGACTAAGAAATGTCTCCAACAGATCCATGCCAGTCACTTCACCCCGGACCAGTTGAGACACAACTTCAACCAAGATTCCTACTGGGACATGTTCCTCTTTGGTCACCCTCAGAGACTTGGGGACAGCTCGACGGTCAGGTGTATAGGGGGGAAGGCCAGTCGACATGTTAGGCGATGCTACGTCTTTGCAGTAGAACCAAGTCGACTGCCAACCTCTAACAGACTCGGAAAAAGTCATGGCAGGGAAAGAACTATGGGCTCTCTTATGAAGTCCTAAACCCCCCACACAACTGAAACACATGATTCTTCCCATCAGCAGGGAGAGGTTTCTTCACGGTCAGGGATCTGACTGTAAAGATGTGCTTGAACAGCCCCCAATGGGGAGAATAGCCCAGAAAACACTCGCACAAAGTAACGAAAGCACATAAGTATGCATTAGTATTTGGTGGGAGATGGTGTAGTTGGGCGCCGAAGAAATTCAAGAACCCTCTAAAGAACGGGTGGACTGGCATAGAGAAACCTCTTTCAACGTGGGAGAGAAGGAGGAGCCGCTCCCCATCGCGCGGCTCCGGCTCGCGCTCTCCCTCCGGAAGCCTCCAGGCACCGTCTGCCATGAGCCCATCGGCGACAAGGCCCTCCATGTCCTCGCGACTGACTACGGAGGGGAGAAAGTCTCCCTGCATCCATCCCGCCAGCGCGGTGAACCGAGCGGTCGAGGGCTTCTTGCCCTTGACCTTCGTCGCCCCCTTATTAGCTCGCTCCAGCTTCTCCGTGGTGCTCTTCGTCATTGCCGCGGCGGCTCTCGTCGGAGAAGAACAAGATGAGGCACTGGAGACAGCGGAGGTGGAGGAAGAGAGAAAGTTTGGGGAATACTACTATGCGAACCACAACGCTCCGAGATATATATCCCGTCGAGTGCCTCGCTGACCGGTGGACCCGCGAGATCACCGTGCACGCCAGCCGTAGTCTACATCCAGTATGTGGCGAAATGACCAACGCGGAGATCGAGGCGTCATGCCCCCACTTGCCTTGACCGAAATGACCTAACGAGGATATGTACCTAGGGTAGGGTCCTAGGCAAGGCCTCCATACCCTACATAAGGACACTACATTGGAGGACTTGAAGATCAAGCATAAGCTTCCGACTGGATTCCATGAGACGTTCAAGTCACTCGACATTCAATCCACTCGGAGTCTTCTTCCTTCACTCGACAGTCGCCTGTAACTCGGTAGACCTCATTCTCAGTCAACACCAGAAGACCAGGAGCCACCATTAGGAGGCCAACGGGCAGTCGTTAGTCCTTTGTCATTAGTAGCATTTATTATGTACGTTATCAGTAATGCCAGTCTTTAAACCCATGATCGGACCCTTAGATGTCGGGCACTTATGAGGGGCAGCGAACTCTATATAAGCCGCCCCTCCCCTCTGGCACAAGGGTTCGCAACCCTTGTAATCTTAACACTCCACACGACATAAGCTCCCGAACACTGATATGTAGGTCTGTTACCTCCACGAGAGGGGCCTGAACTCATATATCCGTGTGCACATCCTCGCCGTAGCTAGGACTCTGCCCTCTCGCTTCGTACCCGTACCTTCTACTGTCAGGCTCGTTCCCACAACACCTACCAAAAAGCAATCCCTTCAAAAAAGTTTTGAAAATGAAGCTCCAAGCAAAGAGATAAAAAGTTGTCCAAAGAACAACAAGAATCTGAGTTGAGAAGCTAGGAGAAAATTTTCGGGAGGAAGAAGAATGCAGGGGCCACGGGCACTAAGTGAGTGGATGCCCATGGGCCCCACAAGGACACATGCACTAGTGCAGAACAAGCCTATAGTCGCGGGTCGTAAGGGCCTTTAGTGTCGGTTCTCGAACCGGAACTAAAGGGTGAGGACTAAAGCCTACCCAACTTTAGTGTCGGTTCAACATGGCCCGGCACCAAAGGCCCTCCACGTGGCATCCGACGGCGCCGTGGGCTAGGGGACCTTTAGTCCCGGTTGGTAACACCAACCTGTTACCAACCGGGACTAAAAGTATTTATTTATTTTAGTTTTGTTTTATTTTTCCTTTTAATTCTTTAGGGATTTATGAATTAATTATGGTTTCATTTTCCTTTTAATTTTGTGTTTTCCATTTAATTAATTTTCATTTCAAACATATATTACGCTACTACATACATATTGTACACACGTTGTGCATGCGCATATATATAAATATAAATATAATTTTTCGTAGAACTGCGATCATATACGTGCTATTCATCATCCTGGGTGAGAAATAATTATTCTTCACCCCCTTCTATTTTTACATCAATGCACCATAATTTTACATTACGTAATTTTTTTTCTTATTTCATACGTAAAAAGAGACCGTAAGAAAATATAAAATCATCGTAAAAAATATTTTATGTCACGTAAAATTACTATCATAAAACATAGCATAAAATAGACATAAAATGCAATTTTTCTGGTCTTATGACCTATATATTTGTTTTCTTATATCAAATTTTACTTAGTGAATGAATATAAATGTAACTATTTGTATTTCAAATATAATTTATTTATGAAACGGTCGTAAGATTATCTCGGGTCAAAAATAACTTATTCTGCACCCTGGGTGATGAATAGACTTTCTCTCTCTCTATGTATATATATATATATACAATTTCTCCTACAATTTGAGGATCATTACATTATATATGCAGGCTCCGTAAAAATCCAGCTAATTCCTAGAGATCTTGTAATAGTATTCTACTTTAGGATCTATGACCCGGTCGAGCAGAAATCCAGCTAATTCCTATTGAATTGCTCATACCCAAGCCTCTGGTATGAGCTGGCCCCGCATCTCCGTCAACTACAAGATGGAGATCAAGATGAATATATTAGTTGTGTGTATATATATTAGCTAGATCATGATATAAAAAATTATGGATAATGTTCTGGCAAACGTACCCAAAGATTTCTTCGTTTGTGCTCCTTTCAAACGTGATCATGCGAATGTTCTCGCAAACGTAGTATCCGCATAAACTATTTCCCTGCTCCTGCACCATGCACTTTACGAGAATAAAATTCAATCAGGTAATAATTAATCAAGCATGATAATGATATTGAAACTAGAATTAAAGAGATGCGCGGACGTAGCTAGCTAGCTAGTAGTACTTAATTACCTTGGATCGCACCCATTTCAGTTGTTGTGCCCAGTCGCCTGGAACCTGTTTGATGAACTTGGCCCAAGCCCTGCCCGCTGGTAAACAAAATAAATAAATTAGTTATTAACTAGTTGATATCAGGAAATGAAGTAATTAAAAAGACCTACATAGTGCGATAATGATTGAAATTACCTGTCAAGCAGCCCCCTGACGATTGTGTATTCGGATGGATCCTTTAATAGCGAGTCGAGTACTTCAACTTTTCCCTTGTCAATTTTAATGATTAACAAGATCCAGTGGTAACTGCATAACTCATTAACAACACTTATTAACATCTAGTAAGCAAAAAATAGAATTAGTAGTACAAGATATATATATATATATATATATATATATATATAGTAACACTCACCCGAAGTTGTAAGGAAGTAGTATTTCTGGTTGGGTGTTTAGATGGATCAAAAATTCTAGATTTTTTTCTCGGTGTCTTTTCTCAAATATGAAGTTTCCCATATCTTTTGATTAATCGAATTTGGTCAATGAACCCAATGCCATAGCGTCCAGCTTGTTTCATTTCATGCATCTTTATTCTGCACAAATACCACAGAAACGAATATAGTGAGGATAATTCCAGGTAATGAACGAGAGCACAACTAGCTAGAGACTTGAATTATAGAAAGAAATCACTTACAGACAATAGCAACTGACTAAAGATGAATCCACACATCATTTTTATGGAAGTAATGCGTCTCTTGGACTCTCACCATGAGGGAGGCTTCATTGGTATTTGCTATTATTTGCATGTACCACGTATGCAATTCATACATTCTCGTTGGTAGAAGCTTGACATCTTCAGGCTTGACCAGAGGTTTGCTGCGGGCATATTGATATTTTACTTCTGACTCTTTAAGTACGGGCATTTCCTCAAGGCCTAGGAGTTGTTCAACAGTGACACCGGCCTCTTTAGCCATCCTAATATGTTCTTCGGTTACTTATGGCTGACCGGTCGTACTCACAGGTGTTTGTATAATGAGCGGGGGGATCGATTGCATAGCCTGTTCTTGACTCCTTGGCTCGAGCTCGAGCTCGACTCCTTTTGTCCTGCAAGATATGACTTCTTGATAGACCGGACATAGTCGTTGTCCTTCTGACCCAGCCAGTCGAGCCATATCAATGAAGTGTTGTGAGACATGCTCAGGTACTTTCTCCTTTGGCGGTTGGGGCGGTTTTGGTCCAAAATGCGCCTTCAAATTGGCATGCACTGCGCTGTCAAGTTCCTCGTCGGTCAGGTGGTAAGGCAACTTCGGAAGAGGCTTGAGGCTTGGACCGAATCTGAATTTCTTGCTTGTTGTACCGCTAGTCATCGTAGTTGTGGCCTCTCTCTTCCGTTGTTGCTTAGGCGACGGAGCACGCTGAGTCGATGGAGCATGCTAACGCCGTGCCGGACTTGGAGGAGGAGTCGGCTGACGCGGTGCCGGACTTGGAGGAGGAGGAGTTGGCTAATGTCATGCCAGACTTGAAGGAGGAGTCGGCTGACGCGGTGCTGGACTTGGAGGAGGAGGAGTCGACTGACGCGGCGGCGGACTTGGAGGAGGAGTCGGTGGCCTTGGAAAGACGATGCAATCCTTTTTCCATAGAATGATATGATGTATGGCCTCTCCCAGTGTTCTCTCCTCGTCACCTCTAGGAATGTCAAGTTGTAGCTCGTGATATGCTGACATCACTTCATTAACCCCGACACGAGCATAGCCAGCTGGAATGGGATTGCAATGGAAAGTTGCTTCTAGGGGATTTGCTAAAGCATAGCCGTCCGCCACCTTCATTGATAAGTTGTTCACTTTCATGTGTAGCTCACAGTTAGTCATATCTTTGATATCATCCACAGGGTACCTAGCTAGCATTGCATCGTCATCGATATCGAACGGGGTAGAACCCACTGTCAGGGGGATGACCCCTAGGTACCCCAAAGACGGCGGGTCGGACGGGCTGCCCGCCCGCCTGGGCCGGCTGCTCCGACTCACGCCCGTGGCCGGCTGCTCTGGCCAGCCGGTTGTGCCCGCCCGCCGATGGCCCGGAGCCAACTACGGCGTCCCATCGGACACGCGCGGACCAGACGGACGTACCCCATGGTAGTGCAATAGCGGCGAGCAGTAGCGCACTGCACGGGTGTCGTACAGTACTATCTACAGTGTATCCTGTCCCCTAGACACTGACTTATAAAGTGCACCAGGGGACAGACGTAGCTTAGTCCACAAGCTACATATGGCTTGACATGTAAGCTACCCACTGTAGCTTACGTCCCAAGCCACCCACTCATGCCTATATAAAGGCCTCATGCCCACTGCATATAGAGGTTGGACTCCCACTCTCACGTGCTCACACACACACATGAGGCAAGAAGCTTCATGGCTCTTCTCTCCCATACAGCTCCAGGAGCAACCATGTACCGGATATTCCACAGATATACAGATATCCAGGATTAGGGGTATTATCTCTCCGGAGAACCCCAAACCTGCGTAAACCACTGCATGCTATTCGCATACCCGTCCCGGCTCATCCACGACAGCCTTGCTCTCACATCTATAAGCCACCCCATGGCATCTGCCGTCTCACATGACCTCCCGTGAGAAAACGATGACAGTTGGCGCCCATCGTGGCGCTCGCTGCTGTTGGAACCGCGGTCCGGGCGGGATCCTCTTCGTCATCACCACCGCGGTGTCGCCGCTATCTTTCCGGGGGTTCGACTCCAACTCGCCCCCGGGGCGAATGTGTACGACGCCGCGTCCTCGCTGCCGGTTTCGTCATTGCCGCTGCAGCGTTGCCGCTATCTTTCCCGGGGCTCGACTCCAACTCGCCACCGGGGAGAATGTGTGCGACACCGCGTCCTCGCTGCCGGTTTCGTCATCGGCGTCGCTGCTATCTTTCTGGGGGCTCGACTCCAACTCGCCCACGGGGCGAATGCGTGCGATGCCGCGTCCCTACTGCCGGTCTCGTCGCCGTGCCCGCGGCGTCGTTGTTATCTTTCCAGGGGCACAACATCAACATGCCCCCGGGACGACCGTGCGGGACAGCGTGACCGCGTCTTCGTCGGTGTCCCCACACCTACGTTTGCCTCCGAGACGGCTGTGCCCCGGCCTCCTGCGCTCCCCCGCGGTGTGTTTTGCTCCGGCGTGGTCGTCCACACGTCCCCATGGCTGCTCCGGCCATGCGCCCGTGGCGCCCCGTCGCCCGCATCCGCGCGTTGCGGCTACTGCTCTGCCTGCTCCCACGTGCTGCGGCCGCTGATCTGCTCGTGTCGTCCGCCCTCCGGGCACTCACGGCACCCGGCCCTCACGGGCCACCGTCACGTCCTCCTCGCGCTAGCGCTGCTCGCGCCGGGCAAAGGCTCTAGCGGCTAAGCCCGAGCTCCCGCGATGGCGGATGGCCCTGCCCCGACCTCCTTGGGCCCGGCCCCGCTCGTCGCGTCACTCGGTCCACGATCGCCTCCTCGTCGCTCCAGCCTCCCGTCCCGTGGGCCGGCAACCGTCGCATGGCTGCCCCCGGGCCCCCGCGCCGTGCGGTAGCGGCCTCGCCGCCCTGTTTCTCCGCAGCCGGCACCACCAGCTCCCCTTGGCTCCGTCCCCGGCAACCCGGCGCACACTCCGCGTCCGTGGACATGTGTCTGCGTGCCTCATCGCCGCTTGGACGGGCAGCTGCACGTCGGTCGTTCGCCTCACCTGCCTTGTTTGCCCCGCACAGGGCGGCACCCGTGGTCACGCCGCCCCATGCGCCCGGCGTGTCTGCAAGCCGGCTCGGTTGCCCGACCGACTCCCCTCGGCTCCGTCCCCGGCACCCCGGCGCACACTCCGCGTCCGTGGCTGTGCGTCTGTGTGCCTTGTCGCCGCTCGGACGGGCAGCTGCGCGTCAGTTCTCTGCCTCTCCTGCCTCGTCTGCCCCGCACAAGGCGGCACCGTGGCCGTGCAACCCCCCGCGCCCGGTGTGTCCGCAAGGTGGCCTGGCAGCGTTGGCCGGCGGCTCTACTCCGCCCGACCTCCATGGTTGCGCGTCCGTGCGTCGCCTCTCTAGCCGGCTCCGCCTCCTCACGTCCGGCCCGACTACCTCCTCATGCCGGCCCGGCTCGTCGCGTCTTTGCGCCCGACCGAGGGCCCAGCCCCGGTCGGCTCCGACTCTCCTCCCGTGAGGCCGACTCCCCTGTGCCGCCTCCGCAGCTGCCGCGTCGGCTCCCACCGCTCGGCCGGCCCGGCCACCTGCCGGCTGGCGCCTCCCGCGTCGCCCCGCGGCCGTCTCCGCACCGCCGGATGCGCCCTTAGCCGCCTGCTCAGCAGCCGGCCGCCGCGCTCTGTCTCACGGCCAGCATCCACGCATCGGTCGCTCGCGTCGGCTCGCCGCCGCCGCGCACACCGGCCCCTGCTCCCGAAACGGCCCCCGCATGCCTCGGCCGGCTCCTCCCGCTCCAAGCAGGGACAGAAGAGGAGTGGGGGAGGCCGGCTGGAAATCAAAAAAGGTGGAGCCGGTCAAAAAAAACTTTTGCACAACCGTCAGCCTGCTTCGCCACTCAGACAGCCCGCCACGGCCCGCCTCATCTGGCCGACCGGTCTGCATGCCGCCTTCGACGCCTGGCCGGCTAAGGGGCCGGCCCGGTCGCGCATCTGCCTCGACGCCCGTTCGGTCAGATGCGACCGACCAGGACCCCCTTCGAGCACCCGGAGGCTCGAAGGCTACACCCAGCGGGTGTGCTGGCGTGCTCCGCAAGCACCAGGCCACGCCGACTGTCTTCGTCAGCAACCACCTCAGCGACGTAAAAAAAGCAATGAACCTCCTCGTCCGGAGGCTCGGAGGCTACCCTCGGCAGTGCCCTCGCGCTCACCAGCCGGCGGACCCCGCGTTCGCCTTTGGCAGCACCCTCGCGTTCATCAGTCGGCGGACCCCCGTGTCCGCCCTCGGCAGCGCGTCACACACACCAGCCAGCGCACTCCGCGTTTGCCCTTGGCAGCGCCCTCGCGCACACCAGCCGACAGAGTCTGTGTCCACCCTCGGCAGCGCCCTCGCGCTCATCAGCCGGCAAACCCCGCGTCCGCCCTCGGCAGCGCCTCGTGCTCACCAGCCGGCGGACTCCATGTTCGCCCTCGGCAGCACCTAGTGCTCATCAGCCGGCGGACCCCGCGTCCGCCTTCGGCAGCACCCTCGTGCTCATCAGCCGGCAGACCCTGCGTCCGCCCATCGGCAGCACCCTCGCGCTCATCAGCCGGTGGACCCCACGTCCGCCCCTGGCAGCGCCTCGCGCTCATCACCCGGTGGACCCCAAGTCAGCGCTCGGCAACACCTTGACAAAACTGCCTCGCCGGCACCCAAGAGCAATGTGAGATCTCCACACGCATACCATTACACCATACACACAAAACAAATAACCCCGAGCCGCCCTCGGGGGCCATCTCCGCATTTATTCTGCTGCCTTATTGCTCACCTCGGCGCCAGCTAGTCTCGGCCCGGGGCTGGCCGCTTGGTCTGATACGTTCGTTCCCATGGGTCGGCTTAGTAGCGAGTACAGGACTAAAGGCCCAATCTTTGTCTCAGCTACAGATCGCACCGCGACTACCAGGCAAGCGAGAGCACAAGCTAGAGGTCACCACACACGAAAAGCGTCCAGGGAGAAAACGGCTTGGGCGACCCGGTCGTTTTCATTTATGAGTATCTACTTGGTCGAGTCTGCTTCCAGAGTCCGAGTACTGTACGCTCCATTCTGCGGCCCACTCTTTGTCTCAGCTACAGACCGGCTCCCGGCTGTCTAGCTAGCAAGAGAAAAAGCCAAAGAGCAGAGAGAACATGAAAAAAACTTAAGGGGGCTCGGACGAAACCGAGTCGGCACCCTTTGCATAAAGCTCATGCACTGCCAAAATCAAATATTTCATATAACTGTGCTGACTTAACCTTGTCTTTTGCACGATCGTCCCTGAGGAACCTCCTCACCCAGAGGCTCGGAGGCTACCCTTCGACAGGGCTCCGCGCCCATCGACCGGCGGACTCTCCGTCCGAGCCCAGCAGCGTCTCGCGCTCGACAGCCGGCGGACCCCGCGTCCGCCTTTGATAGGGCTCCGCGCCCATCAGCCGGCGGACTCTCCATCCGCGCTCGGTAGCACCTCGCGCTCGACAGCCAGCGGACCCCGCGTCCGCCTTTGGCAGGGCTCCGCTCCCATCAGCCGGTGGTCTCTTCGTCCGTGCCAGGCAGCGCCTCGCGCTCGATAGCCGGCGGACCCTGCATTCGCCTTCGGCAAGGCTCCGCGCCCATCAGCCGGGGGACTCTCCGTCCGTGCCCGGCAGCACCTCGCGCCCGACAGTCGGCGGACCCCGCGTTTGCCATCAGCAGGGCTCCACGCCCATCGGCCGCCGGACTCTCTCTCCGTGCCCGCCAGCGCCTCACGCTCGACAACCAGAGGACCCCACGTCCGCCTTCGGCAGGGCTCCGCGTCCATCAGCCGGCGGACTCTCCGTCCGCGCCCAGCAGCGCCTCGCGCTCAACAGCCGGCGGACCCTGCGTCCGCCTTCGGCAGGGCTTCGCTTCCATCAGCCGGGGGACTCTCCGTTCGCACCTGGCAGTGCCTCGCGCTCGACAGTCGGCAGACCCCGCATCCGCCATCGGCAGGGCTCCGCGCCCATTAGCCGGGGGACTCTCTGTCCGTGCCCAGCAGCGCCTCGCGCTCGAAAGCCGGCGGACCCCGTGTCTGCCTTCGGCAGGGCTCCGCGCCCATTAGCCGGTGGACTCTCCGTCCGTGCCCGGCAGTGCCTCGTGCTCGACAGCAGGCTGACCCTGCGTCTGCCTTCGGCAGGGCTCCACGCCCATCAGCCGGGTGACTCTCCGTCCGCGCCCAGCAGCGCCTCGTGCTCGACAGCCGGCGGACCCCGCGTCCGCCTTTGGCAGGGCTCTGCGCCCATCAGCCGGTGGACTCCCCGTTCGCGCCCGATAGCGCCTCGCGCTCGACAGCCGCCGGACCCCGCGTCCGCCTTTGGCAGGGCTCCGCACCCATCAGCCAAGGCACTCTCCGTCCGAGCCCGGCAGCGCCTCGCGCTCGATAGCTGGCGGACCCCGCGTCCGCCTTTGGCAGGGCTTCGTGCCCATAGGCCGGCGGACCCTCCGTCCACGCCTGATAGCGCCTCACGCTCGACAACCGGCAGACCCCGCGCATGTCTTCAGCAGGGCTCCACGCCCACAGGCCGGCGTACCCTCCGTTCGCGCCCAGCAGCGCCTCGCGCTCGACAGCCGGCGGACCCTCCGTCCGCCCCCGATAGCGTCTCGCGCTCATCCGCCAGTGGACCCCACGTCCACACCTGGCACCTTCAACGCCACCATCTACTTCAGCAATAGCAAGGACCCTCCGCCCGACTCCTCGAGTCACCTGGAGGCTCGGAGGCTACACGCAGCAGGTGCGCTGGCGCGCCCCCACTGGAAACCACCAGCCGGTGAACTCCGCGCTCGCCCCCGGCATCGCCTCAGGCCCTTTAGCCGGCGGACTCCGCGTCCACGCCTGACATCCTCTATGCCATCATCCGCTTCAGCAATAGCAAAGATCCTCTGCCCGACTCTTCGAGTCGCCCGGAGGCTCGGAGGCTACACCCAGCGGGTGCGCTGGCGCGCCCCTGCTGGAAGCGAGCCACGTCGTCGCTAACCCGCGATCGATCGTCACCGACAACTTCTGCAACAACAACGACAACGACTACGAAAACCCTCCGCCCGACTCTACGAGTTGCCCGGAGGCTCGGAGGCTACTATCGGCGGGATGACCCCCGAGTACCCCAAAGATGGCGGGTCGGACGGGGTGCCCGCCCGCCTGGGCCGGCTGCTCCGACTCACGCCCGTGGCCGGCTGCTCTGGCCAGCCGGTTGCGCCCGCTCGCCGGTGGCCCGGAACCAACTACGACGTCCCATCGGACACGCGCGGACCAGACGGACGTATCACGTGGTAGTGTATCCTGTCCCCTGGACACTGACTTATAAAGTGCACCAGGGGACAGACATAGCTTAGTCCACAAGCTACATATGGCTTGACATGTAAGCTACCCATGGTAGCTTACACCTCAAGCTGCTTGGGATGTAAGCTACCCACTGTAGCTTACATCCCAAGGCACCCACTCATGCCTATATGAAGGCCTCATGCCCACCGCATATAGAGGTTGGACTCCCACTCTCACGTGCTCACACACACATGAGGCAAGAAGCCTCATGGCTCTTCTCTCCCATACAGCTCTAGGAGCAACCATGTACCGGATATTCCACAAATATACAGACATGCAGGATTAGGGGTATTATCTCTCCGGAGAGCCCCGGACCTGGGTAAACCACTGCGTGTTATTCGCATACCCATCCCGAATCATCCACGACAGCCTTGCTCTCACCTCGATAAGCCACCCCATGGCATCTGCCGTCTCGCGTGCCTCCCCCATGAGAAAACGACAACACCCACGCTGCTTCTCAGCATAGATGGGATGGTGGTATCCAATGTTGGATCGATCTGCTCATGTTGCCGCTGAGACGCCCTTTCCTGGTTGAGTGAGTCGATCTGCTCCTGCTGCCGCGTGACTCTTGATTCCAACTCCAGGTGCTTTGATTCGAGGCCTTCAAGGCGGAGTGCTTCATCCTTCTTCTTCCGATCCTCCTGCATCTTCTTTCTCGCAGGGCTTCTGTAGTCGTCGTTCCAACCAGCAAACCCCTCAAACCACGGAACAATGCCTTTCCGTCGTGTTCTTGTCGGGTGTTCAGGATTCCTCAGGGCGCGCGTAAGCTCGTCGTCCTCTCTGTTGGGCGTGAACACGCCCAATCGAGCTTCTTCTATTTTCATTAGAATTTCACCTGTCACTTTTTTAAGACTTGCCTTGACCATAATAGCCCCTATCTTTGGGTCTAACTCCCCCCCCATGCGCGTAAAACCATGTCCTGCACCTCGGGGGCCAGGTCACTATAACTAGAGTGACCCCTGCACTAATCATATCTTTTTCGGATTGATCCCACTTAGGTAGGGCCGTGTGGTAGCCACTTGGCCCCAGAGTATGGTGCCACTCCTTTTTCACAGCATTAATCTTGTTCTGTCTCGACCGTTCCTTAGCTACTTCCGATTCCTTGAACTTCACGAAATCGTCCTAGTGATCTTTTACCTTCACTAGTGCTCCCTCGAATTTTGGAGTCATCTTGTTTGCTTTGACGTACGCAGCTCATGCATTTTTCTTGAAGGTTTTGAATGTGATCGCCATCTTTTTAAGAGCATAGTTCCTGACTTTATTCAGATCTGCATCTGTCAAGTTATCTGGTAGTGTGAAATGTGACATCAGCTCGGTCCAAAGCACATCTTTTGCTCTTTCATCGGCAAAACTAACTCCTTGTCGATCTCCCTTTGTTGGCTTTTTCCATTCTTGTGTGGAGATAGGGATTTGGTCCCTGACAATAACTCCGCATTGATTCTTGAACTTGGTCGCATTTTTCTTAGGTTCAAGCGGTTCGCCAGTTGATGTATTGATGGAATCGATGCTGAACTTTATGCCAGGGTCCAACTTTTTGGCCGAGCATTGCTTTACCCTGTCGCTTGTAGAAGATTTGCTCGATCCGGAGGCCTAAAATAAGAAAGATCGATTCGTTAATACATATACAACTCAATTAAGACATGTAATGATCACCGGATGGCTTATATAATAAATATACCTCGCCGGTCTTTGTTATTTGAAGAACATTTTCTTCGTCAACATTGTTGTCGAATTCATCTATTCTTTCGTCTTCATCAAATATACAACCGTCACCGGAATTGTTCAGCTATTGTGATCTATCATCATCTTCATGTTCATGTTGTGGGCTCGTGGAGCGTAGGATGTCGAACATAGCCTCTTCTCCTTCTCTGCCGGTATTGTCCATAGCTTATAATTAACTAACCCAGAAGAAAGATAAAACAATTTAGTATTCAAATCAGAATGCATGCAATCAATAAGGAAAACTGAATCATAGTACATAATATGCATCATCGAATATAATCTCGAATAAATCATCTCGAATGTTATCGAATATAATCTCGAATACATCTCGAATATTATTACTAATACATCTCAAATATTATTGATTATATAATATCACTACTACAGATCCAGTTGACGTCTCGCATGGCAGGCGGTGGACACCCAAAGAGAAGGAACTATGACAGGATCATATCTCGGGTGAGATCCCTGAAGAACCTGCCAGGTATTAGAGAACCTGACGTCCAACGCATCCATGTACCGACGGACGTGCTCGTCATCCTCGCTGACACGGCGACGTACCACCTTCGACGGGGCCGGCTGCCTCCGCACCGAAAGTGGCCCACGCGAATGCCACCAAAGAAGCTTCGGATCGACGACGGGACTCGGGTTCCTCACCAAGTTGCGCCCCCCTGAAGTTAGCACCTCTCAGTGCCAGCCCGGCGGGGCCCAGTCCCGAACGTTGCCCCTCTGAAGCAGGACGTCGTCGCGAACGAGTCGACAACGAGGATGGGGGCCAGGCATAGTTAACCCAGAGAAAAAAATTCTTATGAAAAAATTTCTCTAACATTTAATTAACATTCAAAATTTATCTAATTAACATCTAATTAAAATTCATCTAATATCTAATTAACATTCAAAATTCATCTAATATACATCTAATTAACATATAATATACATCTAACATATAATATAAATCTAATTCATCTAACATCTAATTAATTAACACCTAATTAATTAACATCTAACTAATTAACATTCAAAAATCAACTAATATAAATCTAATTAACATCTAATATACATCTAACATCTAATTCATCTAACATCTAATTAACATTCAAAATTCATCTAACATACATCTAATTAACAACTAATATACATCTAAATAACATTTAATATATCTAAATTCATCTAATTATTAAGAAAAAATCCAGAGGTGAGTCAGGGGCTCACAGCGGGGCGACGGCCGACGAGGCGACGGCGATGGCGACTACGCACGAGCTCGAGGAGGCAGGGCCGGGCGGCGCGTGACAGGGCGACAACAAGGGGCGGCGCATGATGGGGGCGACAACGGGGAGACACCAACCGTGATTAAAGGTTTGTTCCTAGCACGGCGCACTACGGGGAAGTTTCGTCCCACCTCGCTAGTCGAGGGGCGCCTCGACCAGTTTATAAGCCCCGGCGGGGGCACTGCATTGAGCTCCTCTCTAACGCAGGCCTTCAGGGCCTACCTCTGCTGCGATTCCATGTGGTCCTACTAGGCCTTGTGGGCCTGCATCCTGGCCCAAGTTGGGTTTCTAGTGGTATGTAGGCCTTGGCGGCCGAGTAGGCGGGATTTTTTTTTGCTTTATTTATTTTCTTTTGTTTCTCAGTTTTTTGTGCTTTATTAAGAGTTAATGAGTGAATCTTTTTGTGTTAAGTCAAAAAAATTATAAACTTTCTATTAGTGGTAGGAGTTTTCAAATTCAAATAGTTTAAATTTGAATTAATTGATATTTGTGTGAATCACTAGTTTGTGAATAACTTTACTTTAAAAATAGATTTTCCAGTGATTCTTTTTTCTACTATTTAATATTATCATGTTTTATCATTATATCCAATTTGGTAAAGCTTAGGTTATTTAAAAAATGAAATGCCTTTGTAACAGGCAAGTTTTCGTTCGAAACCCTCATGCTTTGAAAGAGGTTGTCCATTTTGGTCACGAAGTGCATCCAGTTTTTGCTGTAACCCTCTCAACTTTTTAGCACGTGTTATGTGGGTGAAATGATGATATGATGCCAACTTTCAACCTTTTCAGAGTTCATTTGAAGTGCTTTTCAATTTCAGGGTTATTTTGCTGGAAAAAATCAGTAAGTGCATGAAAAATAGCAAGTGAAGTCAGAAAGGGTTGAAATTTGATGATGTCCCTTTGAATGGTGCATTTGGAACACACAAAAATTATGGAGTTCAAATAAGTTAAAAAATGAAATGCCTTTGTAACAAGCAAGTTTTCGTCCGAAACCCTGATACTCTAAAAGAGATTGTCCATTTTGTACACGAAGTGCATCCAGTTTTTGCCGTAAGCCTATCAACTTTTTAGCACATGCTATGTGTGTGAAATGATGATACCATGAGAACTTTCAACCTTTTCAGAGTTCATTTGAAGTGCTTTTCAATTTCAGGGTTATTTTGCTGGAAAAAAATTAGTAAGTGCATGAAAAATAGCAAATGAAGTCAGAAAGGGTTGAAAATTGATGATGTGGCTTTCAATGGCGCATTTTGAATACACAAAAAGTATGGAGTTCAAATAAGTTAAAAAATGAAATGCCTTTGTAACACGCGAGTTTTCGTCCGAAACACTAATACCTCAAAAGGGATTGTCCATTTTGTACACGAAGTGCATCAAGTTTTTGTCGTAACCCTCTAAACTTTTTAGCACATGCTATGTGGGTGAAATGATGATATCATTCCAACTTTCAACCTTTTCAGAGTTCATTGGAAGTGCTTTTCAATTTCAGGGTTATTTTGCTGAAAAAATCAATAAGTGCATGAAAAATAGGAAATGAAGTCAGAAAGGGTTGAAAATTGATGATGTGGCTTTGAATGGTGCATTTTGAACACACAAAAAGTATGGAGTTAAAATAAGTTTAAAAAAATGAAATGCCTTTCTAACAGGCGAGTTTTCGTCCGAAACCGTGATACTTCGAAAGAGATTATCCATTTTGTACATGTAGTGCATCCAGTTTTTGCCCTAACCCTCTCAACTTTTTAGCACATGCTATGTGGGTGAAATGATGGTACCATGCCAACTTTCAACCTTTTCAGAGTTCATTTGAAGTGCTTTTCAATTTCAGGGTTATTTTGCTGAAAATATGTTTAAAATTTGAAATCTTTTTGTAACTTGTGAGTTTTCATCCAAAACACTCACACTTCGAAAGAGATTGTTCATTTTGTACCCGAAGTGCATCCAGTTTTTGCCCTAAGCCTCTCAACTTTTTAGCACATGCTATGTGGGTGAAATGATGATACCATGCCAACTTTCAACCATTTTAGAGTCCATTTGCAGTGCTTTTCAATTGAGGGTCATTTTAGCTCAAAATAAATCATGAAATGCATGAAAATAGTAATTGAGGTTAGAAAACGGTTGAAAAGTGATGATGTGGCTTTGAATGGTGCATATTGAATGCAGAAAAAGTCTTGAGTTAAAATATGTTTAAAAAATTGAAATAACATAAAAAATAAAAAATGAACATAAATGCGCTTATATAGGGAAAATTCGACCTGAAATCAGACTGAAATTCAGTTTGATTTGAGGTCAAATTTCCCATATAAGGGCATCTATTTTCAATTTGAGAGGAACTCAACAAGGAAGAAAGGGGTGGGCTTATAAACCGGTGCGAGCGCCCCTCGCTTGGCGAGGTGGGACTAAACTCCCACCACAGCCAGGACCAACCCTTTAGTACCGGTTGGTGGCTGCAACCGTGACTATAGGCTTCGGTGGGGCCCCAGGCTGAAGCCATCCTGCCACCACACCTTTAGTGCTGGTTC
This sequence comes from Hordeum marinum, assembly GCA_022496015.1. Classification (NCBI taxonomy): domain Eukaryota; kingdom Viridiplantae; phylum Streptophyta; class Magnoliopsida; order Poales; family Poaceae; genus Hordeum; species Hordeum marinum. The sequence goes on along the minus strand of CM039675.1, from coordinate 453,203,922 downwards.
GTGGCACGAACCGGGACTAAAGGTCCGTAACGAACCGGCACTAATGATCCCCGTCACGAACCGGCACTAATGATCACATCGTGCTAGTTCAAAAGCCAACCGCGACTAATGAGGCGGATGAAAGGTCTATTTTCTACTAGTGATGACGCGGTCGGGGGTGGTTGTTGGGGAACGTTGCATGGGAAACAAAAAATTTCCTACACACACACAAGATCTATCCATGGTGATGAGCATCTACGAGAGGGAGTGTGGATCTACGTACCCTTGTAGATTGCTAAGCGGGAAGCGTTAAGAAACATGGTTTATGTAGTCGAAAGTCTTCGCGATCCAAATCGCCGAGCGTCCCGCGATCCAATCACAATCCGTCCCGATCTAGCACTGAACGGACGACACCTCCGCGTTCAGCACACGTACGGCTTGATGATGATCTCCACCTTCTTGATCCAGCAAGAGGGAGTGGAGAGGTAGACGAGTTCTCCGGCAGCATGATGGCGCTGCGGCGATGGTGGTGGAGTAATCTCAGCAAGGCTTCGCCTAAACACAGCTGAAACCGATCTAGAGGAGAAACTACGGACTAGAGGGTACGGTTGCACGTGGCTGAAAATCTAGTACAAAAACCCTAAAACCTCTACTATATATAGGAGGAGAGGAGGAGGAGGCTTGGCGCAAGGGACATCCCCTCTTTGGTTCGGCCGAAGTGGAGAGGATGAGTCATCCTCCTCCACTCCTAGTAGGATTAGGAATCCTTCCTTATTTCCACCTTTTTGCCTTTTTTGCCACCTTTTCCGGCTTGGAATTCCTTCCCAGTCGCATGGGCCTTGTGTGGGACTTTGGCCAACCCACCAAGGGCTGGTATTTATCCTCCCACAGCCCATGTAACCTCTTGGGTCGAAATTCACCTCCCGATGGTGACCCGGTACCCTCCTGGCACTCCCGGTACACTACCGATGAGCCCGGAACTTTTTCGGAGACCAAAACAGGACTTCCTATATATCAATCTTTACCTCCGGACCATTCCGGAGCTCCTCGTGACATCCAGCATCTCATACGGGACTCTTAACAACCTTCAGTCACCACCATATATAACTCTATACTACCGAAACGTCACCAAACCTTAAGTGTGCAGACCCTACGGGTTCGAGAACTATGTAGACATGACCGAGACACGTCTATGGTCAATAACCAATAGCGGGACCTGGATGCCCATATTGGTTCCTACATATCCTAAGAAGATCTTTATCGGCCGAACCTCTATGTCAAGGATTCAGTTAATCTCGTATAATGTTCCCTTTGTTCTTCAGTATGTTACTTGCCCAAGATTCGATCGTCAGTATCTCCATACCTAGTTCAGCCTCATTATCGGCAAGTCTCTTTACTCGTTCCATAATACAAGATCTCGTGACTAACACTTAGTCACATTGCTTGCAAGGCTTATTGTGATGTTGTATTACCGAGTGGACCCTGAGATACCTCTCCTTCACACGGAGTAACAAATCCCAGTCTTGATCCATACCAACCCAACAAACACCCTCGGAGATACCTGTAGAGCACCTTTATAGTCACCCAGTTACGTTGCGATGTTTGATACACACAAGGCACTCCTCCAGTGTCCATGAGTTGCATGATCTCATGGTAATAGGAACATATACTTGACATGCAGAAAACTATAGCAATAAACTGACACGATCATATGCTACGTTTATAGTTTGGGTCTTGTCCATCCCATCATTCTCCTAATGATGTGATCTCGTTATCAAATGACATCTTATGTCAATGGCCAGGAAACCTTGACCATCTTTGATCAACGAGCTAGTTTACTAGAGGCATACTAGGGACAAAGTGTTGTCTATTTATCCACACATGTAATGTGTTTCCAATCAATACAATTATAGCATGGATAATAAATGTTTATCACTAAGAAGGAAATATAATAATAAACACTTTATTTATTGCCTCCAGGGCGTATTTTCAACAGTCTCCCACTTGCACTAGAGTCAATAATCTAGTTCACATCACTATGTGATTTACATTGTAATGAATCGAACACCCATGCAGTTCTGGTGTTGATCATGTTTAGCCCTTGGAAGAGGTTTAGTCAACAGGTCTACAACATTCAGATCCATGTGCACTTTGCAAATATTTATGTTCTTCTCCTCGATGTAATTGCGGATGGAATTAAAGTGTCGCTTTATGTGTCTAGTCCTCTTGTGAAACCTTGGTTCCTTGGCCAGAGCAATGGCACCAGTGTTGTCACAGAACAGATTCATTGGATTCAGTGCACTGGGCACTACTCCAAGATCTGACATGAACTACTTCATCTAGACACCTTCCTTTGCCGCCTCCGAGGCTACGATGTACTCCGCTTCGCATGTATAATTGGCTACCACGCTTTGCTTAGAACTGCACCATCTTACCGCTCCCCCGTTGAGAATAAATACGTATCCGGTTTGAGAGTTAGAGTCATCCGGATTAGTGTCAAAGCTTGCATCGACACAACCCTTTAAGACGAGCTCTTCATCACCTCCATAAACGAGAAACATTTCCTTAGTCCTTTTTAGATACTTAAGGATACTCTTGACCGTCGTCCAGTGCTCCATTCCAAGATCACTTTGAAACCTTCCGGCCATACTTATGGCAAGGCTAACATCGGGTTTTGTGTATAGCATTGCATACATGATAGAGCCTATGGCTGAAGCATAGGGGATGTCACTCATCTTCTCTCTATCTTCTGCATTCACTGGGCACTAAGTCTTACTCAACTTCACACCTTGTAATACAGGCAAGAACCCCTTCTTGGATTGATCCATTTTGAACTTCTTCAAAATTTTATCAAGGTATGTGCTCTGTGAAAGTGCTACCAAGCGTCTTGATCTATCTCTATAGATCTTAATGCCTAATATGAAAGCAGCTTCTCCTAGGTACTTCATTGAAAAACTCTTGTTCAAATATTCCTTCATGATTGCGAGCATTTCTATGTTGTTTCCAATCAACAATAGGTCATCCACATATAATATTAGAAATGCTATAGAGCTCCCACTCACTTTCTTGTAAATACAAGCTTCTCCATAAACTTGTACAAACCCAAACGCTTTGATCACCTCATAAAAACGTGTATTCCAACTCTGAGATGCTTGCACCAGTCCATAAATGGATCGCTGGAGTTTGCAAACTTTGTCAGCATTCTCTGGATCGAAAAAACCTTCTGGTTGCATCATATACAACTCTTCCTCAAGGAAACCGTTGAGGAACGCTGTTTTGACATCCATTTGCCAAATTTTATAGTCGAAATATGCAGCTATGGCTAACATGATTCTGACAGATTTAAGCATCGCTACAGGTGAGAAGGTCTCATCGTAGTCAACTCCTTGAACTTGTGAAAAACCCTGTGCCACAAGTCGAGCTTTATAGACAGTGACATTACCGTCAGCGTCCGTCTTCTTCTTAAAGATCCATTTGTTTTGAATGGCCTTTCGCCCTTTAGGTAATACTTCCAAAGTCCATACTTTGTTTTCATACATGGATCCCATCTTGGATTTCATGGCCTCTAACCATTTCTCGGAATCCGGGCCCATCATCGCTCCTCCATAGCTCATAGGTTCATTGTTGTCCAACAACATGACCTCCAAGACAGGGTTGTCGTGCCACTCAGGAGCAATACGTGCCCTTGTCGACCTACGAGGTTCAATAGTAACTTGATCCGAAGCTTCATGATCATCATCATTAACTTCCTCTTCAACTGTCGTAGGTTCCACAGAAACATCTTTCTGCACTCTGCTACTTTCTGGTTGAAGTAAAGGTTCAATAACCTCATCAACCTCTATTTTCCTCCCACTCAATTCTTTTGGGAGAAACTCTTTCTCAAGAAATGTTCCGTTCTTAGCGACAAACACTTTGCCTTGGGATCTGAGATAGAAGGTATACCTAACTGTCTCTTTCGGGTATCCTATGAAGACGCATTTCTCCGCTTTGGGTTCCAGCTTTTCAGGCTGAAGCTTTTTAACATAACCATCACATCCCCAAACTTTAAGAAACGACAACTTTGGCCTCTTGCCAAACCACGGTTCATATGGCGTCGTCTTAACGGATTTTGATGGTGTCCTATTTAAAGTGAATACAGCTGTCTCTAATACATAACCCCAAAACGATAGTGGCAAATCGGCAAGAGACATCATAGAACGCACCATATCTAATAAGGTTCGATTACGACGTTCGGACACACCATTACGTTGTGGTGTTCTGGGCGGTGTCAACTGTGAAACAATTCCACACTGTCTTAAGTGACTACCAAACTCATAACTCAGATATTCACCTCCTCGGTCAGATCGTAGGAGTTTGATCTTCTTGTTATGATGATTCTGAACTTCACTCTGAAATTGCTTGAACTTTTCAAACGTTTCAGACTTAAGTCATCAGCGAAGGTGAGAAAATAACGATATCCACCGCGCGCTGCAACATTCATTGGACCGTACACATTAGTATGTATGATTTCCAACAAGTCACTTGCCCGTTCCATTGTTCCAGAGAATGGCGTTTTAGTCATCTTGCCCATGAGGCATGGTTCACATGTGTCAATTGATTCAAAATCAAGTGACTCCAAAAGTCCATCATCATGGAGCTACCTCATCCGTTTTACACCAATATGACCCAAACGGCAGTGCCACAAGAAAGTGGTAATATCATTATCAACTCTACATCTTTTGGCATCAATGTTATGAACATGTTTATCATCACTATCAAGATTTAATATGAATAAACCCCTCACGATGGGTGCATGACCATAAAAGATAAAACTCATATAAATAGAACAACCATTATTCTCTGATTTAAATGAGTAACCGTCTCGCAATAAACAAGATCCAAATATAATGTTTATGCTTAACACATGCACTAAATAACAATTATTCACGTTCATCACTAATCCCGATGGTAATCGAAGACAGAGTGTGCCGACGGTGATCACATCAACCTTGGAACCATTTCCCACATGCATCGTCACTTCGTCCTTAGCCAGCCTGCGTCTATTCCGTAGGTCCTGCTTTGAGTTGCAAATGTGAGCAACCGAACCGGTATCCAATACCAAGGCACTACAACGAGAGCTAGTAAGGTACACATCAATAACATGTATATCATATATACCTTGTTTGTTGTTGGCCACCTTCTTGTCAGCCAGGTACTTGGGATAGTTCCGCTTCCAGTGACCAGTTCTCTTGCAATGAAAGCACTCAGTTTCTGGCTTGGGTCCAGCCTTGGGTTTCTTTATAGGAGGAGCAACTGCTTTGCCATCCTTCTTGGATTTACCCTTCTTGCCCTTGCCCTTTCCATTCTTCTTGAAACTAGTGGTTTTATTGACCATCAACACTTGATGTTCTTTCTGGATTTCAGACTCAGCAACTTTCAGCATCGCAAACAGCTCGGTGACTGACTTGTTCATCCCGTGCATGTTATAGTTCATCACAAAGCTCTTGTAGCTAGGTCGACGTGATTGAAGAACTCTATCAGTGATCGCCTCTGGCAGAAGGGCAATTCCCAACTCCGCTAGATGAGTTGAATACCCAGACATTCTGAGTATATGTTCACTGATAGACCTGTTCTCCTCCATTTTGCAAGCATAGAACTTATCGGATGTCTCATACCTCTAGATCCAGGAATTCTTATATGCTTCGTGACGTTCAAAATGTCTTTCATGTCCTGGTTCTAAGCCATACAATATTGCACACTAAACTATTGAGTAATCTCCAGAACGTGGCTCCCAAGCGTTCTTAACGTCTTCGGATGACATGTCTTCGGGTTGCTCACCAAGCGGTCCATCAAGGACATATGATTTCTGGGAAGCCGTGAGGATAATCCTCAGATTACGGGCCCAGTCAACAAAGTTACTTCCATCATCTTTCAACTTAGATTTCTTTAGGAACACATTAAAATTCAGGGGTGCTACTCCGCGAGACATTGATCTACAACATAAATATGCAAAGGTTACTTAGACTATTGTTCAATATAATGAGTTTAGTTAATCAAATTACTAAATCTCCCACTCAAATTGACATCCCTCACGTCATCTGAGTGTCACATGATCCAAATTCACCAACTCAAGTCTGATCATCACGTGAGTTGAGGTGGTTTCAATGGTGAACATCATCATGTTGATCATATCTACTATATGACTCATATTCGACCTTTCGGTCTCTTGTGTTCCGAGGCCATGTCTGTACATGCTAGGCTCGTCAAGTTTAACCCGAGTGTTCTGCATGTGCAACACTGGCTTGCACCCATTGTATGTGAACGTAGAGTCTATCACACCCGATCATCACGTGGTGTCTCGACACGACGAAATTTCGCAACAGTGCACACTCGGGGAGAACACAATTCATCTTGAAATTTAAGTGATGGGTCACCTTATAATGCTACCATTGTCCTAAGCAAAACAAGGTGCATAAAAGGATTAACACCACATGCAAATCATAAGTGACATTATAGGGCCATGAACTTGTGCTTTTGATCTTCATCTTGAATGCATCAGCATGATCTCCATCGTGACCGGCACGACACCATGCTCTCCATCAGTGTGTCGCCATCGGGGTTGTCGCTCCCACCATGCTTCTACTAATATTGCTACCGTTTAGCGATAAAGTAAAGCATTATATAGCGCTTAATGATTGACATGCAGGTCATACAATAATTAAAGACAACCCTATGGCTCCTGCCGGTTGCCGTACTCATCGACATGCAAGTCGTGATATTCTATACAACACATGATCATATCATACATCATATATATCTCATCATGTAATTGGCCATATCACATCACAACATACCCTGCAAAAACAAGTTAGACATCCTCTAATTGTGGTTTCATGTTTTACGTGGATGCTACGTGTATCTAGCAAGAACAATTCTCACCTACGCATAAACCACAACAGTGATACATAAGTTGCGTTTCAACCTTCTCAAGGACCGCCTTAGTCGAATCCGATCCAAATAAAGTAGGAGAAACAGACACCCATCAGCCATCTTTGTGCAACGAAGTTACACGTCAGTCGATGGAACTGGTCTCTCATAAGCGTACGAGTAAGCTTGGTCCGGGCCGCTTCATCCCACAATATCGCTGAACCAAAGCACGACCAAGGGAGGAAGCAATCTAAGCATCAACGCCCACAAAATCTTTGTGTTCTAGTCGAGATCTCATCTACACATAGACCTAGCTTATGATGCCACTGTTGGGGAATGTTGCATGGGAAATAAAAAATTACTACGCACACGCAAGATCTATCCATGGTGATGAGCATCTACGAGAGGGAGAGTGGATCTACGTACTCTTGTAGATTGCTAAGCGGGAAGTGTTAAGAAACGCGGTTGATGTAGTCAAACGTCTTCACGATGCAAATCGCCAAGCGTCTCGCGATCCAATCACGATCCGTCCCGATCTAGCACTGAATGGACGACACCTCCGCATTTAACACACGTATGGCTTGATGACGATCTCCGCCTTCTTGATCCAGCAAGAGGGAGCGGAGAGGTAGATGAGTTCTCCGGCAGCGTGACGGCGCTGCGGCGATGGTGCTAGAGTAATCTCAGCAGGGCTTCGCCTAAGCACAGCTGAAACCGATCTAGAGGAGAAACAACGGACTAGAGGGTAGGGTTGCACATGGCTGAAAATCTAGGGCAAAAACCCTAAAACCTCTAGTGTATATAGGAGGAGAGGAGGAGGAGGCTTGGCGCAAGGGACAGCCCCTCTTTGGTTCGGCCAAAGTGGAGAGGAGGAGTCCTCCTCCTCCACTCCTAGTAGGATTAGGACTCCTTCCTTATTTCCACCTTTTTGCCTTTTTCCACCTTTTCCACTTTGGAATTTCTTCCCAGCCGCATGGGCCTTGTGTGGGACTTTGGCCAGCCCACTAAGGGCTGGTATTTATCCTCCCACAGCCCAAGTAGCCTCTTTGGTCGAAATACACCTCCCGATGGTCACCCAGTACCCTCCCGGCACTCCCGGTACACTATCGATGAGCCCGGAACTTTTCAGGCGACCAAAACAGCACTTCCTATATATCAATATTTACCTCCGGAGCTCCTCGTGATGTTCGGGATCTCATCCGGGACTCCAAACAACCGTTGGTCACCACCATATATAACTCTATACCATCGAAACGTCACCGAACCTTAAGTGTGCAGACCCTGTGAGTTCGAGAACTATGTAGACATGACCGAGACACCTCTACGGTCAATAACCAATAGCGGGACTTGGATGCCCATATTGGTTCCTACATATTCTACGAATATCTTTCTCAGTCGAACCTCTGTGTCAAGGATTCAGTTAATCCCGTATGATGTTCCCTTTGTTCTTTTGTATGTTACTTGTCCGAGATTAGATCGTCCGTATCTCCATACCTAGTTCAACCTCGTTACCGGCAAGTCTCTTTACTCATTCCTTAATACAAGATCCCGTGACTAACACTTAGTCACATTGCTTGCAAGGCTTATTGTGATGTTGTATTACCGAGTGGGCCCTGAGATACCTCTCGGTCACACAAAATAACAAATCCCAGTTTTGATCCATACAGTCACCCAGTTACGTTGCGACGTTTGATACATACAAGGCACTCCTCCGGTGTCCGTGAGTTGCATGATCTCATGGTCATAGGAACATATACTTGACATGCAGAAAACTGTAGCAATAAACTGACACGATCATATGCTACGTTTATAGTTTGGGTCTTGTCCATCCCATCATTCTCCTAATGCTATGATCCCGTTATCAAATTACATCTTATGTCAATGGCTAGGAAACCTAGACCATCTTTGATCAAAGATCTAGTTTACTAGAGGCATACTAGGGACAAAGTGTTGTATATTTATCCACACATGCAATGTGTTCCAATCAATACAATTGTAGCATGGATAATAAACATTTATCATGAACAAGGAAATATAATAATAAACACTTTATTTATTGCCTCTAGGGCATATTTCCAACAATGGTTACGCACCCTCTCGATGTGGCTGCGTGGTGCCCCCCGGCTTCGAAGTGTTTTCAGTGCCCATATTTTTTAAATATTGAGAAAAACATGCTAAATTTTCAGGGCATTCTGATAACTCTTATTTTTTTGCACATTTTAGTTGTGTAGAAAACTTAGAAAACATGCAAAAACTCGCTATTCAAAAATATTTAAACTATAATAAAACTAATTCAATCAGAGAATAAATTAGAGTTACAAAATGTTGTGTTTATGGAATTCATCGATCATATGCTTTTCAATAAGAATCCATTCATAAGGTTAATCAAATCTTATTAACAACTTATTTCTAACCAGCATAAAACCAAAGATTTTTTGTAAAACAATATGTTAGCTTAACTTGAATAGGCATGGTTATAATCATAAGAATTTGGTATTTCTTTTCTAGAACAGGAATAAAAAATTCAAACTCTCCAACAGTGATAGTCATAATCTCTTCAGTAGAGTTGAGAATAAGTCATTTATTTGGCTTTCTCGGGAAATAAACCATATGCTAGTTACCAATAACATGAAAAGTGACTTTCTTTTTATTACAATCAATAACAACCCCTATAATGTTAAGAAAAGGTCTACTGAGAATAACAGACATATTATCATCCTCGGGCATATCAAGTAGAACAAAGTCAGCTAAGATCATAACATTAGCAACCACAACACGAACATCCTCACAAACACCCCGAAGAATATGTTGGAAATATGACCTAGAGCCAATAATAAAATGGTTATTATTGTATTTCCTAGTTCATGATAATTGTCTATTGTTCATGCTATAATTGTGTTAACCGGAAACCGTAATACATGTGTGAATACATAGACCACAACATGTCCCTAGTGAGCCTCTAGTTGACTAGCTCGTTGATCAATAGATGGTCACGGTTTCATGACCATGGACATTGGATGTCGTTGATAACGGGATCACATCATTTGGAGAATGATGTGATGGACAAGACCCAATCATAAGTATAGCACAAGATCGTGTAGTTCGTTTGGTAAAGCTTTTAAATGTCAAGTATCGTTTCCTTAGACCATGAGATTGTGCAACTCCCAGATATCGTAGGAATGCTTTGGGTGTGCCAAACATCACAACGTAACTAGGTGGCTATAAAGGTGCACTACGGGTATCTCCGAAAGTGTCTGTTGGGTTGGCACGAATCGAGACTGGGATTTGTCACTCCGTGTGACGGAGAGGTATCTCTGGGCCCACTTGGTAAGACATCATCATAATGACCTCAATGTGACTAAGGAGTTAGTCACGGGATGATGTATTATGGAATGAGTAAAGAGACTTGCCGGTAACGAGATTGAACAAGGTATAGAGATACCGACGATCGAATCTCGGGCAAGTATCATACCGATAGACAAAGGGAATTGTATACGGGATTGATTGAACCCCCGACATCGTGGTTTATCCGATGAGATCATCGTGCAGCATGTGGGAGCCAACATGGGTATCCAGATCCCGCTGTTGGTTATTGACCGGAGAGGTGTCTCGGTCATGTCTACATGTCTCCCAAACCCGTTGGGTCTACACACTTAAGGTTCGATGACGCTAGGGTTATAGGGAAATGGTATACGTGATTACCGAAGGTTGTTCGGAGTCCCGGATGATATCTTGGATGTAACGAGGAGCTCCGGAATGGTCCGGAGGTAAAGATTGATATATAGGAAGTCCAGTTTTGGTCATCGGAAAGTTTTCATCGGTAGTGTACCGGGAGTGCCGGGAGGGTGCCGGAGGACCCCCTAGAGGGGTGTGACGACCATAGGACTTTGTGGGAACTTAGAGGAGGTGTGCCAGCCCTTATTGATCTGGCCAAGACCTTCTAGAAAGGCCCATGCGGCTGGGATCAAGAGATAAAGGGCAAAAGGGTTTTAAAAGAGGAGATCCACCTCCCTTGTGGGAGGTGGACTCTCCCCTAGTTCGGCCAAATCTCTCCTCCTTGGAGGAGGGGCCAAGGAAGCCCTCCCTCTCCCTCCTCCTATATATATGCAAGGGTTTGGGCTGATTTGAGACACGACTTCTCTCTCTCTCGGTGCAGCCCTACCCTTCCTCTTCCTCGTTCTCCGTAGCGCTTGGCGAAGCCCTGCCGGAGTCCACGTAGCTCCACCGTCACCACGCCGTCGTGCTGCCGGAGCTCTCCCTCAACCTCTCCTTCCTCCTTGCTGGATCAAGGCGTAGGAGACGTCATCGGCTACACGTGTGTTGAATGCGGAGGCGCCGTTGTTCGGCGCTGAGATCGGAATCCACCGCGATCTGAATCGCTGCGAGTACGACTCCACCAACCGCGTTCTTGTAACGCTTTCACTTAGCGATCTTCAAAAGGTATGAAGATGCGATATCTCCCCTCTCGTTGCTGGTTTCTCCATAGATAGATCTTGGTGACACGTAGGAAAATTTTGATTTACTACTATGTCTCCCAACAGTGGTATCAGAGCTAGGTCTATGCGTAGAATCTATGCAGGAGTAGAACACCAGTTGTTGTGGGCGTCGATTTTGTTAATATGCTTACCAATACTAGTCTTATCTTGATTCGGCGGTATTGTGGGATGAAGCGGCCCGGACCGACTTTACACGTACGCTTACGTGAGACTGGTTCCACCGCCTGACATGCACTTGTTGCATAAGGTGGCTAGCGGGTGTCTGTCTCTCCCACCTTAGTCGGATTGAATTCGATGAAAAGGGACCTTATGAAGGGTAAATAGCAATTGGCATATCACGTTGTGGTTTTGGCGAAGGTAAGAAACGTTCTTGCTAGAAACCTATAGCAGCCACGTAAAAACTTGCAACTACAAATTAGAGGACGTCTAACTTGTTTTGGTAGCATATGCCTTGTGATATGATATGGCCAAAGGATGTGATGTGATGCATTGTGATGTATGAGATTGATCATGTTCTTGTAATAGGTTTCATGACTTGCATGTCGATGAGTATGACAACCGGCAGGAGCCATAGGAGTTGTCTTATTTTATTGTATGACCTACGTGTCAATCATAAACGCCACGTAATTACTTTACTTTATTGCTAAACGTTAGCCATAGTAGTAGAAGTAATAGTTGGCGAGACAACTTCATGAAGACACAATGATGGAGATCATGATGATGGAGATCATGGTGTCGTGCCGGTGACAGTGATGATCATGGTGCCTCGAAGATGGAGATCAAAGGAGCAAGATGATATTGGCCATATGATGTCACTATATTGATTGCATGTGATGTTTATCATGTTTACATCTTATCTGCTTAGAACGACGGTAGTAAATAAGATGATCTCTCAATAAAATTTCAAGAGAAGTGTTCACCCTAACTGTGCACCGTTGCTAAGGATCGTCGTTCCGAAGCACCACGTGATGATCGGGTGTGATAGGTTCTAACGTTCGCATACAACGGGTGTAAGCCAGATTTACACACGCGGAACACTTAGGTTGACTTGACGAGCCTAGCATGTACAGACATGGCCTCGGAACACGAAAGACCAAAAGGTCGAACATGAGTCGTATAGAAGATACGATCAAAATGGAGATGTTCACCATGGATGACTAGTCCGTCTCACGTGATGATCGGACACGGGCTAGTTGACATGGATCATGTGTCACTTGGATGACTAGAGAGATGTCTATCTAAGTGGGAGTTCATTAAATAATTTGATTATGTGAACTTAATTATCATGAACTTAGTCTAAAATTGTCTTTACAATCTATGTTGTAGATCCAATGGCCAACGTGAATGTCACCCTAAACTTCAACGCGTTCCTAGAGAACACCAAGCTGAAAGATGATGGAAGCAACTATGCGGACTGGGTCCGTGGCTTGAGGATCATCCTCATAGCTTCCAAGAAATTGTATGTCCTGGATTCACCACTAGGTGAACCACCCCTTCTCCCAGCAGAGCAAGACATTGCGAACGCTTGGCATTCTCGCTGCGATGATTACTCCCTTGTTCTGTGCGGCATGCTTTAGAGTTTAGAATCGGGGCTCCAAAAGCGTTTTGAGCAACACGGAGCATATGAGATGTTCCAAGAGCTGAAACTGGTTTTCCAAGCTCATGCCCGGGTCGAGAGATATGACGTCTCCGACAAGTTCTTCAGCTGTAAGATGGAGGAGAATAGTTCTGTCAGTGAGCACATCCTCAAGATGTCTGGGCTTCACAACCGCTTGACTCAGCTGGGAGTTAATCTCTTGGATGACTCGATCATTGACAGAATCCTCTAGTCGCTTCCACCTAGCTACAAGAGCTTTGTGATGAACTACAACATGCAAGAGATGGAGAAGTCCATTCCTGAGTTGTACTCGATGCTGAAATCAGCAGAGGTCGAGATCAAAAAGGAGCATCAAGTGTTGATGGTGAATAAGACCACTAGTTTCAAGAAAGGCAAGGGTAAGAAGAACTTCAAGAAGGACGGCAAAGCTGTTGCCACGCCTGGTAAGCAAGTTGTCGGGAAGAAGAAGAACAAGAATGGACCCAAGCCTGAGACTGAGTGTTTTTATTGCAAGGGTACCGGTCGCTGGAAGCAGAACTGCCCCAAGTACTTAGCGGATAAGAAGGACGACAACGTTAAAGGTATATGTGATATACTTGTTATTGATGTGTACCTAACCAGCACTCATAGTAGCTCCTGGGTATTTGATACCGGTGCAGTTGCTCACATTTGTAACTCCAAGCATGAGCTGCAGAATAAGCGGAGGCTGGCAAAGGACGAGGTGACGATGCGCGTCGGGAATGGTTCCAAGGTCGATGTGATTGCCGTCGGCACGCTACCTCTACATCTACCTTTGGGATTAGTGTTAAACCTTAATAATTGTTATTTAGTACCAGCTTTGAGCATGAACATTGTATCTGGATCTCACTTGATGCAATATGGCTACTCATTTAAATCTGGGAATAATGGTTGTTCTATTTATATGAGAGAAATGTTTTATGGTCATGCCCCACTGGTCAATGGTTTATTTTTGATGAATCTCGAATGTGATGTTACACATGTCCATAGTGTGAGTACCAAAAAGTGTAAGGTTGATAACAATAGTTCCACTTACATGTGGCACTGCCGCCTTGGTCATATTGGTGTCAAACGCATGAAGAAGCTCCATACTGATGGACTTTTGGAGTCTCTTGATTTCGAATCATTTGACACGTGCGAACCATGCCTCATGGGCAAGATGACCAAGACTCCGTTCTCCAGAACAATGGAGCGAGCAACTGACTTGTTGGAAATAATACATACCGATGTATGCGGTCCAATGAGTGTCGAGGCTCGTGGTGGCTACCATTATGTTCTCACCCTCACTGATGACTTGAGTAGATATGGGTATGTCTACTTAATGAAACATAAGTCTGAAACTTTTGAAAGGTTCAAGGAATTTTAGAGTGAGTTAGAGAATCAACGTGACAGGAAAATAAAGTGCCTACGATCTGATCGTGCGGAGAATATGTAAGTCACGAGTTTGGCACGCACCTAAGGAAATGTGGAATTGTTTCACAACTCACGCCGCCTGGCACACCTAAGCGAAATGGTGTGTCTGAACGTCGTAATCGCACTCTATTAGATATGGTACGATCTATGATGTCTCTTACCGACTTACCGCTATCATTTTGGGGATGTGCATTAGAGACTGCCGCATTCACTTTAAATAGGGCACCATGAAAATCCGTTGAGACGACACCATATGAACTATGGTTTGGAAAGAAACCTAAGCTGTCGTTTCTAAAAGTTTGGGGATGCGATGCTTATGTGAAGAAACTTCAACCTGAGAAGCTCGAACCCAAAGCAGAAAAGTGCGTGTTCATAGGATATCCCAAAGAGACTATTGGCTATACCTTCTACCTACGATCCGAGGGCAAAGTCTTTGTTGACAAGAATGGATCCTTTCTCGAGAAAAAGTTTCTCTCGAAAGAAGTATGTGGGAGGAAAATAGAAATTGATGAGGTAATTGTACCTCCACTCGAACCGGAGAGTAGCGCAGCATAGGAAGTTGTTTCTGTGGAGCCTACACCGTCTGGAGAGGAAGTTAATGATGATGATCATGAAACTTCAGATCAAGTTACTATTGAATGTCGAAGGTCCACTATGACACGTTCCGCACCAGAGTGGTACGGCTAACCCTGTCCTAGAGATCATGTTGTTAGACAACGGTGAACCTTTGAACTATGAAGAAGCGATGGCGGGCCCGGATTCCAACAAATGGCTTGAAGCCATGAAATCCGAGATAGGATCCATGTATGAGAACAAAGTGTGGACTTTGGTGGACTTGCCTGATGATAAGCGAGCCATTGAAAATAAATGGATCTTTAAGAAGAAGACTGACGCGGATGGTAATGTGACCGTCTATAAGGCTCGGCTTGTCACTAAGGGTTATCGACAAGTTCAAGGAATTGACTACGATGAGACTTTCTCACCCGTAGCGATGCTGAAGTCTGTCCGAATCATGTTAGCAATCGCCGCATTTTATGATTATGAGATCTGGCAAATGGACGTCAAAACGGCATTCCTTAATGGTTCCTTAAGGAAGAACTGTATATGATGCAGCCGGAAGGTTTTGTCGATCCTAAAGATGCTAACAAAGTATGCAAGCTCTAGCGCTCCATCTATGGGCTGGTGCAAGCTTCTCGGAGTTGGAACATTCGCTTTAATGAGGTGATTAAAGCGTTTGGGTTTATACAGGTTTATGGAGAACCCTGTATTTACAAGAAAGTGAGTGGGAGCTCTGTAGCATTTCTCATATTATATGTGGATGACATACTGGTAATGGGAAATGATATAGAACTTTTGGAAAGTGTAAAGGCTTACTTGAATAAGAGTTTTTCAATGAAGGACCTTAGAGAAGCTGCTTACATATTAGGTATTAAGATCTAGAAAGATAGATCGAGACGCCTCATAGGTCTTTCACAAAGCACATACCTTGACAAGATATTGAAGAAGTTCAACATGGATCAGTCCAAGAAGGGGTTCTTGCCTATGTTACAAGGTGTGAGATTGAGTACGACTCAATGCCCGACCACGACAAAGTATAGAGAAGAGATGAGTGTCATCCCCTATGCTTCAGCCATAGGCTCTATTATGTATGCCATGATGTATACCAGACTTGATGTGAACCTTGACATAAGTTTGGTAGGGAGGTACCAAAGTGATCCCGGAGCGGAACACTGGACAACGGTCAAGAATATCCTGAAGTACCTGAAAAGGACAAATGACATGTTTCTCGTATATGGAGATGCCAAAGAGCTCGTCGTAAAGGGTTACGTCGATGCTAGCTTCGACACAGATCCAGACGACTCCAAGTCGCAAACCGGATACGTGTATGTTTTGAACGGAGAGGCAGTCAGCTGGTGCAGCAACAAGCAAAGCGTCGTGGCATCTACATGTGAAGCGGAGTACATAGCTGATTCGGAAGCAGCAAAGGAAGGAGTCTGGATGAAGGAGTTCATCACCGACCTAGGAGTACTTCCAAGTGCGTCGGGCACGATGACTCTATTCTGTGACAACACTGGAGCTATTGCCCTTGCGAGGGAGCCTAGGTTTCACAAGAAGACAAGACACATCAAGCGCCGCTTCAACTCCATCCGTGATTACATTCAGGAGGGAGATATAGATATTTGTAAAGTGCATACAGATCTGAATGTCGCAGATCCGTTGACTAAACCTCTCTCACGAGCAAAACATGATCAACACCAGATTGCTATGGGTGTTCGATTCATCACAATGTAACTAGATTATTGACTCTAGTGCAAGAGTGAGACTGTTGGAAATATGCCCTAGAGGTAATAATAAAATGGTTATTATTGTATTTCCTAGTTCATGATAATTGTCTATTGTTCATGCTATAATTGTGTTAACCGGAAACCGTAATACATGTGTGAATACATAGACCACAACATGTCCCTAGTGAGCCTCTAGTTGACTAGCTCGTTGATCAATAGATGGTCATAGTTTCATGACCATGGACATTGGATGTCGTTGATAACGGGATCACATCATTAGGAGAATAATGTGATGGACAAGACCCAATCATAAGCATAGCACAAGATCGTGTAGTTTGTTTGCTAAAGCTTTTCAATGTCAAGTATCGTTTCCTTAGACCATGAGATTGTGCAACTCCCGGATACCGTAGGAATGCTTTGGGTGTGCCAAATGTCACAACATAACTGGGTGGCTATAAAGGTGCACTACGGGTATCTCCGAAAGTGTCTGTTGGGTTGGCACGAATCGAGACTAGGATTTGTCACTCCGTGTGACGGAGAGGTATCTCTGGGCCCACTTGGTAAGACATCATCATAATGACCTCAATGTGACTAAGGAGTTAGTCACGGGATGATGTATTATAGAACGAGTAAAGAGACTTGCCAATAACGAGATTGAACAAGGTATAGAGATACCGACGATCGAATCTCGGGCAAGTATCATACCGATAGACAAAGGGAATTGTATACGGGATTGATTGAATCCCCGACATCGTGGTTCATCCAATGAGATCATCGTGGAGCATGTGGTAGCCAACATGGGTATCCAGATCCCGTTGTTGGTTATTGACCGGAGAGGTGTCTCGGTCATGTCTACATGTCTCCCGAACCCGTCGGGTCTACACACTTAAGGTTCGATGACGCTAGGGTTATAGGGTAATGGTATACGTGATTACCAAAGGTTGTTAGGAGTCCTGGATGAGATCCCAGACGTCACGAGGAGCTTCGTAATGGTCCGTAGGGAAAGATTGATATATAGGAAGTCCAGTTTTGGTCACCAGAAAGTTTTCGGGCTCATCAATAGTGTACCGGGAGTGTCGGGAGGGTGCCGAAGG